>JARFIW010000089.1:20919115-21558274 GCA_036346225.1 Platerodrilus igneus | reverse complement strand
GAGACTAAAGAAATGTTAGTGTAGTCTAGCTAATCTGTTCTAGAAGGTACCAAGGACGGCTGTGCCATTACTACCTGACTAAAGTTGAAGAGGCAGAACGCCGGGAAGATAAGGATCTTGACTACTAATGTTCCACCCTGCACGACCATAAAATGTTAGAAAATTCAGCAAAGGCTCATACATACTCTTACCATATAAACCATTAACAGTTTCCAGCCCGTTTGGCAATATGGTTCTCAATGACTAATTTACATTCTATCGTTGCATAAACATTACTACAAATATAGTGGCAAAACAAATATTTATAAACAAACATGAACGTATGCCATGATGGTACCAAACAAAGGGCACAAATTGGATCTACCATCTCCTACATAGCCATAACGCAAACGCGTTAATACGGGGGTCATAGCAGAGGTTTGCTTCACATCATAACAAGGATAAATAAATCTTAATATTAGTTACCAATAGAATTGTAGGTTATAATGTAGTTTAGATCTTACATCAAATTAACTTAGGGTTACGTTTTAAAATCGAGACATGAATTATGCAGTTATAAACGCACAACTAAAAACTGAAATAAACAATTACATAATCATAACAAATCATTAGAACATTGAAAACAAATTATAAAATATGCGTGTAACAAATACATACCAAAATTCTATCGAAACAAAAGCCCAGATTCAGGTTCTAAATCTTTATATAAATGTATGTTAAAATATATTCGATCTAGTAAGGAAAAGATAAGAATTATTCATTATGATTGCATCGTTGAAAACGTGCTTTTAAAAATTAAACATCACCTAGCATTAAATTTAAAAACAAAAAATATACATAACAACTTTGTGGTTAATTCAATTACTATCTTAAAACCAAAACAAATAACATCAAATAAATAGTGAAGTTTCAATGCAATCAGATAACTTAAAAGTAGTATATATTAAAAATATTACTTCTTAAAAAACCGCCAAGTGAAGTTTTTCGAACTTCCATTTTAAAATCTGAAAACCAAGTCTAGTTTAAGCTTGTAGACCATATCGGTCGCACTACAGCGGTCAATTCTGACGTCATGGAGTGCGTTCGGAAATCTGGAAGTGGTTTCCGTGCTGTTTAAAAATACTCTCAAATATTAAAATATACACTATAATATGTGCAATAATTATCAACCAATGAGAATCGACTAAAGGAAATAGTACAGATCACTACACCTTCAATGTATTTTTTAAATTAAACAAATTTCTTGCTGGCTTTTAACAAGAAGAGATAAAGACAAAATACGCTGCATCAGCAAAAACGTTAACACCCATATACTTAAAATTTAAGTAACATTTTGTGGCCACCAAAGAGGCGTAATAATCGCATAAGGCTTCAAAAAGAAAAAATTAAAAGTAATTCTTTTTGTACGAAAATCTACATGCACAAGAAACTGAAATTAAATAATTCTGTATGCGCCACCTGTTTTTTAACCATAGCAATACTTACGATACCAGGAAACGGAAATAAGTAGCTACCCGATATTCAAGCTACATCATCTAAGCGCGCAAATGTCTTGTTTGCCGCGGCACCGACCGCACAAATTTAGTCGGGAGTATGAGACTCAAACACTTAAAACTAAACCCTTAAATTTACTATAAAACTAAATACGAAATTTATTTCTGTCATTGCATATTAATGCATACAAATTTTCATTAATACCTTCAATGTATTTTCTAAGTTAAACGAATTTTTTGCTGGCTTTTAACAAAATAAAGACAAAATACGTTGCAACAGTAAAAACTTTAAGTTAACAAATTAGCTAAAGCTACTGCATTAATGATATATAATTTTCTTAATCCTAACCTACCAACTACAAAATTAAAAAAACAGGTTAGCTTTTTTTAACAATAAATCTTATCTTTGGTCATAAATACCAAAGGTTTGGAACATCAAATAGATAAGTTAAGCTCTCAAAGACATTCTTCAAAAAGAACGATATAGATAGTTTAGTAAGCTAACGTAACTTCTCAAAGATAATTGCACAGAGAAAGATAAATACCTTACCATTTATGATATAGTGGTGTATTATTTAGATAAGATCCTCATCCCGAAAACAGTTTTGACGAAAGATAAGTAACAAACCATTTGCAGTTTGAAACATTAACCAGGTAAGATCTCTGCGATATTTCACAGGAAAAAATAACTAAGCAATCACCAGTGGTTCCATATATTAATTAAATAAAATAGGATTACCAAGATAATTTCAAAGAGAAAGATAAATAAAAAACATTAATGATTAAACCTAATAATAAGATAAGATGTCGTTAGAAAAATTCAAAGAAAAGGTAATGTAAAAATTAATTTTGGTTCGGGTGTCTTACGCTTGTCAATGCACAACGCCCTTTCTATAAATATAATAACAGACGAGGAAACTCCCAAAAGAGAAGAGTGATTCCGTAGGAACCTGAATGGGATTATTATTTATGCCCCCCACAGGAAGTTCCGTGAAGCGGTACTCGTTCATATGAACAGGATGAGGAAGCAAATAGAAATGGGAATGCAGTCTCTGCACCCTTGTGTCGATTTAGAGGAACAATCCACCGGCCAAATCAGTAACAAATTGCAACGGCTTTACATAAATTCAGCGGAAAACAGTGGTGATACACAGTTAGATGGGGTCCTCCACACCAATAGCTCAACGTCGTTAAGTAATAACTCTATAACTATGTAGCGACTTAGAAAGTAAAAGAAGAAGAAGAGAAAAGATAAAAGAGGGAAATGTAATTTTGGAGCTTTTTAGCAACCAAGTAGTAGAGAGAATGTAAAAGGCTTGTATTCAGCAACAGTGATAGAAAAAACGTTTAGCGAAGCACTACTCGACCAGCCAAAGTAGTCAGCATCACGGAGTGGCGGAGCACCATTCTTATGTGATGGATGGTGGTCTTGGAACAAGAAAGGTCCAACGAAGGAAAAAATAAGGTCGAAAACGGAGATAAAGGGATAGAAAAAGTAAAGTTTTTAGGGTTAGCATCCTAGAGAAAGGTTAGAGAGTAGAGTATGTTTCCAATAAAACAGACTGGTCTGAGATACCACCTGCAACGTTAGCGATAAGATAAATCCTATCCCAACACGTCGATAATTAAAAATAACTAAGCTCCAAATAAGACTAAACAAATCGTCTTTCTATCAAGCGCATCCAATGCGATCAGAAAATCAGTCAAAAGTAACACGACCAACTTAAATATATCCTAACGGGAATTTAAAAACAATCAACTACCGCAGACATACCAAAATAATTGTACGATTGACAGCTAATCAAAGACTAAGGTAGAAAAATTTTTAATACACCAACACAATAAAGAATAACGTTGAAACGACAAAGACGACTGTTTTTCGCCAATATGTTCGGGAAAAACAAAAAATGCATTAACGTATTAATGATATAAAACGATTGATAACGAAATATGTAACAAATGATTGAAATATATGCGCAAGAAAACACATCGAATAAAAAATCTTTTTAGTCTAAACTGTAGAAATCAACTTTTTACTACAGAGGCATATTTTGCGCTTGCTATATGTGCTTAAATGATAATGCATTAACCGACATCAGCTAATACAAGTCTTAAAGATTCGTCGAGTTGTTCAAACGATAAAAGAATGTAATGGGTTATGTTATAATAAGATTAAAAATGGAAATTTAAAAAAAATATAATTATTTGAGAGTAGAGACGAATAAAAATATTTTTGTAATTAGGACTTAGGAAGGTATCATTTAGAAATGAGAGCTATTTATGGAATAAAAATGTTTGAAACGATTCAAGGTACAAATTAGATTTGGGTAGAAGTTAAGGAAATGAAAGTTCAATGGTAGGATATGTTTACACAAAAAAGGTTACGTCACAGGAAAAAATTGGTTAAATTAAAGATAGAGAACACAAGGTATATTTACATAATTAGAGGTGACCACATGTATGACTTACCTGTTAATCGTTAGGAGTGAAGAGAAAAGATTACAAATCCTTTATATACCATGATTTTTAAAATTTACAATTAAAATCGTGTAATTTATAAGTTAATGGAAGTACTATGTGATATAATTTACATAAGGTATAATTGTTTTGTATTAGACTAGAAATAATTTGGTTGCATTGTCAATTTTAAAATAACAAAGGTGATTTCATCGAAGCTTACATGCATATAATTTATATTGGTAACGTAAATGAGAAAGTTCAAACTGGATCACAGATTATCCACCTCAATCTGTGACTATATTGCAGTTGATAAAGACAGTTAACTACGCTTATTTATTAACCCTTTATAGGACAAAATAAGCCATTATCATGTACATATCTTTTTTGTTATATCAGCTATGAATAGACTACATATTGTTTATTATATTTCAAATTTGATTTAGAAAAATTGTGTTTAGCTGTACAGCTACAGTTGATTTACAAACCACTAACTATCGGTTGTTAAATAAGTGGTTAGAGGCTAAACAATCAAGCAGTTTATTAAAATACAGAATTCAATTAATAAACATCTTATTTATTATGAAATGTTGAAAAACAGCTAATACATAAAGCTACTCAACATTGTACACATTGTATGTTTTATCGCTTCACTTTTTGATGTGCTACAAAGTGCATATCTGCGTGATGTTGTATAACCTAGCATGTGATCTCCTACACTACTGTCACGCTATTTTCTACCATAATAGTCCTTCCATCTATCTTCTTCATCTTTTTTTCCAATGATTAACTTAGATTCTCTTATTTTTCTACTACTAAAACTATCGATTAATTGATTTGCCAATATACTGGAAACTGGATATGCTTGTGTGGTTTCTGGCGAACCTATTTTTTAGCGACTTTATATAAAATATAAGAATTTACAAAGGAAGCTTCCACAAGATAATAAAATAATTTTAGCCACCATCTTCTTGATTTCCAGCTGATATTATAACAAGAATGCAGCTGGTCAAACCGATCAACTCCACCCATCTGGGTGTTGTAATCCTCAATACTTTTAGGGCAAGGAATTTGAATTCTCTTTGCTTCCTTATTTAGTCTTTGAACCGATGACATTTCTGAAGGATTATGCATTGAATTTGCCAGTATAACAGCTTTTTTGCCACGATATTTCCACTTAGTAACTGATATATCTCCACACATAGCAAAATCAGATTGCCACTGTCCCATATTTCTATGTTACCAATTTATCAGCAGAATAGTGTTTTCTATCGGATCGCAATGTACCACAACATAAAGCTTTCTAGACAACATTTTTCTAAGAAGACTAAAACTTGTGAAATAATTATCGAAAGATACACAGTAACCTTTATCTTGCAGGGAAGAAGTTATTTCAAGAACTGTTTTTCTCCATGAGAATATTTTTCTTGGCTTTCTTTCTTGCTTTCATAAACCATAAAATTTAATAGATATCCCCGTTCGGATGAGAGGTGAAATGGAGGTTTCGTGTGTGAATGTTGTCACGAACGTTAAATATTCCTGCCTTGTTTGGAACAGCAAGGGTTCGGCAAATTTTTAATTTCCAGGTAAAAAAAACTTGCTTCCTGGCCAATGTAGTGTCTTTTGGTGGAGCATTGGAGAATCAAATGTAATGTGGCCAAGGCATCCTCCACTAGTTGCTTCCAGTCGCGAAAATCACCGCTGATGTCTTCAGGTAGATCAGGGTTTCGTAAAGTCCGTTTCTTATGTTTGGTCCAGATTCTTGCAGCAAAATATTACAATCTACAACTTTAGGGAACACCAGGCATTATTAAGGTAATCGGAGGAACGGTATAGAAGTGCAAAATATACGCTTTGCTGCACTTAACGCGTACTTGCGCCTAATACTTCAATATCGAACGGTACTTGACGCTCAAGTTCCGTTTAAAATGTCTTTTTCATGAACTCGTTGTTGTCCCTACCATAAAACGTTTCTCAGTGGTTAAGCGCTATAACCACACATTTCATTGGTCTGGAAAAAATGCTGTCTTAAATGAATACATACAATAAAATTGTAGGTCATTCCCCTACAATACGTGAAAATTGAAAACCGCAATTTTATCGTAGTAGTCCAATTTATTCATACAATAATAACGATGGGAAATTTTACCATTAGGATTGAAATATCCCAACACCTAAAATTAAAATAAAACTTTGTGCTGCCCGAGAAACGTAGCTCTCTAAATAAGCAGCATTACCTTATCCTGATTCTATCTACTCCTGTCGCCTTATCATTCTTTGACACTTTCATTTCCTTTCCTTTCCTTTCATTACTTTTAGCACATTTCACTTGCGTTTTGTGTGTTGTGTTTTTTCTTTTTGTTCCCTTCACATTTCCACCATGCGAATACTCAAACTAATCTCCCCGCCAGTCTCTTATATCTCCTTTATCTCAAATCATTTCACTTTACTTGTTTCGCATACCCACCTTATATCCTATATTTCTTGTAAACACGTTTTACACATTTCCAAAATAAATCTTGTTCCATCCAGAACTGTACTACACTCTTTCCGATTCTTTAATTTTCATTTTTTCTTTACTTTTTCACAGCCTATTTTGCTGTAACTACTTACGTCTACATACGTCTCAGATCACTCTCTTAATCACCTTTTTATATTTGCATCTTTTTTTACTACTGGTCTTACTCTATGATTCGACCAAGCATCCTTCTTTAGTTTTCCCACTTCTGCTATACCACATATCCTTTTCGCATATTTTATTTGTAACGTTAGCGCATTAATTATGCAAACATTGGTATACAGGAAAACAATTTTCAATTTTAGCTAGTTTAGAAACAGTAATAATAAAATATACGAACAATTTGATAGAAATAGGGTGGGTTTACAATTTAATAATAGGGCTATTTCATCCTTAAAATTAAAATACCGAAATAAATAGTAAAGTACGTAGTACATTCTTTTATAACCAGCAATTAAAAACCGCTACTTCACCATAAACATACCAAATTTGACAAACACTAACATATTTTTCCTGACTAATCATCATACGAATTTGAATGTGACAATATTCTCACGTATTGAAAAGAACTGAAGATTATTTAAATAAACAGAATCCATAAAATGTCATAAAATTTAATGCGTAGGAGCTAAATCCGGAGTAAATGTGTTGGTAAATAAACCGTGTGAAAATACTATTACACATATTTTCTCATACACCAAAATAGCGTTTGACTTAACCACAAGTTCAGTGCTGTGAATAAGAACATTACCTAAACCCTTCGGGACATTTTAACTTATATATACCATCAAATCATTTTTTCAACTAGTAATCCAAAGTACAGTTGTAATTTGTATATTTACCTACCGCATGAGGGTATCCAATTAACAATAAATAATAAATAACAGGACCTCTAACACCATCGTACCCTCACGTTTCGGGACGTTGCCTCGCAAGCTGCAGCAGTCGGTGAAGGGGGGGTTCATTAAACAAACACACTGAGACGAAAATTCGATTGTTTTATTGAACGAGCTACTAACTAAAACTTCAACTAATTACATATGCATAACAAAATATAAAGTAAATAACCTTATGTACAAAAGGGCGCCACCATGGGAATTAAACGGCCCATGGACCAATCGCGGTAATAGCTCTCGTCGCACTTTGTTCGTGGGCGATGAACCAAAATGGCAGAACAGAAAATAAGTCACTTATAGTCTCCGGCTAGCACAAACACAACTTAACTAACAAACATATTTTGAATAGATACAGTTCTAGGTGTACACACCCCAATAACAAAAATTTATTAATGCTACCCTATTCTAATTAACTTGCATAGTGCGACGACCCTTTTTAACCACGGGGTCATCTACACCATGAAAAATACGACCTTCTCAAGGGTCAAATAGTACCGTAACTTGACTTCGGGCCTGAGCTTTGCATTCTCAGGTAGTCTCGTGGATTAGTGATTAACGACCTCTGACACCGTCGAAACACAATATAATAGAAGACCCTTCTAAAACGATGCGGTCTCCAAAGCAATAATAAAACGGATCAATTTACTTGAACTGGGCATTCACCCGGAATTGTATTTTATGGAAGTCGACAAATACTGTTTTTAAACAAATAACTGACTTATGCTGCATAACACAGCCTTGAGTTCATAGTAATATCACATATACTAATTACTTACTCAGAGAAATAAATAACTTAAAACATAACGGCCCGCACTTGACTGCAGAGAAATAAACACATCACTAGTAACCGTTAGCTTTAACCTCTAACGCGTCTGGAAATAAACAACCCCGATTCCCACCGGCTGGCCTCCTTATATACATTTTGGTTAATTGAAAAATAACCCCTTTCTTGACGCTCTTACTCGGCTTAGGATGCGCCGGTCGTAAATCTTTAATTTTAATTAAAACTGTCAATGCCTAAGATAACCACAACCGTAGCTCTCAGAATTGATTTTAGTTGAGTGCTCAGCTAATTGAAAAATTGCTTCAGACCACCCTGACATAAATAGGATCCTAAAGCATGATTGACATCTAATCATAGATATGGACTAATTTGACATGTTTAGTGCCCTTAAAGTAAGTGCCTTTAGAAAAATTGATTAACTCTTGGATTAGATCTTTCTGGGAACTTCGCTGAGAAGCTACTTGGGTGATCCTGCAGCCGCTACAATTCTAATAATTAGCATGCTAAAATTAAACTAGAAACTAACTATTTTTAGGAATACTAGAACTATTAGAGCTTATTAAAACAGTATGTTACACAGTAACTCCATAAATTCGAGTGTTCTAGTAAAATGATCTCGAACATGTTTTGCAAGCTCTGAATTAAATAATTTACCGGTACGTAGTTATATAAATACCTACGTTTCAATATGAAATACCTCTTAAAACACCAATACATCAATTTCGAGCAAAACGCACTGGAATACTTTCTTAATTTTTTTCGGCTGTATAGTTCAGATAATGCAACCAGCTGACTAGACTAGCAACCATGAAGTTCCCTCTACTGTTAATACTTTTAGAAAGAGAAGCTTAGTAAGCTAGCTACCTGTGAGTCTGTACTTATAAAGGCAATAGCCATTTAATTCTTGTTTAAAACCTCATAAACCAAACTAACCCTATAGGTCGTTTAAAATCGCTTTACCGCTTTATGCAGTGTATCATCTAAGAATAATAAAAACTTTTGCTATTAATGTTTACAATCTCTTGCACCGGTTTATTGATATAGTCGTCCATGAATCGTTGAAAAGTTTGTGTGGTATTTCGTAATCAAAAGGTCATGTATAAAAATTTAAATAAATCAAAAGGCTTTGTTATAGGAATCTTTTTTGTTTTTTCGGCTACGGAGATTTTTGTGATAAATTCTGGCAAGGTAATGGTAACAAAAAAATTTCTGTTATGCAGTTTTTGTGAAAAATTTTCCAAACGGGATAGGATACCAATCAGCAATTGTGCGAGCGTTAAAGCTCTATAGTTTCCACAAAGTCGTTACTCTTTATTATGTTTGGTCACAAAATTGTATGTCCAGAGATACTGCTGTCGTAACGTGAGCTTTGTTGTAGTTCTCTGCGATGTGGTCTATGACGTGTATTACTTGTAGTGACGGCGTTATTCGTCTCTTGTGTATGTGGCGTTGTGTGAATCGTAGTTAATATCGATAGGTGGTCGGAGCTTAGGTCTTGTATCACTTCTGTGGTGAAGTTTTAAGGCATATTTTTTACTAGCGTTATGTCTAGTACGTCAGGTTGATGATCTGGATTTGGAGGTATTCTTGTCGGTGTGTCTGGTCCGGTGATGTCGAAGTCTTTACCCAGTGAGTGAGTGAAGAGCGTCAGTCCGTCGCGATTGTTGATTCTGGAACCCCATGTGGTGTGTTTAGCGTTTAAGTCACCCATGATTATTGTAGCGGTGTCTCCGAGCGTTAGGTTGTCGATGTCTTGCGTAGATAATATTCTCCTTGGGCTTCGGTATACGGAGATGAGTCTCAGTAGTCGTCCGTCTGCGTATATTTCCACGCCTGCAGCATCTAGCTGTGTTGGTGGAAGATCTAGTACGTGATGCGTGATTCCTCTGTGAATAAGCACGGCTACTCCCCCACTTGTTATTTGTCCTGGTTCGATGGTCCTGTCTTTTCTGTGGGTTGTGTAATTTGCGATCTTGAGTGCGTGGTTGTGGTTTAATTTCGTCTCCCCAAGTAGTGCGATGTCGATGTCAAATTCGGTCAGGAAGTGTCGTAGTTCAGTTAGTCTGTGTTTTATTCCGTTGTCGTTCCAGGGGAGTAGTCGCAGTTGTCGTCGTGTTCGTTGATTATCCATTAAGGGTCGTGAAAATGTCGTATAGTGCCTTCAGGAGAAGCGGAATAACGGGTTCCCCAGCCATGTAGATTGATATCAGTCTTTGCGTCCACTGTAGTGCTTTGTTCAGTAGTCGTTTGATGCTACTGTCCTGGTTAGTGTTCGTTTGTGGCGTGACTGCTTCAGGTGCCGGGGCAGCTGGAGCAGTCCTTACGGTGGTGTGAGCTTCTGTTGTAGGCGTTGCGGTGGTAGTCGGTGTCGTCTTTTTTGTCGACTTGGTCTTCGTGGATCGTCTGCGTCTTCGTTTCACTCGTTTCTCGTGAGCGCTGTCCATACTGACGTCGGTGGAGCTGTCGGTGTCTGGTGTACAGTGTGTGGTGGATGTTGTTGCCGTAACCGCTTCAGTCGGTTTTGTCGGTGGTTCCTGTGGGGTCTTGCGTGATCGTGTCTTCTTGTTACGGTCGACTCTCGTCCAGCCTTCCTCTTCGTCTGAGTCGGAGCTGGATGTGTTCTGTGCGAGTATCGGTGCTGGTGGTTGGTGCGTTTTCTTTTTCTTGAGTAGTTTTTGGTAGGCTGGACAGTTCCTGTAGTTAGCGGAGCGTGGTCCTCTACAGTTAGCACATGTCCGTGTCGTTTCTCGTTTCTTTATGCATACGGAGGCGTAATGTTCTTTGCTGCACTTGATGCAACGCGGTCGGTATCCACAGTTCAAGCTCGAGTGTCCGTATCGTTGGCATGCACTTCATGGATTTAATTCTACCGTGCTTTTATGATTGTTTCTCCCGTTCTAACGATACATGTTTTTTCTTCGTGATGTCATTTGTCCTTCAGGTGTTCGGTACCTGTATTGAATGATGTTTACAGTTTCCCACAGTGCTTGCGTAATTTTTGTCGTGACATTACTACGTGCTATTTTCTTGTTGATTTTGCATGTTAATATCTCTTGGTGTTTTTATTGTTCTCATAGTATTATCATGTTTATGAAATCTTTCACGTCTGCAATTTCTTACATGTGCTTTTGTTGCATCAGTTTCTAATCAGTGGTTTTTATCGTATGGCGATGCAAAGTTTGCGGTTTCTAAATAGTTTTATTGTGCGGTATGGTTGCCGCCATATTTGTAGCAATTAATTACAATGCTGGTATTTCTTTATCAAGCGTTTTCGTTGATGATAAAGAAAATATATTATTTCCGGATTATCATTTAACTCTTTGAGTGGTTGTGGTACACGTGATGTACCATTTTTGTTGGTGTTGTTTAGCGGCAGTGGTTTCAATAATGTACCACACTTTTGTACACCTTCTATTGATGATTGAGTGGTAGAATTCCGAAATCACTGGATGAGAGACATCTAGGGAGCCTCGACAGTTACTGTTGTGGTTTGAAACTAGGATTACTTGAATATTCTGTTATGTATTTCACTTGTTTGTTTCCTTGTGATGAAGTATCAATGTTGGAGGTTACTGTCTGTAAAGTTTAGTTTTGGCTGTAAATATTAAATTTAGTGCTAGATTTTTGTGTGTTGGTAAGTATTATTGCACCAGAATATGCATTTTTGGTTATATTTAAAGATAAACAAGCATTTATAGTGGTATTTATTATGTACCACCACTTCATTTATCAATTTCTAAAATAATGTGTTTTTATAGGGAAATGTCAGGATCGAAGCAAGATCATTTGCCATTTAGACTGGTGGATATGTCAGTTGATGAGTTGTATCAAGAAATTAAAAACATGAATATATCTGCTGTACCAATACCATCAGAATCTGAAGATGGATCTGACATATGCGACGATGAAGAGCATGCAGTGAATGTTGAAAGTCAACTCGAAGACGTTTCATTTTCTGCAAGTGAAGAGTCCGAATCTGACCTACCACTAGCAACTCTTAGAGATGGATTATTCAAATTGTTCTTCCTGTTTCTAGTACAAATGTCACAGAAGAATATAAACCACCAACGTGGGCGATAAACTTCAAGCCAATGCCACCTCCAACGTTTATACATAGTGTTGGTGTGCCTGATTTTATCAGAAATATAGAAAACATTACGCCATATAAAATTTTTCAACAGTTACTACTAGAAGAATTCACCGAACACTTGGTGTTTCAAACCACTCTATATGCAGAACAAAAAAAATTTATTAGGCAAAAATTATATTTCTTCCACATTCTCCTAGCTACAAAGATTATTGGTCTAGTGCACTTGATCTCAACGATCCCTTTATTAGTAACTTATATCTCTAAGACGATTTAGTTGACTACTGTCACATTTACATGTAAACGACAACTCTGTTATGCCTAAAAGGTCATCTCCTAATTTTGATAAGCTTTTCAAATTATGTCCAATGATCGATTTTGAAAAATGCTTGGTTCCCGACAAAATCGCTATCGATGAATCCATGTTAAAATTCAAGGGACGCAGCTCATTGAAGCAATATATGCCAAAAAAGCCAATAAAATGAGGCTACAAGATGTGGGTTGTTGCTGATAAATCTGGATATGTTGGAAATTTGATTTATACACCGGCAAGACAAATGCCCCAGAAAAAAGTCTTGGCACTCGCGTCATCAATCAGCTTTCATCTTCTCTGCGTGAAAAAAGTCATATCCTATATTTCAATAATTATTTTAATGGCGTTTCATTGATGGAGAATTTGAAAAGGTGTAATATTCATGCTGTAGGTACGGTAAATATGTCACGTCATTATCTTCCTACATTTTGGTAAAATAAAACCATGAAGCGTGGTGAACATCAGTGGTTCACAAGTGATTCAGGATTGTAAATTATCAAATGGAAGGACACAAGAGCAGTGCATATTATTCCAAACTATCATGATCCAGAAGATGTAGGTGAAGTGAAACGCAAGAAAAAGATGGCAACATTACCCAGGTGCTATGTCCTGTTGCTGTTATTGAGTATAATCATAACCTGAATTACGTTGATAAATTCAATCAGCTGCTAAGCAGTTACAAAATTGATCGGCATAGTAGGAAATAGTGGCACATAATCTTTTTTTAGTTGTTAGATGCATCAGTTGTAAATTCATATTATATTTACAAATTATTGGGATTACCAACACTTACTGCTAAAGATTTTTGATGTGAGATAATGAATTATTTGTTGGCCGACCAGTTAGTGCTAGTTTGTAAAAAAAGACAATCGTCAGGTATGCCCATGGAAAAAATCCAAATAAAAAAATCAAAACATTTTACTCCAGTTGAAGTAAGGTTAAATTCTTCCGCTCATCAACCAGAGCGTAGCTCCCGAAGATGTGCGTTGTGTAGCACGAAATCTAGGCAAGTGCGTACCGACTGGATTTGCAATGTATGTCATGTTCCTTTATGTTTAAGTAAAAGTAAATCTTGTTTTCAAAGATATACTACTGCTTAAGTTTACTTTATATGTATTACAAATAACACAAAAGAAAATATTTTTTGTTTGTAGTGAATTGATGGTACATTTTGAGTACCATACAAAATTTTACGGTTTACATTACGTGACCTCAGCTAGAGACTTCTACTTTGCGGTAAATACTTTCAAATACGTCTAAAATAACAAATCAACAGAAAAAAATGCGGGTGTTTGCGATTTATGCGTAAAAAACGAGATTTTTGTACCTAATTTTGAGGTTATGTAATCCGATTACGTGTTATGTTAATTTTGCTTTAATTATGTTTAGGGTATTAATTGTGATATAATAAAAGGGCGAAAAACATTTGGGTAGTTATTTCTGATAATTTGCTTTGAATACAACTCACACAAGGTTGGAATATTTGCCAAAAAAAATTTTGCTTAACCTTTTCTAAGAATATGTTAGGGGTATAACTTAGTTATTTTGACTGTTTTACTTTTATCACAAATACACACCACTAAACTATTAAATACTTACGTTTTCGGTTACTATTATTACTCATTACCATTTTTATTATAAGAATTAAATTTTATTTTTATTTTGTGAAGGTTTAAAGCATATTGCATAATTATATTATTGTTTCATTCTGAGATGTTAGTGCATAAGAATAACAAGGATGTGCAATGATTAGGCAAAACGTGTTGAATATTACTTCACTAATATTATTTTTTGCTGAGGGTATCATCACAGATTAACTGTGGTATCATTAAGGTTATTGATATAGTAGTTATACTAACATTATTCGATGCTGACTGTCAACGAAACAATATAAACATAGTTAAAGTGCGGCGGGGTTAGGTTTCTGTAATAATTAGAAGAGATTATGTTATTGTTTTAATAGTTGCATTAATATTATTCGGAGCTTCAGGTAGAGCAGAATTTATTTAAGAAGAGTCTGTACGTCATTTGACATATGCGCAATCCTTGAAAGTCAGTGGCGTACCGGATTTAATAATTTTTATCAAACTCCTTAGAATAAATATTCTAAAATCAAGTTTTATTTTGTTGGTAGTTTAAATTTGGATGGCGAATACGCGAATAAGCAAAGCATAAAACACAAAGAAACAGAAAGAAAACTATGAAAGCGTAAGAAATAAATATAGAATATCAAAGTCACAAATATCAATTGACATTTAGTAGCAAATTATCTATGTTACTGATATGTTGCACGAACACGATTATTTATAAATAATGAACTAATCTGACACCGTTTTAGCCGTGTGCGCATGATGGCGTACAGGCTCTTCTTAAATAAATTCTACTATTAGAGATAATCGAACGGGTGAATGAGTGGAAATAGTGTTAGGTATAAATAATGCTGAGGCGAAAAATGAGGTTTCAGCTTAGATTAGAAGTCTAAATGTTTTACTACTAAGACGAAATAATCGAACGGGTGTAAGAACGGAAATAGTGTTGAGGTATAAATAGTGCTGAGGCAAAAATAGTGCTGATGTTTCAACTTAGATTAGTAGTCGAAACATTTTATTAGTCATACATTAGTGCATGAGCGAACATATAGTGTTGAGGCATAAATAGTGCTGAGGCGAAAACAGTGCTGTGGTTTCAACTTAGGTTAGTAGTCGAAATGTTTTACTACTGAGACAAAATGATCGAACGGGTGCATGAGCGGAAATAGTGTTAGGGTATAAATAATGCTGAGGCGAAAACAGTGTTGAGGTTTTAACTTAGGTTAGTAGTTGAAATGTTTTACTACTAAAACAAAATAATAGGACGGGTGCATGCGCAGAAATAGTGTTGAGGTATAAATAGTGTTGAAGCGAAAATAGTGTTGAGGTTTCAACTTAGGTTAGTAGTTGAAATGTTTTACTACTAAAACAAAATAATAGGACGGGTGCATGCGCAGAAATAGTGTTGAGGTATAAATAGTACTGAACCGAAAATAGTGTTGAGGTTTCAACTTAGGTTAGTAGTTGAAATGTTTTACTACTAAAACAAAATAATAGGACGGGTGCATGCGCAGAAATAGTGTTGAGGTATAAATAGTGTTCAAGCGAAAATAGTGTTGAGGTTTCAACTTAGGTTAGTAGTTGAAATGTTTTACTACTAAAACAAAATAATAGGACGGGTGCATGCGCAGAAATAGTGTTGAGGTATAAATAGTGCTGAAACGAAAATAGTGTTGAGGTTTCAACTTAGGTTAGTAGTTGAAATGTTTTACTACTAAAACAAACTAATAGGACGGGTGCATGCGCAGAAATAGTGTTGAGGTATAAATAGTGCTGAAGCGAAAATAGTGTTGAGGTTTCAACTTAGGTTAGTAGTTGAAATGTTTTACTACTAAAACAAACTAATAGGACGGGTGCATGCGCAGAAATAGTGTTGAGGTATAAATAGTGCTGAGGCAAAAATAGTGCTGATGTTTCAACTTAGATTAGTAGTCGAAACATTTTATTAGTCATACAAATATAGTGCAGTGAGCGAACATATAGTGTTGAGGCATAAATAGTGCTGAGGCGAAAACAGTGCTATGGTTTCAACTTAGGTTAGTAGTCGAAATGTTTTACTACTGAGACAAAATGATCGAACGGGTGCATGAGCGGAAATAGTGTTAGGGTATAAATAATGCTGAGGCGAAAACAGTGTTGAGGTTTTAACTTAGGTTAGTAGTTGAAATGTTTTACTACTAAAACAAAATAATAGGACGGGTGCATGCGCAGAAATAGTGTTGAGGTATAAATAGTGTTGAAGCGAAAATAGTGTTGAGGTTTCAACTTAGGTTAGTAGTTGAAATGTTTTACTACTAAAACAAAATAATAGGACGGGTGCATGCGCAGAAATAGTGTTGAGGTATAAATAGTTCTGAAACGAAAATAGTGTTGAGGTTTCAACTTAGGTTAGTAGTTGAAATGTTTTACTACTAAAACAAAATAATAGGACGGGTGCATGCGCAGAAATAGTGTTGAGGTATAAATAGTGCTGAAGCGAAAATAGTGTTGAGGTTTCAACTTAGGTTAGTAGTTGAAATGTTTTACTACTAAAACAAACTAATAGGACGGGTGCATGCGCAGAAATAGTGTTGAGGTATAAATAGTGCTGAGGCAAAATAGTGCTGATGTTTCAACTTAGGTTAGTAGTCGAAACATTTTATTAGTCATACAAATATAGTGCAGTGAGCGAACATATAGTGTTGAGGCATAAATAGTGCTGAGGCGAAAACAGTGCTGTGGTTTCAACTTAGGTTAGTAGTCGAAATGTTTTACTACTGAGACAAAATGATCGAACGGGTGCATGAGCGGAAATAGTGTTAGGTATAAATAATGCTGAGGCGAAAACAGTGTAGAGGTTTTAACTTAGGTTAGTAGTTGAAATGTTTTACTACTAAAACAAAATAATAGGACGGGTGCATGCGCAGAAATAGTGTTGAGTTATAAATAGTGTTGAAGCGAAAATAGTGTTGAGGTTTCAACTTAGGTTAGTAGTTGAAATGTTTTACTACTAAAACAAAATAATAGGACGGTGCATGCGCAGAATTAGTGTTGAGGTATAAATAGTGCTGAAGCGAAAATAATGTTAAGGTTTCAACTTAGGTTAGTAGTTGAAATGTTTTACTACTAAAACAAACTAATAGGACGGGTGCATGCGCAGAAATAGTGTTGAGGTATAAATAGTGCTGAAGCGAAAATAGTGTTGAGGTTTCAACTTAGGTTAGTAGTTGAAATGTTTTACTACTAAAACAAAATAATAGGACGGGTGCATGCGCAGAAATAGTGTTGAGGTATAAATAGTGCTGAAGCGAAAATAGTGTTGAGGTTTCAACTTAGGTTAGTAGTTGAAATGTTTTACTACTAAAACAAAATAATAGGACGGGTGCATGCGCAGAAATAGTGTTGAGGTATAAATAGTGTTCAAGCGAAAATAGTGTTGAGGTTTCAACTTAGGTTAGTAGTTGAAATGTTTTACTACTAAAACAAAATAATAGGACGGTGCATGCGCAGAAATAGTGTTGAGGTATAAATAGTGCTGAATCGAAAATAGTGTTGAGGTTTCAACTTAGGTTAGTAGTTGAAATATTTTACTACTAAAACAAAATAATAGGACGGGTGCATGCGCAGAAATAGTGTTGAGGTATAAATAGTACTGAAACGAAAATAGTGTTGAGGTTTCAACTTAGGTTAGTAGTTGAAATGTTTTACTACTAAAACAAAATAATAGGACGGGTGCATGCGCAGAAATAGTGTTGAGGTATAAATAGTGCTGAAGCGAAAATAATGTTAAGGTTTCAACCCCCCCAAAAAAAAAAAAAAAAAAAACTTAGGTTAGTAGTTGAAATGTTTTACTACTAAAACAAAATAATAGGACGGGCATGCGCAGAAATAGTGTTGAGGTATAAATAGTCTGAAGAAAATAGTGTTGAGGTTTCAACTTAGGTTAGTAGTTGAAATGTTTTACTACTAAAACAAAATAATAGGACGGGTGCATGCGCAGAAATAGTGTTGAGGTATAAATAGTGCTGAAGCGAAAATAGTGTTGAGGTTTCAACTTAGGTTAGTAGTTGAAATATTTTACTACTAAAACAAAATAATAGGACGGGTGCATGCGCAGAAATAGTGTTGAGGTATAAATAGTGCTGAAGCGAAAATAATGTTAGGTTTCAACTTAGGTTAGTAGTTGAAGTGTTTTACTACTAAAACAAATAATAGGACGGGTGCATGCGCAGAAATAGTGTTGAGGTATAAATAGTGCTGAAGCGAAAATAGTGTTGAGGTTTCAACTTAGGTTGGTAGTTGAAATGTTTTACTACTAAAACAAAATAATAGGACGGGTGCATGCGCAGAAATAGTGTTGAGGTATAAATAGTGCTGAAGCGAAAATAGTGTTGAGGTTTCAACTTAGGTTGGTAGTTGAAATGTTTTACTACTAAAACAAAATAATAGGACGGGTGCATGCGCAGAAATAGTGTTGAGGTATAAATAGTGTAAGCGAAAATAGTGTTGAGGTTTCAACTTAGGTTAGTAGTTGAAATGTTTTACTACTAAAACAAAATAATAGGACGGGTGCATGCGCAGAAATAGTGTTGAGGTATAAATAGTACTGAAACGAAAATAGTGTTGAGGTTTCAACTTAGGTTAGTAGTTGAAATATTTTACTACTAAAACAAAATAATAGGACGGGTGCATGCGCAGAAATAGTGTTGAGGTATAAATAGTGCTGAAGCGAAAATAGTGTTGAGGTTTCAACTTAGGTTAGTAGTTGAAATGTTTTACTACTAAAACAAAATAATAGGACGGGTGCATGCGCAGAAATAGTGTTGAGGTATAAATAGTGCTGAAGCGAAAATAGTGTTGAGGTTTCAACTTAGGTTAGTAGTTGAAATGTTTTACTACTAAAACAAAATAATAGGACGGGTGCATGCGCAGAAATAGTGTTGAGGTATAAATAGTGCTGAAACGAAAATAGTGTTGAGGTTTCAACTTAGGTTAGTAGTTGAAATGTTTTACTACTAAAACAAAATAATAGGACGGGTGCATGCGCAGAAATAGTGTTGAGGTATAAATAGTGCTGAAGCGAAAATAATGTTGAGGTTTCAACTTAGGTTAGTAGTTGAAATGTTTTACTACTAAAACAAACTAATAGGACGGGTGCATGCGCAGAAATAGTGTTGAGGTATAAATAGTGCTTTTTTTTTTTTTTTTTTTTTTTTTTTTTAAAAAAAAAAAAAAAAAAAAAAAAAAAAAAAAAAAAATAGTGCTGAGGCAAAATAGTGCTGATGTTTCAACTTAGATTAGTAGTCGAAACATTTTATTAGTCATACATTAGTGCATGAGCGAACATATAGTGTTGAGGCATAAATAGTGCTGAGGCGAAAACAGTGCTGTGGTTTCAACTTAGGTTAGTAGTCGAAATGTTTTACTACTGAGACAAAATGATCGAACGGGTGCATGAGCGGAAATAGTGTTAGGGTATAAATAATGCTGAGGCGAAAACAGTGTTGAGGTTTTAACTTAGGTTAGTAGTTGAAATGTTTTACTACTAAAACAAAATAATAGGACGGGTGCATGCGCAGAAATAGTGTTGAGGTATAAATAGTGTTGAAGCGAAAATAGTGTTGAGGTTTCAACTTAGGTTAGTAGTTGAAATGTTTTACTACTAAAACAATATAATAGGAAGGGTGCTTGCGCAGAAATAGTGTTGAGGTATAAATAGTGCTGAAGCGAAAATAGTGTTGAGGTTTCAACTTAGGTTAGTAGTTGAAATGTTTTACTACTAAAACAAAATAATAGGACGGGTGCATGCGCAGAAATAGTGTTGAGGTATAAATAGTGCTGAAGCGAAAATAGTGTTGAGGTTTCAACTTAGGTTAGTAGTTGAAATGTTTTACTACTAAAACAATAATAGGACGGTGCATGCGCAGAAATAGTGTGAGGTATAAATAGTGCTGAACGAAAATAGTGTTGAGGTTTCAACTTAGGTTAGTAGTTGAAATGTTTTACTACTAAAACAAAATAATAGGACGGGTGCATGCGCAGAAATAGTGTTGAGGTATAAATAGTGCTGAAGCGAAAATATGTTGAGGTTTCAACTTAGGTTAGTAGTTGAAATGTTTTACTACTAAAACAAACTAATAGGACCGGTGCATGCGCAGAAATAGTGTTGAGGTATAAATAGTGCTGAAGCGAAAATAGTGTTGAGGTTTCAACTTAGGTTAGTAGTTGAAATGTTTTACTACTAAAACAAACTAATAGGACCGGTGCATGCGCAGAAATAGTGTTGAGGTATAAATAGTGCTGAGGCAAAATAGTGCTGATGTTTCAACTTAGATTAGTAGTCGAAACATTTTATTAGTCATACATTAGTGCATGAGCGAACATAGTGTTGAGGCATAAATAGTGCTGAGGCGAAAACAGTGCTTGGTTTCAACTTAGGTTAGTAGTCGAAATGTTTTACTACTGAGACAAAATGATCGAACGGGTGCATGAGCGGAAATAGTGTTAGGGTATAAATAATGCTGAGGCGAAAACAGTGTTGAGGTTTTAACTTAGGTTAGTAGTTGAAATGTTTTACTACTAAAACAAAATAATAGGACGGTGCATGCGCAGAAATAGTGTTGAGGTATAAATAGTGTTGAAGCGAAAATAGTGTTGAGGTTTCAACTTAGGTTAGTAGTTGAAATGTTTTACTACTAAAACAAAATAATAGGAGGGTGCTGCGCAGAAATAGTGTTGAGGTATAAATAGTCTGAACGAAAATAGTGTTGAGGTTTCAACTTAGGTTAGTAGTTGAAATGTTTTACTACTAAAACAAAATAACATAAAAATAATAGGACGGGTGCATGGCGAAATAGTGTTGAGGATAAATAGTGCTGAGGCAAAAAGTGCTGTGTTTCAACTTAGTTAGTAGTCGAAATTTTATTAGCAAATTAGGTGCATGACGGAAATAGTGTTAGGGATAAATATGCTGAGGCGAAAACAGTGTTGAGGTTTTAACTTAGGTTAGTAGTTGAAATGTTTTACTACTAACAAAATATGAACGGGTGCATGGCGGAAATAGTGTTGGGTATAAATATGTTGAGGCGAAAAAGTGTTGAGGTTTTAACTTAGGTTAGTAGTTGAAATGTTTTACTACTAAAACAAAATAATAGGACGGGTGCATGCGCAGAAATAGTGTTGAGGTATAAATAGTTTGAAACGAAAATAGTGTTGAGGTTTCAACTTAGGTTAGTAGTTGAAATTTTTACTACTAAAACAAAATAATAGGACGGGTGCATGCGCAGAAATAGTGTTGAGGTATAAATAGTGCTGAAGCAAAAATAGTGTTGAGGTTTCAACTTAGGTTAGTAGTTGAAATGTTTTACTACTAAAACAAAATAATAGGACGGGTGCATGCGCAGAAATAGTGTTGAGGTATAAATAGTGCTGAAGCGAAAATAGTGTTGAGGTTTCAACTTAGGTTAGTAGTTGAAATGTTTTAATACTAAAACAAAATAATAGGACGGTGCATGCGCAGAAATAGTGTTGAGGTATAAATAGTGCTGAAACGAAAATAGTGTTGAGGTTTCAACTTAGGTTAGTAGTTGAAATGTTTTACTACTAAAACAAAATAATAGGACGGTGCATGCGCAGAAATAGTGTTGAGGTATAAATAGTGCTGAAGCGAAAATAGTGTTGAGGTTTCAACTTAGGTTAGTAGTTGAAATGTTTTACTACTAAAACAAACTAATAGGACGGGTGCATGCGCAGAAATAGTGTTGAGGTATAAATAGTGCTGAAGCGAAAATAGTGTTGAGGTTTCAACTTAGGTTAGTAGTTGAAATGTTTTACTACTAAAACAAACTAATAGGACGGGTGCATGCGCAGAAATAGTGTTGAGGTATAAATAGTGCTGAGGCAAAAATAGTGCTGATGTTTCAACTTAGATTAGTAGTCGAAACATTTTATTAGTCATACATTAGTGCATGAGCGAACATATAGTGTTGAGGCATAAATAGTGCTGAGGCGAAAACAGTGCTATGGTTTCAACTTAGGTTAGTAGTCGAAATGTTTTACTACTGAGACAAAATGATCGAACGGGTGCATGAGCGGAAATAGTGTTAGGGTATAAATAATGCTGAGGCGAAAACAGTGTTGAGGTTTTAACTTAGGTTAGTAGTTGAAATGTTTTACTACTAAAACAAAATAATAGGACGGGTGCATGCGCAGAAATAGTGTTGAGGTATAAATAGTGTTGAAGCGAAAATAGTGTTGAGGTTTCAACTTAGGTTAGTAGTTGAAATGTTTTACTACTAAAACAAAATAATAGGACGGGTGCATGCGCAGAAATAGTGTTGAGGTATAAATAGTACTGAAACGAAAATAGTGTTGAGGTTTCAACTTAGGTTAGTAGTTGAAATGTTTTACTACTAAAACAAAATAATAGGACGGGTGCATGCGCAGAAATAGTGTTGAGGTATAAATAGTGCTGAAGCGAAAATAGTGTTGAGGTTTCAACTTAGGTTAGTAGTTGAAATATTTTACTACTAAAACAAAATAATAGGACGGGTGCATGCGCAGAATTAGTGTTGAGGTATAAATAGTGCTGAAGCGAAAATAATGTTAAGGTTTCAACTTAGGTTAGTAGTTGAAATGTTTTACTACTAAAACAAACTAATAGGACGGGTGCATGCGCAGAAATAGTGTTGAGGTATAAATAGTGCTGAAGCGAAAATAGTGTTGAGGTTTCAACTTAGGTTAGTAGTTGAAATGTTTTACTACTAAAACAAAATAATAGGACGGGTGCATGCGCAGAAATAGTGTTGAGGTATAAATAGTGCTGAAGCAAATGTTATGTTAATTTAAAAAAAGGAATGAAAAAATGTTATGTTAATTTAAAAAAGCGAAGAAAAAATGTTATGTTAATTTAAAAAAAGGGAATGAAAAAATGTTATGTTAATTTAAAAAAGGAATGAAAAAATGTTATGTTAATTTAAAAAAGGGAATGAAGAAATTATTAATTTTTATGAAGAAAGTTATGTAATTTAAAAGGGAATGAAAGAAATGTTTATGTTAATTTAAAAAAAGGAATGAATAAAATGTTATGTTAATTTAAAAAAAGGAATGAAAAAAATGTTATGTTAATTTAAAAAAAGGGAATGAAAAAATGTTATGTTAATTTAAAAAAAGGGATGAAAAAAATAGTTATGTTAATTTAAAAAAGGAAAATAGTGTTGAGGTTTCAACTTAGGTTAGTAGTTGAAATGTTTTACTACTAAAACAAAATAATAGGACGGGTGCATGCGCAGAAATAGTGTTGAGGTATAAATAGTGTTCAAGCGAAAATAGTGTTGAGGTTTCAACTTAGGTTAGTAGTTGAAATGTTTTACTACTAAAACAAAATAATAGGACGGGTGCATGCGCAGAAATAGTGTTGAGGTATAAATAGTGCTGAAACGAAAATAGTGTTGAGGTTTCAACTTAGGTTAGTAGTTGAAATATTTTACTACTAAAACAAAATAATAGGACGGGTGCATGCGCAGAAATAGTGTTGAGGTATAAATAGTACTGAAACGAAAATAGTGTTGAGGTTTCAACTTAGGTTAGTAGTTGAAATGTTTTACTACTAAAACAAAATAATAGGACGGGTGCATGCGCAGAAATAGTGTTGAGGTATAAATAGTGCTGAAGCGAAAATAATGTTAAGGTTTCAACTTAGGTTAGTAGTTGAAATGTTTTACTACTAAAACAAACTAATAGGACGGGTGCATGCGCAGAAATAGTGTTGAGGTATAAATAGTGCTGAGGCAAAAATAGTGCTGATGTTTCAACTTAGATTAGTAGTCGAAACATTTTATTAGTCATACATTAGTGCATGAGCGAACATATAGTGTTGAGGCATAAATAGTGCTGAGGCGAAAACAGTGCTGTGGTTTCAACTTAGGTTAGTAGTCGAAATGTTTTACTACTGAGACAAAATGATCGAACGGGTGCATGAACGGAAATAGTGTTAGGGTATAAATAATGCTGAGGCGAAAACCGTGTTGAGGTTTTAACTTAGGTTAGTAGTTGAAATGTTTTACTACTAAAACAAAATAATAGGACGGTGCATGCGCAGAAATAGTGTTGAGGTATAAATAGTGTTGAAGCGAAAATAGTGTTGAGGTTTCAACTTAGGTTAGTAGTTGAAATGTTTTACTACTAAAACAAAATAATAGGACGGTGCATGCAGAAATAGTGTTGAGGTATAAATAGTGCTGAGACGAAAACAGTGTTGAGGTTTCAACTTAGGTTAGTAGTTGAAATGTTTTACTACTAAAACAAAATAATAGGACGGGTGCATGCGCAGAAATAGTGTTGAGGTATAAATAGTGCTGAAGCGAAAATAATGTTAAGGTTTCAACTTAGGTTAGTAGTTGAAATGTTTTACTACTAAAACAAACTAATAGGACGGGTGCATGCGCAGAAATAGTGTTGAGGTATAAATAGTGCTGAGGCAAAAATAGTGCTGATGTTTCAACTTAGATTAGTAGTCGAAACATTTTATTAGTCATACATTAGTGCATGAGCGAACATATAGTGTTGAGGCATAAATAGTGCTGAGGCGAAAACAGTGCTGTGGTTTCAACTTAGGTTAGTAGTCGAAATGTTTTACTACTGAGACAAAATGATCGAACGGGTGCATGAACGGAAATAGTGTTAGGGTATAAATAATGCTGAGGCGAAAACAGTGTTGAGGTTTTAACTTAGGTTAGTAGTTGAAATGTTTTACTACTAAAACAAAATAATAGGACGGGTGCATGCGCAGAAATAGTGTTGAGGTATAAATAGTGTTGAAGCGAAAATAGTGTTGAGGTTTCAACTTAGGTTAGTAGTTGAAATGTTTTACTACTAAAACAAAATAATAGGACGGGTGCATGCGCAGAAATAGTGTTGAGGTATAAATAGTACTGAAACGAAAATAGTGTTGAGGTTTCAACTTAGGTTAGTAGTTGAAATATTTTACTACTAAAACAAAATAATAGGACGGGTGCATGCGCAGAAATAGTGTTGAGGTATAAATAGTGCTGAAGCGAAAATAGTGTTGAGGTTTCAACTTAGGTTAGTAGTTGAAATGTTTTACTACTAAAACAAAATAATAGGACGGGTGCATGCGCAGAAATAGTGTTGAGGTATAAATAGTGCTGAAGCGAAAATAGTGTTGAGGTTTCAACTTAGGTTAGTAGTTGAAATGTTTTACTACTAAAACAAAATAATAGGACGGTGCATGCGCAGAAATAGTGTTGAGGTATAAATAGTGTTCAAGCGAAAATAGTGTTGAGGTTTCAACTTAGGTTAGTAGTTGAAATGTTTTACTACTAAAACAAAATAATAGGACGGGTGCATGCGCAGAAATAGTGTTGAGGTATAAATAGTGCTGAAACGAAAATAGTGTTGAGGTTTCAACTTAGGTTAGTAGTTGAAATTTTTTACTACTAAAACAAAATAATAGGACGGGTGCATGCGCAGAAATAGTGTTGAGGTATAAATAGTCTGAAACGAAAATATGTTGAGGTTTCAACTTAGGTTAGTAGTTGAAATGTTTTACTACTAAAACAAAATAATAGGACGGGTGCATGCGCAGAAATAGTGTTGAGGTATAAATAGTGCTGAAGCGAAAATAATGTTAAGGTTTCAACTTAGGTTAGTAGTTGAAATGTTTTACTACTAAAACAAACTAATAGGACGGGTGCATGCGCAGAAATAGTGTTGAGGTATAAATAGTGCTGAGGCAAAAATAGTGCTGATGTTTCAACTTAGATTAGTAGTCGAAACATTTTATTAGTCATACATTAGTGCATGAGCGAACATATAGTGTTGAGGCATAAATAGTGCTGAGGCGAAAACAGTGCTGTGGTTTCAACTTAGGTTAGTAGTCGAAATGTTTTACTACTGAGACAAAATGATCGAACGGGTGCATGAACGGAAATAGTGTTAGGGTATAAATAATGCTGAGGCGAAAACAGTGTTGAGGTTTTAACTTAGGTTAGTAGTTGAAATGTTTTACTACTAAAACAAAATAATAGGACGGTGCATGCGCAGAAATAGTGTTGAGGTATAAATAGTGTTGAAGCGAAAATAGTGTTGAGGTTTCAACTTAGGTTAGTAGTTGAAATGTTTTACTACTAAAACAAAATAATAGGAGGTGCTGCGCAGAAATAGTGTTGAGGTATAAATAGTCTGAAACGAAAATAGTGTTGAGGTTTCAACTTAGGTTAGTAGTTGAAATTTTTACTACTAAAACAAAATAATAGGACGGGTGCATGCGCAGAAATAGTGTTGAGGTATAAATAGTGCTGAAGCGAAAATAGTGTTGAGGTTTCAACTTAGGTTAGTAGTTGAAATGTTTTACTACTAAAACAAAATAATAGGACGGTGCATGCGCAGAAATAGTGTTGAGGTATAAATAGTGCTGAAGCGAAAATAGTGTTGAGGTTTCAACTTAGGTTAGTAGTTGAAATGTTTTACTACTAAAACAAAATAATAGGACGGTGCATGCGCAGAAATAGTGTTGAGGTATAAATAGTGTCAAGCGAAAATAGTGTTGAGGTTTCAACTTAGGTTAGTAGTTGAAATGTTTTACTACTAAAACAAAATAATAGGACGGGTGCATGCGCAGAAATAGTGTTGAGGTATAAATAGTGCTGAAACGAAAATAGTGTTGAGGTTTCAACTTAGGTTAGTAGTTGAAATGTTTTACTACTAAAACAAAATAATAGGACGGGTGCATGCGCAGAAATAGTGTTGAGGTATAAATAGTGCTGAAACGAAAATAATGTTGAGGTTTCAACTTAGGTTAGTAGTTGAAATGTTTTACTACTAAAACAAACTAATAGGACGGGTGCATGCGCAGAAATAGTGTTGAGGTATAAATAGTGCTGAAGCGAAAATAGTGTTGAGGTTTCAACTTAGGTTAGTAGTTGAAATGTTTTACTACTAAAACAAACTAATAGGACGGGTGCATGCGCAGAAATAGTGTTGAGGTATAAATAGTGCTGAGGCAAAATAGTGCTGATGTTTCAACTTAGATTAGTAGTCGAAACATTTTATTAGTCATACATTAGTGCATGAGCGAACATAGTGTTGAGGTATAAATAGTGCTGAAGCGAAAATATTGTTGAGGTTTCAACTTAGGTTAGTAGTTGAAATGTTTTACTACTAAAACAAAATAATAGGACGGGTGCATGCGCAGAAATAGTGTTGAGGTATAAATAGTGCTGAAGCGAAAATAGTGTTGAGGTTTCAACTTAGGTTAGTAGTTGAAATGTTTTACTACTAAAACAAACTAATAGGACCGGTGCATGCGCAGAAATAGTGTGAGGTATAAATAGTGCTGAAGCGAAAATAGTGTTGAGGTTTCAACTTAGGTTAGTAGTTGAAATGTTTTACTACTAAAACAAAATAATAGGACGGGTGCATGCGCAGAAATAGTGTTGAGGTATAAATAGTGCTGAAGCGAAAATAGTGTTGAGGTTTCAACTTAGGTTAGTAGTTGAAATGTTTTACTACTAAAACAAAATAATAGGACGGGTGCATGCGCAGAAATAGTGTTGAGGTATAAATAGTGTTCAAGCGAAAATAGTGTTGAGGTTTCAACTTAGGTTAGTAGTTGAAATGTTTTACTACTAAAACAAAATAATAGGACGGGTGCATGCGCAGAAATAGTGTTGAGGTATAAATAGTGCTGAAGCGAAAATAGTGTTGAGGTTTCAACTTAGGTTAGTAGTTGAAATGTTTTACTACTAAAACAAAATAATAGGACGGGTGCATGCGCAGAAATAGTGTTGAGGTGTAAATAGTGCTGAAGCGAAAATAGTGTTGAGGTTTCAACTTAGGTTAGTAGTTGAAATGTTTTACTACTAAAACAAATAATAGGACGTGCATGGCAGAAATAGTGTTGAGGTATAAATAGTGCTGAAGCGAAAATAGTGTTGAGGCTTCAACTTAGGTTAGTAGTTGAAATGTTTTACTACTAAAACAAAATAATAGGACGGGTGCATGCGCAGAAATAGTGTTGAGGTATAAATAGTGCTGAGGCGAAAATAGTGTTGAGGTTTCAACTTAGGTTAGTAGTTGAAATGTTTTACTACTAAAACAAAATAATAGGACGGGTGCATGCGCAGAAATAGTGTTGAGGTATAAATAGTGTTGAAGCGAAAATAGTGTTGAGGTTTCAACTTAGGTTAGTAGTTGAAATGTTTTACTACTAAAACAAATAATAGGAAGGGTGCTGCGCAGAAATAGTGTTGAGGTATAAATAGTGCTGAAGCGAAAATAGTGTTGAGGTTTCAACTTAGGTTAGTAGTTGAAATGTTTTACTACTAAAACAAAATAATAGGACGGGTGCATGCGCAGAAATAGTGTTGAGGTATAAATAGTGCTGAAGCGAAAATAGTGTTGAGGTTTCAACTTAGGTTAGTAGTTGAAATGTTTTACTACTAAAACAAACTAATAGGACCGGTGCATGCGCAGAAATAGTGTGAGGTATAAATAGTGCTGAAGCGAAAATAGTGTTGAGGTTTCAACTTAGGTTAGTAGTTGAAATGTTTTACTACTAAAACAAAATAATAGGACGGGTGCATGCGCAGAAATAGTGTTGAGGTATAAATAGTGCTGAAGCGAAAATAGTGTTGAGGTTTCAACTTAGGTTCGTCGTTGAAATGTTTTACTACTAAAACAAAATAATAGGACGGTGCATGCGCAGAAATAGTGTTGCGGTATAAATAGTGCTGAAGCGAAAATAGTGTTGAGGTTTCAACTTAGGTTAGTAGTTGAAATGTTTTACTACTAAAACAAAATAATAGGACGGTGCATGCGCAGAAATAGTGTTGAGGTATAAATAGTGCTGAAGCGAAAATAGTGTAGAGGTTTCAACTTAGGTTAGTAGTTGAAATGTTTTACTACTAAAACAAAATAATAGGACGGGTGCATGCGCAGAAATAGTGTTGAGGTATAAATAGTGTTCAAGCGAAAATAGTGTTGAGGTTTCAACTTAGCTTAGTAGTTGAAATGTTTTACTACTAAAACAAAATAATAGGACGGGTGCATGCGCAGAAATAGTGTTGAGGTATAAATAGTGCTGAAGCGAAAATAGTGTTGAGGCTTCAACTTAGGTTAGTAGTTGAAATATTTTACTACTAAAACAAAATAATAGGACGGGTGCATGCGCATAAATAGTGTTGAGGTATAAATAGTGCTGAAGCGAAAATAGTGTTGAGGTTTCAACTTAGGTTAGTAGTTGAAATGTTTTACTACTAAAACAATATAATAGGACGGGTGCTTGCGCAGAAATAGTGTTGAGGTATAAATAGTGCTGAAGCGAAAATAGTGTTGAGGTTTCAACTTAGGTTAGTAGTTGAAATATTTTACTACTAAAACAAAATAATAGGACGGGTGCATGCGCAGAAATAGTGTTGAGGTATAAATAGTGCTGAAGCGAAAATAGTGTTGAGGTTTCAACTTAGGTTAGTAGTTGAAATATTTTACTATTAAAACAAAATAATAGGACGGGTGCATGCGCAGAAATAGTGTTGAGGTATAAATAGTGCTGAAGCGAAAATAGTGTTGAGGTTTCAACTTAGGTTAGTAGTTGAAATGTTTTACTACTAAAACAAAATAATAGGACGGGTGCATGCGCAGAAATAGTGTTAAGGTATAAATAGTGCTGAAGCGAAAATAGTGTTGAGGTTTCAACTTAGGTTAGTAGTTGAAATATTTTACTACTAAAACAAAATAATAGGACGGGTGCATGCGCATAAATAGTGTTGAGGTATAAATAGTGCTGAAGCAAAAATAGTGTTGAGGTTTCAACTTAGGTTAGTAGTTGAAATGTTTTACTACGAAGGCAAGATAACCGAATGTGTGCATAAACGAGTATAGTGTTGAGGCATATATAGAGCCAAGGTAAAAATAGTGTTGTGGTGTCTACTTACTTTAGTAGTCATAGCGTTTTACTACTAAGTTGAAATGATGAATTTGGTACATGTGTGAAAATACTGTTGTGATTTAAATATAGGTCACTAGGCAGAACATTTTACTACAAGGCAAAATCCAAGATGGGTTCAACACTAACTGCATTGTACCGCAGCATAACCCAGCATTACATCTACGATTATGCTGTATAAAGCCCTCTCGTTGCAAGTTCTCGAGGATAACGGCTTTGTCGTGTCGAGAATACTCATATATAACTATGCCAATGAGAACTTGCACACGCAGCGACGAAGGTAACGTTCGGCAATTGATTTGTTTTGTAAAAGAGTTCGGAATAGTTAATACAATAAGTGAATATCGAATGAAAACAAAAACAAGCAATTGCAAAAGATACATCATTATACCAGAACAATTGCAACACAATTAGGAAGCAGTGCCAATTCATACGTTTGACATTTAATTACTGTGATGTTTGTTATATTCGTATGGTTGTTGACGTTACATTAGTAACACTATTGTTGGATAAAAAGTACGTATTTATTTTAAAGAAGAAACCATACATGTATAAAATCTGCAAAAACTCTGTTTTTAATTAGCATTTCATTTTATGGTCTGCTGTATTAGTTTTTAACTTTAGGTGTGGTCTGTGATTTCATTCAATAACCCGTAAAACTTCAATCGTATTATCAATAGCGAAATAAAATCGACAATTTCAGAACGAAAGATTTAACTGAATGCAGCCATTATTTTTTCACAAATTATGCTACGCCAATGATCTGTTCGAAAACTGACAATCTGTGTTTAAGGGTTATAGTTATTATATGTTTATGAATCAATTTTTTGAGAGCCTTCGTTGTTGTGACGCGCATTGATATTTAAATTACAATTTCATACTGCAAGGAATATGTTAATGTTCTGTCTCAAATAGTGTCAAAAGCTCTTCCAACCCTCAAAACATACAAGGCGAGGTTATTCTTATAATAGTATCAAGCGTGCTTTGTATATTCATTCGCGATCTGCGGTCGAGTGGCATTTCAGTAAGAAGTAGTTTGTTTTTGGAATTTAATTAAACCAAATTTACTGAAAAACCCGCAAATTTTTCAATAGTATTTGAAAATGTACGTGTTTTTGTATGGTTTCTAATAATTTTTAATTATTTTTGACAGGTCACGTAATGTAAACCGGCACCAAAAAAGGTATACTTTGTAAGAATATGTATTTTTTATGTTAGCTAGGCATATTCTATCCACCTACGTATGCAGTGATTTATTATGATTTACAATTAAAAAAATAAAAACTTTTTGCTCCACTAGGAACTTTATTCTGCTTAAATTTTTACTCCTCAAAGAGTTAATACCATAAGTTGAATTACATTTCTAGAAACTATAGAATTAAAATATTGCATTTAATTAACAATAAATATTTCTACAATCTTAATATACAGGTTGGGTCTACATTTATTCTGTCTATCCGAAATTAATAATTAATCAACACTATTTTGTTTGTATCTAAAATAAAGCAAATGAGTTACAAGGTATTTAAGTTCTAATGTATATTAAGAGTGCTTTAAATGCAATAACAAATTATTACGGCAAATCGTGAAAGGTAAACATTTAGTACCAGCATGATTCAGCAGATGATGCAACATTGCACAAATTTACAAAAAATGGAAAACTGAATTTGCGAATAAACTAAAAACGGCTTACCTCTAATTATTAGTTATTATTTAAGGTAGATTTTTATGTTCTTTGCTCCTCGAAAAGCCTAATGCCGGCATCCAATAAACAGTAGGTTGCGATCTGGGTGCTTGTTTTTCTCAGATGCCTGCAGAGAAGTATTAAACCTATAACTTTAAGGGACACAAAACGTAATTGGGAAGGAAGGAATAAAGAAAGGTGTGGTACACTTCGCTGCATTAACACGCACTTAAAACGTATCGATACGATACAATAGTTGACAATATAGTACAGTTTAAAACGCGTCTTTCTCATGAACTCGTTATTGTCCCCACCATAAAAACATTTCTCATTTACTAAATGCGATAACCACACTTTATTCAAGCCGTGGAAAAATCCGTGCTTGTCAAAACATATCAATATTTTATTCGTTCTTTACCTCTAGTTCATGAAGAGTTATAACCACAATTTTTATGCATAATAACTTAATGTATACACACATTAATAATCCGAGGAAAAAAGCTTTCCCCTCTTTGGATTAAAAACATTTCCTATTCTTAATATTAAAATGAAACTTTGTGCAGCCAAAAAGACGTAACAAAATTTAATATTTTAAAGTCAGTTCGAATGATTTATTTTTACTACAATGTTAAAGTTTTGAATTTTAGGGCGAATTTAAACATATTTTGGCTCAACAAAAGAAATTTTAAATGCTTTGTTTTAGTAAATTTAGTTTTGGTTATGCAAGTACTTGACATGCACCAAGTTAAATTGTTTATGCTTTTCTGCGTTGCTTTAGAAGCTAGATATTTGAATTTTTGGGCTCAACAAAATAGTAAAGAGATTTTGATATAATTTAATATTTTGTTTGATGGTGGCTGAGCGCCAAATAGTACGAACTAAATTAAATAGTTTTTAATGTTAAGAGGTTTGAGTTTATATACCAATTAGGGAACATTTTGGATGCAACAAAATTGCAATTTAAAGTTTTGCTAAACGATAAAATTTTAGATAACGTGTTTGGTGCTGAATGTAATGTGGCACCAACCAAATGAATTTGTTTATTTCTTCTTTATTCCTAAAACTAATTTATGGTGCTTTTTGAGCGAACAATTTGCATATTTTTTATGCATATTTCACACACGTGGAGGTTACAACTTATTGTACAGTTACTGGTGCTGTATTAAAAATATCGTGTAAATGTCGTCAAGGATGGTAGACATTCGTATCACTTTCTTTGATAAATTTTATCTTTGCTGTTAAAAACAAAAGTAATTTGATGTTTCTGTTTTAGATAAGAGGTGCTTTAAAAAATCAAACACTACTAGCAATGCCTCCAGGGATGGACAGAATTTACCAAGCTGAAATGGCCTATACTTCAACGGATGGAAAAGATTTAGATATAGAGTTGAAGACATCGATAGAAACCACCATAATTCAGTGGAGTTCTTTATGTACTGACATTCTGAGGCAGTCTTCCATCGAAGCCTTTGCAAACAATGCACATCCCACACCACTTACTGAAGTACATTTCTGGGAGGCTAGGTTAACAAATCTGGAATACATATACGATCAACTTCGGGATCCACGGGTTAAAAGAATGGCCTATTATTTAGAGTTAACGGGTAGCACTTATTTGGAATGTTTTAAAAGCACCTTTAAAGGCGTCGTGTGCGGAGTTCTGGAAGCGAGAGATATATGTCTTTATTTGAAACCATTAAAACCTCACTTTGCAAAGTTTGAAGATGAAGAATTTTTAGACAATGTACGTTATATAAAACCTCTTGTACATTGCATAGGTCTTTTATGGGCAAACTCGCGGTATTATTGCAAAGACACCTACATAATTACACTATTGAAAGAAGTTAGCAACGTGTTAATAAATGCCGTTACAAATCAGTTGGACCCAGGAGCAATATTTCAAGGAGAAGCTGAAGATATGTTTCATAAAACGAATTTATGCATACAGCAGCTTGATATCTTTCTTACATATTTCGAAGAAGTTCGGGCTAATCTTAGTAGCTATTTTAAAAATGAGGAAATTGTCCCTAAGCAATGGAATTTTCACCCTCGTACAGTATTTCAAAGATTATTTAATTTTATAGAACGGTTGACATTAGTAAAAGGAATTTTGGGAACTGCATTAGAATTTCAAAAGTTGGAAAAAGTTGAGATTGCTGGTATTAAAGGTAGAATTTTGTCACAAAAAATTGAAGAAGTTTTAGAAGCATTTCTCGCTGCTTACAATATTTTTCCAAACATTCAGTATGATATGCTCGAGGTAGACAATATACGTATAATTAGCGACCACAGTATATTCTTGGAAAAATGTAATGATTTAGATTGTCGTCTGGCTGCCATTTTTGAACAAGTATTCGATGAATGCTATAATTTAGAAAGTATATTTAAATTTATTAACATCACGGGTGTATTATTAGAACGATCGATCATAGATGAAGTTGTGTCTCCTAAATATCAAAAAATCATTGATCTATTCAATGAAGAATTAGATACCGTAAAAAATATATATGATGAGGGTAAAAAGGAAGGTATCCCTATTGAACCATATCATCCACCTGTTGCTGGTACATTATGGTGGTTACATAAACTTAGACAAAGAATATTAAAACCTGGCGAAGATTTTCTATTACTTCAAAATCCCATAGTAGAATCAATAGATGCCCAATATGCTATTTCTAAATGGAAGGAAATGTTACAAATTATTTATGATGATGAAGCTACAACATTTAAGACTTGGTTAGAAAGTATTCCCAGTCAAATAGCTAAGAGTATAGCTAAAACTCAGCTAACACGTGACCAAAACTTGCTCAAAATAAATTTTGATAATGAATTAGTCGCAATTTTGCGCGAAGTTAAGTATATCAAGATGTTAGATGCATTTGATGAAACAGTGGACGAAGCAGAGGCATTATTTGTTCGCAATGAGGAACTTTATAAATGTTTGATGCTCCTCAAACGCATAGTAGAATGGTATAACCATTTAAAAACAAAAACATTACCCATTGAATATTCTCTGATAGCAGAAGAAATGACCGAAATAGATGGTACAATTGAACCCTTCACTGCTGCCATTAACTGGACACTAGATCGTAAGTACTGTAAAAGTTTTGTTACTAATTTAATTATCTCATACATCAATGCTATTACTATTTAAAATCTACAGAACATCAACGTATCAAAACATTACTTCAGAGTAGAATAAAGGTATACACGAAAGTATTCACAAATTTTATACAAGTTGCTGTATAACATGGTCATTTTACAATCAGTTTTAAGCTGAAAAGAATTAAATAAAGTATTTGTTCTGTACGTAATTTACACAGAATGATTGGTGACGGTTTTATAACAAATCTATTGCAGCTTATCTAATTATTTCCTTTTTACAAACTACCAAAAGGAATTAGAAATTATAATTACTATCAACACAATTCTATTGAACTGTTCAAATATACTTTTTAGCCAAAATGTGTTTCTTTAGTGAATGTGTTTGGTGTGTGATAAAGTGCTCTGTAAATAAAATCAGTTTGGTAGTGAAATATCAGCTTAAAATAGCTCAAACTGTGCAAGATTGTGCAACTAAATGAAAAGAACATTAATAACTACAATTCACAACCAGTCCTCCAACAGTACAGCTGAAAATCTGTAGTAAACCCTTGATTTACCTATTTTATTTCATCTTACATTATGATTGTGATATCAGTTGACCTTTAGCAGTTGGTTATCTATTACCTTTAAAGAACTTTAGTGTGGTTATCTGCTATTCCTTGTTTACACTAAACACAATCTCAAGAACAATTTAATTATAAATTGTTGACCATTTTGTTAAGGAGATACAGTTTATATTGGTTGCATTCATCTGTAAAACAAAACAACTATCTGAAACAGTTAATATCTGCTATACATAATATCATATCTGCTACAGTGAAGTCTCCTTTAGTGCTCTTACTTTTATAATCATGTCTATTTGTACAGCTTGTAAAATTCCATTCAATGCTTCTTCATATATTGTACCATGCTCTGTTTGTTCAAATTTATTTCATGCCACATTGGATTGTGCAGGTCTATCTGCTTCTGAATCAAAAGTTTTGGACCTTAAGAAGAAGCAGATGATGGTCTATAAATGTATAGATTGCCATTCTAATGACAGAGGAAACAATTTTGTTGATGTTCACTCTCTGTCTGCTGACCTTAAAGATATTAAAGCATCTTGTGGAATTTTGTCAACACTCCAGACTGAATTAGCTGATGTCAAGTCTCATATTGATGGTATTGTGAAATCACTAGAAGAGCTGCCTCGTCTACAGGGCCAAGTTGATACCCTACAGCTGAGAATATCTGAACTGGAATCTGCAAATCCTTGCTCCACTAATAATACTGAGAAGATGTTCTCTGAATTTCAAGATCGTATCTCACGTTCATGTAATGTCATTCTTTTCAATCTTCAGGAGTCAAGTAATGGTAATGCAATTGATGACATTAATCTTGTGAAAACTGTATTGGAGCCCATTGGTATTGAACTTTGTGATATTAAAGTTAAGAGAATTGGGCGGCTTAATGTTAACAATAATAATAAGACTAGACCTGTTATTGTAACGCTTAACAGCTCTAGAGATGTTTCTATTGTTTTCAGGAACAGGTTTAAATTGAAGCACCCAATCAGAGTATCGTTTGATAAGACGAAATCTCAGCAGCAGCAATATGCTAATGCTCTCTCTGAACTTAGGACAAGATCATCTGCTGGGGAAGTTGACCTTGTGGTCAAGTATTTGGATAACGTTCCCACTGTTGTTCAAAAGAGCAGTATTACTTCTCAGTCACAGACAAAAAACTAGTTCATGTTGATAAATCTAATCTAGTCATCTATTATCAGAACTGTAGGAGTCTGAAGAATAAGTTTCGTACTTTGCAAGTAAATTTAAGTCAGCTGACTATTTCGCCTGATGTTATAGTTTTCACCGAGACCTGGTTGGATAGTGCTGTACTGGATAGTGAAATTGGCCTGGATAATTATGTGCTATATAGAACTGATAGGTCTGTTCAACATAGTAACCTTACGCGGGTGGAGGTGTGCTTGTTGCTGTAAGCAAATCTTTTCTTTCTGCTTTATGTGAAGTTGATGATAGTTGCTGTGAGCAGGTCTTTGTAAAGATTAATCTAAATTTCAAGAAATTGATTATTGAGCAGCCTATATACCTCCGATGTCCTCTATACAAGTATATCAGTCTCATTCTGCTGCTTTGGAGTCTCTACTTAATTCTTTTACTAATGATGAAATGGATGTTATCTTGCTGGGAGATTATAATTTGCCACAGGTCATATGGACAAATGAAGAGGATTGCTCGTTCAAGATTTTAGGTTATCTTAATCCTAGTTCTGCGTCTGCCGTTGAAGTAGTGAGTGATATGGTGAATACCTTTGGTTTAAAGCAGTACTTTCCTTTACCTAATAATAAGCCATATTCTTTGGATTTACTATTTACTACTTTGGCTAAAATCAGTGTAATTTCTTCTGATGAGTATATATTACGGTTGATATTCACCATGTCCCTTGCTACTTTGGTATTGATATTTTGCCAGGCTCTTTTGTTAATTTGCGTAGCGTAATTAAAAGTTTTGATTTCTACAATGCGGATTGTGATAAATTAAGTCTTGAATTTGATAATGTTGACTGGGAGTCTCTCTTAAATTCTAATGATGTAAATTTAGATGTTGCTTGCTTTGAAGATCTAGTCCATAATATTATAAGTCGAAATGTGCCTTTGAAAACTAGACGTATTTCTTCCTATCCAAGTTGGTTTTCTGCTAAACTTTGTAAATATTTAGTATCTAAGAAGATTGCACATAGGCGCTGGAAAACCTCTGGTAAATTTCATGACTTTATCGAATTTAAGATGTTAAGAGCAAAATGTCTAAGACTGTCTAGGTTAAATTACAATGATTTTATACTAAAGGTTGAGAATAGTTTTATAAGTAATGTTAAGTCGTTCTGGTCATTTGTCAATAAAAAAAGATGTTCTACTAGTTTTCCAGCTGTTATGCGACTTAATAGTTGTTATGGTCGTACTGAGTCTGAGATTGCTCAGCTGTTCTCTGATTGTTTCAGTTCTGTTTATAGGGTAACGCCGAATCTTAATGCTCCATTCTTGAATAGTTGTCCTGAACTTGATGTGCCTGTGATTAGTTCTGAAGATATTGACTATTGTATTAAGAGTATGAATGAAAGTGACAGTACAGGTCCTGGTTTATTACCAACTAGGTTATTGAAGAAATGTATTGCCTCATTGAAGAAGCCTCTTCTTGTATTATTTAATAAATCTATCAAATTGGGTGTCTTTCCTACTTCTTGGAAACTTGCATATTACTCCGATTTTAAGTCTGGCAATAGACAAGATATTTCGAATTATAGGCCTATTTCACTGCTTGGCTCTTTCTCTAAGCTTTTTGAGTCAATAATCGTTAGTAAATTAACTAATCTAGTTTATCCTTTGATTAATAGCAGTCAACATGGTTTTATTGCGGAAGATCTACTTTGACTAACTCTCTTCAGTTTACCACAAATATATGTGTGTCTCTTGAATTGGAAGGACAGGTTGATGCTTTGTTTCTAGATTTTGCCAAAGCTTTCGATACCGTTAATCATGGTCTTCTTATTCACAAATTATTTTGTTTTGGTATTAGAAATGAATTTCTCTCTTGGTTTAAATCTTACTTAGAAAATAGGGTTCAAGTAGTGAAGATTGGTGGGTGTTTATCAAGTCCTATTCGTGCTATTTCTGGGGTTCCGCAGGGTTCAAATTTAGGTCCGCTTTTGTTCATACTATTCATAAATGATGTCTGCAATGTAGTAAAATTCTCTAAAATCCTTTTATATGCGGATGATCTCAAGTTATATTGTAATATAAGTAATACCACTGACTGTATTAATTTGCAGTCAGATCTTAATGAAGTTGTTAGATGGTCAGTCAAAAATGATTTGTTGTTAAACATTGCGAAATGTAAAACTATGTCCTTTACTAGGCGTTCTGCTCTTACTTTCGATTACAGTATATTGGGTATTGATTTAGAAAACACTAATTCTATAAAAGATCTTGGGATCTTTCTGCAATACAATTTTAGTTTTAATATGCATTTAGATTATGTTATAGCTAGATCTCCGACTAGACATCATCGTTTACTGCGGGAGCAAACGCATAAATTTAATTTTGCTTTCTATTCTGCCTGTCCTAGACTGCGTAGGAAGTGGAATTCTCTTGATGAGACTGTTCGAAATTCTGATCGCTTAAGTTGCTTTAAACCTATTATTCGTAAATTACTGCATAGGTACTGAGTCCTATATTCATTTTGTTATAGTTTATAACTAAGTTATATTTTATAGCTCTTTATTTTGTTATTCTTTATTAATTTTGTATAAGGACCTTTGTGTCCGTGGATTTATCAATAAATAAATAAATAAATAAACTTCTGCAGAAAATCTTTCAAGCAAATATACTATTACAACATTAAAAACGTCAATTTTAGTGGTATTAAAAATAGCAAAAAACTTATTTACAAATAATTAATCCATTAACCATAACCTATATGACTATATACACAATGTGAATTAATTAATTTTATTTATGTTCAACTACTTGCACGGTAATTCTGAGAGGAATAATAGCACTTAAATAGTTTCATAAGTGGGTTATGGCAGAACAGCTTCTGTTCCTCTCACTCCTTTTTTATATAATTAACCCCATTTTAGGATTTTTCAATATCCTTTTAGCATTCTATGTTCTTTGAAAGATGTTATCCTTATGAAGGGCATTGATTTGCAGTTCCTTGGTCATCTATAGTTGCAATGATCGAGAGACCAAAAATTTGTCACTCAGTGAAATGTTCATAGGACCTTACATGTGATTTTTTTCCAATGCTCCACCCGAAGGTACTACATTGGCCAGGAAGCGAGTTTTTTTTTCCTGGAAAATTTGGAATTTTGCCGAACTCTTGCTGTTCCAAGAAAGGCAGGGATCTTTAACGTGCATAACAACACTCACACACGGGAACCTACATTTTACCTCTCATCTGAACGAGGGTGTATTTTTGTGAAAAATGCTCGCCCAGCATTTTTCAAGCGTATCAGGATGTTCATAGGACCACTGGTAAAAGGAAATGCAACTGGTTACTTTCACTGGTAACATATTCCATGCAACTAAAAACAGTTGCGTAATCTACAAGGAATGGCTCTCTCCTTGTTAAGGCTTTATAAGTATTTTGTTTGTAGTTGTAGTATGCCAATCACAATTAATTTAAGTCCTTAAACTATTTCCCAGCTAGAACCCCTCCATTATCCCTACCTTTAGTGCAACGACATAAAAGGGTTGGTAATTTACGAGTGGACGACTATTCAACTTCGTTCTCGCTTGGCTTTGGTTCGTGATTTAGTTCGGTGCATCGAGCATCAGTAATTAGCAACAATTAGTGAACATTATACATACAGTCCATAATTATCTGATAGCAGTGCAAGTACAATCAACCACTACAACCAGTGAAAGGTAGGTGATATATTCCTTTAAATTATCATTTCCTTTGTGTGATTGTAAATGCAAATTAACATTTTTGATTAACATTTTTGGTCCTTTGAGCAAATATTTTGCTTATTAATTGGTTTATTATTGGCATTTTTGGCATTCAATTTAACTACATTGTTAATTGCTCTTCGCTTAAATTAGAGGTTGACCGCATTTAGAAGAAAAGTGTAGTCACACCACCAGTATCATAGTCAATTGTTTAAACTAACTTATAGTAGATGCAATCTCGCATTAAATTTGAAATTTTGTACTAATACAGAATCTTATAAAGCCTTAAAAATGACAAATCGTTGTAAATTTTAGGGATACTGTAGCGTAAGAATTTGTAGTCAGAAAAGGTGTTTAAGCAGTACAGTTATTTTAAACTTGTAATTCAAGTTCGCTAGAGAATTCAGGTATTTGTAAAACCGGGTAGAAGAACCCTTTGCTCTTTGTTAGATTGAAACTTGCAAGCTCCTGTTAGGCACCTTGTAGTAAAAATTCTTTGCTTAACAGGTAGTTCAACATTACCCTTGGTATATCCTATTATTAGGTGAACAAACCCTTTGTTTTTGTAGCTGAAATCAATATAAAATCGATATTAGTAACCTTGTTCGTTAGGATGGCACATATTTCATCGGATAGATTGATAGTGGATTTAAAGGCCGCACTCGATAGATTATCTGATATATCTGGTGCGATAGATAAATTGGAGCATATTAAAGGCAATTGTATTTCTGTTAATATTATGGCTGAAAGCGCCTTTGATATCAAAAACGATGTAGATACTGCTTATAAAACGTGCATATTGGATGAGGACAACTCGGAATTATTAAATGAAATTACAACACTAAGAATTGAAATAGATAGGTCTTTGTTAAACATTAAAATTATTAAAGCGCAATTTGATAATATATCCACTGCTGAAAAATGCGTGACTGAAAATATTACTGGCATTGGCTCATGTAGTAATATTCGTCTCCCTCGTATAGAAATGAAAAAATTTTCTGGAAAAATAGAACATTTTCAAGAGTTTATTCAATTTTTTAATAATTTAGTTCATGAAAATAATCAATTGCTACCGATCGAAAAGTTCTATTTTTTAATTGATGCGTTGGATTTTAAGTCTAGAGAACTCATTAGACATTTGCAAATTTCGAATAATAATTATATGCTAGCTTATTCAATTATTGTGGAGAGGTTTAATTCAAAACGTTTAATTGCAAACACGCATTGGAATGCTTTAGAATCGTCACCAAAAGCAAAATTTAATTCACATACAGATTTAAGAGAATTGCTTAATTGCTTTACGGAAAATCTATCAAGCTTACGTCAAACTAAGATTGATTTGCTCGACTTCGTATTGTTTAATTTGTTATCAAAAAAGGTAGATACAAATCTTTTGAAAACATTTGAGTTAGAAAATACATCAGACATTCCATCTTATGATCAATTAAAATTATTTCTAGAAAAACATTGCAAGGCATTAGAAATTAGCAATATGGTTGTTTCCGATACACCGTTCAAAGTTAATACGTCCAGTAAACAAGCCATATCATCTAGTGTACCTTCTAAACGTTCCTTTGAATATTCAAGACCCCAAGTTCGAAAGTCATTCGTAACAACTTCATTCGCTCAGAAATGCAGTCTTTGCAGTGGTACTCATAACTTATACCAATGTGAAATGTTTCTGAATAAATCGCCACAAGACCGTTATAACTTTGTTAAAGACAAACACTTATGCATTAATTGTCTTCGCAACTCTCATATGGTTACACGTTGCTCTTCCAAACTTGTTTGTAAAAAGTGTGCAAGGGGTCATCATACTTTATTGCACTTTGAAAACCCTACAGTTGCACAGAAACCTGCAGTCACTCAGGCAACAGATCAACCTCCCGAACCCACATGCAACACTACTACAAGTACGTTGTTATCATCTAGATCATAGGTTCCCAACCTTTTCTAAACCACCGCCCCCTCTACTGGAAAAAAAACTTCCAACGCCCCCCTCCTCATCATAGTGCATTATAACGAATATTAAAATATTGTTGCATAGTATCTATCTATCTATTCTATATATATATATATATATATATATATATATATATATACATAGATACTCATATACGAACGTTGCACTTTTGACTGCTATTACAAGCGTTCACTAAAGCGTTGGACAAGGCATATATATTAAAAATCGCAAAAGTAAACCTTAATTAAAACGACTATCAAATGTAGTACAAACTTGTTTATTAAAACTTAAATATGAATACATAATGAACAGAAAAAAGATTAAGAAGAAAAATTAATGAGATAGTTGAGGCTGGTGAAGTTTTAACAATTTGCTAATGTCGGGTTCCAATTTCGTTAACATCAGCCGCAAATCGCCACGTTCAGTAATGTGCAGTCTGTTCCTTTTCTTACACAATAAATTAGCTACTGCACTGAACCCACGCTCAGCCAAATAAGATGAAGGAAATGCAATTAAAAATATCTGTACTCTTGACCACAATCCAGGGTAAAGAACTGGTATTGGTTTTTGAAGCCAGAACTCTTGATATCTATATCTGAATTTTACTTTTAGTTCTTCGTTAGTTGTGAGTTCTACGAGTTCCTCTTCTAAATTTGATGATTCTGCTGTATCTGCATTTGCGAAAGGATCTAAAACCCAACCCGGTATATTCATGTTTAAAATATCCTGGAATCGCTCCACACAATCAACATGAAGAACGTCCAAGTGTTGGCAGTAAGTAAGTAAATCTTCATGTTTTGCAGAGACTGCTGATTATGTGGGAAAGTGGCTGTATTCACCTCTCCCTAGATTTCGTTTGAATAGAAGAAGTTTTCCCACAAACGCAGCTATGACGTTTTTTGTTTTAATTAAATTCAATTCGTCACCTTGCAATTGTAAATTGACTTCATTAAATATTTTAAACAAGTCTGTCAAATAAGCGATGTCATTTTTATGTATAATCAGGTTTTCGCGCAATTTTTCGTTTCTGTTTTCAAGAAAGTCCAGTACTGAATCAAATAGTTGAAAAAAACGGTTCAAACAAGTACCTTTTGAGAGCCAACGAACTTCTGTGTGCAGCAGCAAGCGATTGTAATCTGCATCATTTTCACTACAAAGTTGGCTAAATAATCTGTCATGCAATGAATTGCTTCTAATCGTATTTACTGCTCTAATAACGTAATGAAGCGACGAATGCAAACGTTCGTTCAGATTTTTTGCAACCAAGTGCTGACGATGAATAATACAATGTATAGCGAGTACATTTGGTACTGCTTGTTTCAAATGAGCTATGAAACCCTTATGACGTCCCGTCATTGCTGGAGCACCATCAGTAGCTGCCGACAAAATATTATGCATAGGTATTTCTTTCTCTTGAAAAACGTACTCATGGTATTAAATATCGTTTCTCCCTTTGTATCAGTTTCCAAATTTTTTGCAAATAATAACTCTTGATAAATTTTTTCGTCTTTTATGAACCGAACGTATGATAACAGCAGTACTTCGTTATTTGGTAGAGTGGATTCATCAAGTTGAATGGAAAAATTGCAAGTTTTTAAGTAATCGCATAATGATATTTCAACGTCTTGAGCCATTTCGTCTATTCTCCTTTGCACTGAGTTATTACTCAGAGGAATTTTCTGATGACATCTGCCGATGTCTTATGATGAAGAACAGTTTTATTACCTCTCTGACTGCCGGCAAGATAAGTTCCTCGCCAATGGTATGTGGTTTTCCCGTTTTGCGATTAACAATGAAATGTTATATGATGCTCGTAGTCCATCATCTTCTTGTTTAGAAGACGACGCAAATAGGTTTGATATAGTTGGCTGTTTCAAATATTTCTTCTGCAGTTCTTGAAAATAGGACAAATCTTTGTCCTTTTTATCAGTATGCATTTTATTTAAATGTTCTTGTAGCCTAGAAGGCTTCATGGCTTCATTTGAGAAAACTTTTTGGCAAAGTAAACACATGGGTAATGATGGGTTTACAGGAGAGTGCGTAAATCCATATTTCAAATACAAAAGACTGTACTGCCGGCATTTCTTCTTAGATTCAGACATTTTGAAATCCAAAACTTGCCACGGTTTAAAATAAATTAACTTTTCAACGAATTTATAGATAATTATAAAATTAATGGTTATAATGACTTATATAACTTATCACTCACGAACATGGATTATTTGCGAAGCACACAAAATAATAACACATTCCTAGAGCTATCCCTGCCTTTTATACGTTTGATTTCATACAAGCATCAACTTGTATGTTTTATCTTGTTTGCGATGCCGGTGCACTTTGTAAGCAAGTCATATCGCGTCTTTGCTTATCAACTTGCAAAGACTTGTTGCGGACAATATTAAACGGAATTAGGTATTCATAGACCTAATGCTGAATTAAATGTTTTAAAGTATATTTTCTCGATAACAATAACATAGACATTTTAGATAGCTAAATAAACTGTCTATTCATGCCAACTAGGTATTTTCAAAGTATTTTAATATATTTATTTTCTAAAAAGGTAAGTACGTCACGAACGCCCCCCTTGATCCTCCTAACGCCCCCCTTTTGCACCTGTACTCGCTACCGCCCCCTTTGAAAGCTACAGCGCCCACTGGGGGGCGGTACCGCCCCCGTTGGGAACCTATGATCTAGATCGTCCAACACAATGACGTTATTAGGCACCGCAAGAATTTCAATTACAGATTGGTTTGGTAAAGTTCAGACAGTAAGAGCACTTGTAGATAGTGCATCAATGGAAAATTTCATGACTGATAAGTGTTGTCGACGCTTAGGTTTAAGAAAATCGAATATTTCAATGAAGGTTGAAGGCTTAGGTCTATCTGCTTCCCATGCGTATGGACAAGTATCGTGTAAAATTAGTCCTCAAGGTAAAACTGTTCCAGAGTACAGCATTGATTGTTTTGTTTTACCAGACGTTTGTGGAACCCTTCCTTCATCAAGGATCTCACCAAATAGTTGGCCTCACATAGTCGGATTAGATTTAGCAGATTCGGACTTCGACAAACCTAGCCATATCGATTTATTGTTAGGTGCGGATTTGTTCGCGCGTGTTTTATTAAACGCAACTCGCATTGGGTCACCAGAAGAACCCGTGGCAATTCACACTACCTTTGGGTGGATATTAACAGGGAAGGTTCTTTCTTCTGTTACATCTCGTATATCATTAGCTGCACTTGTAGAAGATGCTAACATTACTCGATTTTGGGAACTGGAAAATATTCCAGATTCTAACAAATTATCTCCTCATGCGGAAATTTGTGAAAGGCATTTTGTGGACACTCACAAGCAGGATGACACCGGTCGTTTTATTGTTTTGTTACCTTTCAATGGTCCTGAACCGCTATTTGCTGGCTCTCGGAAATAGCACTTGAAGATTTCTTTCACTAGAACGCCGTTTGGAAATAAATCCTCAACTGTATAATTCGTACAGAGAATTTATGCAGGATTATATCGATAGTGGTCACATGTCTCGTATTGTATCGGATTCAACTCGATCGTCTACATTATCGCCGGTATATTACATACCACATCACGCCGTGTTCAAACCAGACAGTACAACTACAAAACTTCGTGTCGTATTTGATGCTTCAGCCAGCGCTCACAGTGGAGGGTCTTTAAATGATCATTTACTCGCAAGGCCCCCTCTTCAAAAAGATATCATGGAGTTGTTATTACACTTTCGTTTACATTCTGTAGTTTTAACTGCGGACATTAAGCAAATGTATAGACAGATTCTTATTTCTACTAGCCATCGAGACTATCAACGTATAGTTTGGAGATTTAAGTCCTCGGAGTCTGTTATCGATTATCAGATAAACACTGTTACATACGGCATCACATCATCACCATTTCTAGCCATGCGTGTAATTCAAGAACTTGCAAAAAAGTCAATCGTTACGTTTTCCTATTGCTTCCAAGATTTTAGCGTCGGATACGTACGTGGATGATTTGATTACAGGGTGTGATTCGATAGAGGATGGCAAACGACTCGTGTATGAATTAAACTAAATTTGCCAATCAGGTGGTTTTATGTTGCGAAAGTGGAATAGCAACGTGCCAAGTGTCATTGGCCATTTACCTGATTCCGTTCGGTATCAGCAAACATTTTTGTTTGAAGAGGTAAACAATACGTCTCAAAAAAATTTTAGGACTGCAATGGCAACCATTGAGTGATATGTTGTTTTACAATCTTAATATCGTTGATCGGCCTTGTACCAAAAGGAATATGGTTTCGGAAATTGCAAGGATTTTTGACCCTCTGGGGTTATTATCACCATTGGTCTTCTTCGCAAAACATTTGATTCAATCTGTATGGATATTAGGAATTGGTTGGGATGAACTTCCTCCCCAACAAATTGTTTTAAAATGGAATCTGTATCTTCAACAATTACCCGAGTTATTGAAAATTGAAATTCCTCGACGGATTCTTTGCGATAACTATCAAACTGTACAAATTCACGCATTTTGTGATGCATCGGAAGCTGGATATGCAGCAGCAGTTTATCTCCGCTGTGTCGATGAGAAAGGGAACATCCAAGTATCATTGGTCTGTGCCAAATCTAAGGTCGCACCAACCAATCGTATATCATTACCTCGATTAGAATTGTGTGGTGCAGTGTTGTTGTCGAACTTGGTCGAGTATGTGCAAAATACGTATAGAGATAATTTAGTATTGGACGATACATTTGCGTGGTCAGATTCCACAGTAGCATTAGCATGGATTCGATCTTCGTCGTATAATTGGAAGACCTTTATTAGCAATCGTGTCTCGCATATCCAAGAACGAGTGGCTCCATCATCGTGGCATCATATTAAATCACAGGATAATCCTGCTGACTGTGCATCAAGAGGATTATTAGCTGCTGAGCTTGTTAATCATCCTTTGTGGTGGACGGCTCCATCATGGTTACTATTACCTAAAGAGAATTGGCCTGCTCATATGGAACCAACTCTTACAGATCACACTCAGATGCACATTGAAAAAAGAACTTTATCCCTTAATATACACGTTGCAGATAATTTCGTAGACTCGATGGTAAATCAATTTTCAGATTTGCGAAAAATATGCAGGATTCTGGTATATATTTGTCAGTTCATTCGTAACTTGAAAGTTCGTGCAAATTTGGATATTGGAAACTTAGAACAATTATTGGTCTCCCCCGAACAGTATGCACTTCATTTATTAATAAAACGGGTTCAAGAACAAGTTTTCAATCAGGACATTGATATCATTCGAAAAGGAAAACTTAGTAATAAACAACTTCGACCTCTCAGTCCTTTCCTTGACAGTGATGGGTTGTTAAGGGTGGGCGGCCGGTTGCAAAATGCAGACGTACCTTATGATACAAAATTTCCTTTGCTACTTCCTCGGTCACACCGGGTGACAGAGCTCATTATTCGAGATTGCCATACGAAATATTTACACCCTGGACTTAGAACTACTCATTTTTTGTTAGTACAAAATTTTTGGATTCTGTCTGCAAAAAGGGCTATTCAACAGTGCCTAAACTCTTGTATTCGATGTTTTCGTCAAAAACCTATTTCGCTATGCCCTCCTATGGGCGACTTGCCCCCCGCTAGACTTACTGCCGGTAAGGCGTTTCTACATACTGGGGTAGACTACGGTGGACCCTTTTCTATCACCATGAATCGTATTAGAGGTGCCAAATCATTGAAAACCTATGTTTGTTTATTTGTTTGTCTTAGTACAAAAGCGAGACATCTGGAGTTGGCATCAAACCTATCTAAAGAAGCCTTTATTGCAGCTTTACGGCGGTTTCTAGCACGCAGAGGTAAATGCTTGCAAATTCATAGTGACTGTGGAACAAATTTTATCGGAGCATCTCGGGAACTAACCGAATATATGAAGCAGTCATCTGAAACGGAAGGTATTCATTTGTGTTTAATCCTCCGTCGGCTCCTCACTTTGGGGGAATGTGGGAAGCTGGGATAAAATCTGTAAAGTCCCATCTCAAGAAGGTGATAGGCGAACAAATTCTCTCGTACGAAGAATTTAACACCATTCTTGCTCAAATTGAAGCCATATTAAACTCCAGACCTTTATGTCCAATGAGTAACGATCCCACTGATTTTTCATTCTTAAGTCCTGGTCATTTTCTGAACGTAGAACCAGTGTCTGTCATTCCCGACCCTAATGTCTTAGATCTGAAACTATCTTCCTTAAATCGTTGGCAACTGGTTCAACGTATTCAGCAATCATTTTGGAAACGGTGGCATTTGGAGTACCTGCACACTTCAACAGAAAACCAAATGGTTTTCTGCTAATTATTCGTTAATGGTGGGAACGTTGGTGTTGATTAAAGATACTCAAGTGTCTCCATTACAGTGGAAAATGGGACGTATACATACGTTGCATTATGGAAAGGACAATGTTTGTTGTGTGGCTACCGTGGCAACATCCCAGGGACTATTTAAAAGGCCCGTGGTAAAATTGTGCCCTCTCCCCATTCCAGAGGCAACTTAGTATTATAGTTAGTATATTAGGGTAAGTTAACTTTTAAATTTACGGTTATATATTTTTTTTTGTTCGTTTAGACGCACTTAGAAAATAAGTTCCTAATACTTATTTTGGTGGGCGGTATGTTAAGGCTTTATAAGTATTTTGTTTGTAGTTGTAGTATGCCAATCACAATTAATTTAAGTCCTTAAACTATTTCCCAGCTAGAACCCCTCCATTATCCCTACCTTTAGTGCAACGACATAAAAGGGTTGGTAATTTACGAGTGGACGACTATTCAACTTCGTTCACGCTTGGCTTTGGTTCGTGATTTAGTTCGGTGCATCGAGCATCAGTAATTAGCAACAATTAGTGAACATTATATACAGTCCATAATTATCTGATAGCAGTGCAAGTACAATCAACCACTACAACCAGTGAAAGGTAGGTGATATATTCCTTTAAATTATCATTTCCTTTGTGTGATTGTAAATGCAAATTAACATTTTTGATTAACACTCCTACTACCAAAAACCTCGATTCCGTCAATATAATCTAATTTTTTATCGTAGTGTACTAGCAGTGCTAATGACATTTCATCCAAAATCAATAAACAATTCTTATCTTGTGGTTTCATTTTGTTTACAATGTTACTTAAGGAATGAAACATGTTTATTTAAAGGAATTTAGTTTAAAAGGTTTGTCAGTGTTTGTCTGGAGGAAAATCTAAATATTTTTGATAAAAGTCGATAGCCTCTAGCAATAGTTTTCAGTATGGTTAGTACTAATAGTTTTTCAACAATAGTGAATCGCCTGGCACGAGTTTCCTGTTTATAAAGCCTAATTAGTGACATAACAAGCTTTAAAGTTAGAGGATTTAAATTTGTCTTCAGAAATACAAATGGAGCAGAATGCACTGTTGCTTTTGCTATCCGTGCTTGATCATTGAAGAATTTTGTACTTACATGGACTGTTCTCTTGCAGCAATCTGTAGCTACTGTATACAGTCGCTTGCAATTAAGAGCAAGTTGTTTTCACCATATCACGTTCATTTCTTGTAATATTCTCTTGCTTTTGATCCCTATTTAAATATGTACAGTTCTTGTTCAATAAAAGAATGGAGTAATTATTATACTCAATTTTGTCTAAATTATACTTTTGTAAAATGAACTTTTAAATAATAAATAATATTAGCTGATAAAAACACTTCTAATTACAAAATGGAAATACTCATGGAGATATTTTGCGTCAGAAAATACATTTATAAACATTTCAAGTTTACTATGACACCTATCTTAGGTGGTTTATTTTTACATAAAACAAATAATATATGTAGATACCTGAAGAAATAGACGATAAATTAGATGATGTAGATGCTAGTGTGCCAGAAGCTTTTGAGGTACATCGGTTAACATCTATAAAACTGTAATCTTTATTCGAGGCCATAACTAGTGGCATCAAGAATGAGTGAAATTCTAAACTCGTCAGTAGTGGTTTACAATAAGTGTGACAGCCAAAATCCTATTTAGACATCCAAACAAGATACATGCCGGTGACTGATGGATCTGTAATTCCAATATTAAATATGATTAATCCTGTTTCTATAAATAATCATTTTGATTGTGTCTATCTTAAAATTGTGTCCTGACACATTTAAAAAAATAACGTGTTGTGAAAAATCTAGCAAAGAATACTCATTTATTTGTATTACAAACATCAACTTTACAATTATTAAACATGGATTCAAAATATAATAATGCCTGATATTAGTTGGTCCGTAATTTCATTACTTCCTAGAGGTTGACACTTTGCGCCCGTACCAGCTACAAATACATAATGTAAAATGTCTTTAATAATACAATGTATTAACACTTAGTTTCTATACAAGCAGTTCTTTACAATTGTCATTTTGTACCAGGAACTACCATTTTGTCTTCAAAATGTGTATCTCACTCACAAAGTAAAAACCATGCATCTTCTTAGGGTTAAATTAACCCCTGAACTACAATTTTCAATTTTTAACAAACTTCTGAAGGCCATGCATTTAACTTACTATTCCATCTTTATATTGTAACGAAAACTTTATTTGCACAAACTGTTCTTTATTTTCAAACATTATACAAGCCTTTTCAGGAACTCATAGTTACAAAGCAATTGTAAAAGCTCTCACAACCAATTATTTTGAGCTAATTGCTAACTCTACCATATCTGCCCTCTATTTGTGATGCAGGTGTGTTTAACCATCATATTCAGTCATTCGAGGACATCTCTAATACACAGACTCATTTGTGTTTATTTCTCATTTGTAAATATACTCAAGCTCTTAAAAAATAAACAATTATATATAGTCCTGCGTGCATTTGTTAGTTAATTTATTATCAGCATTTAACGTATTAAACAAAGTTTACCTTAAAAGTACAGTAAGGGGGTTAGCGGCAGGTTTTCCTTATAGACGAAGCTTGTGGTTAAAAGGAGTAGAATTGATGGCAAAAGCAACTGCAAAAACTCCAGAAGAGAATTTGGCTAGCTGAGATCAGGTCTGGTTCATGGAGACATGAGCGGCAAAGAAAGGGGGAGGATAACAGTACAAATCTTTACAAGAATGAGAAAGGAATGGAAAGGAAATAAAGAAGGGTTTTTATGTGCCCCTTCAAAAGAGGAAGAAACTAAACTAAAGTTATTTAATCTTGACTGTTTCAGAAAAGATTTAAAGTACATTAGTATTTACTAATATTATCGGTATACTAATCCTTAATAAGCTTTAAATCATTTAAAATAAGCACAACATACTCTTACGAAACAGGAGCAATACGGAACAATCAACCAAACAAACCTTTGACAAATTGAAAACTCAAAATAAAATTAATGGAAATTTTATGCATAAGTTATTATAAAACGAAATTAGTTCCGTATCTTTGAGTGAATACAATGCGTCCTAAATTCCTATATAATAAATAATTCAAAAACCAAAAAAATTAATTTGGAAATAATAATTCTTAACAACTTCTTCGTACACAATAGAAATTTTATGACATTAGGCAGAAACCTCAAAACAAAAAAATTATATGCTGAGAAAATATAATTTATATGTTATGTTAAAAATCAACGACTTACTGTTCCTTTTTAAAAAAACCCTCGCAATTAAAGTCTCTTATAAGAATGAATACTTTGTCACAATGTGTGCATTTCATTTACAAAATTTTTACAACTCTGAAAGCTTAATTAATGTAAAATTATTACATTCATTAATTCTTTAAAAAACGAGTTAAATCAATGTGTTTAGGCAAAAATTTAAATAACTAGTAACTTTTTTTAAAAACAGGTAATGTAATTTGAGCATGCACATTTCAATAAAAGCAGATAGTTCTAAATTATAACACAATTTGGTTGAATCTTTAAAACAAATATTGACAGAATTTTCGTATCCAAAATAAAATACTAACATACTTCATGCCGCGGAAAAGAAATATACTTATGTTCCATGGAAGTCAGCATAAAAACCACTTGACCTTGTGCTTGATACCTTCATTTAGTTGTTATCGTACATGTGCATAATAACACTGACCGACAAAAAACATTTGTTTTGTTGTAACATAAAGCTGAATAGCATATTGTAGTAGAAAGACCTATCTAAATACGAAAATGGCCCAAAAAAAGTTGTAACACCTAAGGTTTTCTTGTTACATTGAACAAATCACATGTAGAACGGTACCATTTAAGACTTTTAGAAAAAATGATTTGACAAGTTTTTTAACCTTGTATATCAACTATATAACTTATATTAAGTTGACATCTAAGAAAAAACGCAAAATTAAAAATATTTATTTGAAACACTAATTCGATTTTTCCTTTTATCCTTTCTTCAAAAACCAGCAATAATCACCCATCATAGCTGAATCACATCGTCCTTGGTACCAAATTTCCATTGTCCTAATATCTTGATTCACCCTGCTTGTTGCCGTCAGTGCCCAAATTCTTAGAAAAAAATGATAAATGGTAGTGGAGAAAGTGAATTTTTAGTGACATTCAGTAACCATGCGCTTTGTAGGAGTCGAAAAGTTAATTAACTAGTTGTTCATAGTTTGCATCCATATTGTTGCCTTAAACTTCCCACTGTAAACTTACAGATGAGTTCCAAGCTCTGAGTTCGTGCATGGTGAGCTTTTCTGTAAAAGTAACATTAACCAGTGATTTTCTAATTTGTGGCCCAATAAAAATGTCTTCCTTTAATTTGGTATCACTTAACTGGGAAAAGACTTGTCTTAGGTATATAAATCCTGCACCCTCTTTATTTATAACCTTCTGAAGTTTTTAATCAGTCCAAGTTTAATGCGAAGAGGAGACAAAAAAACATTTTTTTGGGTCTACGAGGGACACATACGTAATATTTTAAGATCCCTGTTGAAATTCATTCCTTTCGGGCCAAATTTTCGTTACATAATGTTCATTCACTGCACGATTGTCCTACAAACAAAGAAAACAGGAACATTTTGGAAATCATCCCCGAAGTCCCACTAAAATTGTTATAACTTTTAAATCCCCACATAAGTCATTTGTATCAATTGTAGTTTATTTTATCTAAAAAAAATGTACATCTTTTCGTAGGGTTCTTTTATTGTTGCTGAATGTGCAACTGGTATAGGTTGTTTTAAATTTCGATTATGTAGTAACACAGCTTTTAAACTATATTAGATGAGTCTATGAACAAGCCCTACTCATAGGGAGAACGCTCGATATTGAGTTCCTGCATTAAGTTACCAATATCAGTACAAGCTCAAAACAACTTTTGCATATTGGAAAATGTAAAAAACTTAGCATTTTTTTTCTTAAACGTCGTAATTTTTTTTTTGCTAGTAAGCTCCACTTTCCAAAAAAGGAACCAAGAAGTTCTGATTGTTGTTTTGACAACCCCAAATCATGCACTAAATCATGTCACTTTGAACAATAAAATGTGGCTCACCGGAACTGGGACCTGGAATAAAAGTGGGGTTGATACACTGTTCTTTAGAGCTGCCTGATGATGCGGTATTATCTTCATTATTTCCCCAAACAAAAATGTAAAGACGCATTTAACCTTTCATCCGAACGAGGGCGTAGTTTTTGTGAAAAATGTTCACCTGCCATTTTTCAAGCAGTTGGCCGTGTCGGGATTTGAACCCAGGACCTTGGGATCCGTAGTCTTACGCTTACTACATTGATCCACGGCGACGCCGGATCGTGGGGACCCCACTACTAGTCTTGATCTCTGATTAAAACACCAAAATATATTAAATAGGCTATTTTGACATTTTAGAAAATAGTCTGGCCTATGACGTCACCAGAAATTCCTCACAAATATAACAACTTGTCATGAGAAAGTTCGTAAATGTGGTACGTTTCTCTTGATATTTTCGTCATTGAAAAAAATTTTCTAACTTCACAAAACCACTCAATTCGAAACTCAAAAAAAAATTGAATAAGAGAATAAGTTTACTGTTATGAATCATCTATTTTAGGTTATCTTTCTGTTTTTAAACGCACTCCTTTTAAATGACCCCTCATAAAATTTACTACCAGCCAATATAAAAGGGTCTATTGAACCAACTGGAAAATGATGGTATTAGAGATATGTAAATATTTTTTCTATTATTAGAAAGGTATTAGCATTGTCAGAATAATGGGCTGAACTGTGTTACAGAAAAGGTGTTTTCAAACCAAAAAAAATAAATTAAAATTGAACTAACACATCCTCCAAACATTATATGATAAATCACAAAAACTATTTCACAAATAAATTTTTATATTCAAGCATCTAACAGAAAAAAATCATACGTAACGAGTTGTGCTAAGATTCAGTGTTACGCAAAAGAATTATAAATTTTATAATTAATTAAACTTATTGCTGATCCTCATACATATAACAAAATTAATTCACTATTAATATAAAAGACCACTGTGACTACAAAGTGTCTGTTAGGCGCTCCTTTTGCCGCCAAGAGTTAATGTGTTCTGATCAGCTCTAACAATTTCAACTGCCCAAATTAGTGATTTAGGAATCACCTCCAAAGTAATAACAGACATATTGAAAACAATCAGAGCTCAAAAACATCATCTTTCTATATAATAAACAAGATAAGTACCAAATCAGCAGAATATAATAAATTTGAATCGCTTTCAACAAAATAGTTCAAGGGCTTATTATTTTTTGAAATTTTAAATAAACAGTAAGTGATGGAAAAATAAATAGGGTGCAATCCTTTGTAATAATGCGACCAGAAATACGCAGAACTTTACATAGGGGTGACCTCGTTACTATAAATTGTATGTATTGTAAAATGGTGTGAAGTTGACCATGTGGGTGAAGATGACCAAAAACAAAAAAGAACATACAAACCTTCGTAAACTTAATTTTTACCTATGTATCTTAAGGCTGTACTATCGTAATTGGGTTTTTTTACAAAATTTTACTAAAAAAGTTTAATTCCAATAATTAGCAATGAATGGGCATACACCTGAAAGCACCTCTGAAATTAGGCATTATAAATTGGTCATTAAATTTTTATCTGAATAGTGATGATCAAATCATTTAAGAGTCTGATACAGGTTTTATTTATTAACTTATTGTATTGTGGAAATAACTTCAGCTGATGCATTTGTCGTTCCGTTCATTGGTATTAAAAGTTTTTGGTTGTCTGTGTAAATTTAATGTTAATCCGAGGTGAACTTGACTGCCGGAGTAAAGTTGACCAACATCTAAAATCTTGTCTAGTTGCGATTTTCTTGTGGCAAGTTGGACACTTGTTTGAAAAATTGTATGTGTACGACTGTAGTAAAAGATGGGTTCACAAACGTACCTTCTCCTAAGTCTGTAGCGAATTACACATTACGAACAAGGAGATGGCCAATGTTATCGGGTCCCACTTGTGGTGCCATTGTAGCGAATCTATTTTTTATAGCTAGCCAAAGTTGTTACACTTTGAACCCCATGTTGGGAATGCCAATGTAACAAATTAATTTTTAACTCCACGATGTTGGGCGTCAATCTAAATTTCCCCTCTTAAGCGTCAATGTAGGAGAATTAAATAATGAGAAGTTGCAACTATAGAAACTTGCCGCTTCTGCCGCTAGCTTGGCTATTACCTGGGAGATCATGAGAAAGGGCAGGGTTGAAATATTCTTCGTTAAACCGAAAATTAAATAAAGTGAAGTTGGACGCCACTGTATCTGGCAAGTATTAAAAAAAGGTGTTTTTTAGGGTAGATATAGAAACCCTATTGGAATGAATCTTTTAATTTAGTTTACTTAGAAAATTAAACCTTTTAGAATCAGAACGTCTCTATTGTATAACAAATAACTTTTATCCAAAAAAATGAAATCAATTCACAAAGTTTAGTAATATGAAATAGAATTCTTATTTATAGAACATTTTTGTCTCTTAAGACTTGGATCAGCTTCAGATCTGATAATCACATACACATTTTAATTCAAATCTTCTTACAATAGTTATAGCTGTAAATTCTTAAATATTAAAATTTTATCAAATATCACTTCTAAGGAATCACATGCTATGAATAAGAAAATTTACTTATAAATAATAGATTATGACTTAACGATGAGGTGCGGAGTCTTACGGACTACTAACATCTGGCTCGTGACTTAGCACTAGTGGAAAGGGGGGTTACCAAAGCAATATTTAGGCCCTTTTGGGGTCCAACAAAAAGTACTCACCCTTAACCACTAGTGGTTGGCGGCGGCCTTTAAGTTGGTTTGGCACAGGTCCCGGCGATATGGTCACAAGGATTTGGCCCCAAGCTAATGCGGTATGCGATGGATCTTGTTCAATAATTACGATCTGGTTGTATCAACAATGGGATGGTTAACCCTACAGGGTTTTTTGCGCTGCAATAAAAACCAATTAAGGAACTAAAGTTTTTGAACAGCAGTCTTACCATCGACGATTTTCCAGTCTGCTTGCCTCAAAGATGTAGTGGAAGTGAGCGGATTAAAAAATTACTTCCCAAGTCTGTTGAAGCAGAGGAAGTTTTATCAGAGCAACACTTTCAATGCCCACGTGCCGTGTATATGAAACAAGTTGGAAACTATGAGGTATTTCCTGAACTATAAAGTATTTACATGGGCTTTTGAAAGATTAAATTGTTATTTCTGACTTTACAAACCAGGTTTCATAACAGCTGGATTACATTCTGCAAGATTGTGGATACGAAATGTTGAACTTAACTTTGTGATTAAATCAAATTAGAAAATTACAAGCTTGTTGTTTTCTATATAGAACCAAGGACGTATTAAAAACTGAGGATCGACCTATTGCTGTAAGTAAGTGGTGTGGACGGATTTTTTCAATTTTTTTATAGATTTTTATTTTCTTTCATCCAACAATTTTTCCCTTTCAAAAATATGCATCACAATATGCCCGACCTTATGATTTTGTAAAATGATAGAAAGCAACAAACATAATACAGAGCATGTAGCGTCCAAAATGACTGATACTTAATTTATTCATGATTTTAATGCTTTGAAAAATTTAAAACGTTAGTCTGAGGTTGTCAGAACCCGTAGATGCTCAATTTGTTAGTAGAGTTCATTTCACACGGTCGTTTCGTTTGCCCTGTGGATAAAGTAAATCTAGCATGACATGTGTGTATAAACATATGAAAGACACGAAATATTTTAAAAAGTACAGCTAGGAAACTTTAGATAAGAGTTTGTCAGTTGTTTGGATGACAAAATTAGCACCAATCAAAATACTAAAAAAGATAATATTCCCAAAGGAACTCTCATAAACAAAATACATGGTCATATCAAAGAACGTGGGAGTCAAACTGTGTTGACAAAAATTGAAGAACTAAATTTTGCAGAAGGCCTATTCATGTGTGTTAAATGGGGATTTTGTTTCATACGTTCTAGATTTACGTCTAAGTGCCAAAGCTTATCTTCATTGTAGAGGTAAGTGTTCCTGATTTGAAAATAATCTTCCTGATTACTATTGAGCAAAATCTTGTGTCACGTGTAAGCAAGTTTTATCAGAACCTCTAACTAACAACATAGATCTCGTACTGCAGTTGACACTGCTATGTTAACAAACTTTTTTATGAATTCTCTAAAACACTCAAAGATGTAGAACCAGAAGCAATATTGAATTATGACGAAGGTAATTTAAGCAACGACCCTGATATAAAAAAAAAGTTAATTTGTCATAGAGGGGTTAAATATCTTGAAAATGTTATAAATTTTTCAAATAATGCTGTGACAATAATTTATGTGTTTCTGCAGATAGTGATATTTTACCGCCATATGTTGTTTATAAAACTTCTAATTTATGGGATTCTTGGCATGAAGGTGGCCTAGGAGGTGCTTCGTGTTGTGAGAAACAACATTGTTCCAAAGGAGCACGGTACAATCAATCTAATCATGGTTGGTTTGATGATATCTCTTTTACGGACTGGTTTAAAAGATATTTTTTATTGCATGCTCAATTAATAGATCCTAATAGGTGAGAATCTTTCATCCAAGTTTACAAAATAAGTTTTTCAACTTTGTGGGGAATATAACATTCACTTCATTTGTCTGTCATCAAATGTTATCCACTTGTGCCAACCACTAGATGTAAGTTTATTCGACCCAATGAAAAATTATTGAAAGCACATATTAAACGAATAGAAAAAGTACAATGTAAACACTTCCTCTGTAGAAAAACTATTTTTCCTAGAATGTTAAAAAACTGTTTGATAGGTTAGCTCCTGTAGCCAAACTGGACGCTCAAAGGGATTTTCTGCCAGTGGAATTTTTCCATATATATAAGCAGAAGCTTCTGGATAAAATTTTTCATGCACAGGAGTAAGTCCCCATTGGTGAAGTTATAGTAGAGTATTTAAAAGATCAACGAAATCCAAAAAGATTCAATAGTAAAAACGGAAAAATTTAATGTTGTTCATGGAAGGTCGGTTGCCTTCGAACATTTGCCAGAAAAGGATAATAAAGATAAACCTTCAACAAGCAAGAATCAAACAACAAGCAAGATTCAAGCAGTAAAAAGAAAGATTGCTACAGACAGCGAAGAAAGTGAAAGTGAGGTTGTGTTATTTTCAGACAATGATCATTATTCTGAATTGAAGACTGGTACTGTTGAAAAAACACAAACCGTTGAGGAAAAATTAAAAGCAGTGATATACAAAAAGACTAATGTGTTATAGTGAATAATATAGAAGATAAAGATGATATACTTTCAAAAAACATTAAAACATACTAAAAAACCGAAATGTATTTCGTCGTGGAGAACGTTGTTTTAACATTGATTTATCTTTATTTAAATTTATATAAAAATTAGAGCAAAGAATCATGCTTACCATATAGTTGTAGACTCATTATCATTAGGTCTTCAGTCCTGAAACTGGTTAGACGCGTACCCTCATTGTTTCCTATTCTGAACTAACCTTCATATTTCCCTGAAGTTTGCAGTCTGCATCTATCACTATCTGATCTAGGTCTACATCTACCTCCTTTTTCCTATCTCTACTTGTAATATATCCCATACTATTCCCCAAAATGCCTTAGAACGTATTCTGCCCGTCTATTTCTCCTATTTTTTCCACAGATATCTTTATTTATTTTCCTACTATTTCTATAACCTATTTGTTATTAACTTTGTTTGTACATGCTATCATCCTGTGGTTGTAGTTGTAGGCTATAATCATGTTATTTGTTCTCTTTAACTACAATTTTTTTTTAAATAAAATGATTAATTCTTTACTGTTTATTTTTCGTTTGGTTAACTTCACCCCCAGCCGCCACAAATATGCATTTTCGAAGATATTTAGATATGTGGTCAACTTCACCCCATTTGGGATGAAGTTAATCGAAGGCTCTTCCAAAAAAGAGAACATACATTTTGCAAAATTTTCAAGTCCTAGGGCTGAATAAGAACGATTCCCACATTATCTTGATAACGTATTTTTTCTAAAATTGCAAATATGATTTATTTTCAGTTAAAATTGTAAAGTGGTCAACCTCACCCCATTTTACGGTACTGTAAAATCTGTTACAACAAAGTCAATTATTGTTAAAGTTCACATGAACCTAATCCACCAGCAACTGTTAGTAGTTTTAATCTGGTTAATGTAGCGAATATGAAGGGGGCTCTAATAGAAGACGGCAATTTGACAGTTATGTTTATTTCCTTTATCGATAGGTTTACACAGACAACTGCTAAGGTTTTGAAAATTCCTATTTAGCATGCTACATGCTAGCTAATAACACTGCAAACAAGCATTATTGTTAAATATAAATATTTCTGATCTTTGGTTTCTATAAGTGTTCATCATTCCTTCATGGATCTAAATATGGCCAATCGTCTTGTCAGACATTTTTTAATTTCTATTTTATTGTACCATTTGTCTGTTCTTTATTCTTAAGCATTCTCGTATAGCACTATATCTTGTGCCTAACTTCGCGTTTTCTAATGTCTATCTTTCACAGTTGTTTAATGCTATATTCCAAACATAAATTTTCAATAATTTTTTCCAAACAGCTAAAGTATCCTATATTTTAGTATCGCGTCTTGCATCTTAAAGTTTGACTATATTTTACATCTTTTATCATTGGCACTCCAACTTTCTAAGTAACAAAACTTCTTACTTCTTCCAATCTTTTTGAGCTTAATTTTACTATCACATTTCTACCGCTGTATGTTTACTACATTTCATAATCTTTGCTGTTACATCGTTGATTTCAATACCTAAATCTTTATATAAAATTTCATTCATTTTATTTAGTCGCATCTTCGTATCTATTTCTACTAATATATCTACATGTGATATTGTCCATGCCTTAAACAAAATTGTTAGATATTGTCTGACAGTGAAGGTAGTAACTATTAGTTGACAACTGTATTGTCAAACTATCAACACTGCCAGGTTTTTCTGTTTTCTATATATACTTTTTATTCACATTTATAGTTAAGTGGCTTTTATTTTTATAGAATTTCGTAATTATATTGATTATATTATTTGCATTGTAGTTTTTGAAGACACCAATGCCATTTACGAAAAACTTAAAAATTTGTATGATCGTGTAGTAAAAGCACAAACAAATATAACTCAAGTTGTTGAAGAAATGGAGCAATGGGGTGCAGAACCTTTATTTGAAAGAAAGGATTGTAATAAAAAACTACTTCTTCAATTTGATGATCGTGCCGAACGTGTTCAAAAAAGATATGATTTAATAGCCAATACATCTTTAAAAGCTCAACAGGCAATGGAAGATAATTACAAATTGTTTTTCAATATTACCGAAGAAGAGGAGTCTGAAGAAGAAGAAGAAGAAATACAGCTAGAGGTAATGATTTTTGTTTTTATTATATGTTTAGCCTAAAATATGTCAATTCTTTTTAGGCAGTAGTAATTCCAGAAGTTGAGGTAAAAAAACCCAAAGGAAAAGATAAAAAAGAAAAAGCTAAACAACCTGATAAAAAGGAAAAACCCAAAAAGCCAAAAGAAAAAACCCAAGAAGAAATTGAACTTGAATTACAAGCTGAACGGTTAGCTGAATTGGCAGCAATCAAAGCACGAGTAGACGCAGTCAGGGAAGCAAACTGGAAACCGTACGAAGAACATGTTGATAATGTAATTTCAATAAAAATCCTCGAAGCAGTTGTTCGCAGCCTAACATTATTTATAAATGAAACAGATTATGAGCGCTTTCCAGAGTTATTTCCACTTTTTGAGTTAACACTTGAGCTTCATGACCTCATTATAGTCTTTATTCCGTCTGTTGATCTGGATAGTGGAGATGGATTTTTGGTTTTTGTGAAGCAATTTTTGGATAACATTAACAACATGAGTCACTGTATGAAAAGAATATCAAAATATAAACCAGATGAAGATTATTTTAATGATGTGTTAACCGATACTGAGGCACATGAAATGTATAGTGATATCCTAAACCGCATTATGAATGGCATTGATACAGCTGTGGAATACATAGTAAAGTTTGATGAGTATGAATATCTGTGGCTAGATGATCGTCAAGAATACTTGAACCGATTTTTATTATATGCTCGTTCACTGACACCTGAAGAAATTGAAATGCTTAAAGACGAGTCTGGACCTGGCATTAAAGAAACAAGTCCAACTATTCCACAGTTTAAAGAAAGAATTGATTTCTTTGAGGATTTATACAAAAGTGCAGAAAAGCTAGACACTGAATATACAGTTCATAAATGGTTACGTATTGATGTTAAACCATTAAGACAAGCAATATTAAATAATATTTGCAAGTGGGGAAATATGTTCAAGCAGCATCTCTTCGATCGTGTCATAGATAGTATAGAAGAACTGGAATCATTTATAGGAGAAGCTATTAAAGGCATGCAAGTTGAATTGACAGAAGATGATTATCAAGGATTATTAGAAGTAATGGGTTATTTGTTTAAAATTCGAGATAGACAATTTGTCACTGACAGTATGTTTGAAACATTAAAACAGATTATTGAACTGCTAAAAGAATATGGAGTTGAATTTTCAGAAGAAGTTCATGTTCAACTTGCGGAACTCCCCGACAAATGGATTCATTGTAAAAAGGTAATTCTCTATTCGGCTTCTGTTAAGTTATGCCAAACTATTTTATTATAAAAATTCTCTTCAGCAAAATAACATTTGCTGATATATATATATAAAAGATGAAATAATAACTTAGACTTTTATGCAAAGCCCAAATGATCATATCAAACTGAGCTAGTAATTGAAAAAAGGAAAATACAAGGTCTTAGATAGGATTTGAACCTGCATTTTCAGCTTTCCGGGCTGATGTATTTACCAATTACACTACCGGGACTGGTGATGAATTGGAAAATTTTACAAATCTAAATCATGTATGTCACCATACATCAACCTAACTTTCAATTACGTTTGGCATTTTTGTAAATCATATCTGACAGTGTCAAGTTTTGACTTATGCCAGATATAGACAGTAAGTGATGCCCAAATTTACGGCTGTATGCCAACTATTTAATATACATATTAAGGATTTAATTGCATAAAGCAAGTTGATAAATACTAAGGAATTATAGTTAATAAGATGAAATTATAACTTAGACTTCTATGCAAAGCCCAAATGATCATTTTAAATTGTGCGAGTAATTTTCCTTCTTTCAACAATATAGGGTGGTGCATTTTGCTGTAATATCTCTAGACATTAACTTTAGATCCATCCATTTTGATTTACTGTCAACTTATAATTAAATATTTCTAAGAAGTCGACGTGCACTCTGTGGATGTTTATCTCTGCTGGCAATCATGGGGAACAGTTCACTAACACAGAATGATGAGTTTGCTAAGTCTCACAACTGGAATTTAACTTTTTAATTTTAGTATGCACAATACTGATACATTGTTCGTTAAACATCTTCAAGATCTACTGATGTAGAGACAGAAATGGCTACCTTATTTCCAACCAGAAAACTGTATTTTATCAGAAGTTCATTTCTCTTTTTAAAAAATGGTTATAACTCTTCCTCCCGTTTTTTTTGCAAACTAAAAAGGTTAACTCTTGTATTATAACAATAATTGGGTCTTTTTCTGAAACAAATGGAATATTTTCTAAACAAGGCGAAAAGAATATAATGTATCTGGACCTTCAGTAGCTGTTTCCAATGGAAGATATGATAAACTACTAGCATTGGCTGAGTTACCCTTAACGACATTTTATATCAAAATCGTAAGCAGACCGGGTTATAGATTAACGAATAATTTGAGAAGCTGTATAAATTGGAATCTCTTTATGATGACCAAATATAAATTGCAATGGCTGGTGGTCGGTAATTAAGGTGAAGCGATGACCATAAGTATACTTATAGAACTTTCGAAGGACGAACATTAATACATGCTTCTCTTTCAAGATTAGTGTACTTTTCCAGTAGCCGAAAGTGCACTCAACGCAAACATAATAGGATGCTCTTCTCCATTTACTAAGTGACTAAGTATTGGCTTCTACTCTGTAACCACTACTATCACATATTAATAGAATAGGAAGTCGTGGATCATAGTAAAAAAAAAAACGTATGTTAAATATAACCAACTATTGCTTTCTTTAAAAATTCTCCTACAACTATTGGATCAGTTTGGTATAAAGTCTGACAATATCGAGATAAATTGTTCAAAAAATTAAGAAGAACTAGATTCGATTTTAATTTACTGACATTTGTTGGGTATTAGTGGTATATTTTATTTTCTCATTAGTTGGATGAAGCCATTCTTGATGAATGATGTGACACAGAAACTGTGTGTTTAACATAAAACTGACTTCCCTGTGTTAACTTTGACATTAAACTGCCATAACCTTTCAGAAACATGTAGAACAGTGGTGTGGCACTAGTCAACTGTTTGACGATTAACAAGAATATCATCAGGGTAACATTTGATATGTTTTAGCCCTCTAGAACGGCATCCCTTACTAACTGAAAGATGCCAGGTGTTGTTCTTATACCAAAAGTTAAACTATTACAGTAGAGAGTCCAATATGAGTGTTAATCAGTACAGCTCTTTAGATTTAAAATCAACCGATATCAGTTGATACGCTCCTTTTAAATCCAGTACTGTAGAGCAAGCATATCCAACTAATGACACATAAATCCTGGAATTGGAAGAACACAGTGATCAGAATCTAAAACAGTGTTTGCTTTTCTTTTTAAAATCTACATTTCTGATATCTTTAGTTCCCTTTTTTGAAATTACTACAATGGGACTGGCCCAGTTGCTATAACTGAATTTTGATAATACACAACTTCAACATTAATATTTTATAAAGATTTACGTATAAGATATTAATAAAAAACGTAACAGTATTACGTTTGATCTGCGAAGTCAATGATTGCATAACCCCAGGAGTGATTTATTACATCCCCAATATGATTGCAAATATTGCCGTAAACGGTTGAAGCTAACAATGTTAGAACGAGCCAGGGGCTTACATGCTTATTAGCTGGAGCCAAAGGCACCCTCCGCTCGTCTTCGGGGGATCAGGGTGGATTGGAATTAGTTTCTTCTATGTTTTAACCAAATACTGATGGCAAAGTGTGATTAACATTACAGTTTCACGGAACACTAGATGTTTATTAGATAATCAAAGGAAAGTTAAAAGGATGCGAAAGGAACACTTTGCCTGGAATTAAGGCGCACCTAAGTTTAATACTTTTTAATAGACAGTAATCGAGTCCAACTCCTTCCCACGATGTTATTGGTGTCCTCTCGTACAATGCTTATCATTGGCTAGACATAATAAATGCACTTTGTTCAAGACGATGGAAAATGCAGGCTTATGCAGAATACAGGCAATATATTTGGAGTTCTTCACCTTTAGTTAATGGGAAATTATAACTCCAAACTTTAAACGTAATAACTTAATTGAATTAAGGATGGGGGAAAAAGCTTTTCCTTACTGGATTCAAAAATCCCCTAACACTAATATTAAATGAAACTTGATGCAGCCAAAAGCCACAACAATCGCCTTAAAACTTTAAAAAGAAAAAAAGAGAATAAAATATTTTTTTGTAAGATAATTCACATGAACAAAAAACTTAAATAAAATAATGTCTGTAGACGGCACCTGGTTTTACCATAGCAATACTTGCGATGCAGAAATGAGTAGCCACCCAATATTCAAGCTCCTTCATCTAAGCACAGAAAAGTCTTGTTTGCTGACTGCACAAATTTAGTCAGAGAGTACGAGACTGAACCACTTAAAATTAATTCATAAATTCACTATGAAACTAAATACAAAGTTTATTTTCACCGTTGCATATTAATGCATACAAAATTTCATTAATACCTTTTACGATATTCTCCTAAGTTAAATAAATTTTCTATTGGCTTTTAACAATATAAGAACAAAATACATGGCAGCAACAAAAACATTTAAGTTAACAAATTAGCCAGCGCTACTGCATTAACGATATATAATTTTAGAAATCCACCCTATCAAATACAAAATTAAAAGACAAGTTAGCTCTTTTCGCTTTTACAATAATAAATCCTACCTTTGGTCATAGATACCAAAGGTTTGGCACATTAAATAAATAAGGTAATTTCTCAAAGGTATTGTAAGAGAAAGATAGTTTATTTGCTTTATAAAGCAAAGATAAGATAAAGTAACATCTCAGAAATAATTGCAGAGAGATAGATAAATACCTAACCATTTATGGTTTAAAGAATTGTGTAGGTAAGATAAAATCTCGAAGACAGTTTCGACGAGAAAGATACGTAACAAACAATTCGTGGACCGAAGCGTTAGCCATGTAAGGTAAAATCTCTGAGATATTTTCAGGAAAAGATAACTAACCACCTTTTTATGGCCATACATTAATCAGATAAGATAAAATCTTCAAATTTCGAAGAAAAAGATAAGTAACGGACCCTTTATTGTTCGGAATATGAATTAGTTGAGATAATATTTTTAAGATATTATCAAAGAGAAAGCTAAGCACTAAACATTAATGGTTTAACCTAATAATTACAATAAGATAATATCTTAAGAGAAAGTTTAAAGAAAAGATATCGTAAAAATTTATTTTTGGTTCGGAGGTCTTATACTTATCAAAGCACACCACCTCTCCTACAAATATAATAACAGAAAAGGAAACTCTTAAGTGAGTAGAGTGATCTCGTAGGAACCTAAAAACTCATCCTCTCCAAAAGGTGAAGTTCTATGAAGCAGTACTTGTTCATACGAACAGCATGAGGAACCAAATAGAAAGGGAATGCAGTCCCTGCATCCCTTGTGTCGATTAAGAGAAATTCTGTACATAGACCAAATCAGACAACAAGTTCACTGTCGACGGCTTTAACGTAGATCAGCAGAAGTGAGTGGCGATAGACAACTAGACAGAGGTTCCCCACACCAATGGTCCAATATCGTGATGCAACAACCATCTAACTATGTAGCAAGATAGAAAATAAAAGAAAAGATAGAAGATACAGACAAGATGTAAGAAGGAGATGGAATATTTGGAGCTTTATAGCAACCAGGTAGAAGAGAGAAGAGGAAGGGCTCGTATTGAGCAATAGCGATAGAAAAAACTGTGGGCAGCAGAGCACTACTTGACCAGCCAAAGTGTGGTCAGCAGCCCGGAGTGTGAGAGCACCACTCTTATGCGATGGACAGTTGTCTCAGGACTAAGACAGGTCCAACAAAGAAACAAATAATGTTGAAAAACGGAGATAGAGGGATAAGAAAAAGTAGAGTTTTAAAATAAGCATCCTAAGAAACGGCAGAGAATAGAAAATGTCCCTATTAAAACAGATGGTTCTGAAGGACCTTCTGCAACGTTAATGACAAAATAAGCCCTACTTCAACACATCGATCATTAAAAATAATTAGGTTTCAAATGAAAGCTATGCAAATCATCTGTGCTTCAACTGCTATAGGAAAATCTAAGCTAAGACTACCAATTTAAATACACCGACAAAGTAATTTCAGACATAACTATCGCAAACATACTAAAATAACTCTACAAAAGACAGCTAATCAAAGATAAAAGTATGAACATTTTCAATACACCAGAAACAATAGGGCATTGCATTGAAAACGACAAAGGTAGCAGCCCTTATCAACACGTTCAGAAAAATACTGAAAAAAATGTATTAACGTTCCTATGTTATAAAACACTTGATAGCAGAATTTGTAACAAATGATTAAAATATATGCGAAAGAAAACACATTGAATAGAAATTGTTTGTATTTGGAACAGTGTAAATCAACTTTTTACTACAGAGAGATAGGTTGCAATACTATGAGAATCCCAAAAGCAAAGCAAAGCACAACCCGACATTATCTAGTACAAGTCCTAAAGATTTGCTGAGTTGTTCGGACAAAAGATATGTCAATCACAATAAAAGAATGTAGTGGGTTACGGAACAGTAACAAGATAAAAGTGGAAATTTGAAAGAAATGGAATTATTTTAGAATAGGGAAGAAAAAAAAATTTTTGTAATCAGGGATGAAAAATCTATCTTTTAGAACCGAATTAGTTATTTATGACATGATAAGGTTCGAAATGTTTCAACGTTCAATGGTAACCTCTAATTCAGTGTATGATAGGAGAAGCCAAAAGTTATAAAATCAATTTACATACAGGTGAAAGATATGAGAGTTCAACGGTAAAGTATATTTATTTAGGCGAGGTAATATCACAAGAAAAAATTTTTAATTCGATTAAAGATAAAGAAGACAAGGTATATTTACATAATTAAAGATAAGACGACAGGGAGACCTACTACTCATTCGTTAAAGGTAAAGAGAAAGGATTGCAATTATTTTTAAAATTTACCTATTACACCAACTAATTTGTAAATTAATGGAGGTGCTATGTGATAGATTTTGTATAATCGGAAGTTAGTTTTTGAGGGAACTCTTAATTGTATTAGACAAGAAATAATTGGGTTGCATTCCCAGTTTTAACATAGCAAAGGTAATTTTTGTGTAAGCTTGCTTGGACGTAATTTGTATTGGTATCCTAAATAAGAAAGAAAACTAAGTTTAAAAATGGAAATTACAGTTTATAAAGGCAGTTAGCTACATTTATTTATAAACTAAAAGAAATTTGAAGCATTTTTTGCTTCTACGATTAGGTTTTTAGTCACCAATTCATATAATTAAATTAATCCATATTTTGACTAAAAAAATGGGACTTTTAGATGTGAAAATTACTAAGGACACTAGGTAGATTTGGTATTATTGATGAAAGTTTAAATTTAAAAAAACTTACCAAAACGACTTTAATGTAGAAATAAATTTTTCTGCACAACAAATTACAGGTGTTACGTATATAAAATTTTCCTTCAAATATAAATTAGGTTGACACTTGCAATTTTAATTGAACTGTATTAAAACAATTATATTAATAAACATGTGTTCAGTAAAAGGAAGTCGCCATATTTTTATTATTTCAAGGTATTATACAATAGGTTAGGTAAGATATACAAATAAATCGCTAGGTAACGCCGGCAGTATATTCTAAAATATTAAAATTCATAGAGATGGTAGAGTAGAGGAAACTTATTTAAGTGCAAATTTGAAAGATGATTATAGTTTAGAGAATAGATTTTGTTTTTGGTTGAACCATAGCTACACGATAAATGTAAAATATCGATGGGAAAGAACCAATTTTAAAACATTTTTTTAAATTTAACATTAAACATTTTATGTGTGGAAACTGGCACATTGGGCACTAAATATTACGTTTTATCCGCGACCTCAATGATTGCGTAACCCTGGGCGCAATTTATCGCCTCCTATTTTGTTGTAATTATTGCCGTCAAACTGTTAAAGCTAACAATGTACAAATAAACCAGGGGCTTACCTGCTTATTAGCTTGAGCCAAAGGCACCCTCTGCTCGTCTTCAGGGATCAGAGTAGCGTGGGATTAGTTTCTTAGATGTTTAACCAAATGCTAGCAACGAAGTGCGATAAACCTTACTTACACGAAACGCGATATGTTTATTAGATAATTAAAAGAAATGTAAAAGGATGCGAAAAGAACACTTCGCCCAGAATTAACGCGCACCGTGTTCGATACTATTCGATAGACGGTAGTAAGTTCCTTGTTTTAAAAATGCCTCGATCTCACAAGTTTGTTGGCGTCCCCTCCATACAACGCATCTCATTTGTTAAACATAATTAATGTACTTTATTCAAGACATGGAAAACATGCGTGCTTATGCGAAATACAGGCAATAAATTTGGGGGTATTTACCTCAAGTTCGTGAGAATAACTCCAAACTTTAAACGTAATAACTTAATTGAATTAAAGATGGGACAAAAGCTTTTCCTTACTGGATTCAAAAATTCCATAATCCCAATATTAAATTGAAACTTGATGTAGCCAAAAGACGAAACAAGAGATATTAGAGAGTTCTTTACAAGTATTCCACTAAGGATGATATCACAGACTCATTGGATTCGTGACGTCGTGACTATACACTGTAATAACTATTGGACAATAAAATAACACAGAATATTTCAGTACGATCTTTATAAATCAGCAAGTAAGTTGTTTACGCATTCTTCCCATTGGAAAATGTAGGTTAACAATATTTTCCGCACATGCACATAGAATGGATATGAACAGAAATGCACATATTGAGCATGCAAAATCAATAAAAATATTACCAATTACTAAAAGTAACATTTTAAAGTAACAAGAATCATTGCAAATATTTGTTACATGCGGTTTCAGTCCAGAAAATCACGTATATTTCACAGGGAATCTCCGTGATCTACCTCACCCAAAATCCTGGAATCCAGAAAATTACCGTTGACATTGACAGTAAACAATGTAGTTATTGGCAATTAACCAAGGCGAAGGGGAGCTTAAATGCTTGAATAGGCTGAAAGGTTATTAGCGGGAAATATCGGTCTAAATTAGTAGTTTAATTTATGTATGTAAACTCCAGACTGCAATAGAAGTAAATTGGACAATATCAGTTTAGAACATCCGATCTGTAGCAAAAAAGATTTCTTTAACGGCAAACTTGTCATTTGGGACTTTTGTTTTCCTTTTACGAGAACAATTAAAACACTAACTTCCACTTACTACAAATCTATATTCACATTAATCAATTGCAATATCATACAATGTCACCAAAATTTAACTTGATCATTTATCAATAATTGAATTGCATATTATAAGGGTACCGAAAATGTATACTGCATATATAATTAGCTAAACAAGAGAAAAATCATTATGATTTATTCATGTGTCTCTGCGTCAAACGCACATATAATTTACTTTGATTCAGTTCACCAAATTTATAAACTCCCTACACGCCAGGAAGAAAAGTTTTAGGTAATATGTACGTTTGTGTTGATGTGAATTAATATGTATAAGATAATACCTGCAACAGAGTAACCAAATTTGTATGGAATAATCAAAATATGTGTCCAAAACTTTGGATGTTAATTTCTTGTCAATATGTCATCTTATTCTGACCAAATATTGAGTCTGTTTACAAAATCAGATTCAGTTCATGTTTTTCAAATCGTTCAACTAATTAGTTTAGCAACTTTTTTTTTGAAGTTTCACAAAGGTAGCATTTAGGACATTTAGGATGAAGGTACCAATAAATCCTATTCTGCAGGCAACACGAGTTATGTTCAGAGACAATTATCTCCTACTTTGAATTATGTACGTGCAAAAATTTCATATCCACCAATAAAATAGGGAAAATTCTTGGCACTTACAATATAAGACAATGATGATATAGTTGTTGCAAGAAAATCGTGAGCAGAATAATAGACCAATGAACAATTGGAAAAGTACAATAATTAATTAACTAGACTTGGAGAGGAATGAATCGCTTAATTTTTTAAATTACTGAGGATATAATAATTTGTGTGAAGTCCCTTAATGTACTAGATTTAAACATTTTGCAAAAGATTTTCTCTTTTGAATAAAACATTAAATAGTAAGCGGATTGTTACCCTAAACAGATAAAAATGGTCAAGTTTTTTTGTCTTTCCCGATTTAAATTAAAAATTGCCGAATAGTAGAAGTTATGGATGTTGACCCCAAAATAAAATAAAAGGTGCGGGTTTGTATTACATGGTAGAAAATTACAAATGGATCTCTGGGCACAAGACTAAGTTCATAAATTACTCTTGAAATGGAATCTCCAGAAAAACTAAAAGGAAAATACGAGGGTAATGACTAAAAATTAAACGAAAGTTGCAGTGGGTGTTATGGTATTAGAAGTTATATTTGTTGCAAAATTAAAGTGTGCAAAATTTGATTACGTCATCACCACTGGCGGTTGTGACATAATTATAAATAGGCATGTATGACGCCTATTGTAACAGGTGTTGAAAAATTGAAGAGCTATAGACAAAAAAGAAAAAATAATGAATTCTACTTAAACTAAATGACATGGTGATATAGTTTAAGGCACTCATCAAAATGGTACATGAGAGATTATCATAGATTTCAATGTGACACCATTAAAAGTGAAACGTATGACGTTATGTAGATAATGCTCGTGCCTTGAGATGAGGGTGTGACGTAATCAAAAGCAGCACTTGTGACGGAATGGTATGTGACGTTATTAAACATAGTGCACATTTGAGGATATATTGTCGATCTCTATCATATGAATTTTTAAGAGTGGAAATCCAATTTTGGAACGCCACAATCACACAAAGCCAGTAATAATAAGCTCTTCGAGGCTCAAAAAGCATTTATGACAGCTTGCTAAAATTAACAAATGTTTTCTGACAAAGCGTGGTTTTAACGTTCGAGGTACATAAATTCACAAAATATGGTCTATTTTTTCAGTTTCATTCTCAATACAGAGCAGTACAGAAACACTTTGAACGAATTTGTTTAACAATTACAGGATGATGAACCTCACATTGCTATTTTGAATGGGACTGCAACAACACATACGTAATGAAAAACTACCTGTTTTCTTATGAATTTTTGATAACCAGTTGCATACAGAAGTCAAGTTTTCTCCCAGTCGTCTGAATTGCCAATATTGGACTATTTTTTTTCCTTACTTAAAAAATCAGTGCAGTGGAATAATTCCAGAATTTTTGGAAAATAGTTTTGACACTACGATCAAAGGAATGAACTCATGCAATAAGCATTAACCTTGGTCCAAACTCTTGTTAATAAAATCATTAATAATTTTGGAGTGTTTTTGTTCCTTTGGCCCGTCTATGGCAACTCAATAATGTTAACATCATAATGTTAAAATTTGGGAATTCAACCACTCATGGTTATTGGAATGGTCTTTATTTGCATTTTCATCCATGACCTAGGAGCATTGTCAAAATAATAAAAATTTCAAGTTTGACAGTAATGACATAAATTGAAGGTGACTTTGATTTATTAATGTTTGATTTGAATACATTAGGTGAAAATTTTAAAGTTTAGAAGAATCGGTGCCTTCAATTTGTGTTGCACCCTAGGAGCGACTTTGAGGTAGCCAATATGCTTAACGTGAAATCAGCTAATTAATTTTTATATAGTTAAATTTCATATAAATTTAATAACTTGAAGATTGGAAAACATTTTTTAACATGTTTCTATTTATATGATTGAAATGGTTATTAAAGAAGTGTGCAATTACATTACCGTAAGGCTTATGCAGCCATTTTTTATATTTATCCTGAGGAGAAAAACTACTCTATTACATGGATCGAAACGTGAGTGGGGGACGATTTTGGCAACTATGAGTGGTTTGATTCCCAAAGATTAAAAAAATACAAAACAAACCACAACAAACATGCAGGGAGTATTTATGTACGAGGATGATAGCATGGACAGACAAAGTTAATAACAAAGAGGTTATAGAAATAGTAGTGGAATAAAGATATCTGTGAAAGACAAAAAAAAGATGGGAGAAATAGAAGGGCAGAATATGTTGTAAGGCTTTTTGGCGAATAGTGCGGAATAAATCATAAGCAGAGATAGGAAAAAAGAGGTAGAGGGAGACCTAGATCAGACTTGCACGCAGATGGTGAAAAATGCAGACTGTAGAATTTTCAGGGTTAGTGCAGAAGGAAATAATGAAGGTACGCGTTAACCAGTTCCAGGACTGACCTAATGATGATAACCGGTTTAATGGGTCAGATGCTTTTAGCAGCAGCCGTGGTGTCATAATAACCTAAGTAAATAGTAGAAAGCCTTTGTGTACTTTGAAAAAAGCAGGCAGAAGAAGCTACAGCATTTGTAAGTGCTTTAGAGCAACAGCGTTATTATTTATTTTTATGACAACTTGTTTGATCTAAAGAACTGTTTTTAGTTTTGGTAGTTTGAGTAGCTCAGACAACTAAAAAACGAATCAGTAGTAATGTTAATGGCATAAAAATTTTAAAATAAGTTTGTATTTGTTTTCCAAATTCGCATTTATTTTAAATCAAATAACGATAATGTGTTTCAGGTTGCTGTTACAGCCAAACAACAGGTTGCACCACTACAAGCTATACAAGCCACTGCAATCAGAAGACGCCTTGGATTATTTGATATTCGACAGGCAATGTACAGAGATGTATTTAAAAATATGAACTTTTTTACCTGGGGTTGCCGCGATGTTTATATACTTTTGGACAAAGCAAATAAAGAGTTATCGGACTTTGAAGAAGAAATAGAAAATTTAGGAGAACAAGCTAATCTGTTTGATATACAGTTGGGAGAATACAAATCTCTTAAAAGCAACAGAAAAGAGATAAGGCAAATAAAGCAATTATGGGATTACGTTAATATAGTTATGTCATGCATGGATGAATGGAAGATGACACCATGGAAAAAAATTGATGTTGAAGGTATGGAAATGGAATTAAAAAAGTTTGCAAAAGAAATACGAGCTATGGATAAAGAACTAAGGGCATGGGATGTTTATATACAAATGGAAGGAACTATTAAAAATATGCTGACATCTCTAAGGGCTGTAACAGAACTCCAAAACCCTGCAATAAGAGAACGTCATTGGATACAACTGATGCAAGCAACAAAGGTTAGTACATTGATAAATTATCTTAGAAGTTAATCAGTTATTCCTTACATTGCCGCTAAGGTGTCGGAAAGGTTACCATTATACTATACTGTGAGTATAATTTTCTGACCTGTTTACATCACCAAGTTTGTAAGTTTTAAAGATTTTTATTAATGATAAATAATAACAGAGGAGAGAGTAGCGCAATGCAATATGCAAATGTTTGTGATGCAAAGATTTTGAGTTCAATTTTCAGACAAGGCGCCCCTGAAAAGATGTGACGTGAGTATTTTGTGCCCTTGTTTGGATGACAACTCGAGGTAAAGTCTGAGCCCTAGTGTATGATTATTGTCGTGTGCAATAGAAATTCATACCTTCTTTTGAACAACAAGGACTCTTACACATTCTGAATTTACAGAGGTAGTAATTGTCACTTTCTGGCATCAGCGACTAGCCATTGTAGCATTTTTGGGGTATTTTGGTAACATTTTTATAAGAATCAATAACCTTAACCAGGTAACATTTAGTAAAGCAGCCTCAATTATAGTACTAAATAGTCATCATCAGTAAAAGAAACATTTTAGATATTGCTGATGATAGGGAACACTTTCTATATTCGAAGCGAAATAGTTACTAACCTAAAAGTAAACTAACTGTATGTTTGTACTTAAATATGGGTATTATAGCCTTAAGTCCTAGGTTCGTTCAGTATTATATGCGAAAATATGTTATGGGCGTTTGAAGCATTAAGTTTTTAAATTTGTAATTGGCTAAAAAGGGCATAATAAAATAAGGGCCAACTATAGTGGTGCGGGAGTGGGTTCCGATAGCAATGAATGACAGAAAATTGAACAAAATTGAATAATGATAAAAATTTTACCCAAGTGCAATTTCAAGCACTTACCCTGTTAGGTTTTCAACTCGTCAAATTTAAAGAGCGCTAACTATGTCTGGGTTAATAGAATTTCCTCTGGTCGATGTATAACCAGAGGGGTATTCTCTTAGTGAAACGAATTTCCTTACAAAAAGTCACCTGTCTGTTTGAACAAATAAAACCACTCTCGACTCACCTTGCTTAAGTATATTCTAAAATAACATTATTTGAGCATTTCTGTATACAAACAGGCATAAAACAAGTTTTAAATATACTTGCATAACTATTCAGGTTAGTGACCTAGAGATAATCCTACAACAAATACATACAATAAACAAAAATGGTAAAATTCATTATCAGTTCATTCTTAATGCATCTAACTCTTTGGGTTAAATATCTTAATTATAAATATCATTAAATTCACAATGTCCAACCTTATATTTCTAATAATGTAGTACTACACATTGGGCATTACTTTATAAATGATAACCACAAATACAGTTCAAATTACACATCTAATTCTACAACAGTTTTCCCTTAGTTTCATCTGAAAATCACCACGAATTTCATTGAACCAAGAGGTATCATGTCATCCTTTGGGGCCTTGAATTCCAAAACTACTTTGCTGGGAAACAAACCATCCCAAGCTCCTCGGATTTGTAGGTTATGTCAAAAATCCGTGATCAATCACGAGCACCCTCAACTGTTATTCCATAATTAATAGTGTGCTTATGACTAATCAAAACTTTAATTTTCTGTTTAACCCCCCATCTGTTTGTGTTGATGGTTTTTAGGGAATCGAAATTCTATTGTTCAACTGGATGTAGTCATTATCTCGACTTTTCTGCCTCACAGGGGTATGCTATTAATATATACCTAATATGTGTAAGATGTGTTGACTATTATTTCTTTTGCTAACCCCACGAAACTGTAATTGAAATGAATTTGGTTTGTAATCTAATCTACTCATATGTGTTTCATGAACTCCTGGTTTTTCTTAGCGTTTCTTTGTAAAATTCCATTTTTATTGCATCTTGCATACATTGTAACTAATATCTGTAATGATGTAGGTGTAATATTAAATGGAATATTTTTAATGTACAAGAGCTTTCTTAATATGTTATAAGAAATGTATTGAAATTTGTTTTCCTTTTTGGTAGTTTTTAAAATAATTAATGAATAGGAGTTTCACTTCACATGTATTGTACAAAAATAAAGTGATGCTTCTGTGATTTCTAAATTTGTTTTTATAAAATTCCTAATTATTGCAATAGCTGAAATCGGCATCGTTAACATGTTTTAATGCAAGTGAAATTAGTCTAGCACATTTTTTGAAAATACACTATGTTAGTCATGTTATGAATATGATACTCTTTCACTTTTTACATTCATTGAAACTTATTAAAAATCTGCTGTTCTTCAAAATTTTTTCGGCAACAATCTCACCATGGGAGTACACTAGGTGAGTTTTCGACAGATCTCCGCAACATATTCAAATATAACAAATATATTACACAAGCCAAAGGATATGACTGTAAACTACCATAACACAATTTCAATAGAGAACACAGCTTTACAACAGTTTTTACTGTAAATTAATACACACTTTATACGCATAGCATGTGAAACCTTTTTTAAATCTGATAAGATACTCAAGGTATTGCTTACTTTAGGTATTGACTCTTGTATTTCCTTGTAATGTAGTTTATGCTTATAGTCAACACATAACCTTATATGCTCATTCTTTTACTTTGCGAGTAACACTGTTGAAACCAGATGGTTTGCATTACAGTCCAGTACTTATTTGCATGCTTCTTTGCGTTTAATTAAGGGAAGCCGAATTGGTTCTTCATCTGTGGAATTGATTTATGCTTCCAACTGCAACATGCCTCTTAATGCTGTCGCCAAATATATACACACACTATAATATCACTAGCTTGGCCCTTTCACCTTGTTTGATTTATTATGATCAAGACCTACACACAGACAAGTGGACACATTGTCTGTTTAAATTATCCGTACTTAAAATAGCTTCTATAGTAAAGCTGATAACGTATGCTTTATGATCAACACTTTATTACCCATATTTGGTATTTCCTTGGATAGCAATCTGTTCATTAATGTCTTTTCTGAAACGTACCGGTATTGATACACTTTTCCCTGCTTTATATTAGGTCAAGTTTTACTAATGTTTTAGTTGCTTCAGTATCCATTAACTGAACATTTCTACTGTTTACTTCCTCATCGATGTTATATACTATGTTACGAGTGAATGAAGTGTTAAATTCCTAAATTTGGAATTACGCAGAAGTGACAAGAATTCCATAACAAAATAAGGATGCACCGGCCAACTACAGTGGTGCGACACTGAGTCCCTAGGGAACCAATAAAAAAGAATAGATATTTGACGCACCAATTTACTAGGTGCAATTTCAAGCTACGTTGCCAACCACTTACCTTGAAAAACTTTTTACACTGTCAAATTATGGGTGCCAACTCATCTGGTCTAATTTAGTTTGTGAGAATTCCCTAGGCAACAAGTATGAAGAAGAAATGGAGTTCCTTTCACACATTGTCGTCAATATATTCAAGTAAATAGAACAACATATTTCAACTCAAGACATTCCCTAAATCGATTTTATAATAATATTATTTCATCATTCCTGTGAACAGATATGCGTATGACAATTTTAAATTTACTTACATTAATATTAACGTCAGTGACCTAAGAATGTTCTTGTAAACAATACATAAAAAAAGTAAAATTTTATTATCAGTTCATTCCGAGATCATCACCTTTATAATTTAATAAATTTAGAAGGTGGCATCAAGAACAAAAATGTTAGAAAGTATGTGATGAAAACAAGGATTCTTTGTTAGTCCTGAAGAAGTAAAAGGTTTTCTTGAGGATGGTATGGAAATGAAATTAACCTTGAATTGTATTTCTAATGTTAATGTTCGAGCATTTAGTTCAATTAAAGGCCATGTAGTGGAATATGGTAATAAACAATCTGATATTTTGAAGACTAAGGGATTGATAGTATTCGATCGGACTGTTGCACCGTTGCTCTCTCATATACTATGATAGAACTTTACAGAAAATAGCCATTGGGAAAAACAGCTTAGAATGGAGAAATGTCGACGAGCGTGGATAACATTTACAGCCACTTATCTAAAGTAGTATTATTTCTATTGCAATTGCACAGACAGAAATTACATTTTTATGAATATGTTAACTGGTTATTCTAAACTAAATAGGCTTTCTAAAAGAACCATGTCACAAAATGTTTGAACATGCGGATGAGACATTTGATTTTTTCCAATGCTCTACCTGAAGGTACTTCATTGGCCAGGAGGTAAGTTTTTTTACCAGTAAATTTTGAATTTTGCCAAACCCTTGCTGTTCCAAGCAAGTTAGGAATCTTTAACGTGCATGACAACACTCACACACAGGACCTACATTTTATCTCCCATTCGAATGAGCGTATATTTTTGTGAAAAATGCTCGCTTATCATTTTTCAAACGAACCATGTAGGAATTAAAACCCTGGACTTTGGGCCTAGTAGTTACACACATACCAACTATGTCATGGAGCCGCCTTATTGCGGATGAGACGGAACACTTAGAATTGAATAGTGTTTATTTCTTAGGCCAAGCAGCATTGAAATACACTAGGATTTTATAAAATGCATGTGCTATTTATTATCATTATAGTCTATTTGTTAAAACTATTTACATTTCATAATGAAATCTGTCACAGTTAAATTTAAACTCCTACCGATAGTTATTTAGGTATTCCTTGACCGAGTAAAAACTTTTATTTACCAATATGGCATTTAATTGCCTTCTAAAGATATAATAGGGCATTTGTCTTACATTGTATGGTATATGATTAAAAAATTTTGTGCAGAATAGACACATGAATTAACGTAACAAGATGAATGTGGGAGTGCTAGAGAAATATTATGTGGGTTTCGCATGCTATAGTTACATGATGAAAGCTCCGTAGGATAAAGAGTTTTGTTTTTCTGGAAAAAAACTAGCATATTTAAAGAACCAGATTCGCTACGGAAGTACAACTAAATGTTTGAACAGAATTATTTAACCGTGTTGACTATCTGTTTTTATTACAGCACGAATTGCTTTCTTTTGAATTTTACAGATTTTTAAAAGGCAACTTGCTCTAGTGAAGCCCCAAAAAATAATTCCGTATTAAACTATGGATTGGAAATGTGTCTAATAAATTTCTTTTCCAATGTCATACTTACTTCAGGCATGATAGTTTTTTATTGTGAATACTGCATAGTTTAGTGCTTAATTTATGTACTTAACCATATTCTAAAAATTTGTTTTAATTCTTCAAATTGATTATTGTTTACATTAATGGTTATATTGTAGGGTTAATTAAGCAATTTAACCCTATAACATAGAAATATTGTGATGTACATTCCAATTGCAATATCGTGAACTACAAAGCCATTTATGTGATAGTTATCAGTGACCTATAATGATCACATTTACCTACTTTAAAGGTATATATAATAAGTGAAATGTTGAACTGAGAGAGTAATACAGATTAAGACAGAGTAATATAGAATAATATAACACCGTTAAAATGTAGAACGATCGAACAGTCAAGAAAACCAATATGCTAGGGGTCCTCGGCATCAACATGTAAATTACCATTGTCGTCTTTGTGTATTTATAATTAATAAATGTAAGTAATCTTAGTTTAATTGGAAGAATTTTAAATACCGTATAGGGTGATCATACTATTGTTACGATATTATTTTCCTTTATCTGTGTAGATAATCTAAATTTTATTAATTTTATTTCAGTGGTGTTCAGTTCAAATTAATATTGTTAAATATTAGGTTTACCATTTTGTGGTTTAAAATAATTTATGATCCTAAGTTCCATTTCAATATGTATTTTACAGGAATAACACAATATTTTTGTGGTTTTTAAGTTTATAAGTTTAATAGAACTAACTATTAATTGTAACGCCAAACTTACTGAACACTATTACACGTAATGAGAAATATACAGGGTGCTTCAATATTAATTTGCCCGTTTCAGATAAAATTTACCTATTTTTACATTTGGGTTTTTTTCCTATATGCCAAAACGTTACAGAATTTCAAGTTTGTATTTTCTTTCATTGAAATACAGTCTATCTTTTGTTCACTCTACTAAATTTTAGCTCGCTAACATGTAAATAATGCATATTTTGAGCCCCTTTTACATTAAAATTTACTTAAAAAAATTTCATACTTTTTAATTTCTTATATCATTCTTTTTTTATAATCACAAAATCAGACAGTGCACAGTGATCACCTTGAAACATTCTTTTCATTAAGGCGTCACAAGACATAGTTTTTCATCGGAAAAAATTGGGGGATAGTTCTTTCCCCTGTAGTGGATACAAAAATCACCCTATAAATGGCAAGCTACTAAAAATCAACGTGTCAGTAATTCTGCAAGAAAGATGGTGCTGTTTTCTTAAATTTATTCCAGTTCAAGTTGGGACAGTTCCTTTGAATTGTTTATAATCATATTTCATTTTAATAGTTTCTGTATTAGTAAATTTCACCAATAGGGTTAGGTTATTTCCTTTAAGAAATATAATTTTTACGTTACATGCATTCTTGATCTAAGAAAGGATTATTTTTGTATCTTATATTGTTCATAGTCAAAGGTTGTTAAAATCATTATGGTGATTTTAAAGCTTAGAAATGATATCGGCAACGTAACTTTGTATTATATCATTACTATAGTTTATTATTTATTTGTTTAATAATTCATTACGCTGGCGCCTATTACCGCATGGTCTGGGTATGAAGACGTTCATATGAAAAATTTGTGCCCAGTCAAAAAAATGGAATGTCCTTTCCTCTGAGTTTAGAAAAAGGTTTTAATTAAGATACCATTATAAATTAGATAGAGAAAATCACGCAAATAATTTCAATTTTAGTTTTAATTCATCTGTCCAAATTCTGCCGAAGATGTCTCAAATTATTTTATGGATCATCATCATTAGGTTTTCAGTTCTGGAACTGGCTAGACGCGTACTTCCATTGTTCCCCATTCTGAGCTAACCTTCACATTTCCTGAAATTCTCACAGCCTCATCTTTCGCTATCTGTGTGCAGTAGTCTAATCTAGGTCTACCATTACGTCTCTCTTTTCATTACTCTGCTTCTAATATATCCTGCCATATTCTCTCATGGCTTAGAACATGTCCTATTGTCTTATATACTATTTTTTACTGTTTTCCACATATTTCTTTCTTCTCCTACCATTTGTAGAACCTCTTTGTTCTTAACTTTGTCTGTCCATGATATCTTCATCATCATCATCTATATTTTTCCTGTCCTCTTTTCCTACTGTCCACGTTTCAGAGCTGTACAGTGCTGTTCCACACATATGCTTTTAGCAGTCTTTTCCTTGTTTCCATGTTTGTTGTCTTCAAACGTAGTAGTTGCTTTTTCTTGTTAAATACAGCACTGCTTTGTCCTAACCTTTGGTTTATATCTTTTGTATTTATTCTATCTTGAGTTATTTGGCTTCCTAGGAAACAGAAATTCTTAACCTCTTGTAAATTCTGGCTTTCTGTTTGTATTCTGGTTTTTTACTTATTTTCCCTTCCTTCACATACTAGTACTTTAGTTTTATTTTTGTTAATTTTCATACTGTATCTCTCAGTTAGTATTGTTTCCATTTCATTAAGACCTGATTCTAACTCTCCCTTGCTAGATGCTAATACCGCTATATCATCTGCAAATCTGAGCATATTAATAGTTTATCCCTGCAAATAATTCCAAATGTCTTTTGCATTTGACAGTATTAACTGCCTCTTCAATATACAAGTTAAAACATAATGAGGGTTGCGCACATCCCTGTTTCACTCCTTTCCTAATATTTACTTCTCCACATTTCTCCTCTAATTCTATCACCGCTGTTTGGTCTTTGTATAAGCTATGTACAATTTGTCTATCCCTATCTTTTTAGTATTTCGAAAACTTTTTCTATTTTACATTGTCAAATGCTTTTTTCAGAGCTACAAACACCCTATATACTCGCTTTCTCCTTATGCTGTTGTTTTCTCCACTATCACTCTTAAAGCTAAAATGGCCTACCATGGTTTCATTGTATCGTCTAAACCCAAATTAATCTCCTAGTATTTCGTCAGTCCGTTTTTATGTCCATGTTTGTACTATTCTAGTTAATATTTTTGACACACGTGCTGTTAAACTTATTGTTGGAGAATTTTTACATCTATCCGCACCTTTCTTTTTTTGGTATAGTAACTATCGTGTTATGTTTGAAATCTTTGGGTATCTTGTCTGTCTCATACATATAGCTGACAAGTTGGAAAAGACGTTTTGTTACAGCTTGTCCAACAGCTTTTGCTTGCACTTTATCTGAACCCAATGCTTTATTGCGTTTCAGACCTTTTAATGCTAGTTCAAAATCGTCTCTATATATTGAATATCCGGTCATTCTTTTTAATGTCTATTTTCTGTTCCGGTCCTGCATATACATTCCCTATATATTTTTGCTATCTATTCACTTTCCTTACATTTTCCATAATGATTTCTCCTCTTTGGGCCCCTTATACTTTTGCTACATGGCTTTATATACTTCGTATTAATTAGTTTGTATGCTTTATGTCTTTACTATTTCCATCTTAGTTTGTACCTCTTTACACTTTTCATCAATCCATTGTTCTTTAGCTTTCCTGCATTTGCGAATAATTTCCAATTTTATGGCTTTGTATTTCTGTTTTCCTGTTTCGTCTGATTTATTTTTGTATTTTTCGCCTTTCTTCTATTAAATTTAGAATATCCTTTGTTACCCATGATTTCTTATTTTCTTATTGTTTATACCCTAGAATATCTCTGGCCGCCATGTATAAGCTGGATTTAATGTTATTCTATTCTGTTTCTATGTTCTTCGTATCAGAAATTTTCTTGATGTGTTCCGACAGTTAGTTCGACTTTTTCTCAAATCTATTGTGGGCTTCTAAAAGATTTTATTTTATCAAAGTTGAAGTGCCCTTTTTCATTCCTTTTGTACAAATGTTTTAATTTAAGCATTGCTTTCATCATTACTATGTTGTGGTAAGTGTCTATATCTGCTTCCGGGTAACTTTTGATTCCTATACAGTTGTCTAATAAGAAAATAATATATTTAATATCTTTCTATGTCTCCTGGCATCTTCTACGTGTATCTTCTAGCATGATGTTGAAATAATATATTTGTGATGGTGAAATTGTTTTTGTCACAAAATTTACCAGCCTAATTTCCTTGTTGCTCCTCGTTCCTAAGCCAAATAAATTTTCAACCGCTCCTTCGCTACCTCCACATACCACTGCATTGAAATCTCCTGTAATCATTAAATTTCCATGCCCTTTTACGAATCTTAGTATATCTTCGATATCTTTGTAGATTGCTTCTACCTCTTCATCACTGTAGTTAGAGCTGTGCATGTAAACCTGTATGATTACCGTATTTACAGGTTTAGATTCTAATCTAACCACAAGTACTCTTCGTTTTCTTGCAAGTAGTTTCTACGCAATGTCCTAACTTTACTGCATAACTATTCCCCACACCCGCATTTCCTTCCTCTGACCCTGTATGAATTACCTTAAAGTCTCTGCTCCAAAAGTTTTCTGCGCCTGGCCACCAAACTTCGCTAATCCCTATTATGCTAACATATCTATTTCAATTTTCAAATTCTCTAGATTATCTCTTGCTTTATACTTCTAACACTTGTCGATCATATCCTCCAAAGTAGTCCCCTTCCCAAAGATCCGAATGGGACACTATTTTAACTCTGGAATCTTGTACCCTAGATGATGCCACCATTATAAAAACATTTTTAGTACACTGTGCACTTGGGTGGTAATGTGGTGGTTTCCCATGGCCTTCCATATCATTGTAGTGTGTCATGGAATGCCATAATGACCCATATGGTCTCTGCCATTCCGAAGTATTGAAAGAGCTGCTGTCCTCTTTTTGGGACCTGTCTTAGTCTGGTTTCTCACTAAAGACCCCACTAATTTGGTTAAACCTATAGTTTGGACTCTTAGCTCACTGAAACATGCAAGCAATTCTAGAAATCTAGAACTTCTTCAAGGTGCAGGTCCATTCAAAATGGTATTTTATGCAAGGAAATTTTTTTTATATGAAACACTTCATATTTACCATCCAAACAATTAACATACAACTTAGGTAGATTAGTTAACCTTGAAAAATAGGTACCGAATCGACTGTAACTAGTCAATAACGTTTGGATAATACCCCACTAGATTGTTTGCTTTTAATTTTTGGGACAACTTCATGTTGGACAAAAGTATGCTGATTCAGAATATTTAGTTTTCCATTCGAAGTCCCAGGATGATCAACAAAATACGTCCAGAAGATAAAGACTTTTAGTGGTGTCTGAGTTATCTACAGTCAAAGATCACTCACCAGGTATTTATGATTAAAGGTTCTGAAACTACAACCTACAGTTATTGTAAATGAATGAACAATTCTCAGTACGTTCATGTTATTCTTTCAGGGGTTTTCCCTAGAAAGCTCTTTACTGAGATTAGGTTGCATCCAATATATTTTTAGATTAAGATATATTTCACATTCCGAGACTCTGCTCACATACTTAACAACCACCCGTCCCACTGAGTTAGTCGGCAACCATACTTGTTACTAAGGTTAAGGTTTTCCATACTTTACTGAAATGGATTTTTTATTGGAATATTTCACAGAGTTTTTCTGTGGATTACTGGCAAGATTTTCTGGAGCCAAAACTGTACATAACAGTCACCACACGCTAAACGACCAGTATACTTTAATGCATTTGGAAAAGTTTGATTCAAACTTTCAAAACTATGCTTATACTGTTGGTATTTTACGAGGAAAATAAATAACAAAAGTCCTTATGTAATTTTCCTATTTGTGTATGTGCAACAATTGGTATATCTTTTATATTGATAAGCAACATTAATAAAATTAATCAAATGCTTTGAAATGGCATGGTGTATCTGTTTCGTTTCATTATTTATATTTTCTCAGAGACTATTTTTTGAAGATCTCACATCCCAGCATTAATATTTAAGATACTAGGAAAACCATGCATAAAATCATAGCAATTTAAATATAATTTCATGGTTTTGTATTATTTAGAAGTGATGTAAACAGGTTTTGTAAAGCAAACTAAGTAATTGTTTTTATAACTTCAGGTGAAATTTGTAATGGATGATTCAACAACATTAAATGACTTATTAGCATTAAATCTATATGAGTACGAGGAAGAAGTTAAAACGATAGTTGACAAATCAGTTAAAGAAATGGCAATGGAGAAGGTATTAAAGGAACTTAATCAAACCTGGATTGGAATGGAGTTTGATACAGAAATACATGACCGTACTAAGCTTCGATTGGTGAAAGCATCTGAAGAAATGATTGAACTACTTGAAGATAATCAAGTGCAGTTGCAAAACATGATGACATCAAAGTTTATAGATTTCTTTTTGACTGAAGTATCAGATTGGCAACATAAATTATCAAACGCTGATCAAGTAATACAAGTTTACTTCGAAGTCCAAAGAAAATGGTGTTATTTGGAAAGTATTTTTGTTGGATCAGAAGATATTCGAAGTCAATTGCCTGAGGATTCAAGACGTTTTGATAGAATTGACAAAGACTTTAAAGAGGTTCTTGCTGAAATGATACGAACTCTTAATGTTGTTAAAGCAACTAATAGAGCTGGTTTGTACGAGCGACTGGAAGCAATTTTAGAAGAATTACTAAAATGCGAAAAAGCTTTGAATGATTATTTGGAAACAAAACGACTCGCTTTTCCACGATTTTATTTTGTTTCTTCTGCTGATTTACTAGACATTCTGTCTAATGGAAATCAGCCTACACTAGTAGCTCGTCATTTAACTAAACTTTTTGATTCTCTTGCCAAATTAAAATTTATAGCAGATTCCAAAAAGGCTAAAACAATGGGTTCCAAGGAAAACGATGAATATGTCGATTTTGTTGAACCATGCGATTGTAGTGGAAAAGTAGAGGTATGGTTAAACAATGTTATAAACGTCATGAGAAAAACTCTTCATGCTACATTTGGAGAAGCAGTAGTTACATATGATGAAAAACCCAGAGACGTTTGGATATTTGATTACCCAGCACAGCCAGCTTTATGTGGTACACAAATTTGGTGGACGACCGAAGTTAACCTTTCATTTGCCCGATTAGAAGAGGGTTATGAAAGTGCACTTAAAGATTACCAAAAGAAGCAAATCGCCCAACTGAATGCACTAATTGTACTTTTATTAGGCGATCTATCAGTTGGTGATCGCCAAAAAATTATGACGATTTGTACAATTGACGTACATTCCAGAGATGTAGTTGCAAAGATGATTCAACTCAAAGTAGACAGTTCTCAAGCATTTCAGTGGCAAAGCCAGTTACGACATCGATGGGATCTTAAGGTTAAAGATTGTTTTGCAAACATATGCGATGCACAGTTTAGATATCAATACGAATATCTTGGAAATACACCACGTTTAGTCATAACTCCTTTGACAGATCGTTGTTATATTACTTTAACTCAAAGTTTGCATCTTATAATGGGCGGTGCACCAGCAGGACCTGCAGGCACTGGTAAAACTGAAACTACCAAAGATTTAGGAAAAGCACTTGGCATAATGGTTTATGTATTCAATTGTTCTGAACAAATGGACTATAAATCTGTTGGTAATATCTATAAAGGTCTATCTCAAACTGGAACTTGGGGTTGCTTCGATGAATTTAATAGAATAGCCGTGGAAGTGCTATCTGTAGTAGCCGTCCAAGTCAAAACCATTCAAGATGCTATTAAAGGAAAACGGACGAGGTTCCTTTTTCAAGGAGAAGATATTCTTCTTATAAATACGGTATGTACTTTGTATGCAAATTTATTTTTAAATCATTTTTTTATATGTAAAAAGGTATGTGTTCATTCATTAATTACCTCAGTACATTCAGCTATACTTGGTATAAAAGTTATTTATCATATTATACTACAGTATTATTGACAATAATAAAATACATTTGCTGACATTCTAATCAGACCTATTAAAAGGTAGTTCATAATGCCAAAATTCCAATTTAAATTAAACATTATCAACCTCTTTTTGAATTAATCTAAAAGTTTGTTTTAACCAAAATGGCATTAAAAAACACTAAATTCGTTTTACAATGAATAATTGACGAAGTTAGAATTTTTAATGTAATTTTCTCTGTGGGCTTTACAGAAGAAGAAAAAGTAGATACCAAAGGCGTGTTTTATAGTTTGAAATGTTCCATTTTGCAGTTTGAATATTTTTTGCATTTTACATTCAATTCCTATTTTAATAAATGTTTGCTTTCACGTTTGGAAAATTGCTTCAATTATATGAGTTGCCTATGATGAATTAGTATTCGATATTTATTGTAGTTAAATAACCTAGTGTAATTGTAATTAGATAAAACGGATGTGTTACCTTTGAATGCTAGAAATATGCTCAAAGTTGTTGCTATTCTATAAGGGGTTTCCCGTGATTATTCTTCAGAAAACAATTTTATAATACATTCGATGAACTAGTTCACTATATTTCGAGTGTTGGTTTGTGTGGTTTCTTTTGTGATAAATATAATAAACCCAACCGGGTAGTTACACAACCTTTGTGGCGCAAACTTGCTTTCATTTTATGTGACTGGTAGGCAATTGAAGATTCTTTCTTAATACAAATTTTAATGTTCTCAGCTCGAACTATAACCCACACCCTTAGGTTCTTTGAACCAATGAAACAAATTTCACTCTGCCATTACAACACATTTCGTCCAGCTGCTGTTTGTATGCAGATTGGGTTATGATGAGATGAAAACATTGTCATTGTCAATAACCCTTGAAAGTCTACGTGAGGGAATGTCATCATGGTCAACAGCTAACAATTATTTTACGCACTTATGATACATGGGTTTGGTTGTATTATATAAATTTTAAGATGAGCAAATCATTGTTGTTTATTTAATGCTATTATTAGAATAAGGATATCAGTGTAGATTTTGTGTGATATTGTTTTTATATTGATGGATACAAGTGAATTGGTTTCGAAATATATATATATAGACTTGATAATTATTCATCAGCTGTGGTATTTGATTAGTTATTTGTGTTGAATACGCCTACAGCACATTTGTAAATATTTACTTTGGTTCTTAGGTTTAATAGATTCTCTCAGGGCGAGCTCGTCATACTCAACGTAGTAAGTAAGTAGGTAACATTCTTGTCATTGTTTTAATGAACATGCTGGAATAAATCCCATAATTATTGTTTGTTTTTCTATGTTATTAGTTTTGTTGCATATTATTGTATTGGACAGACCAGTGTTCTGCCTGGATGTATATGTTGTATACATACTAATAATTTTTTTCAAGCCAATTTGGGTTGTTTTTTGTTTTGTTCTTTAGGCTCCCCCAATCTCCAACTGTGTTAGCGTAGCATTCATTTTCCGCATTCCCTTTCTCCGCTATCGTAAGTCTTACGTGTAACAAGTTGCCAACTTTTCATTTTGACAGCTCCGCCACCTTTACTCCAACCATGCATTCATCAGAGTACATTTTATATGATATTTTCATACAGCCAATAAAGGTATCTTCGTATACTTTCAGCTACCATGTTTTGGTTAGCTTTCAAGTTTACCTATCTACGATTACCTCTCCTTGATAGTTATTCGTGGTACCAAATGGTTCTTCCATTTGAGCTAGGATTTTCGAAAATTTGTTGTAATTAATAAGCAATATTTAATTTTAACTTTCATTTACAGAATATTAAATACAATATTTCTACATGCAAAAATGAGTGTTTTTATGTTTACTTGGAGTTGTTTGTAACTAATCCTTTCTCGTGATGTAGCTGTCTTGAATCTTCTTAATTTAACTCCTGATGCCTGGTGTTCTAATATGGCGAAAAAAGTTACCAAACTTTCCAGAAATTATACATCATTTGTGTTATAGGAGATCGTTTATATAAATTTGTTACCTCTTCCTCATCTAAAGCTGCAAATATACCTGAATGGAAATTAGTAATACCTACCGCTAATCGACTTGAAGTTTTGAAAATGGTTCATGCTAATCCTACCTCCGCGTATTTAGGCATTACTATAGCAATACTATCTGATTTTTATTACTGGTTTGCCTAAGACAGTGTGTTTGCCATTATTTTAAAAACTGTAAAGTATGTGGTGCATAGAAAAGTTCACAAGAAGCTCGACCTGGTTTGATTGATACGTTTAAAAAAGTATCCCATCCAATTCAATTAATTTCTCTCGATTTATTAGGACCTCTTCCTCGACCTAAGAAAAGTAACCAATACCTATTGGTTTTGCAAATTTGTTTTCGTACACCCCTTAGCAAATGCTACCTCTTCAGCGATCATGAAATTTTTAGAGCAACAAGTTTTTCTTATTTTCGGTGTGCCTTAACTTATTCTTTGTGACTATTCTAAAAGTTCATTTCAAAAGAATTTCAAAATTTCGTAAAAAGTTCAGAAAATGCCAGGATCATCCGCAAGTGAAACCAACAGAATGTGTCAATTGTGTAATTATTACTGTATTGAATCCGACCATACTAAATGAGACGAAAATATGTTTAAAATTGCACAAGCATTACGTACCTCTAAGTATGAGAATACTCTCTGCTCACCTTCATTTTTAGTTTTCGGCCGTTATACTCCAATTGACAACACAGATGTGATTAAATTTTATGAGAAATTGGAACAAAAATCAACAGCTATTACCTTCTATTATTACCGATGTCAGAAAAAGTATTCAAAGTCTATCAAAGAAACAAAAAACTATTACAACCTCCATAAGAGACATTTGCTTTGCCTTGGGTGAACAGTGTAGAAGAAAAATCATGTTTTATCTGATGTCACTGAAAAGTTTTCCTCTAAATTAGCTCCTAAATTTATCCTATGTATAATATCAGGTGTAATTTCTCCATTGATCTATGAACTACAAGATTGAAATGGTAAACCTCAAGGACGTTGGCATATTAAAAACCAAAAACCATTGTCATCTGCCCCTAACGAGTGGTATTTACTTACATTTGTGTTCATGCTTTCATCTAAATATATTTCCCCCCTTTTCCATTCTTATTTCAACCAATTTTTTTTTTTAGTTTTATCTTCCGTACCTAAATGTTATCTATTTATTGAGCTTTCATATCGTTTATTTCTGAGTATATTTAGTTTATAACCTTTGTCGTATCCTATTATATGTCTAAACGGATATCATCTCTTAATCTACAAGTGTTCCAAACTTTGTCATGCCATATATAGTTTTTAGTTTTAAAAGGTAGACATCTCATTCATAGTTGTTTTTCTTCTAATGGTCATTAGACACAAATAAATCCAATTTCTTTTAAGTTTTCATTCTCTACCTTGCTATCATTCCACAATCTAATATAGTCATTTACAGCGGTTGACATATTATTCGTCTAAATAACCCAGCGAATCTTAAAGACTTATGCTGGCTGATGTTGACACAACTTTACTCTTTGACCCCATATAGGATCACGATCTAAGCCTCTGTAGTAAAAAGTCAATTTCCACAGTTGCGAATAAAATAAATTTCTATTTGATGTGTTTTCTTACATATATATTTCAATCATTTCGTACAACTTCCGTTATCAATCATTTTGTATCACAGGACGCATTTTTTTCTGTTTTTCCTGAACATGTTGCTAAGGGATTATTGCTTTTGTCGTTTCAAATATTATTCCTTATGTTGTGGTTGTATTAAAGATTTTCCTATTTTTATCTTCAATTAATTGTCTTTCGTACAATTATTGCTGTGTCCATGGTAGTTATGTATTTGAAATTGTCATGTGGGTATATTTAAATTGATTATACTACCTTTATTTGATTTTCTTATCGCAGTGGATGCACCTGATAAGGAGATGATTTGTCTGGGTGCTCATTCTAATTCTAGTTGTTTTGAAGTATATATTTGGTGGTATAGGGCTTATCTTATTGTTAGCATTGCAGGTGGTCCTTTAGAGCAATCTGTCTTAATAGGAACATTTTCTATTCGTTCTCAAGAATACTTTCCCAAAATTCTACTTTTTCTTATCCCTCTAACCCTTTTTATCCAGGTTATTTTTTTCTTCTGGTGGACCCGTCTTAGTTCCGTGACAACCGTCGATCACATAAGAAAGGTGTTTGTAACGATAATCTTTAATGCATAATATACTAATATTATAAATATATAATACATTGAAATTTACACGGGACTAAATTTCTCCTGGCGCGTCAAATGCGTCTCAAATTTTAAAGCGAATACTTACCCTGTGGTTATACTAACCCTGGTGCATCTTTCATCTCGGGATTGTGTCTAGATGTCACTTTGTTTGGTTGGCGGTAGCGCTCTTATCGACAAAGCGCTGGTATTTTGTATAACGGTAAAGGAAATAGGTAATGAAAAGAAAGGGACCACTTCGCCAACTATCGCAACTCTACCAAACACGTCTGCACTCTGGGAAGACCGGTTATAAAGTCTGCTTATTTCGACGCATCGGTTCCCATGAGTCATCATCCCCCTCCAAGATAGGTTAATGTTCTGATGCAAACTGGTGGACACAGTTGCACCTTAAGCACGAAAAATGCAATTCTTATGATTTCCCAAACCACAAATGATAAATTAATGAGAACTAAATCTTTGTATTGTTTTCACGATACTGGATAATTTTCCTGTGCGAGGTTTAAAAATCCCCTGAACCTAAGTAATACAATAAAAATTTGTAACCTTATAAGAAAAGGCGCAACATGTCCCTCCACGCTACTGACTATACCTTGGCTGGGCAAGTAGTGCTTCGCCATTCGCAGTTTTTTCTATCGCTATTGCTCAATACGAGCCGAGCCCTTCCTCTTCTCTTTTCCACCTGGTTGCTATAAGGCTCCAAACCTCCCACTTCTCTTTTTTATCTTTTCTTTATTTTTTACTTTTTCATTTACTTCCATTTTAAATATAATAATACTGGAAAATTTCCCCGTTTGGGGTTTAAAAATCTTCTGAATCTAAATAATACAATGAAAAGTTGAAATCTTATAAAAAAAGGCGCAACATGCTCCTCCACTCCGAGCTACTGACTACATTTTGGCTAGTCAAGTAGAGCTTCGTTATCCACTATTTTTTCTATCATTATTGCTCAATGAGAGCCCCTCCCCGTCTCTCTCTCCCACCTGGTTGCTATAAAGCCCCAAACCTCCTACCTCCCTCTTTTATCCTTTCCTTATTTTCTACTTTTTTATTTACTTTCTAAGTCGCTGCATAGTTGGAGAGTAGTTTCTTCGCGACATTGGGTCGTGGGCGTGAGTAGCTCAGCCTAGCTGTGTATTGCCACTGTCTTCCGCTGATGTACGTTATAGCCGTCGACTATGAATTTGTGCCGATTCTTCCTTAATTGACGCCGGGATGCAGGGATTGCACCCCCTTTTTATATTGTTCCTCATGCAGTTCGTATGAATGAGTACCGTGTCACGGAACCTCATCTTTTGGAGGGCATGAGTAAAAACCGCATTTCAAGTACCTACGGGATCACTACTACCTCGGGAATTTTTTTTGTTATTATATTTATAGGTTGGGTGGCGTGCCTTGACAAGTATAAGATTTCCGAACAAAAAATTATAGGTTTTACGTTATTTTAAAAATTTTTGTTAATATACTCTCTTAATTATTTGGTTAAAACATTAATATTAAGTGTTTATCTTTCTCTTCGAAGTTATCTTAGGGATTTTACTTTATCTAATTGATATGTGACCATAAATGGTTGTTTTCCTGAAAATATCTTACAGATCTTATTGTACCAAAAATAATACCCTAACCCATGATGATTAGGTATTTATCTTTCTTTCTGCGATTATCTCTGAGGTGCTATCCTATCTTGCCTTTACCTTAAAGTAAATAAATTATCTATATCTTACTCGTTGTGAAATGCCTTTAAGAAACTATTTCATCTATTTGTTGTTCCGAATCTTCAGTACTTGTGACCTAAGGTAGGATTTATTATTGGAAAATAAAAAAGCAAACTTGCATTTTAATATTGTACTTGATAGGATAGGATTTACAGAATTATGTATTGTAAATGCAACAGCACTGACTAATTTGTTAACTTAACATTTTCGCTGATGCATCTTATTCTGTCTTATCCTGTTAATAGCCAGCAAGAAATTTGTTTAGTTTACGAGAATATCTTCAAAAATATTAATGAAAATTTGTATTCAAATGTGAAAATATCTTTTGTATTTAGATTTATAGTGAAGTTAAGTGTTATTTTTAAGTGTATGAGTCTCGTGCTCCGGGCTAAATTTGTGCGGTCTATGTAGCGGCAAACAAGCCCTTTGCACGCTTAGTTGAATTAGTTTTCAGGTCGGGTGGCTACTCATTTCCGTTTCTTGGTATCGTAAATATTTCTACGGTTAAAAAACCAGGTGGTGTGTATAGACAAATTTAATTTAAGTTTCCGTGAATGTGAGCTCACGAAGGAACAGACGTTTTCTTCTTATTTGTTTTTTTTGAACTTTAAAGCGATTGTCGCCTTTTTTGATAAGGCTTCGCCTTTTCATTTTACTATTTAAGTTCAGGGGATTTTTAAACCCCTCATGGAAAAGTCCTGCATTATTATTATGTTTAATTTAAGCTTCACGTGCAATTCCCGCAGGATTTGGTTCTCACGTATTTTAGGATATTTGTCTACTATTTGTGATGTAAAAAATCGCAAATACTGTGTTCCCATGTCTTGAAAGTGCAGCTGCGTCTACCAGTTTTAGGCCAGAATATTAAAAATCGTGAAGGGGACAATAGTTGGCGGGGGTCAAGCATTGAAAAAAACAGCATTTTTACCACCTGCAGTCGCCGAAGTGATTCACCCTACTCTGTTACCTATCCCGTTACCGGAATAAAAAATACTGGCTTTTCGACGACAAGGACCACGGTCAACCAAACAACGAACACCTGAACAACCCCTGAGAGGCAAGACGAACCGGGTCATTGGCGACTAACCCAGTAAGTTTTGTAGTACTTTGTGAACCTAACCTGTGGCGTCAGTCATATAATACAATTTGAGTTGTAGTCCTTTTTACCTGAGGTTTGCGTGATTGACGACGAGGAGGGTTTAATCTTAAATAATTTGTACATTATTTTATTGCAATATATGTACAAAAGAAAGTTATTTCGGTTTTTCGCAACCTGAAATCTTCCACTGTCACAAATGAGTTGTCATTGCATGTTGTAATACTTTTAGTTTAGTATGTCTACAAAAGAGTAGACAAACTGATCAAATCCAATCTGTTATGTAAATTAAATTGAGTTTTTAAAATCTTTTAAAAATATACACTTTTATACCCATTTCTTTTCTACATTTTATTTAAGAAATTTAAAAATCTCGTTTTTTTAAACAATCTTATCAACTCCCATTGACAGTGGGGGTTTAAAGAAAACAAATTACAAAATTATCTGAACGGTGGAAAATGAAATCAAGTAAGGACACAAATGTCTAAAACAATATATGTTAGGTTTCATGATGATCTTTTTACATGAAAACGTCTTGAAAATCAATACTGAACCTGAGGAGGCAATCGTGCTCAAATGAACGATTGTTTTTGAAGAAGTACTTTCAAACTTAACCATTCGACTAAAAATGGACAGCACCGTTATGTTGGTCTCCTTTTAAAGGAGAAGGATGAAACTTTGGACCAGTATCACCTCGACATTTGTAGCTGTCCAACGTTGCGAACTATGGATGCACAAAATAAACACATGATTTTCAACTTTCTAGATTCAACATGTTTGTTAATTACAAAAGAAAAGATATCAGTTTAAATTAAATCACTATTCACATTTATGCTACTGCTTTATTTTGGACAGGTATGTCCAAATCTGAATAATTGAAAGTATATAATTTTTAGTCAACATTTAATGAAAGATAATTCACACTCCAAGAAATATTAAGAGAGAAAGGTATTAATAGAACCAACAGGTAAGTGTATTAAGAGGTCCTGCTTATGATTTGGCCTACTGTATCCTTATTCTGTATGGATCAACGCATTTAGGAACACTCGTTCTCTCTTTTTTTAATCATAATAACTTAATTTCAGAACCTGCATTTTTTGTATTGTGGACAGGCCTTCACTCAGCAAAAGCTATTTTCTTACACTGAAGATTTCCACGTCTGCCTCCACACATTGCATATTTTTTAATTTTAGGAATTGGTGGCACCCCTTTTTTATTCATAAATTTTTTAGTATAATACATTCATAGGAACTCACAACATTTTAAAGGCCTCTTCAGAAGTTCTAGCTAGTCGGAATATATCCCATTTCTTAGGTCATCAGTCGAAGAAAAAGGACAATTCATATCCGTTCTCTTGGGATTTATTCCATAAGAAGGAAATATGTAAAAAAATAATATTTCAAAAAATTAATATACGGGTTAAATTTTTGCTGTGGTGGTTCAGTTCACGATTTCTGTGTTTTGTGGGATCACCTTTTGTTTTGTTAATGCATAGAGACAACAAATATGTACAATTTATTTATAGATTTAGAGTTAACCATTGGAGACACGGAGCCACCTGGGATCTGCAGGTAGAAGTTTCGTTGGATCAAAGCCTGCATACGGTGCTAGATGTGGCAGGTCAATCAATGGGTGTCGTGTATTGTGCAGGTTCCTTTACCGCCGATACGAGGCGTGAAACGATATAATGATGGCGGATTCTTCGTGGTAGGCGTCAAAACTGGTGAAGGTTGTGGTATTCATACGTCCAGGCCACTATGTCCGCCTCAGTATTGGTGGTCGGCAAAGACGAGGGCGTCACGGATGCCTCAGACATCTCGTTTTGGTGGGCCGTGTTTGGCTTGGGTTCAGCAGTAGATGCTGATACAAAAACGGTTCTACGAAGTAACTTCCTTTGATGGAAGTCCAGGCCCTGAAGGTAGGATTTGGGTACCTTGCCTGCAGGGCGTGGAGTATCCACGTTAGTACATAAAGCACAACCTTCTGGTTTAACCTCCAGGCTTTGGTGCACCGTGATAGAAGGTTAAACTCAGAAGATAAGAAGTTATTGCTTGCTCCTGGCTATTGCATGTCATCATATACCCAGAAACAAACAAAAGTATTCATCCTAAGATTTTAATGCTCACCTCCTTGATTATTATAAATAATGTTTGTATTCTAATAATCGGAGATTCTGGGCGAGTTTATTCGATTTTAAGGTGTGTTGATAGACGAGTCTATTATTAAGGGGGGTTCACATCTGCATTTCTATGACCCTTATGAAGTTTGTTAGGTGCAACTTGGATTGCATACCTACACTTCCATAAAGTTTTACAAAGCTTGCCATCACCAAAATGCAAACTTACCTAACTTACAGTTTTGCTAATACTATTGAAGGCAATAAAATTTTGAAGGTACTGGTACTGTTAAATAATGAAAAACACCTCAAGAACTATATCATCCAACACTCGGTCAATTTATATCCAACGCCTTAGGTCAAAATGTTTTAACCATCTGTGTGCATGTACAAACAAAAGTACTTTTGCTGCAATATCTATATAATTTTTAAAATTAGTATAATGAAATGAATTGGCTCCCATGTTCCTTTTTATGGCCCGAAGTTCGTTCTTTTTGAATTGACAATAAACGATATTCGCCCCAACAATTGGATTTCTGAAAATATGAATAATTGGAATATAATTTGAACAATAAAATGTCCCAACAAACAGCTGATCTTAGGTTCAAAGCATCTTATGCAATTTATTGTATACCTGATGGAAAATGCAGGCTATTGTTAGAAAATGTGGCTATTATGAACAACAGAAACTAAATGTAGGTAGGGATAACTGTAATGTTTATAAAGACACCAATCTAACGTGATGTTACAAGTGTAACGGTTTCAGTCATAAAGCCGATAAATGTACCCGATGTCTGAACTGTGCTAAATGTGCGGGCAATCACAAATATACTGAATGTCAAGTAACTAAATATAGATGTGTTAACTGTATTGGAATAGTAAAGAATCAGAAACTGGACATTTATGTTGAGCATGCAGCTTGGGATATAAATTGTCCTTTCCCCAAAAAAAAGGTAGAGCAAAAAAGAAATACAATTGACTAGTCCTTTAACACAGAACATTTTGTAGCAAGATAACCTCTGGATGTAGAACCATAATTCACAATCACAAATTGTCAGTATGTCATCTCAATATTCGCTCTTTACTATCTAGCTTTAGCTCGTTTATTGACTACATTGAAAATCGCAATTTTTTTTATTATTGCTTTGTCAGAAATGGCTAACCCCTGACGTTTCCGCAAACCTGTATTGGTATACCCAATTGCGTAGGTAATAATCTGAATCTACTTGAATACGGAACTCTTGATACTAAAAAATTGTTCCAGATCATTGTCTTGTGTACTGCTGTTTTAATTGTGAAATTATAAAGGTTCGGCCAAAATCAATTACATTCCGTTATTTTAGACTTCTTAACACAGACGTATTTGCTGGTTTTGCAATCAGAATACCCTGGGATTATATCGATAATTGCCATTCCAGAGACGATAAAGTCAACTTCTTTAATTCAACTTTAGTTATGCTGTTTGAAATGCACGTTCTTTATAGAACTATCATTATTAAGAAGCCATCAATGCCATATGTTACTGAAATTATTGAGCAAATTAGGGCTCTTAAAGACAAAACTTTTAAGAAATTATTAGTTTTACTTGACTTCAGTAAGGCCTTTGATACTATTCATCATGAACTATTAATTGCAAAGTTACATTTTTTATCTGTATGGCATTACTGTTATAAAATGGTTCTCAAGGTATCTGTATAACAGAACACATGTTATGCATGTACATAATCAAATATCGCCTAAGGTTGTTCTCAGGCAAGATGTTGCTCAAAGTAGTGTATTAGGGCCGTTTCTATTAGCATGTTTACATTTGATCTAGTGTCTAAACTGACCGCGGATTGCTTCTTGCATTCTACGCTGACAATTTTCAGTGAAGAATAAATGACACTGTAAAACTGTTAAACTTAAATCTGTCGGCAATTTCGCGCTGGTCAAACAACCACGGTCTCATTCTTAATAGAATCAAATCTATGTTGATGTGTGTTGGTAGAAGTGTTGTCACTGCCCCAAAACAAGAAACAAACTACCAGACAAAATCTAAACAAAGAGAAGTACAAGGACAAACGTCCTGGAGCATAGGGGGCGGGCAGCAACCCTCGGATAGTGCAGCAGTGAGTGAACGAGTTCTAAGAAGAAAGTCCCCCCAGCGACGGCAATGGACTAAATGTAAACTGATAACCCAAAATAGACACCACCTAAATCACAATAAGTACCCCCACGAAATCGACTTACGAGAGTTCTCAAGAAATAGCAGATTCACCAAACCACACACTACTAGAAAACAAAACATAAAATACACAACTCAGCTGAAAAAAAATCATTAGATATATAAATCACCAGTATAAGTAATAGAATTAATAATCAAGTACATAATAAAATAATTCAAAATTTACTCGGACTTTATTATTATTACCTCAATAACAACTAATGATTTGTACAAACTTCAAGTTTTTTTTTTTATAGAAAATTATAATTAAATTTAACTGACTTGAGAGTTACGACAAAAAAATACTTACACAAACAATAAATGTTTGAATACAGCACTATGAGCTGTTATTAATAAAAACACGCTTTTATAATATTTTATACAAGTGAGGGGGATGTTACCAGAAACCTTAATTTGTATGCTTTTCTCTTAAAGTAAGGCCACTAACTAACAATTTTAGTAGGCTAAAATTACCAAGTACATGTTACGTTAATGCTTCTATTTGAATCAAATTTTATAGTGCAGCTAACTACAAATTAATTTATAATTATAGTGTTTCGGTACAAACAGAATAATGCCACAATAATCAGAACCAGCACTTATATAACAAGGTGCGAATACGCCACCTTTAATCCAAGTTGACTGTACGGGAATGATATAAAGTGTCTTTTTGAATGCTCTCACAATGTTGAATAATAAATATTTAAAGCGTGCACTTACCCCAAGTCGTAAACAAACATACACCTGAAATACGGCACACAGCAACTGGAATAGTTGTTCTTATCGGTTGCCACGTCACCATCAAATTAAGTAGACAAAGACTTGTAGCAGAAACCGCTATGGTAGTTCTTAGATATCGCAAATAATACAAAATGCGTTAAACGACATAAACAGGTAGACCATCATTAAGTACAAGTATGCAAAGGAAAAAAAAGAAAAACCCTGTAATTGATCAAATTAGTATCAACAATATAAAAACGCTTTTTCAATTCATATACCATTCGCAAACTGGCTTGTCCAAACACAGGCGGTATTACAAATTTAACAAACGGCGATAAGCATAAATTTCAATCAAATCGATTGTAGAAAATTCCAACACGGAAATATTAGGTGAAACTAAACATTCAAGTTTACACTAAAATTCACCCAAATAATTTACTAGCAGCCAAAATCCATAGAAATTACGAACGTCTAAACATTAGAGCAGCTAGAAGTCTAATCCCTGCGTGAAATCTCATCAAATGCTTTGTTGAAGATGTGAAGCTAACCTTGCAGGATAAACAAACGCTCTTAGAAAACAAAAGGCGAGCGTGCATAATAATAAAAATATTCATTTATTAGACCATAGTCGTCTCAAATGGGGGAGAAAATTAATACATGACAATTCAGAAATTTAAACCGTAAAAGTGTAATGTGTCAAAACTCTTTTCAGTGCTAACCAACAGTATTTGTGTTGATGGATGAATCTGGTGTTCTAGGAGTGTAAATAAACCTAGATGTATATATGGACTACAACCTAAACTTCCAAACACGTCCTTAAAACGTCACTACTGTTATGTGAAACTTAAAACCTTACACCAATTTAAGTACATCTTGCCAAAAGCTATTAATTGGTACCTGATTAATTCCTTAGTGCTTAATAACGTAGATTACTGTTATGAAGTATACTATTATCACACGATCTCGTGTTTTAAAAATAAGTTACAAATTCTACAGAACTGCTGCTTTTGCCACGCTTACAACGTAAACAGGAGTGAGCATGTTACACCACGCTGCATTGTTGCAAATTTCTTAAAGTTGGAATATTGCTTTTGGTTGTTATTCTCTTGCACATTGTACAAAATCTTAGTCATATCCCACACTACTTATCTAATTTACTATGTAAACATTCTCTTATACATAACTGGCAAGTAAGACAAGACATAATATCAGCAAACGCACTACAATGAAACATAAAAGTTGTTTTGAACATACTGCTGTTAGTATCCTTAACAAATGACCCCATTTGTTTATGGACAGTAATATAGTTTATACTTGGAGTTAAGCTTAAAGAACTATTGTTTTTAAGTAATTACACTGATTCATAATTATAATAGTACTTGATATGTATGATGTATTGTATTATACTTGTTTTTTTTCCTTTTGGGTAGGGTTGAAAATCTGTTTTAAGTAGAACCCCACCTATTGTGATTTGCTTTCTTTTTTGGTTTTTAATGATTAATTTGTTTTGTATATTTGTTTCTACTATTTGTTCTTCTTATATTTTTTATTATACTCCAATAAAGATTATAATAATAAAATAATAATAATTTAAAGTGACTACCAGAAGGGCGACAGCAAACCACATCCATGGCTAATGCACATACTACAAATACATAAAGCAAACACAACACAAATAACATTCCTAGACGCAATAGTCTGGAACGCAACACTAATATTGAAAACAAACACAGGTAACGTAAAAACTAAACCAATAGAGATCAGACAAAGCATATTCCAGGGGGATTCCCTAAGTGTTTTCTGGTTCTACCTAGCACTAAACCCACTATCAAGCATTCTAAACAGCACAAAATACAGATACAACATCACAGATACACACCCACATAAAATAACTCACCTTCTATATATGGACGACCTCAAACGAATAGCATCAAGAAACTCACAACTCAATCACCTACTTAAAATAACAGAAACGTACAGAAAAGAGATAAACATGACTTTGGAACAGGCAAATGTAAGAAAAACAGTATAATAAAAAATAAACTGAAAAACCAAACTACACGCTAAACAACAATAACGATCACTAAAAAGCAATGGGCACCACAAACACATACACATATTTAGGATACAAACAAAAACTAGGAATAGAACACTCACAAATGAAAGAAGAATTGAAGCAGAAATACAAACAAAAACTCACTAAAATACTCAAAACAGAACTCGCAGAAAGAAACAAAACAAGAACAATAAACACATGCAATACCTATACTAATTGTTACGGTATTCCGTTCAGGCAAGAAAGAAAGCAGCAAAGTAATGAAAGAAAATCGCCTACACTGAATACTGCAACAAAACAGCGACAGAATGGTAGAATCGAACTCCAAAAGAATTAGAGTTCGGGCTAGCTCAACAACGTCATATAGAGTGGGATGGGTGATACAGAAAGAAAAAAATTGGAAATCTCAGTGTATTTGGTAAAGCACGGTCTGTAATTTATTGCGGAATCAACTAAAAGAAGTATATATCTTCCAAAACAGCAACACAAGTAAAGCAAACAGAAAAACTATACCTTAAGCTTCATCTTAGGATGAAGAAATGCATGTTGCTTTGTCTACGGCTGGGTGCTGAATCAACCAACTTAACTATACTAGTACATTCACATTCATTTAATAATATAAGATTAATGTCCTGTTAATTTTATTGGTTTATCATTAAAAGGTTTGTTTTGAATGTAACCACATCTATTTTGAATTGTAGCTCTTAAAGATATACACAACATCCACACAAAAACTTCAGATTCGTTTTTCTAGGGAGTTTACAAACTTAAGAAATTTGAAATTTTGATATGATACATAGTTTATAGGGGGGAAACACTTCAGTGTACTGTACTTGCCAATATATTGTCCCAGCCATGCCCACTTAAAAATTTTATAATTAAACTGTATTTTTTTAAATGAATTATGAAAGATTTGTTTTATATGTCCACTCAAGTGAAAAACGTAGTAGGGTACATCAAAAAGCCTTTGCGATGTTTCACTTTGTAGTTTGTAACATCTCCTTTTAATTTAAATTAAAAGTAGCTAATATAAGGACAGGTGGCCCGACCACATGCCACCGCACGGCAATGTGGTGCTTATGATTTATAGTCACCGTCAATAAATTGTTACGTGCCGAAATCGGCACTAAATATTCCCAATTAAGTTTTAATTTGTAAGAATTTCGCGCCATAAATTTAAAAGGACGTGCGCGTATTTCTGTCACTTGGGACAGTGCGTTTGCGCCAGATTGCGCCGACGCGGTGTGCCAGGAAGGAGGAAGGGTGATTTCCGGCATACGTGTTGGGACTGGTGATCGAGACTCGAGGAAATGTAGTGGTCTTGTGTGTCTTTTTTGTGTTATGTAGATTCCTTTTGCCCTCTCTTGATTATCGTTCCTTATATACCAGTTCCTGTCGCTCCCTACATATAGGAAGAAGACAATTAAATTTGGATTCGACCAGGGCCGACCAATCACCCACGCCCGAGAAGGATCACGGAGCCCCGCTGTAGCGATCATGGAGTAGCGCTGGAGTCGCCCTACATGTTTACGTAAGTACCCCCTTAGGGTTTTCTTTAAAATTAGTATAACTTTTTATTGCGTTGCAATAATTCGCATATTGTGTGACGTAATATTTAATTTGCTCGTCATTTTTACAATTATGTAACATGGCTACCAACTGACTGTAGTGGCTCGCGTACTGTACCGCTGGGGATATAATGGTGGCGCCTAAAACGTCTATTAGGTTGAAAAAAATTAGTTTCTTTTGGTTTATATCTTATAATGTATTAATTAACTATATTTGTAGCTTTTTCATTTAAAAAAAAAAATAATTATTTAAATTTTTTAGTATCTGTTGATTAAAAATTTAGAGTGGTAGCACTGCTGTTGCTATAGCAACCCTAATGACATGAAATGAAATGACAGCTGTTATGCTAATTTAACATGATCTGCCATATTGATTATTGATTTTTGGGATACTTTTTAAAATGTATTGCAAATTCAATTACTTCTCGAAATATTATAAAAATAGTGAGTTTCTAACTTAAATTCTCTTAAATAAGTACCTAATTCAGTTCGAAATAAAATTAAAAGTGCATATCTTTCAGGAGTGTCTAATACATAACACAACCTCATTTAAACACATGTTTGGATTATATAATTTTGTCTGTAAGTATTCTAACTGTAATAAATAGCTTTATTTCCTATCCATTAAATAAATTGTGGGCGCGATTAACGGTTCAGATAAACTAATTTCACTAAATTAGATTGGAGAGCGGGCATGGATTGTAAAACATTTAGGTGCCCTGGCCTTTTCACTTTCAATATACGAAAGTGGAGGTATTTATAAACTCAACTAAATACCGTTAGCCCGACAAAGCAACCCTGTGGTGCAACTTTTAGCAGGTAGTTATTGGTATAGCTACTATATACATTATTAGAATAGAAAGTGAAAGTGTTTCGTGCGAGGACAATAAACTACCCAAATATCGCGAGTATATTACCAACAACGGCAACACACGTCAACCTGGATGGTGACCCAGGCTCTGGAATTTGCACCTGATCGTATACGTAACGCTGGTAGAAAAAAGTGACGCATGTAATGTAAGTAATTTTAATGTTAAATTGAACCTTAAGGCGATTCATGACATAAGTGTCTGTAGTATACAAAATAACTAGGTTAAGAGTATTTAGTTAGGGAATTAGGTATGCATGAAAATAGATCAGTGGTGTATTTTGTTTTTACATCCTAGTAAAGAAGTTGCTTGTAAAGACTTATTTTTTTATTTAAATAAGGTTGAATACAGTTAGGTAAAAGTTTGTAAGTGGCTCACGAACAAGTACTAAAAGTCAGGGTAAAGCTTTTTAAAAATTGAAATTCCAAAAAAATTTAAGGTGTTATACTCTATTCACGATAAATATAGGATGACGTTACAATACAAATAAATGCTGTGTTGTCATGGTTGACTTATTCTATGCCTATTTAATAGTTAGACTTGATTAGTTTTTGTTTAATATTAAATAATTATTAACAGTTGGCATATTTAAAATTATAAGTTTATTTTTATAATACCTTTTTTCTATATGGTAGTGAATTGTGGTAGAAATGCAACTCAAGATATAGAAGTCAAATTTTTCACGCAATAAAAGCAGTGTCTTAAAATTTCACTGTAAACAAATTTTGCGTCTAAGGATACAGAAGCAGAAAATGTTACAACACTGCACAAAACTGCCAACTGTAACATACTAGATCGTAGTATCATTAAAGTTACGTTCATAGTTACGTCCACATTATACAATTACTAACACTTTATTACTGTTTACGACGTCATCCCATATTTATCGTGAATAGGGTATAGAAGTATCCCCTACTGTGTTTAATAAGGGATAATGATTATCTTTTAGAAATACTCTGTTGCAGGATTGTTATAAAAGAAAGAGTAAAAAATAGGCTCAAGAGCTTATTTTTATATTGAAACTGTAGGTACCCGTTTTAGGTGTTTTATTTGTCACCAATACAAATAAAACAAACCAATATTAAACAAAGGGAAACGTTATAAGTTTAATAAAATAAAAGTTTATTTACAATAAATTAGCACTTTTATAAAAAAAATCTGTCAGAACTAAAAATCACACAATTCAGAATTAATTAAATTCATTGTTCCAAATGCTCCCCATTTACATTTAGGCAATGGCAAAGTCTCTATTTTCAATTCTGTCAGGACTCGTTGAATAATATCGGGAGTTAAACATCGACATGCAAATAATTCTCTTTCACAAATCATCTAACAAATTCTGATGTTTTGAAAACAATAGTTTTCAAAATAACCCCAAATTGATTAGTATCAAAGAACATAATTAATGCAGGGCGAGTTCCTGTTTTAGATGACAATACCTTCCTATACAGATAAATCACTTTGTCGATTTTGAATTTAGGTGCGTTGACGGTAAATATTTAGCCATTTATGATTTGAGAAAAGGTATGTTGCATGTCTAGAAAATTTTGTGAAAGGGGTTTAAGATTTTTGAATGGTGCGAAGGGTTAATCTGAGGGTAAAAATTCTACCATAAATAAAATCTCCAAAAAATTACCCCAAACATACCTTGAACCACTAAATAAAATTAGAAACACAATGTAACATACTTGTATATTTGTATTAATTTTATAAATTAAAAAAATCATTTTGTTGGTATTTAATTAGTAAATTCGATACGCCATTGTTTGAATGATTGTAAAAGTTGTGCACAGTTTAATGATTACATCACATAGTTGAAGACCATGTATTTTGTCCTCCATTGCAAAGCGTCATCACCTCAATGACTTGTTGTATGATGACAGTCTCCGGATGTTTATCAGAATTGTCCAGTATTCTACTAGCATTTAAGGAACTCACCAAATCTGTTAATATATAAACTTACACTGATCATTCAAAACGCTGACAAAAGCCAGCGGCAACTGGAAAACTATGTCCAAACTGATGCTGCTATTTACTTATTTATCAGATAACTATTTTAAGTTCAATTTAAAGGTTTGCTGATTGTACTGAGAAGTAAATACGTTTTTAATAAAACATAGTTATCCTAGAAATAAAGTTACTTATTTAATTTCAGATTGGAATATTCATTACCATGAACCCAGGTTATGCGGGAAGAACAGAGCTTCCTGAAAATTTAAAAGCACTTTTTAGACCATGCGCAATGGTTGTACCCGATTTTGCATTAATTTGCGAAATTATGTTGGTTGCGGAAGGTTTCCAGGAGGCAAGACTACTGGCACGAAAATTCATTACACTGTACACTCTATGTAAAGAATTATTAAGCAAGCAAGACCATTATGACTGGGGTTTGAGAGCTATCAAATCTGTACTGGTAGTAGCAGGTGCCTTACGGCGTGGAGATACGCAACGTCCAGAAGATCAGGTACTTATGCGAGCTTTGCGTGATTTCAATATACCAAAAATTATAACTGATGATGTACCTGTATTCATGGGATTAATAGGAGATCTATTCCCAGCTTTGGATGTTCCTAGAAAACGAAATGTCGATTTTGAAAAATTAGTGAAAAAATCTGCAGTTGATTTACAATTACAACCAGAAGATGGTTTTGTTCTTAAAGTGGTACAACTCGAAGAATTATTTGCCGTTCGACATTCTGTGTTTGTCCTGGGGTTTGCAGGTACGGGAAAAACTTGTGTCTGGAAAACTTTGAATAAAACCTACCAAAATCAAAGAAGAAAACCTGTGTATAGCGACTTAAATCCTAAAGCTGTAACAAATGATGAGCTGTTTGGCATTATTAATCCATCAACGCGTGAGTGGAAAGATGGTCTGTTTTCAGTTATAATGCGAGATCAAGCAAATCTAACAGGCGATGGACCAAAATGGATAGTATTAGATGGCGATATTGACCCAATGTGGATAGAATCATTGAATACACTGATGGATGATAACAAAGTACTCACACTAGCTAGCAATGAACGAATTGCATTAACAAAACACATGCGTCTTTTATTTGAAATTGCAAATTTACGAACTGCTACACCAGCTACAGTATCACGTGCTGGGATTTTGTACATAAATCCAGCTGATTTGGGATGGAATCCGTATGTGGCTTCATGGATTGATAGACGCAGTCAGCAAAGCGAAAAGGCCAATTTAACTATCCTTTTCGATAAATACATTCCTCCATGCTTAGAAGTTACAAGAACCAAGTTAAAAAAAATTACTCCAATTTGCGAAATTGCACACCTACATATGCTATGCTATCTTCTAGATTGCTTTTTAATACCACAAAACGTACCACAAGATTGTCCAAAAGAATGGTATGAAATTTACTTTGTATTCTCGCTGATATGGGCGTTTGGATCTGCTTTATTTCAAGATCAGATTGTTGACTGGCGTAATGAATTTAGCAAATGGTTCACAAATGAGTTTAAAGCTGTAAAATTCCCTGTAGGTGGAAATGTCTTTCATTATTACATTGAAAATGAAACCAAGCGGTTCTTACCTTGGAGTGACCTAATTCCTTCATTCGAATTAGATACTGATATTCCTCTACAGGCAACGTTGGTTAATACTGCAGAGACAGTGCGGATTCGTTTTTTTATGGATCAGTTAATCGCACAAAAACACCCAATAATGTTAGTCGGCAATGCAGGTACTGGGAAAACTGTAATCGTTCATGAAAGGCTTAATTCGCTATCCGATAATTATGCTGTAACAAATGTACCATTTAACTTTTATACTACATCGGAAATGTTACAACAAGTGCTAGAAGGTCCACTTGAAAAGAAGGCTGGACGAGTTTATGGCCCCCCTGGAAATAAAACCATGATTTATTTTATTGATGATATGAATATGCCAGAAGTTGACAAATATTTCACTGTGCAACCCCACACTTTAATGAGGCAATGGATGGATTATCAGCATTGGTATGATCGGCAAAAATTGACTCTTAAAGATATCCACAATGTTCAATTCGTATCATGCATGAACCCAACAGCTGGTTCATTTACAATTGATCCACGTTTACAACGTCATTTTTGCGTCTTTGCTGTTAGCTTTCCATCCCAAGATGCAGTTTCCCATATATACTCTTCAATTTTTTCGCAACACCTAACAAATCCTCTATCTAAGTTTTTACCGGCTCTGCAGAAGTTTGCCCCATATATAGTTAATGCTGCACTCATTCTGCATACAAAAGTTTCCCAAACATTCCTACCAACAGCCATTAAATTCCACTACATATTTAATCTTAGAGATTTGTCAAACTTGTTTCAAGGTATGCTATTTGCTACAGGGGATTGTTGTCCTACTCAGTCTGACCTTATTCGTCTGTGGATGCATGAATCTCTTCGAGTGTATGGTGATAAAATGGTTGACCGTAAAGATATTGATGTATTTAGTAAATTATTGATTGAAGTGCTCAAGAAAGCATTTGAACAATATGATGAAAATGAGGTTATGCAAAAGCCTTTATTATTTTCCCATTTTGCTGAAGGTATTGGTGATCCTAAATACATGCAAATTCGAGCATATGATCACCTACTTAGATTATTGGATGAAGCACTTTTGGGATATAATGACTTGGTAGCTGCCATGAATTTAGTTCTTTTTGAGGATGCAATGAATCACATATGCCGCATTAATAGAATAATGGAAGCACCAAGAGGCAATGCACTTTTAGTAGGTGTTGGTGGGTCTGGAAAACAAAGTTTAACAAGACTTGCAGCTTTCATTTCCTCACTTGAAGTATTCCAAGTCCAATTAAAGAAAGGTTACAGTATGACTGATTTAAAAGCCGATATAGCAGTTATATATCTGAAAGCTGGGTTAAAAAATATTAGTACAGTATTTTTAATGACAGATGCTCAAGTTGCACAAGAAAAATTCCTAGTAGTGATTAACGACATGTTAGCATCCGGTGAAATTCCAGATTTGCTTCAGGATGAAAATGTAGAGAATATAATTGCAGCCATGAGAAACGAAGTTAAATCCGCTGGAATGGAAGACACAAGAGAGAACTGTTGGAAATTTTATATTGAGCGTTGCCGTAGATTACTTAAAGTAATCTTATGTTTTTCTCCAGTTGGTTCAACGTTACGAATTCGAGGCAGAAAGTTTCCGGCTATTGTTAATTGCACTGCAATTGATTGGTTCCATGAATGGCCGAAAGAAGCATTAGAATCGGTATCAGAAAAGTTTTTGCACGATATCGAAGTCCTTCCACCAGATTTGGTCAAACCTGTATCATTATTTATGTCATATGTACACTCTTGTGCCAACAATATGTCCGCAGTTTATCTATTAAATGAGAAACGCTATAATTACACAACACCAAAAACATTTCTTGAACAAATAACACTGTACTCTAAACTTCTTACAGAAAAGACAAACCATATTGAACTAAGTATAGTTCGGTTAGAAAACGGTTTGCTGAAATTAGCTTCAACTGCTGAAGAAGTAGACGGCCTTAAAGAAGTTTTGGCTGTCCAAGAAGTAACATTAGGAGAGAAGAATGCAGCAGCTGATAGATTAATTGTGGTCCTAGGAGCAGAAAACGAGAAAGTAGCTGCTGAACAAGTAGTAGCAATGGAAGAAGAAGAAAAAGTTAAGGAAATTGAAGAAGATGTAACAGTCAAAGCAAAAATTTGTGCTGAAGACTTAGCTAAAGCCGAACCTGCACTTATTGCTGCCCAAGAAGCACTTAACACTTTAAACAAGAACAACCTAACAGAATTGAAATCTTTTGGTAGCCCCCCAGCAGCTGTTGTCAATGTAACTGCTGCCGTGCTAGTATTGTTTTCAAAGGGTAAGATACCTAAAGACAGAAGTTGGAAGGAATGCAAATTGATGATGAGTAAGGTAGATGATTTTTTAAATAATTTGGTTTATTATGACAAAGAAAATATGGCAACCGAAGTTGTTAGAGCTACCATGGAGTACGTTAAAGATCCAGAATTTGTTCCAGAAATCATTTTAGGAAAGTCAATTGCAGCTGCTGGTCTGTGTGCATGGGTTATAAACATAATGAAATTTAATGAGGTATATGTCGTTGTTGAACCTAAAAGAAGGGCATTACAAAAAGCAAACCAAGAATTATCTGATGCCAGAAATAAATTGGCACAATTGAATGAAAAACTAAGGGTTTTAGAAGAACAACTTGGTGTCCTGAAAGCAGACTTTGAACAAGCAACATCAGACAAGTTGAAATGTCAAGCAGAAGCAGATGCTACTGCCTTAATGATTGATTTAGCCAACAGGTTAGTGAATGGATTGGCTTCCGAAAAAGTGCGCTGGAAAGAGTCTGTAGCAGATCTTAAAGTATCAGGTGTAACTATGCCAGGAGATGTTCTTTTAGTAACTGCTTTTATATCGTACGTCGGATGTTTTACGCGCAGGTATAGACAGGAAATGATGGAAAATTACTGGTTACCATATTTAAAAAAATTAGATCCAGGAATTCCAATGAGCGAAGGGTTAGATCCTTTGTCATTGCTAACAGATGATGCAACTATAGCTAAATGGAATAACGAAGGCTTACCCACTGACCGAATGTCTGCTGAAAATGCAACAATCTTGACAAATTCATCTCGGTGGCCATTAATGATAGATCCACAATTGCAAGGTATAAAATGGATAAAGAGCAGATATGCTACGTCCCTAACAGTTATACGATTAAGCATGCGAAATTATCTTGACACCATTGAAAGGTGTATAAGTAATGGACAAGTAATTCTTTTAGAAAACATTGGAGAAACTGTTGATGCTGTGTTAGATCCTCTCTTAGGACGAGTTTTGATTAAAAAAGGCAAAGCAATCAAAATTGGTGATAAAGATATTGATTACGATCCCCGATTTAGACTTATATTACAAACTAAACTAGCTAACCCACATTATAAACCTGAAATACAAGCTCAAACAACACTGATTAATTTTACAGTAACGCGAGATGGCTTGGAAGAACAACTATTAGCAGAAGTAGTAAAATCAGAACGTGCAGACTTAGAATTACTAAAATCAAGTTTGACAAAACAACAAAATGACTTCAAAATAACTTTAAAAAACTGTGAAGACAGCTTACTAGAGCGTCTGTCATCAGCTACGGGTAACATATTAGGAGATGTCGCACTAGTGGAAAATTTAGAGAAAACTAAAAAAACTGCGGCTGACATTGAGGTTAAAGTAGTTGAAGCGAAGGCTACTTCGATTAAGATTGACGAGGCTCGTGAACAATACCGTGTTGCTGCTGTTCGTGCTTCCATTTTATACTTTATACTAAATGATCTTAACAAAATTAATGCCATTTACCAATTTTCTCTGAAAGCATTTACTGTTGTGTTTTTAAACGCACTTGTAAGAGCAACACCAGCAGAAAAACTAAAAGACAGAGTTGTAAATCTACTAGATAGTATAACATTTATGGTTTTTATGTATACTAGCCGAGGTCTATTTGAATGTGACAAATTAATTTTCAAGGCCCAAATGGCTTTTCAAATATTGTTAAAAGATGGTGAAATACAAGCAGATGAGTTGGACTTTCTATTACGGTTCCCTGCTGTTGCAAATCTAACATCCCCATTTGACTTTCTGTCAAATCTGTCATGGGGCGGTATTAAAGCATTGGCTGCAATAGATGAATTTAAAAACCTAGATAAGGATATAGAAGGTTCTGCTAAGCGTTGGAAAAAGTTTGTGGAAAGCGAGTGTCCTGAAAAGGAACGATTTCCTGGTGAATGGAAAAACAAATCACCACTACAGCGTTTATGTATGATGCGTGCATTGCGACCAGACCGCATGACCTATGCCATAAGTACATTTATCGAAGAAAAAATGGGGTGCAAGTATATAACTGCCAGAAGCGTTCCATTTGCAAAGTCATATGAGGAAACAAGTAATACAACACCCACTTTCTTCATCTTATCTCCAGGTGTAAACCCACTAAAAGATGTAGAAGCCTTAGGAAAACAGCTAGGATTTACTGCCGATGGTGGTTCCTTTCATAGTGTATCACTTGGTCAAGGACAAGAAATAGTAGCCGAAAACGCAATGGATTTAGCTGCAGAAAGAGGTGAATGGGTAATTTTGCAAAATATCCATTTAGTAGCACGTTGGTTGGCACAGCTAGAAAAAAAGATGGAGCAACACTGGGAAACTTCACATGAAAGCTATAGATTGTATTTAAGTGCTGAACCAAGCGGTGATCCACAAGTATGCCTTATACCACAAGGGATTCTTGAATCTTGTATTAAAATAACTAATGAACCACCAACTGGTATGTTTGCTAACCTGCACAAAGCACTAGACAACTTCAGCCAAGAAACCCTTGAGATATGCACCAAAGAAGCAGAGTTTAAAGCAATTCTATTTTCGTTGTGCTACTTTCATGCTGTTGTTGCAGAGCGACGTAAATTTGGACCACAGGGTTGGAATCGTAATTACCCATTTAATGTTGGCGATTTAACAATAAGTGTCAATGTTCTTTTTAATTATTTGGAGGGAAATGCAAAGATTCCTTGGGATGATTTACGCTATTTGTTTGGCGAAATAATGTACGGGGGTCACATTACTGATGATTGGGATCGACGATTATGTAGAACCTTCTTACAGGAGTATATGCAACCGGAGTTACTTGACGGTGATTTAGCTTTTGCAACTGGATTTTTAGCACCCCCTAATACTGACTATATTGGCTACCATCGGTACATAGACGATCGTTTGCCACCTGAATCGCCTTATTTATATGGGCTTCATCCTAATGCTGAAATTGGGTTTTTAACAAACACATCAGAGGTTTTATTTAGAACAATATTTGAACTACAGCCTCGGGATACAGGTACCTCAGTCACCGGAGGTGTTTCAAGGGAAGAGAAGGTCAGAACATTAATTGACGATTTATTAGATAAACTTCCAGAACAATTTGGTATTGCTGAAATGATGGCCAAAGTGGAAGATCGTACACCATTCATTATCGTTGCGTTTCAAGAGTGTGAGCGAATGAATATATTGACTCGCGAAATGCGTCGTTCACTAGTAGAGTTAGATTTAGGTCTCAAAGGTGAACTAACAATCACATCAGATATGGAAGAGTTGGAACAGTCACTGTTTATGGATAATGTGCCAGAGCCTTGGGCAATTAAAGCATATCCCAGTATGTTACCACTTGCTCAGTGGGTTGCTGACTTAGGTTTACGTATAAAGGAGCTTGAAAACTGGACAGGAGATTTTCAATTGCCTGCATCCGTATGGCTAGGGGGGTTCTTTAATCCGCAGTCATTTTTAACTGCCATTATGCAACAAACAGCTCGTAAAAACGAGTGGCCTTTGGATAAAATGTGTTTATTGACCGACGTGACAAAAAAGCAACGTGAAGACTTTAATGCTGCTCCAAGGGAAGGGGCATATGTTCATGGGATGTATATGGAAGGTGCTAGGTGGGATACACAACTAGGTAGTATTGCTGATTCTAAGCTGAAAGAGCTGTTTCCAGTTGTTCCCGTAATTTATATCAAAGCGATAACACAAGATAAACAAGACTTGCGAAATATGTATGACTGTCCTGTATATAAGACAAAAAGTAGAGGTCCAACATTTGTTTGGACATTTAACCTAAAAACTAAAGAAAGGGCTGCCAAATGGACACTGGCAGGTGTCGCATTATTATTACAAATTTAAATATTTATTATTGTTATTAGTTAAGGTTATTTATATTTTAAAATAGATTTGAAATACATGTTATACAGAATAATTAACATCTTTTTGTGGATATTCCTTTCTAACAGCTACAGAAAAGTTAAGTTACTTCGATCAAAACGGTTAAGGTAAGTTGATCCAGATACTAGTGTATTGTGTAATAACTACTAAAAAAAGTTTTTTTTACACAAAAGTTTGGTAATTATAGTATTTGTCCATTATTCTTTTAGGTAGGAATGCTTATTTTTCGATATAAACGCATTTAAAAGGTTTGGAAAGTAAGGTTATATGTGGCAACTGTTAAAGTTGTAGATTTCAGTAGTTTGAGGAATGAAAAAAGTTAATTACATGGTTATTTAAAAACAGCAATTTGTTTATTTGATACACTAATTCCTATATAAAAATGTTTTTTAAAATAAAATCTTACTAAATGTTGTACGGCACTGTCAAATTATGCAAGCACTTTACAATTTACATTAAAGTTACTTTAGAACTTGCTTTTGTTGACAATTACAATTATCACACCTTCAAATTTTGTGACACCATTTTCCTAATTTTTAATATTGCCAAATGAATCATTTACCGAAAACTGCATTAACTTTAAAGAAAATATCAACATATCGTCGGTATAGAAGAAGACTGTCGCAACTTGAACTTAATTTTTAAACGTCAAAAACGTAAATTTTATATTTTTATGTGGACGAGTTACAAGTTGTAATTCATAAGCGGCCGCTGGATGGCAGATCGTTTCATTGACAAAGTATAAAATAGTAAGGAGGTCTACATAAATTCAAAGTCAGTAACGGCTGCCATATTGCACGTCATAGTGCCTGCCCTTTGTTAACGGTTACATGTGCACTTTGAAGTTGTTATGCCATGAACAGTTAAGTTGCTGCCACATGATTCACTGCGATGTATTACTATAAATCTCAGGAAAATACTGTTTATCTTCTCTGTGTTATACAACTACTCCACGCTAAAACAAAATGAATAGATAAAGGCGATTTGTCTCAATTTGTACAGGGCAACTTAAAGATGTATGCCATGTTATATATACATAATATTCCTAACACAAAATTTTATCATTCAACTGTCACTTATAGATTTCTGTTATGCGCTAATTGTTGAAGTTTTCCATGGGTTAGATAAGTTAGTTTAGAAGTGATAATTTCTGCATAATGATTGTTGGCTTCTTTGCCTGCCACCTGGGGGGAATGTGTTAAAAATAATAACAAACATCTAAGATAGCATTGCAATTAATTTGAAAGCTTATAGATGCAAAAATTTATATTTCCATATTTCACCAAAATGAACATACATACTTGTGTATGCATGTAGGTTAGATTAATAAAACTGAAAATATAAACTTGTTCATCATAGATGTATATTAAGAAATGAACCAAACGGAACATTTTACCAAAATATATTATTGGTTAATTGCATATATACGAAGAAAAAAACTGATTTCGGGTACTATTGACAAATACAACTGTTAAATTGTTCTTTTTAATGAAGCAATAAAATACAATTGGAGACATAATGTTTTATATATTACATAACTATCATTTCAATACAAAAGCAAAACCATTGCCAGTAAACACACTGTCATTTATTACACAATACCACAGACCTACTACTACAGATAGGATGAACTTTTAATACAACTCTAATGCGCACACTGCTTCTTAATGTCTGCAGATGCGTACTAAAGATATTATAAAGTTGATATAAAACAACAAAACACAGGGCGTATTATCGCATATTCCAACACCTACCCTTGCGATAAACGCGACAAAAAATTCACAATAAAATATTGAAAACTAAAGTCAAACACTCTGTAATAACTACTACCTTATTCATTAATATAATTTCAACTTAAATCTAAATTCTTCAAACTTATTACGACCTAGTGGCTTTGTAAAAATATCAGCTGCATTGTTGCGGCCTTCAATTTTTATTACATTGATTACATTTTGAACTACTAAATCATGAACAAAGTGAAGTGCAACATTTATATTCTTGGATCTTTTCGAAAAATTCCCATTATTTGCCAACATACAAGTCCCACTATTATCTTCATAAATCTTTATATTAGTTAACAAACTGTTGTTAATACCAAAATCAGACAATAGATTTTTGACATGTAATGTTTCTTCTACAGCGTCCACCAGAGCTACATATTCCGCATGAGTTGAAGAACGTGAAACAGTTTTTGTTTAATTGATTTCCAACTTACAACATTTCCAAATACTTTAACAAGAAAACCAGTAGTTGATTTACTATCATTTACGTCTCCAGCCCAGTCGGCATCAACATAACAATTAATTATATCGTTATCAGTATTTTTACCATAATTGTGTGACACATGACGTGTGTGATACAAATAAATTAAAATTCGCAAAGCATGCCTAAAATGCATCTCATTACAACAATTTTGAAAACGGCTTAAATAATTTACCGAGAAGGCAACATCTGGTCTAGTACCTTGTGAAACATATAATAATGTTTGTTTCCATCGGAGTGTATTTTATGTTACTATTTAAGATACCATATTTTACTGCAAGCTCTTCAATAAATTTCATTTGACTTAAAGTCATTTGTTGGTTATTTTTATCATAATTAATATCAATACCAAGATATGATTTTACATTCCCAAAATCGGTCATCTTAAAATGATTTGTAAAATTTCTTTTAATCAGTTCTATAGAACGTATGTTACTTCCACAGATAAGAATATCATCTACAAAAATAATACAAAAGAGATCCATCTTTATATTAGAATTCAGACAAAGATCATGTTGACTACGTGTAAATCCAAGACTAACAATAAACTTACTAAAACATTCATACCAGTTTCTCGGAGATTCTTTCAGTCCATATAGTGATTTTTTTAATATATAAACCTTTCCTGCTTCAATTTCACACCCTTCTGGCTGTTCAACAAATATTTCAGATTTCACTTGACTATTTAAGAATGCAGTCTGTACATCCATCTGATGAATGTCATAGCCACGTTCCACACAAACACTTAATAATGTACGTACAGTTGATAACCTAGCAACAGGTGCGTACACATCATCCACCAATTCATTCTGTTCAAATCCTTTAACGACAAGTCTAGCTTTATACATGCCATAGGATTTTATTTTGTACACCCATCTCACATTTAACACCTTTGTGTCTACAGGTCTGTCAACTAGCTCCCAAGTTTCTGAATCCTTCAATGAATTAAATTCTTTTAACATTGCCTTTCGCCATTCCTCTTTCTTCTCGGATTCTATTGCTTCATCATACGTTTTGGGCTCACTCAGATTTGCATAATTAGAATATAAGACATAATCGTTATAACGCACTGGTATCATTTTTTTCCTTTCTGATCTACTTTTGACTTCCATTTTCTCTTCTTTCCCTGATTCATTTTCGTTATTCTCATCATTCAAACGAATACATTCAGTGTCTGATTCGACAAACCTCACATTTCTTGCCAATTGCACTTTACCATTGACCAAGATCCTATAACCTTGATCAAAATAACCTACTAATTTTCCTTTTATTGACTTATCATCTGATGTAGTTCTTTTTTCATCAGGTATTCTAACAAAAACATCACTTCCATACATTTGCAAATTTTTCACACTCGGTTTACGACCAAAAAATATTTCATACGGTGTCTTTTTCTCAAAAGTTGAACTATTTTTTAATCTGTTTCCTATAAAACAGGCAGCTAAAAGAATTTCTGGCCAGTATTTTCTTTCTAGATTAGCTTCCTTTCTTAAGCACCGTACACGGTTTATAATGGTTCTGTTAAATCTTTCGGCAACTCCATTTAATTCATGATTATATGGCACAATTTGAAAACCTTCCCTTTTTGCCACATCATAATAATTTTGATTCAGATACTCCTTTCCATTATCACACCTCAATTCTAATAAAGGACCTTGTGCACAATTTTTAAGGACATTGAAATATTCCATAAAGCAATCAAACACATCAGACTTGTTTTTAATACAAAATACTCTTGCAACTCTCGAGTAATCATCGATAAAACTAACAAAATATTTTTCAAAATTAAAACCTTCCTCATCCATAAACTTTACATCTGTATGAATTATTTGACCACAGTAGTCAGCATGTCTTCGATTGTTTTCATATTTTAAATTTGACATTTTACTTTCTAAGCAAATTTCACAGTGCATAAAATTGTTATCTAAAGAATTTGGCAAATCATTTAAATAATTTTGACGACACATTATTTGCAAATCATTAAAATTTACATGACCAAGCATTCTATGTAAACGCTCTTTGGCTGACATATCTTTTGCTGTGTAATTAGCTGAAATTATGTTGCTTTCAGATATTACCTCATCTTATAGGGAAAAGTTTATCTTTGACACTTGAATACAAAATTAATTCATTTTTCTGATCATATACTTCAGCACCATGTGGCTTAAAAATTACAGATTTTCCTTTACTTGTCATAGCACTAACGCTTAACAAGTTTTTGCCTATTTCAGGGACATAGAATACATTTTTAATATCTACAACCCTTTCTGAATTTCCATTTTTAAATTTTTAATAAAATATTTCCTATTTTTGATGCTTTTAAAACTTCGCCATTGCCAAGTTAAACTTGCGTATTGACCTTAAGATTAATATAATTATAAAAATATTTATCTGACGTTACTATGTGATCCGTGCATCCACTACTAATCAACCAATCTACTATAACATTATCTTTTTCGTTATTACTCACGTTAGAGCTATTGATATCAATATGAAATAATTGGACATCATTTTCTTCCTTTGATTCAGTAACATCAGCATTTCCTGCAAAGTTACTTTCTCGATATCTTTGTGAATTGAAATTTCTTCTTTGATTTCCACGAAAATTTCCCGGATACGATGTATTACCTCGAAAATTACCTCTTCGATTAAAGTTTGACCTACCACGACCATAATCAGAATATCCACGGCCTCTGCTTGCAAAACTACTTTGATTCTTCCAATATTCTGCTGTACGATTCCAACAATTTTTTTTTATGTGACCGGATCGCCCACAACCATAACATATAATATTTTTCTTATCAGCATTACCAGATACTTGAATATTTGCTTTAAAGGCTTGACCATTCGGCTCAGCGTTACTAATTCCCTTTTCAACAGGGCTTACATCGTCCGTCTTTTTATTTAAATCTTTACGACTCATTAATTTCTCGCGTATATAATCAACAGTACGTTCCGCCTCCGGCACTAAATCAATTGTTTCAATAAGATGTCTACAACTGTCTGGTAAACACATCATTAAATAACTAACTTTTCTTTTCCGACTAACATCACCACCAGCACACTAATTCATTGATTTTACGTTCAAACATCATGTAAAACTTTTCAGGGTCATCAGTATCATTCATTTTTAAATTACACAACTGGCGTTCAATTAGTAACTGTTCCGCTTCAGACTTTTTCATATATAAACCATAGAGAACATACATTATTTATCTATGATATAAACCATCTAATTTTACGATTACCTGCTTTGGGGTATCACAATTCATCATATCATCCGCCGGCACAGCAATAGAAAAATAGTACATAACCATAGATAAAACCACACACTAGATGGGTAACATTTATGGCCGCGATTTTATCACTGATTTAGTTCATACTAGCCCGCGAGATGGTACGTGTAATTTGTAATGCAGGAAACTGTCGGACGATAGATGACATTTCATAGTTAAAACTTTTTGTCTGTGGTGAAATTTGTAGGTTGTTTATTTATTCTTATTTGTTGAACATTCATTTTGAATATTTAGTGCAGATTAGTTTATTGTCTTTCGCGTTTATTGACTTAATTTTTGTATTTAAAAAGGATAACTTCAGTGCAGGTTAGATTAATCTATAGGAGCAATGGTTTTCTTGTACTGTGTGCCTTTGTGTTGTAAAAAAAACTCTGAAACGAAAATGCACCGGTTTCCTACTGATGACATTGTAAGTTTTGTGAAATAATAAAATATAATTGTAAAATTCCTATACAACTTCTGTGTATTGTGAGATATTGTACTGATGTTACTGAATATAATTAAGTAATAAAGACTTGAAATGTTGTTATAAAATTACAGAAACCCTTTCAAATTGAAATTTCAGTTTAACAGAACGAATTCGACCTTCTATTTGTATACCAAAAATATTGAAGTCTGACCATTGATCATGTTCATAGTTTCTTTTTCTTGAGAAAATAGTATTTATCCAACGTTTTCATTTCTGAAAACGTCTGATAAATAATATTTTCTTTGCACGTGGTTCTTTATTTCAAGAAAAAGGAATCAATGGTAGAAGCTCCATAATTTATATAATACCGCCACAATAGTTGTTTAGACTACGCCCGCTAGAGATCGCGACGAACTTTATAAAAAGTTATATTAGACCGTTGCCCATCTATTGTGGGTGGGTGTTTATCTATGTACATAACTTTATCGACCATAGAATTCCAATCTTCTTCTTTAATCGTTGTAGGACGAACGTCATTTTCAATAACAGCAATACACTTTTTATATTTTAATAAAAACATGAACCCTCGTCTCCACTGGTCGTACTTTGACCCCTTTGTAAACTTTTCAATTACAACGTCGTTATTACCCATTTTCTATTAGCGTAAATTTTACTTTTAATTCCTGTTTTAACAGATGCTTTACTTGTTTTAGGTTATGTTGCTCGTGCACGTTGTATATTTTATATAACCACCAACACGGCTTCGTTTTCTAACAAACTACAATTAACCACGATTTCTGCTACCATGTTAAATTGTTCTTTTTAATGAAGCAATAAAATACAATTGGAGACATAATGTTTTATACATAGAATATACCTGGTTTTATATATTACATAATTTCATTTCAATACAAAAGCAAAACCATTGCCAGTAAACACAGTCATTTATTACACAATACCACAGACCTACTACTACAGATAAAATGAACTTTTAATACAACTCTAATGCGCACACTCTGCTTCTTAATGTCTGCAGATGCGTACTTAAGATATTATATAGTTGATATAAAACAACAAAACACAGGGCGTATTATCGCATATTCCAACAACAACAAAACAGGCAATTGATATACAAATTAAAAAACAAAATCAATCTCAATAGCAATACAGAGTTATACAACTTGAACTTGGTAGCTGAAATTACAGAAGTAATCTTGGGAATGGATCTCATGAGAGAATAGGTGTTTCATGTGAACATGAAAGAAAATGTGCTTCGGATAGATGATGATAAGATTCCATTTCAAAGGACGAGTAACCAGACGATGCAAGTTGGAATGATTTGTGATATGATAATACCCCAGAAGACGGAAATGATCGTGATGGGACGTCCGGATGATACTCTCTGGGAAGGACAAGTATGCATGAAGTAAGCAACAGAATCGGGAATGGATGAGGAGGGATTACTTATTGAAAGAACGCCGGTAAAGTTTCGAAATATGATGCCAGTAAGGGTGCTAAACATCAATCCGCATATAGTGACCCTGAAGAAAGACATGATTGTAGGAAGTTGTATTCTAGTATGCCATATTAAACGTTGTGTGGACGACACAAAAGATAAACCAGCCAACGGTTGCTCACAGAAATTGCTGGATATGTTGATATCTTCGTGTCAAGGATTAAACAGCGCCCAACTGGGCTAGGTAAAAGAACTGGTCGAACGATATCGAGGTGTGTTTGCATTGGATGATGGTGAGAAAGGAAGGACGAATGTCGTGCAACACAAAATCAATACAGGAGATACGCAACCGATAAGACAACATCCAAGGCGGCTTCCTTTGGCAAAACGTAAGGAAGCCTAGCGAATTATCACCGACATGGAAGAACAGGGAATGATTGAACCCTCGAATAGTCCATGGGCATCCCCGGTTTTGTGTAGACTACCGGCGGCTAAACAATGTGACAAAGAAAGACAGCTATCCTTTGCCCAGAATTGATGACTGGATACTTTATCAGGATCTAAATGGTTTTCGAGCGTGGACTTGAAAAGCGGATTCTGGCAGGTAGTCTTGGAGCCAAACCATAAAGAGAAAACTGCGTTTACAATTAAAACTGGATTATGGCAGTTCAAGGTCATGTCCTTTGGATTATGCAATGCCCCTACTACTTTTGAACGTTTGATGGGGTCGATACTGCGTGGATTGTCCTGGAAGACATGTTTGGTGTACCTAGACGACGTGATAGTGTTAGGCGGGTCTTTTGAAGAGCACCTTAAGAACCTAGAGGAGATATTCCAAAGATTACGGGGGACAAACCTTACTTTGAGCCCTAAAAAATGTCATTTATTTGGAAAAGAGGTGAAATACTAGGACATGTCGTTTCGGAGACCGGAATAAGAGCTGATCCTGACAAGATAAAAACGGTACAAGAGTGGCATACACCAACTACGCAGTTTTCTAGGATTGTGCACATATTATAGACATTTTATACTTGGGTTTGGGAACATTGCCAAACCATTGACGAAATTAGCAGAAAAAGGACAAGAATATAATTGAAAAGACGACTGCCACAGCGCATTAGAACAACTGATACGGTTAGTAGTTACAGCACCAATTCTGAGTTACTACGGATGGAGGGGATGTTTGTGTTGGATACCGATGACAGTAACACAGCTATAGGAAGTGCTCTTTCTCAAGTGCAAGACGGACAAGAAAAAGTTATTGCGTATTTCAGCAAGGTTCTGTCGCGGCCAGAAAGGAACTATTGTGTGACAAGAAAGAACCTGTTGGCCGTCGTCAAATCCGTAGAGCACTTTTATAAGTACTTATACGGCCGTAAATTCCTGTTAAGAACAGACCAGGCTGTACTAAAATGGTTACTGCTGTTTCGAAATCCTGAAGGGCAAGTTGCAAGGTGGCTAGAACGGCTGCAGGAATATAACTTTGACTCAGAACATCGTGTAGGAACTAGCCATCGGAATGCAGACGCTCTGTCAAGGAGACCTTGCCCGGCAAACTGCAATCACTACTCCAAGATGGAATAGAAAATAAGTGTCATTCATAAAATGACGGTAACCGATGATACTTGGCAACCCGAAAGGATACGAGAAGACCAGGAGAACGACGTCGAATTGGGACTTATTATTGAGTGGAAAATTAGAGGACAACGACCAGCTTGGAAAGAAATTAGTATTTCAAGTAAAAGCCTGAAGGCATACTGGGCACAGTGAGACTCCTCGGTGATTGAAAATAGAATCTTGAAACGACGCTTGGAATGTGAAGACGGCACTGAGAGACGACTTCAAGTGAGAGTGCCGGAAGTGTTGCAGTACTTGCACAATGGTATTTCCGGAGGACACTTTGGCGTGAAAAGAACTTTCGAAAATGTGAGAAAAAATTCTATTGGGTGAACTGCAAAGAAGATGTGAAGGAGTGGTGCCGGAAATGTAAGTTGTGTGCCTCTGGAAATGGCCCGGTTACAAAATGGAAAGCCCCAATGAGACAGTATAACGTGGGGAATCCTTTTGAGAGAGTGGCCATTGATATAGCTGGTCCATTTCCCGAATCAGAGGAAGGAAATAAATACATCTTGGTTGCAATGGATTATTTTACCAAATGACCGGAGGCGTATGCTATACCTAACCAAGAAGCCGATACCATACGATGGATGAATATATGTTTCATTCAAATATGTCACTTGCCGATGGCCTTCTTCACGAGCATTATTTTCTTGTAACACAAGTAGATAGCGTGAACGTCATGCTACAATGTCTGTTCGTTCTGAGTCAACTTAAGCTCCACTATGAATTGAGCTTGATAATTAAGTTTATATATAATCTCACTTATTGATATAAATGTTGTCCTCTTTCTGCACAATCAGAGAGCGACGTTTAACACATTGCTTGTTAGATAATACGACAAGCAAATCTTTATAATACTAATACTAGGGCTCTATTTAATTGTACTGATCTATGTTACCTTATCACATAAAGAATCAATGCAAACATCAACCCTAAATCTGACTTTTAGGTCCATATTACATTCCAAACACAAATTTTTACTTCGCTAGAGTTTATAATAAGCGCATAGAATATCTATAACCTGTTACATGCCAAAATGGCAATGTATCACGTTTTAGATTTAGATATAATTTATAAGTTAATTGCCGCGTTTTTTTAAATGAATAACGCTAACTTCCGTCGTCGCTGACAGTTGCGTCTGCGCAGAAGGAATGCGGAGGTGCGCGAGTGTCAAAAGCGGGGACGAAACCACGAGATCTGAATGAGGCAACGACTATCTGGATGGTGTGTTTCTTTTCTTTAGGAATATGTATGTAGGTTCCTTGTACCTTACCTTTGTAGTGCCTGGTACCTTATCTCCTTTCATTCCACTACGAGTGCTGTAGAGGTTTAGGACGGATGACAATTTGAAATTCAACATGGCGTAACCCACAACCCACCGCTGGATTCTGAGATTAAGTTCGGAGATACCCATCACGTGAGTAATTTAATTTTACTTAAATTGTGCATGTAAATTTGACTTAAATAGCGATTGCATCACCCGTAAAACGTGGTCGGTATATGTTACAAAATAGCGAGTAATTATGCCGCGTAAAAGGTAACAAACGCTAAAAAAGCCTTAAATGAAGCGTAAACAAAACAGAGCTAACAACACTGCTGTCAAATTGGATGGAAGAAAGTACGAAACCTTAGAAGTGCAGTGTAAATAATATCACCTGTATCACCAACCGGAACCATGTGTCCGTTACGTGCTACAGCGAAACAAAAAAGGTGATGCAGACTTTGACCTATTGGCGTATCTTAACATTTTCTTCAAACTTAACAGAAGATTGTTCAATTTACTTAATTCAAATAAGATGATAACCTGGATCAATTCTTCAAAGCCGAATTAGTAAAACATGTGTCTGTATCTAAACTAAATTGGATGCTGCTTTAACGTTATTTCAATGCGCATTGTCAATTAATTAAGAACGGTTAGTGAGGTGCCTTCACGACCCTGCCAACACTCCAACAATAGCTCTTCTAAGACCCTACATGTGATTTTCCAATGCTCCACTCGAAGGTACTACATTGATCAGGAAGCGAGTTCTTTTGTACATGAAAAATTTTGAATTTTGTCGAACCCTTGCTGTTCTTTAACGTACGTGACAATACTCACACGCGGGACCACCATTTTATTTCTTATCCGAACGAGGGCATATTTTTGAGAAAAATGCCCGCATAACATTTTTGAAGCGGACCGTGTTGAGATTCGAACCCGGGACCTTGGGGCTCTTCTAAGGCCCCTACATGTGATTTTCCAATGCTCCACTCAAAGGTACTACATTGGCAAGGAAGCGAGTTTTTTACCTGATAAATTTTGAATTTTGCCGAACCCTTGTTGAAAAATGCTCGCCTAACATTTTTCAAGCGGACCGTGTCAGGATTTGAACCCGAGACCTTGGGGCTCTTTTAAGTCACCTACATGTGATTTTCCAATGCTCCACCCGAAGGTACTACATTGGCAAGGAAGCTGGTTTTTTAACCTGAAAAATTTTATAATATTTTGCCGAACCCTTGCTGTTCCAAGCAAGGCAGGGATCTTTAACGCGCGTGACAACAGTCACACACGGGACCTCCATTTTACCTCTCATCCGAACGAGACCGTATTTTGTGAAAAATGCTCACCTAAAATTTTTCAAGCGGACCGTGTCGGGATTCGAACTCGGGACTTTGAGCGTAGCTTTTCTAAGGCCTTAAATTGGCCAGCAAGCGAGTTTTTTTTACCGAAAAATTTTGAATTTTGCCGAACGCTTGCTGTTCCGAGCAATGTAGGGATCTTTAACGTGCGTGACATTACATTGCATTTGATTTTCCAATGCTCCACCCGAAGGCACTATATTGGCCAGGAAACGAGTTTTTTTTACCTGGAAAATTTGGAATTTTGCCGAACCCTTGCTGTTCCAAGCAAGGTAGGGATCTTTAACGTGCATGACAACACTAACACACGGGACCTCCATTTTACCTCTCATCCGAACGAGGGTGTATTTTTGTGAAAAATGCTCGTCTAACATTTTTCAAGCGGACCGTGTCAGGATTTGAACCCGAGACCTTGGGGCTCTTTTAAGTCCCCTACATGTGATTTTCCAATGCTCCACCCGAAGGTACTACATTGGCAAGGAAGCTGGTTTTTTTACCTGAAAAATTTTTGAATTTTGCCGAACCCTTGCTGTTCCAAGCAAGGCAGGGATTTTTAACGCGCGTGACAACAGTCACACACGGGACCTCCATTTTACCTCTCATCCGAACGAGACCGTATTTTGTGAAAAATGCTCGCCTAAAATTTTTCAAGCGGACCGTGTCGGGATTCGAACTCGGGACTTTGAGCGTAGCTTTTCTAAGGCCTTAAATTGGCCAGCAAGCGAGTTTTTTTACCTGAAAAATTTTGAATTTTGCCGAACGCTTGCTGTTCCGAGCAAGGTAGGGATCTTTAACGTGCGTGACATTACATTACATTTGATTTTCCAATGCTCCACCCGAAGGTACTACATTGGCCAGGAAGCGAGTTTTTTTTACCTGGAAAATTTGGAATTTTGCCGAACCCTTGCTGTTCCAAGCAAGGTAGGGATCTTTAACGTGCGTGACAACAGTCACACTCGGAACCTCCATTTTACCTCTCTCCGAACGAAGGCGTATTTTTGTGAAAAATGTTCGCTAACATTTTTCAGGCGGAGCGTGCCGGGATTCGAACCCTGGACTTTGGGGCTCTTTTAAGTCCCCTACATGTGATTTTCCAATGCTCCACCCGAAAGTACTACATTGGCAAGGAAGCTAGTTTTTTTACCTGAAAATTTTTTGAATTTTGCCGAACGCTTGCTGTTTCAAGCAAGATAGGGATCTTTAACGCGCGTGACAACACTCACACACGGGACCTTCATTTTACCTCTCATCCGAACGAGAGCGTATTTTTGTGAAAAATGCTCGCCTAAAATTTGTCAAGCGGACCGTGTCGGGATTCCAACCCGGGACCTTGAGCGTAGCTTTTCTAAGGCCTTACATGTGATTTTCCAATGCTCCACCCGAAGGAACTACATTGGCCAGGAAGCGAGTTTTTTTTAACTAAAAAATTTTGAATTTTGAATTTGTTCCGAGCAAGGTAGGGATCTTTAACGTGCGTGACAACACTCACACACGGGACTTCCATTTTACCTCTCATCTGAACGAAGGTGTATGTTTGTGAAAAATGCTCGCCTAACATTTTTCAAGCGGATCGTGTCGGGATTCGAACCCGGGACCTTGGGCGTAGTAGTCACACGCATACCAACTCACGCCACGGAGTCGCTTTCTCTTCTAAGGCCGCAGATCGCCAGATGATTCATCGTGTTTTCTTAAGAGACAACCTTTGACTGCTTCTATTTGATAATGGAACCCGTTGCACAAGTCAACGCGTATAATTAGTCCTACACTAATTTGTAAGTGTCTATGGTAGATGGCTGCAATACATCATCAAATCACATATAACATACAAATATAGATACTTGTTTACATTTTAAATAAATCAATTATTTAAATAAACATTATAGAAATATTAAGGGTGTTCTAAATGACAATTAGATTGTTGCTTAAGGTGAATAGTATTTATGAAATTTGGTTGTACGCGCCTACCGGATCCCCTCCCCATTCTGCCGTAACGACCTCGGAAAGTAGGAGAATAGTGCTGTCGCTAGAGCGAGAGAGTTCGGTCTCGGGTTCGTGAAAACCTCGCTCTGATACTACGTTGGCTACTACTTCGACTAAACCCTGTAGGTCTTGATACCTTTCCTTACAAATCCGTCCCTACTACCCTAACCTATAACCTCCAGTTTAGTGTAGTGCAACGGATGTCCTTTTGTATTGGTTAGTGATAGTAACTAAGTCCTTTATCTGTCGTCACTATATGACAATTTTCAACTCCTATTATACAGTCCATTCACCCTCTCTCGGATTAACCCTATAATTTCATATAGGCGTTAACATTGGTTTTAATAAACGTAGATGTTGGCACTCTTCGCGTAATTTGCTTTGTGATCTGAGTTGCCTATATCTAGTAGTATGTATTGTTACGTACAACAATACTTAATAAGATGGTAATATGAACGTAACATTTGAAAATATTACAGTGTGACAAATATAATATTTGCAAAAAGTTATACATCATTATAAATATATCATTTAAGTGAACTCCATTTGTTTAGTGCATTATTCTTACCAAGGTGTGATTTAAGTCCTTTTGAAGTTCTGAATTACCGGGCCACATGTGCACTAATGATAATCAAGCCCGCCTCAATTGTTTTAAACGTATTCATTTTTATAGTAAAAAATTTAGAACCGTTATAATGGCCCTCGCATCGTTAGCCCGAATTGTTGGTCAATATCCTCCCTTGGGGCAATATATGGGTAATTCATATAGATTCAAGGAAATGAAATTCAGGCGTTGGAATAGTTATGCGGAAAAAGATAGGGCACTGTAGAAAATCACTTACAAAACAACCAAATAGTATTCATGCTTAAAAAAGGATCTAAACTGGTAAATACAGTAATAATACAAGTATACATGCCCACTTCTAGTTACAACGAGGAAGAGGTAGAAGCGATCTACAAAGATATCGAACACTTACTAAGATTCGTAAAAGGACAGAAAATTTAATCATTACGAGAGTTTAATGCAGTGGTAGGTGAGGGTAGGGAAACAGCGGTAGGAGGTTAATTTAGTGTAAAAACGAGAAACGGCAGGGGAAATAGGCTGATAAAATTTGGAGTTAAAAACAATTTAACCATTACAAATACATTATCTAAATATCATGCTAAAAAACGATACACCTGGAAGATGCCAGGAGGTATAGGAAGATATCAAATGAATTACATCCTTGTTCGACAACAGTTTAGGAATCAAGCAAAGGTTTGAGGAAGTTGCCTAGAAGCAGATACATAACCTAACCACAACATGGTAATTATGAAAACCGCGCTTGAATCTAACTGTTCCGCTTATATTGTAAACAATTTGCAGCTAAATTTATGTTCCGGTGAGTTTGTTGATTATTTTACGTTCGCCTCGGTATATTTAAATTTGTTAGAGTAAATTTCCATGTTTTACTTCAAGCACGCGCTAACAAGTACCGCTAGTAATAAACTTTGTTATTCCGCATGTGCAAGAACAGTGTATTAACTGGAAAACCCACGAAGCAAGTATGAATATCGATTTGTCGTTCGAGCAGGCCGCATCACTGCTTACATGTTCTACGTAAAACAAATTAATTAGAAGAACCGCCTTCCATCAGAATAACCGCTATCGACATAAATGTGCTTCGCCAAGAAGAGTAGATTTTTTAGACGGACAGACTTTACCGTTTTTGTTTACATCGTTTTCCCGTTGGCACGGCTGCGTAAACAACAGGTGAGTGCTTTGAAGTAAATGTTTGATCTGGTTAAAACCATTAATTATATGCTATTTGTTGATTATCATTTTTCTGTCGAATACATGTCCACTTTTCTTTACCACAGAGCTATTCGAAATTCACCGCAAATTTTTACACTAACAATTTGAAAAAAGAGAAGGGAAAAGCACTTTAACTTTGAGAAACTAAAAGTTAAAGATATCTACAAAACCATTGAGAAAAAATCAAACAAACCGCTGAAAGGTATCAGGAAAATTTCTGAAACTAAGGAAGTCGAAGCAGGTGTATTTTTATAAAAAATGCTCGCCCAACGTTTTTCAAGCAGTTCGTGTCGAGAATTGAATCCTAGACCTTGAAATTAGTAGTCATCTGCACACCTATCTAACCCATGAAGTCAACTGATATTGTAATACCAAAAGATTTAGGTGACGTCGTAAGACCGTATTTTCTTCTTCACTAAATATATTGATTGATTGTGAGAGGAACTCCATTTCACCAGGAGGTTAAAATTCCCTAGGATTGCTCGTCGTCTACGGTATTATTAGACCAGACAAGTTGGCGTTCATAAATTTGACAGTGTTAAAAGCCTTTCATGGTAAATGTTATTGATAACGTAGTTTAAAATTGCTGCTGTTTAAATGATAAATTAGTTAATTCGTTTGTTCCATTTTATTGTTACTATAGGGATTCAGTCTCACACTACTGTAGTTAGTCGATGCTCCCTTACTTTTGTTACGTGATTCCTTCCTCTCTTGGCATTTCCAAATTTAAGAATTTAATCTTCACCCGTAACAACCTAACGTCTGTAATACCGTAAGAGTAGTTTTAATCTCAAAGAAATATAAAAATGACCACAAACTAGTCTTGTAATAATTTTTGATACTCGTGCTAAATTAATAATACAAATAAAAATTTTTGTATAAGTATAATGGAAAATATAAACGATGAGAACATTCTTTTTATTATATTGTCGTTTTGCGATATCGAAATTCGTCTTTTAAGTAATTTAACATGTCTGTTACTTCAACTGCTTCAAAATATTTGCAAGGTTGAAATATACTATGGAATAGCGTGATTCACTAATTACGCAGTTTGTCATTTCACGCGTAACTAAAAGTAAGCTACAATTAAAATTGAAAACGTTTAAGTTTTTACAGATATCAAGTTACCAAATGTAACCAGTACTCTTTCGTAAGTTTACATTAGTTAATTCAAGGTGTATATGAATACATGTGCAATCCCTATTCAAGGATAAATGGTTCTAAGTTATTGTATAGAAGTAACACTGGCTTATTTAGACAACACCCAATAGATCCACTATGACAAATAGTTGCACTTTTGGTTTAAGAAATTTTCTATTAAAAATAGATCAATACAAAATAACGATCGCGTGTTACTTAAGCAAACATTAAGTAATAAAAATCAATTTATTAATATCGGTTGGTTAGATGAGCTTTTATTGAGAAAGCACTTTGAAAAATGTATAAGCTTTTATAGTTTACATTTAATAACGTGCTATTTCAATGTAATATTAAATTGCGATAAAGAATTAACATAGAAAAGCACCCACTACATTAAACACAAGTGGTAGGTACTCTACATTCCTTTGTATTGAATTAAAAAAATTACAGATCGAAACCGGGAAATTAGCGTACATAATAAAGTTATTTGTACAAATTCACACGTGTTCAAGAAACAATACCATGGAAGATACACACACTTACTAAAATACCATACAAAAATATGTTGGGAACGTATTGGATAACGTAGGCATGGATGTAAATGAAAAATCGCGGGAGTGAACGAGAGTTCACACGGACAGGCTAGCAATGGCTTCAAAAATAGAATAATTTAGACGCACAAACCGTAAGAACGAACATAGCATGCGACAAATCCTAAGACGCAAAACTTATATAAGCCCAAAGATAGTAAAGAGGAGGCAGATTATTATATACCAAACATTCGATAGGGACTTGCAAATTTGATTGACACGCGACCGTCGGACGTTGCAAATAGGTTCGATCGTTAACCTGACGATATTTATACCCTGAACTACTAGCAAAAGAACGTAAATGTAGTATACAAGAAGTTAATGTGCAAGTTAACCATAGGGGACTTTTGTCAACAACAGGTTTGATTTTTCCCTACAACAATTCCTGCCTTGATAGTCGGAGTTTTAAGTCAATAAAAAACTGTAAGTCGTTTAAATTTAGTTATACGGCTTATAAACATGATATGCTGTTTTTCTTAGTATTTAATAGTTTTAATTGATGATAATAATAATGCGTGAAGCTTATTATTAAATAAAACTATTAAAGTTAATGCACGCTTATTTAAAGCTTATTGTACATACTGACTTCTCATAAAGAGAAGTTCACTATTGCATCCGTAAATTAGAACGTAAATTTCTAATTAGTTAAATTTCTATCATTGATTTCATTAAATATTTTTGTAAGGTAAACGCGTATTTGGCCAACTAGGAGTAGATCATAGTTCACTTTTCTCTTTATCTTAGTTAAGGGTTGCTAAACCGTCTTGTCTCAGTAATTCTTTTGATATTTCATTTTCCTTACACGGAAGACGGTTATTCTAAAAATATCTTCTTTATTTTTGGTTTTCTAAATTTATCACGCTCTACGTTACTTTTTTGTACAATCCCGAAAAAACCCTAATTAAATTTTGGTTATATTAAATAAATTGTCTTTCCGAAATACTATTCCATCACTGAGCTGATTAGATATCTGCTCACAGTTTTGTCTGTTTACTTAGTTTATAAATAACTTCAAATAAAATTCAATCTAAATTTAGCTTCTATTAAGATTACATCTTTGCAATATGAATACAAGTATACTTTCCTAAGAAAACTTAATTTCCTAGAATCTACTGGCCAGGTATTACTAAAAGCAAACTTAACAAAAAACATTAAATCAAATCTATCATGATTACTATTATTCCAATTTCTCCGTCTCCTATATTGAATTACATGACATTATAAATTCCATTTCGGGAAATGTCTTTAATAACAAACATAGGAAACAGTTAAATACCAACTTTTCCGTTTCTTATTCCATTGTCCATACAAAATACTAAAGTTTTATGCTTTCAATAACAGTAAATTTTAGCAATAGAGCTTATATCTAAAATAAATACGTACATTTTCTCTAATATTTTAAAATGCTACAATTTCCTTGCACGGTAACAGCATGCTTAAATTGAACCAACACGATTCCGTCGTCATCATCGCTCAACAAACTAATTACTTTCACGCGTGATTAATTTTCTATTTCATAAATAACAACAATTCACATTTTCAGCCACATGTACATAATTAATGAGTACAAACTTACAGTTTAATTCAGTTGTTAATAGGTTGAGGATGTCCAGAAAACGCTAGATTTTTGTTTTTGCGTCCTTCAAATAACAGCTCTCTTAACACAACCAACCCATTTATTTAAGCCATCTCCGCAAATAGACGTTTTATTACGGCACACACGAGTTTTTTCAATTCCGCCCACAGATTAACATTCATTACCAAACCTACAAGCAAAGTTTATTCAAAAGCTGTGCTCCGTCCACTAACTTCTGACCTTTTTTCATACCGAACACAACAGCGCCTCCTTCAGTCTTATTACATGCTGGTATGACTACATTTCGACCTTTTTAATTACCTGCCAAAGAATAATTAATTTATTGTTTTCCGCCCACTGTCTAGCGTTTGTCATTTTCTCGGACTCTGTCACTGTATAGTATTCATATAGAGCTTTTGATTGAATCACGTAAAAAATGTGTGAGTCTATATGGTTTCATCATGTAAAGATCACGTGTCCACCGCTGCTTCAATCCCTCAGAAGTTTAAGTGAATACATTGAAAATATTTTGCATTGTATTTATTTTATATTTCTGATATTTGTGAACTTTACTAAAAAAGCGTCTGTATTGTATTAATATTATTTTGATCTTGTCTGGATATTGCTTTGTATTCTAACTACACGCTTGTCGCCGTACTGTTCAGTTTCTTTAATTCTATTAAAAATTGTAGAAAGCTTTCCTGTATTTTGAATAAATATGATATGAAACATGCATACTAATAATTTCAATGTTATTTGCCTCTTCAGTTATTTTAAAGGCTTTCTTAAAACGACATGCAATGAAAGTTTATTTTGTAATTATCCGTTCACACAAATACGTGGGTAACAACTCGTGCTTATATCTTTGTATTTGACTTTGTAATACGCAATATTGAAATCTATTTTCTTTTTTTGCGGTTTTGAAATAATTTATGGAACCTGAGTTACGCTCAAATATTTATTACACAGATATAAAACTATTTTTTGTGGTTTAAAGTTCATGACCCGAATTCCCTTCCATAGAACAAAAAATTTATTAAAATTTCATGCGTAATAAACACTACTATTCACGAAATCAGAATATACAGAGTACATTTGTATTTATTTTCTCTGTTTACGATTACTTTGCTCCCTTTCTATCTGGTTTCTATTTAACATAAACACAGATGGAGAAACCAACTTGTACACACTAATTTTTACAAAATTCAGTGATTGTATAAAAATTATTATGTAATCACGTGCTGAAAAGATTATTGCAGGGGACTCAATGCGCTTGCACTTCAATGTAAACGGTTTACTATGAAGCACTTTTCACACTAATATTATAAATATATATTTAAAGACAGTTGCGTAAAGTATAGCATCGTATGGCTCTGAAACACGGACTGTGTGAAGCATAAGAAAAAGATTGAAGCTTTAGAAATGTAGTGCTATAGAAAATTTGGAAAATTATCATAACAGACAACAGAACAAATGAAGGTGCATTAAAACAAATTAGTGAAAAACGGTCTATTGAAGGAAATGTGGCAATGAAAAGGGATCGAGTAGGCCATCAATTTCAACATAGGTAATGGAAAGGAACGCAGATGAGAAAAATTGTGCGGATACCCTACGGCATTAATATTTTACACAAATTCTAAACCATGTAGTTGTGACCGGTATGTTGACATGACGCAACTGACAGAACTATGGAAAGTTTCATCAAACCAACAAAAATTGTAACATACCCTTGCATGATTATACTGTTTAGTAGTCCATGGTTGTATTTTCATTTTATTCTACGTTTATATTTTCTTTGTTTTGGATTCGTTAATGTATTTTCAATTTTTTTTACTTATTTACAGAATTCGGTGGTAGTATACGTTGTTTTAACAAAGAGAGGAATGGTATGATCTAGATGACACAAATTGAATCATTAACGTAAATTAATTTTAAATTCCAACAGTTGAGAACATTTTACAGGTTTCCACAATTAGGATATTTTTCTATCATTATCTAAAAGTATCCTACAAATTTTCTTGTATAATTATTATCTAGGGTATTAATTTCCTATAATGAACTTAATGCTCTTTATTTTACCTTGAAAACATCTAAGTTTCATTTCATATGTTTTGCGTTTATTTCATGTGACAATATTATGCCGAGAGTTAGCAATTCCAATGCATTTAGAATTCAATACAACATGATGCACTTAAGTGCAATATGGCCTTTGGAAAATATATCAACATGGCATAACATTCGAAGTGCAATATTTTCTGTAGTACCTTTTGCATTTTGGGCTACATTATTAATAACAGCATATCATGACAGATATGATTTGTTTAAGCTTTCAGACACTCTGTACGCATTCATCTCAGTTTCTGCAATTCTATTTAAACATAATTGTTTAAAATTTGTTCAAATCAATAACTTTCAAAATATGTTAAAATTGTTAAAAGCTCCTATATTTCAAACATATCCAGAAATCCTGGATGTAATTGTATTAAAAACTATTAATCGTTTGCAAAGTTTTACTAGCACTTATGCAAAAGGAATTTTAGCGATGATATTACTAAAGTCAATACAGCCACTGTTTGAGGATTCTTCTTTACCTTTATCTTTTCCTTACGATTTAGGAAAGTACAAGTACCTAATGTATATTTTTCAAATTATCGCATTACTTATTAGCGGGTGGATACATACATATTTAGTTACACTACCAGCATGTTTAATGGGTCTTGCTATTGCATACTTAAATGTACTATGTCATAAAATTGTACGACTGAACAAACAATGCAAGGAATGCATCTTTTATGAAAACAATAAAGAAGCTGTTGGAATTTTAAAGGAATGCGTGCTGTTTCATCATGCAGTTATAAGGTATGTAATGAGGTAACTGAAACTGAAACGCTTTCACTTTTTTTTAGGTACATTGAAAGCATAGATCAAATTTTCTCTCTTAGCAATTTTGGACAGTTTATTGGAAGTACACTACTACTTTGCAACGTTCTCTTTCGTTCACTTTTGGTAAGAATTAAACATAAGCTGTAAAACATAAAAATAGCGTACAGTGTGAAAGATTTTCTTCGAATTAATAGAAATTGTACCAAATTACAAAATTGATTTCACCGTGAACTATTACAAGCGCATTCTGTATGTTTATACGTCAAATGTTGATAATAAATTATAGGTCTTTCAAAATCTCATGGGCTGTGAGATGCGCAATGAAGGAACCGAGAGGTATCGTATAAAAAGTAAGAACAATACAAGTAAAATCTAAAAACATTGAATTTCCAGATGCGTATTCTGAATTAACTCAACCGCTATGCTGTGTGGATTGCATAACAAATAATTTACCAACATAATACAAATTATAAAACTACAATGTTTGTATGCGGAACCTATAACTTTGTTGGTGTAATGTTTATGGTTCTTTTCGTGTGTCATGTTTCCGTGCGTGTGTGGATAAAAATTCAGGCTAAACTTTTTAAAACTCTTGGCAGCCAAAAGAATGTCCTCTTATTATTTTTTAAGAATGCATATTTCATAGAAATCTAATCTAAAATATCATAAAATTACTACCACAATCCTCAAATTGGCCCACATAAAATTTAAGATTTCTCTTATTAATTTTCTTCCTGGTGATACAAATTTGCCACCTTCCAATTTGCTCTTCGCTTCTGAAATAATTCGCTCAACTGTGTTTAGTCCAACTCCAGTTGCTGTTGCTACTCGTTTTTGTAAATTATTCATAGGAATGACAGGCGTTCCATTCTTTTCTTCTCTCATAAACTTATCATCATCATTAGGTCTTCAGTCCTAGAACTGGTTAGACGCGTACCATCATTGTTCCCTATTCTGAACTAACCTACAGATTTCTCTGAAATATGCACAGTTTGCATCTATAACTGTCTGATCTAGGTCTACATCTACCTCTTTTTTCCTGTCTCTGCTTGTAATATATCACATACTACTCCCCAAAAATGCCTTAGAACGTATTCGCCCTACTATTTCTCTTTTCCCTAGATATCCTTGTTCCCCTACTATTTCTGTAACTTATTTGTTATTATCTTTGTCTGTCCATGCTATCGTCCTCATACATCTGAAGCACAGCATTTCAAAAGGCTGCTACCGTTTTTCTGTCTGCGTTTCAGACTGCACGTATTTCATAGGCATACTGTGCCGTGCTCCACACATATGCTTTCAACAATTTTCTTCTTATTTTATGTTTGTTGTCTTTCCTCATAGGCGCTGTTTTTTCTTGTTAGATGCAGTTCGGTCATTTTCTATTGTTTTACCGTTATATGCCCTATTTTTCCGACCTTCAATGGTTGTGAAGGAAGGTAAGCAGCCTGTGGCTGCCAAGTTCCCCCAACACTTAACCATTTGGCGATTTAATATATTTTCCAATTTAGGTATTTCGCAACCAACAACTAGTTGTTTATACTAATCATCAGATTTATCTGCGCTTATTTTTCGTCATTAGGTTTTCCGTCTCAAAACTGGTTGGACACGTACCTGCACTTATTTATATTCTGAGCAAGCCTACATAGTTCCTGAAATTCTCACACAACATGTGTATTCAGCTAGTTTCCTTTCTATTGTTTTCTAATTTTATACCCTATTTTACCGAGATTCAGTGAAGGAGGTTAAGCAACCTGTGGCTACCAAGATCCCCCAACACTTAGACATTTGCCGAAATAATGGTTTTCCAGTAAATCCTTTCACACCCTTAACATTATTCGAGAATATTGCCCAACCAATTCTTGTAGTTACTTATAATAATCATCATGTTTAAGCACAGTTATCTTTTCGTCATTAGTTTATCCATCTTGGTATTGGTTGGATGCGTACCTCCATTGATTTCTATTCTGGGCTAGCCTACACATCTCCCTGAAACCTCTACAGCCTACATCTTTTACTATCTGTGTGCAGTAGTCTAATCTAGGTCTGCCTCTTCTTCTCTTTTTTCCTATCTCTGCTTCTAATATATTCCGCACTATTCCCTCATGTCGTAGTATGTGGCCTATCATCCTATCTCTCCTATTTTTTACCCTCTTTCACATATTTCTTTCTTCCCCTACGATTTTAGTACCTCTTTATTCTTAACTTTGTCTGTCCATAATATCTTCATCATGTCTGTAGCATCACATTTCAAAAGCATCTACTCTTTTCTTGTCCGCTTCTCCTACTGTACAGGCTTTACAGCCATACAGTTCAATGCTCGACACATATGTTTTAAGCAATCTTTTCCTTGTTTCTATGTTTGTGGTCTTTGAGCACAGTAGTTGCTTTTCTTGTTAAATGTAGCACGACCTTGTGCTAATCTTTGTTTTATATCTTTTGTGCTTTTTCCATCTTGCGTTATTTGGCTTCCTAGGTAGCAGAAATCCTTAACCTCTTGTAAGTTCGTGTTAAATACTTGTATTCTTGTTTTTGATTTATTTTCCCCACCTTTGCAAACTAGAACTTTAGTTTTAGTTTTGTTAATTTTCATACCGTATGTCTCTGTTAGAACCGTTTCCATTTTGTTAAGAGCAGCTTCTAACTCTTCCTTGCTAGACGCTAATACCGCTATATCATCTGCAAATCTAAGCATATCAATTTTTTGTCCCTGCATAGTAATTCCAAATGTCTTTCTGCATTTGACAGTATTCATTGCCTCTTCTATGTACAAGTTAAAAATCAATGGGGATAGGGCACATCCCTGTCTCACCCCTTTCCTAATGTTTACTTCTCTACGTTCCTGCTCTAATTCTATTACTGCTATTTGCTCTTTGTATAAGCTATGTACTATTCGTCTATCCCTATAACTCATTCCAATCTTTTTGAGTATTTCAAACATTTTTTTCCAATTTACATTGTCAAATGCTTTTTCCAGATCTACAAACCCTATATACATGCTTTCCCCTTTTTCTATTGTTTTCTCCATTATCACTCTCAGAGCTAAAATAGCCTCCCGTGTTCCTCTGTTTCGCCTAAACCCAAATTGGTCTTCTCCTAGTATTTCTTCAGCTCGTTTTTCCATTCGTCTTTGCACAATTCTAGTTAATATTTTTGACATGTGTGCTGTCAAACTTATTGTTCAAAAATTTTCACATTTATCCGCGCCTTTCTTTTTTGGTATAGTTACTATGATGCTACGTTTGAAATCTTTGGGTATCTCGCCTGTCTCATACATATAGCTTACAAGTTGGAAGAGACGTTCTGTTACTGCTTGTCCAGCGGCTTTTAGAGTTTCTGCTTGCACATTATCTGTACCCGGCGCCTTACCATTTTTCAGACTCTTTAATGCTGATTCAAACTCGCCTCGAAGTATAGGATATCCCAAGTCATCATTTTCAATGTCTGATTCCTGTTCTAATGCAGTTAGTTCCTCTCCTGCATATAAATTCCCTATATATTCTTGCCATCTACTCACTTTCTCTATGTTTTCTATAATGACGTTTCCTTGTGCGTCCCTTATATTTTTGCTATACGGTTTTATATCCCTAAAATTCATTCTAATTAATTTGTATGCTTCGTCTGTCTTTCCTATTTCCATCTTAGTTTGTACCTCTTTGCACTTTTCATCAATCCATTGTTCTTTAGCTTTCCTGCATTTTCGAATAATTCATAAACTTATACACACTATAAATAATTTCTCTTCTTTGACTGTGAACTGTTTTCTTGCGGTTTACTCACTGTAAAATTAAAAGCTCAGAAATAAAATAATCTGTAAAACCAAACAGTATTTTTCTAATTGAATTGAAACCTTCATTATACCTACAAATAAAAACCACACTGAATTGCAGTAGTTTTGAAAAACTGGTTAAAGTTGAATCAAGACTGAAATCTCATAAATAATAATCAAAAACAATAATAATGAACTACAAATCTAAATACGCAAATAAATGTGAGATAAATTAGGATGAACTTTAACGTAAATAACTTAAATTGGTGTTCTGTGCAACAGCCCATGAGGTTTTGAAAGACTAACTAAAAATGCATAATTATATATTTTATAAGAGCTTGAGTATATTTACAAATGAGGAGCAAACACGAGAGTGTCTGTGTACTATTGATGCTCGCGAACGAATGAAATGACGATTAAACACACCTTCTTTACAAACCAGAGAGCAGACGTGCTACAGTCTTACAGAAGTAACACATATTGAAAATACAAATTAAAAATAAAGAGTTGAACATAAAGGCCCCTAAAAAAAGAAAAGCCAAAGGTAGTTTTTTGTATGTAGTATTAAGCCCCTCACATTGCTTGTAGGAACTGCAGAGCTATGTCTGCTATTTTCTTTATTCATTTATACAATACAAAGTAACAATCTTAATTCTAACAACAAGTTTCTTACAGTATATTGTGACCAGTGTTAAGTTTCGTCTGGAATACAATGTATTCACATCTGTTCTCATGTCTGGTTTATGAACTTCCATTAACCTTTTGTAATCTGTTCTTCAATTATACATTGTTGCATCTAACTTAAGTTATTTAATTTTACATATTTAATTATACATATATATTGATTTGAGGGATATGTAACTCCTTCCGACGTAGATGAAAAATTAAGGGTTTTACTTAATTTTTAAAACTTATTGTTCCTAAAGGGATCTTTTGTGATTTCTTTATTTACCTGTGTTTCTTTGTTCTTATGACAAACATTTGTTTCTTTGTTTCTATATCTAAGATACATTTTGTACAATAAATACATAGTTGATAAAATTATTACAATCATCAACAAAATTGTCCAAACACTGATATTATCGTAGTGTAGTTTTGGCACTTTCACTTCGTTTAAATGTTCTTTATAACTCTCCACTAACTTAACGGCTTGGTTGAGGTCGTCTAGGTCTAGATGTTCTAGTTGCATTGGTTTTGTGATGATTTTGTCTTCTTTGGTTTGTGTAATCCTGAACTGTAGTTTGGGTAGATTTGCGAATTTCTTCGTTATTGCTGGGTTTTGGTATACTCGAATAATTTCGCTTTTTAATTTTAAATAGCAATCTTCTTTTAATATGATTAGCTTGCTTCCAATTAAAGCTAGTCTGTTTTTGTCTTGGTTGCAATGGGTAGTTGCTATTACTTCTTGTGGAAATACAGCAATCCATTTGTTGTCTGTAACTTTTGGATTTCCATATTGTTAATTTGCTCTGGTTTTGACTCGCAATTCTCGTAGTGATTAGAGAATCTTAATAGTTGTACTGCACTAGGGCTATCCGTTTGAATAGCTGTCGTCGTTAATGATTGACATAAATATTGGCGGGTGTCAACTCTTTGCATTTTTCATTCGTAAAGCCATACCTAAGTTCATTTTGGGAAAGGAACTTGGTTTAAAGAATAATAACTTGATACTGGCTAGCAACTTTGAAGGGTTAATTCTACTATGGGGATTACTATTAAAAACGTAATTTCATAATTCTTTACATAATCTTTACTATGACTATTTCTTCAAATAAAAGTATGTTAGATTCTGTTACTTCAAAGGGTAGTTTACTGTTATTTATGAGTGATCTAATTCCTAATAATTCATTTAATAAGTCAATTGGTTCTATTATACTAGCATGTAATGTGTTTAATTTAGCAAATGTTACAGCGTTCTCTAGCGTGGCTAAAACTTGTTGAATTATGGTAATAGTTGATATCATTTGATTGAATATCGTGTTGAATCTTATTAGGTTTCGCATTCCTAGCATTGTGGTTTGCATGTTACTTTCAAGGGTTAGTATTCTGTTGGTTATACTGTCCTGGTTTTTACTAATTTACTTAATGTATCATTGAATTTTATTATGGTTGACTGAGTTAAGGATATTTGATTTCTAACAATGGTTTTTAGGTCATTCTGGTTTCCAATTAGTTGTTGTATTGCGTTGTCATACCGTTCAGCGTCTTGATTGTCCAAATTACTTGTGATCGCTTTTATAATATAACATAGTCCGTTAATAAATCCTCTTTTCTGTCTTGTGATTTGGTCTGTTGGTATTAATCTAGTAAATTTGTCGTTTGTGTTCTTCAAGATGTTTTCTATTATGTTTTTGTAATTAAGCATTTCTATCGCGTATTTTTTTTCGAATTTGGCTGTGTCCATTGATTGTTTCAGTCTGTAGTAATTGACTTTAATTATATAAAATTCTTGTTTTAGTTCGGTTAAATCAAATTTCTGTGCGAATGTATTGTATTTTGCATACTTCCCAATTTTACTGGTAGTATGCTGGGGTTGTTTTTAATGTCTTCCACTATTATGTCATTGTCGTCCGTTCTACCTGGGTGGAGGTTGATGGCAAGGGTGGTGGTTGTCCATCTGAAATTACAGGGTGTGTTGGATTCTTTAAGTGAATGTATTTTACAATTTTTCTGTACGACTACATTATTATCTGAAATCTTTTTGATTTTAAACGGGCTTAAATTTCTGGGGGCCGTTTTGTGTCTTTTACCTTTGAAATTTTTTTCATACATAGTTTGTCCTACTGAAAATTTATTTATATTAGTTTTCGCGTTATGGGTTTTTGTAATACGTTCTTTATCGTTATCTAATTTCTTTTTATAGTGTCATAAGTTATTTTTAATTTTTCTTTGTGATCTTTTGCGTACTGTTGGTGTAATTCTTTGTTATAGTATATATCGTAAGGGTTGCAGGAATCCGAGTCTCCTAATGTTAATTCGAGGGGTGTAAAATTAGTTGATGAGTAAATTGTGTTGTACGCAATTAATGCGTATGACATTAAATTAGTGATATGATCTTTCTTATAGGTTAGTCTTAATAGTCTGATTTGTTAGGTGTAATCTTTCAATAAGTCAATTTGACTCTGGGTGATTTTCGGTTATAAAATGAATTTTTATTTTGTGAAGTTGTAGGGTATTTTGTATTGTTTCGTTTCTGAATACGCTTCCATTGTCTAAAATTATTGATTCGCGTGTGCCATAAAATGTAAAGTATTGTAGGAATCCTGGAGTTACATTTTTTAAAATAACGGGTATCGCTTGATTTACTTTCGTGAATGCGTCTACGATTGTCAAAAAGTTCTATTACTAAAGTGTCTGCGTGTAGTTTTTGAAAAGGTTTATCGGGTGTTTTAGTTATCATTAAGGGTATTTTTGGGGGTGACCTGTCGTATTTTGCTTTGTCGCATAATTCGCATTGGTTGATAAAATCACTGGTTAATTCTTTTATGTCTTTGGAGTAATATCTTCTAATGAGTTGTTTTATTGTTTCGTTGATTCCACGATTGTTGGTTTTTCCTTCGTGTTGATTTCGAATTGCGTGGTTTATTTCGTTAGGGGCATCTAAAGTTATTACTTTCCGTGTACATCTGATAATTTCGGGTCCTGAGTTATTAAATAATCTAATGTATAGTTCTGAAAATCTCTTGTATAAATGTTCGGTGTTGAAATAAAAATAAAAACGGTTTTTCTCTGGCGTATATTCCTTTAAAATTTGTATTATCTGCTCTTCGTTATCATCTTTCGTTATTTGAATTTGATATATTTCCTTACTATCTGTTTTTGTATATTTTACTGGATTGGGGTTGGTTAATTTGGTTTATGTCGAGAGCTTCATTAAAAATTTTAATTGCGGTTTTTGGTTCTTTGTTTTGTGTTGAGTGAATAGTATGTCTATTTCTTCTGGGTTTTCTCTTATCTCTGTTTCGTCTAAGTTACCCATAATTGATTCCGTTTCCATTGCGTTAAGTTAAATTCTGCTTAGTGCATCTGCGTTATTATTATAAATTCCTTTTTTGTATATAATTTCATAAACATATTCTTCTAGTCTAATCCTCCATCTTTGTAATTTTGAATTCGGTTCCTTGAGTTTGTACAACCAAACTAATGGTCTATGGTCGGTTTATATATAGAATTTTCTTCCATAAAGATATGGTCTAAAATATTTTGTTGCCCGTATAATTGCTAACAATTCTTTCTCAATTGTGTTGTATTTTTGTTCTATTTAATAGTGTCCGTGGTGTGTAGCTGATTGGTTTATCGCTACCTATTTTTCCTTGGCTCAATACTGCGTCTAATGCCACGTTCGATGCGTCGGTTTGTCAATATAAATGGTTTTGAAAAATCTGGATATTCTAATACAGGGTGATTCGTAAGGCTGCATTGAATTTTCTCTACTGATTTAATAAATTCTGGGGTGTGTTCCATCTTATTGCCTTTCTTTAAGCAATTTGTTAATGGCTTGGATATTTGTGCGTAACCTTTGATGAATTTTCGGCAATAACCACTGAGTCCTAAAAATCCTTTAATTTCCTTATTAGTTTTGGGTAGGGGGTAATTTAGTACTGCGTTTGTGTATGCGTATGCGTATGTGTCCTAAAAATGCTACTTTTTTGTAGAAATTCACTTTTATCTAATTGGACCTTAAAATGAGCTTTTCGTAATCGTTCAAAAACTTCTCGTAATCTTTCGATATGTTCAGTCAGTGATGTTGAGTATACGACAATGTCGTCTAAGTATACAAGACATTTCTCATTGTGTATCCCTCTTAAAGTGTTGTCCATTACTGTTTGAAAAGTAGGGGGATGCGTTCTTTAATCCAAACGGCATGCGTTTGTTTTCATAATGTCCATTAGGTGTACTAAAAGCTGTTTAGGTTGTGTCCTTCTCGTCCATCTCTACTTGGTGATATCCTGAGGCGAGGTCTAATGTCGAAAAATATTGACACTTTTCTAATTTGTTCAAGATTTCCGTAATATTGGGTGGCGGGTATTTATCGTCTACAGTTTTCTCATTTAGTTTTCTGTAATCGATAACCATTCTATACTTGCGTTTGCCTGAGGCATCTAACTTCTTTGGTACTATTAATACGGGGCTGCTCCATGGTGAGTTTGAATGTTGGATGATATCCTGCTTTAATAGATCTGCTACCTGTCTATCTACTTCTTCTTAACTTGCTTGAGGTAGTCTGTATGCTTTGGTGAATATTGGCTTATCGTCTGTTAATTCAATGTTTTGTTTCACGGTGTTGGTGAAAGTTAATGTTATTTCTTCACAATGGAATATATCTTGGTATTCGAAACATAAGTCCTTAATAGCTCTCTCCTCCTCGTTATTAATATCTTTGTTAAAACGAATGTTAATTAAGTTTTCTTTCAACATTCTACCGTGTCTTGTAGGGTTGGAATCGTTTTCATATTCCTCGTCGATTTCCATCTCGCTGAAATTTACTTCTTCTACGTCTATTGGATGGGGTAACTTTTTGAGTTTAAAATTGCGGTGTTGGCATAACTGTCTTTTATTTGTACTAACGTGGTGGGTGTTTATACTTCTTGTTGAAAGGTCATGTGATTTATGATGCCTATGTCGTTTTTTGAGTTTACTAACACTTTTATTTGTTTTTCTGTCCTGGGTTCGATTGTGTATTTTTGATCGGTTTGAATATTACTGTTTTGAAATTCAATGAGAATTTGTCCGTGTTTTGTTCTCAGTAATCGTTTTTTCTGTCAATGTTCGATCCTAATTTTTTTAGAAGATCCATGCTTATGAATCCGTCGTATTTGTCGTTAAATTCAAAGATGCAAAATTTGTGTTTCATTTTTAAGTTAAAAGTTTTTGGTAGGGGTATGTGTAGGGCGGTTATATAAGCCTATCGGAATAAATAGCAATTACTTCACCTTGTCCTTCGATATGCGCTGGTCGATTGCTTGATGTGGAATTATCTACTTGATTGTGTAGCATGCCGTGAGAATACTGGGGACTGTAATACCAATAAACTCAGCCCTTTTATGAAAGGAGTTTCAACTGACACACTACATTTATTTATTAATATGAAAAAACTATTTACACAAAGAAACAAGACATTTTGTAATGTAGCAGGAACGTCCTACCACACTGAAAATTGAACAAGAAGTGTTACTGAGCTCTGACGGAGCCGTCCGAAGACAAGACTACCGATCATAAACGTAGAAAACATTTGCATTCATAGGCGTACCGTAGAATGCATAAAGAGCGATACAAATTAAATTAATTTAAATTAATACACACTTTAACAGTATGTTTGCTATAAATTGGTGTATTGTCATTTTGTGGGCTGTCTTAATTTTGAAGGGTTCTTTTTCTACAAAATCTAAATATCGTGATGTAGCGATACGTATCGGTACGAATCGATTCGCATCGATAATTTATCTACTCTTTCTTTGGGAATAAAATCACAAGATCGTTTTAAAATAATGTATTTACTGACAATTCGATCTTTCACTTAAGATTGTTTGTTATCAAAATAATTAAAGTTTCAAGTTTAATATATATATATATATATATATATATATATATATATATCCCGTATCGCCCACCCCTATATATATATATATATATATATATATATATATATATATTACTCAAATTTAGACCCAGGTAGAAAATTAATTAACGACAGCAAATAATTTTAATCACCGTGTATAAGGAAGCTTTGGGTACTAATACGCTTCATTTAAAGGCATCGGAAGGGAAAATAGAATGCGAATTTCCTAAAATCGTCCGTCGCGGGACAAATTCGACTTGCAAGCGAGCCATTATATAAACCCGTGCTGATAGGAGCTTAGCTCTCTTTTATTTTTGATTTTATGCGATACTTCAAACAGTTTTGCTCGTTATTTTTTGATTTTATTCGATACGTCAAGCAGAATACATGGTGATTACGTGCTACGATAAAAGTTATTATGCATTAGTGCACTTAGAGAAGATAAATAAAGGTAATAAAGTCTAGTTATATTTGCGTTTGCAATTATCCAAATTAATAACGATAAATAAATAAATAGAAGTATGCAGTTTTGGTATAGCGTGAAAGAATTATGAATTTCAGTGCTATTTTTCGGGAGTGTTAGTAATTAAATGTTATTCGTAAACGTGATTGGACCCACAAAACAAGATTTAGATATACATAGATGAATTCCTGAGAAGCCCTGAAACCTTTTTAGACGAATGGTGGTGTAGAAAAATTTTAAAGGCGGCCAGAAATCCGAGGATGTAAACATAACCCAGTTGGAATGGTGGGATTAGCAAGGACGATGTACATTGGAGTCACGAGTGCATTAACCTTCAGGTAAGTTATGCATTGTTGTTTGATCTTAGGTGTTTTGGTGTGTGTTGAATATCTTTATAATTTGTTTGATAAAGAGGGACAGTAGTAAATTTGTATAAACAACAAATTTTGAATTTTAAGGTAAATTTTTCTTGTATAAGTAGAAAGGAGTATTTATCAGGTTTATGTTTTTGATTATGATGAAAATTTGGGTCTGTGTTTGAGCTCAATTAGACAAGGACTCTAATTCTGGATGCGAATTAAAATGATGACAAATTTGAACTTGAAATTTTATGATGCTGAAATTTATGTTGAAATTTAATTTTGAAATTTTAATGTATTGTGAATATTGATGTAAATAGAGTTAACGTTAATGTTTGTGGTAGGAATGTGTTTGTTTTTTTATGAATGAGGATGAAAGTTATCTAGGTGAGCAGCCGAGGCGGAAAGAGTCAAGAGGCGATTATCAGAAGAGATTCAACGGACAAGAGAATCACAGCAATTCTTGGTACAGAACGTGGGCAATTCAAAAATAGAGCGTGAAACACAGCAAATATATATATATATATATATATATATATATATATATATATTACTCATATTTAGACCAGGGTAGAAAATTAAATAATCACATCAAATAATTTTAATCACCGTGTATAAGGAATTTTATTAGATAATACGCTTTAGTAAAACACCGTGGAGAATAAAAATTTATTAGTTTCATTAAACATAAGAGATTTAAATCATGTACAAGACGCTTTATATCAAAAGAAGCAGTATTAAAAAGCTCTGCGTGTAATGTAATTATTCCTAAACAAACGGAAATTAAGTGCAAAATTTATCTTAATTAACTCTATTTCAAGTAACCGGTATTGAACAAAACGTACAGATAATATCTATAGAAACTTGTAAAAACCCAATGAAATGCAAATCCTAGAAGTGTTAGTTAGAAGTAGGATGTTTGAACACACCTGCGTATTTTAAAAGGCAATTTCAGTTTAATTTGTCTAGATAAACATGTCGATTCTAAGGATATTGGAAACGGTCAGATGCTTTAGCACGAAATACAAAACAGGGTTTATTTAAAAAGCTTTGAGAATTAATATTATTTTGAACACCTGCGTAGTTTAAATATCACGTACGGCGAAAATTGTGTAGATAACAAATGGTTTCAAAGAATCTTGGAGAAACCGGGGCTTAATATTCACGAGAATGTGCGATACGGGGTTATTAAACCCAGATAGTCCACATGGACTAAAATATAATCGATAATAAAGAATATCAATTTGCACCAATACGAACAGGTTAGAAAAGGAAAGAGAAAATGCGTCAAGCAAAGACACATATAGTAAAAGGCGTGATTTAAGCAACGTCACGAGGGTCACAATTGGTTGAAAATAGGATGCAAATATCAGAGGTAGAAACAACAATTTCTGTACAAAATTAATTAGTTTTTCTCGGACATGTTTGCGTGCCGTGTGAGAATTTCTGAGATTTAAATGGGGCGAGTGAAAATTTCGTAAAAACCGACGCGCGAGCGACGGACTGGGAACATAGAATGAGAAATTCTTAAGAATTGTCTGTTTTGGGGAACAGACCGACAGACAGGCTTTTTGCTATATATACCGGTGGTAATATGAATTTCGGTCTCTTAGACTTTTGACTATTCGATGCGTTAAAAGCTCTTACATCCGCGACTTGATTCAAGATGTTAAACAGTGCATTTTAGTTTGATAAAATAATTTAAAATTTTTCTCGTATATTTTAGTGATTCAAAATAGTTTGTTCTTTACGTGCTAACATGAATGTACTTCAGTGCACTTAGATACAAGGTAATAAAATTTAGTATCACTGTACCAATTAGCAAAATTTACAACGACAAATGTATACACAAAAGTAGGCAGTTTTGGCGTATATTGGTGAAAAACGCATGAATTTCTTTGCTATTTTTCGGGGGTGTTAATAATTAAATGGTTCAAATACGTGTCTGGATCCACGAAACAAGGGTCAGATATACACAGATGAGTTCCGGAAAAGCCCAGAAACAACTTTAAATAAATGGTGATGGAGAAAATTTTAAAAGAGTTGAGAATTAGAAGCCGTAAATATAATCCTGTTGGAATGGTGTGATTACTAAAGGGACGATGTACATTGAAGCTTCGAGGACAGTAACCTTCAGGTAAATTATACCATTTTGTTTGACATTTTTGTGTGTGTTGAATAACTTTATAATTGATTTACTTTAAATGGACATTAGTGAAATTGTACTAACCATAAAATTTTAATTTTAAGATGAAATTTGCTTGTTTAAGTAGAAAGGGGTATTTAGTATTGATATTCTGAATTATGATGAAAATATGGGTATGTCTTTTAGCTCAATTAGACGAACCTGGTGAATTAACGTAAAGGGGTGGTAGATGCTCCCTTTATACTCAGACTCCGGTCTGCTTATATTGTTATATTAATTAGTAGGCATCCAACAAGGACTTTAATTCTGGATGCACGTTAAAGTGATAATAAAATTAATCTTGAAATTCTTTTTAAAACTGAATTTTATACTGAAATTTAATTTGAAAATTTAATGTATTCTGAATATTGATGTAAATAGAGTTAATGTTGATGTTTGTGGTAGGAATGTGTTGTTTTTTTATGAATGAGGATGAAAGTTATCTAGGGGAGCAGCCGAGGCGATTAACAGAAGAAAGTCAACAGACCAGGTAATTCAAGAGGTTTCACAGCATTCTTGACGCCCAATTCGTGAGGCTCGATTTTAAAATGGTTTCATAGCATTCTTGGCGCCCAACGTGGGGCTCGAGTTCCAAATAAAATTTTTGTGATTTTATTCCAGGAAACTGGCGATCTGAGAGAGAGAGTTTCTGTGTGTGTATAAATTTAAGAGTAGTTAGAGTGTGCGTGAGTGATTTGAACGTATGCAGAGAAAAGAGTGGTTAAGGAGTCAAGGAGTGGAAATTGGAAGTGACGATAGTGCATTGTGTGAGAAAAATTCGAAAATGGAAGAAGCTGGAGGCAGTAGAGATCAGTCGAGGACGGAATCAGGGGATCAAGGAAATGAGTTAATGATGAGAATGTTTGAGGAAATGCGATTAGCTAGGGAAGAATCTAATAGAGCGAGGGAGGAGTCCAACCAAAAATTAGAGCAGATAAGCGGGAAAATTGAACAAAATACTAAAGAATTTACAGAATTTAAAGATAGTCTTACCATGAAACTGGGGGAAGTAGAAAATAGGGTTGAAAAAAATGAGCGTGATATTACAGGTCTTCGACAGGAAATGGGACATTTAAGGTCCGAAGTACGCATTTTTTGTGATGAAGAGATTAATATAAAAATGACTGAAGTGACAGACTCATGTAGGGATCAGTTAGGCAGGGTAGAACGCGAAGTTAGTAATATCAAATACAACATGTCAAATTTAACGGGGGATGGTCCCAGATTTTCTACAGGTGGAGTATCATTGGACCAACACATGAAGTTTTATGGCGATAACAGGGTAAATCCACAAATTTTTATTAATAGTGTAAGAAATCTAGTGGGAAATTTATTTGACGAACAGACTAAACTAAATACGATAAAGGCTTTATTAAAGGACAATGCGGAAGCGTGGTACAATTTAGTAGGACAGGACATAGACACGTATCAGGACTTTGAAAACAAATTTTTAAAGCACTACTGGAGTGACCACAGACAAGATCGGGTACGAGACGACTTAATCACAGGAAATTTAAGGAGAATTTTCAGGAAGTAGGAGCAATATGCTATACGCGTATAGCATAGCAAAGCAACTGAACCCACCACTGACGGACCGACAAATTATTAAGTATTTATCACGACACTTCGAGGTAGACATAAGACAACACGTAGCACTACAGAACATAGTGGACAGAGAAATATTTTTGGAATACCTGCAGAGGTACGACGACGTAAGTAGTGGACGACCTCGGGATAATAGGGAAAGACAGATCAACACAGTTAGGTTTGACAATAGAAGGGACAACTACGCTAGACGGGGGAATAGTTACGGATACCAGCGACAGAATTGGGAACAGAGACGACCATATGTTAGGAGTAATAGTTTAGGAAGGGGACCTGCACCGAGACCGGGACCTACCAGAATGAATAGTTCACCAGACATGAGCGGGACTGCTAATAAAGACACGGAACGAGTGGAAACGCCTAGGACATACGCTGAAGTGACGGCTAGACCAGGACCGAGTAGGGAAAACAGACCTGGACAGGATTTTAGAACGCGACAGACCACTAGATTTCAGTGTAAATGTATATGAACATCCACGTGAATTTTTCAAAATTGAGGAGGAAGTAGAGCCAGAAACTGAGGAAAAATTATGTTTGCCAATTATTAATTTAGAAATTTTTGAAAATAATGTAGAAGTATTACTTGATACAGGGGCAGAGGCGAGTTTAATATCGGAGGAATTCGTCAGCAAAATTAGGGATAAGGTTTGTGATAGAATTATGCCTATAAAGCGTAGCCAGTTAGTAGCTCCAAATAAAAAGAAGTTTGCTGTAGTAAATAGTGTTGTGGTGCTTAGGATAGATATAGGAGGTTTAAGCTGTGAACAGGAGTTTGTAATTGTACCTGGACTGAAGTTTCAGAGCATTGTAGGTGTTGACTGTATGATGAAGTTAGGGGTTTTGATAGATATGGAACGGAAGGTAATAAGGATTAATGATAGGGTAGTGCCATGGAAGGGCAGTTATGAAGTCACAGAGGATGACACGGGGTTTAGTATTAATGTAGTAGAGGTAGAGGATGATGAAGTTAAACAGATCAACACAATAAGATGTCCAGAGGATAGGCAAGTAGAGGTTCAAGCTTTAATACAAAAACATGCAGAAGTAGTGGGGGTAGAAGCAGCATATCAGGAGCAGGTGAAGGCGAAATTAAGTAAAGATGGCAAGTTTGTTTTTAATAAAGTTAATTTAAGGAATTTATTCTGGCGGATTCTATTACACAAGAATTCTAGAAGGTACATAGAATTTTCCGTAGAGGGAAAAATTGATAATTTTAAAGTAGTATCGTTTGGTTTGTCGGCAGAAAAGGAAATAAGAATAAATAAGAAACAGACAAGTGTAGGGACTGAAGAAGAAGTAATATTTAAGAGTGAGGATAATAGGGATGATAAGTTTATTGTATGTGAGATAATAGGGATGTTAAGTATAGATATAGAAGGTGGAGAAATAGGGATGAAGAGTATTAGGATGGTAAGAAGAAAGACATGGAGGGTCAAGAAGAGAGTTAGATTTAAATAACTTGATGAACAAAGGATAGAGATAGGTGAATTTTAGTATAGATATAGGAATAAGAATAGAATAGAGAGTAGATATAGGTGGATATAGAAAAGTAGAAGTAAGTGTTTATAGAAAATAAAGCTAGGTATAGGATAAATATGGGAGATAATTAGGAATAGGTTTAGGATGAGAATAAAGAGTAAATGTAGAAAAAAAAAAAAAAGATAGGTTAAGTATAGATATTTCATATAAGATTAGTGGAGAGTTAGGAATAGAGTAAGGGCAGGATAGGTATATAGGATTAGGTAGGGGGAAGTAAAGTATAGTGAAGATTAGTTAAAAGTTAGGAATAGGATAGGTATATAGGATGTATATAGGATAAGATGGATAAGTAGGATGAAGTTAGGGATAATTTCAGTTTATAAAATTAGGTGAGAGTTAGGAATAGGATAGGGATATAGGGTAGGTGTAAATATTTTTTTGGATTGGAGACAAAGTAGGTAAGTTAGATAGATAAGGGTAGAGAGATAGGCAATTTTTTTAATTTTTTGTCTAAATGCTTTATATTTGCATTCAAATAAGTGGGATTATTTGTATTCAAATAGGGGAAAATACTCATATTTAGACCAGGGTAGAAAATTAAATAATCACATCAAATAATTTTAATCACCGTGTATAAGGAATTTTATTAGATAATACGCTTTAGTAAAACACCGTGGAGAATAAAATTTATTAGTTTCATTAAACATAAGAGATTTAAATCATGTACAAGACGCTTTATATCAAAAGAAGCAGTATTAAAAGCTCTGCGTGTAATGTAATTATTCCTAAACAAATGGAAATTACGTGCAAAATTTATCTTAATTAACTCTATTTCTAGTAACCGGTATTGAACAAAACGTACAGATAATATCTATAGAAACTTGTAAAAACCCAATGAAATGCAAATCCTAGAAGTGTTAGTTAGAAGTAGGATGTTTGAACACACCTGCGTATTTTAAAAGGCAATTTCAGTTTAATTTGTCTAGATAAACATGTCGATTCTAAGGATATTGGAAACGGTCAGATGCTTTAGCACGAAATACAAAACAGGGTTTATTTAAAAAGCTCTGAGAATTAATATTATTTTGAACACCTGCGTAGTTTAAATATCACGTACGGCAAAAATTGTGTAGATAACAAATGGTTTCAAAAAATCTTGGAGAAACCGGGGCTTAATATTCACGAGAATGTGCGATACGGGGTTATTAAACCCAGATAGTCCACATGGACTAAAATATAATCGATAATAAAGAATATCAATTTGCACCAATACGAACAGGTTAGAAAAGGAAAGAGAAAATGCGTCAAGCAAAGACACATATAGTAAAAGGCGTGATTTAAGCAACGTCACGAGGGTCACAATTGGTTGAAAATAGGATGCAAATATCAGAGGTAGAAACAACAATTTCTGTACAAAATTAATTAGTTTTTCTCGGACATGTTTGCGTGCCGTGTGAGAATTTCTGAGATTTAAATGGGGCGAGTGAAAATTTCGTAAAAACCGACGCGCGAGCGACGGACTGGGAACATATAATGAGAAATTCTTAAGAATTGTCTGTTTTGGGGAACAGACCGACAGACAGGCTTTTTGCTATATATACCGGTGGTAATATGAATTTCGGTCTCTTAGACTTTTGACTATTCGATGCGTTAAAAGCTCTTACATCCGCGACTTGATTCAAGATGTTAAACAGTGCATTTTAGTTTGATAAAATAATTTAAAATTTTGCTCGTATATTTTAGTGATTCAAAATAGTTTGTTATTTACGTGCTAACATGAATGTACTTCAGTGCACTTAGATACAAGGTAATAAAATTTAGTATCACTGTACCAATTAGCAAAATTTACAACAACAAATGTATACACAAAAGTAGGCAGTTTTGGCGTATATTGGTGAAAGACGCATGAATTTCTTTGCTATTTTTCGGGGGTGTTAATAATTAAATGGTTCAAATACGTGTCTGGATCCACGAAACAAGGGTCAGATATACACAGATGAGTTCCGGAAAAGCCCAGAAAGAACTTTAAATAAATGGCGATGGAGAAAATTTTAAAAGCGTTGAGAATTAGAAACCGTAAATATAATCCTGTTGGAATGGTGTGATTACTAAAGGGACGATGTACATTGAAGCTTCGAGGACAGTAACCTTCAGGTAAATTATACTATTTTGTTTGACATTTTTGTGTGTGTTGAATAACTTTATAATTGATTTACTTTAAATGGACATTAGTGAAATTGTACTAACCATAAAATTTTAATTTTAAGATGAAATTTGCTTGTTTAAGTAGAAAGGGGTATTTAGTATTGATATTCTGAATTATGATGAAAATATGGGTATGTCTTTGAGCTCAATTAGACGAACCTGGTTAATTAACGTAAAGGGGTGGTAGATGCTCCTTTATACTCAGACTCCGGTCTGCTTATATTGTTATATTAATTAGTAGGCATCCAACAAGGACTTTAATTCTGGATGCACGTTAAAGTGATAATAAAATTAATCTTGAAATTCTTTTTAAAACTGAATTTTATGCTGAAATTTAATTTGAAAATTTAATGTATTCTGAATATTGATGTAAATAGAGTTAATGTTTGTGGTAGGAATGTGTTGTTTTTTTTTATGAATGAGGATGAAAGTTATCTAGGGGAGCAGCCGAGGCGATTAACAGAAGAAAGTCAACAGACCAGGTAATTCAAGAGGTTTCACAGCATTCTTGACGCCCAATTCGTGAGGCTCGATTTTAAAATGGTTTCACAGCAATATATATATATATATATATATATATATATAGGGGTGGGCGATACGGGATTTTGCGTATCGAATATCGATACATATTTTATATCAAAAATCGATACGTATCGACACGTATTGATACATATCGAGTATCGATATATCGATATTTATTTTTCGCTGTATCGGAGGGGTCGATACGGGGGCCGTATCGATACGTATCGATATATCGATACGCCGACCCAGCCCTATTTATTACTGTAGTACATCACGTTTTCTTTCTCTACAATTATGTTCATTGCCTCTTCTAAATTTTGGGGATGTTGAAATCTTATTTTGTCCGATAGGCGTTCAGGTAAGGTGTTGATGTATGTGTCTAAGGCCATTTTGTCGTACATTTTCTTTTTTAGTAATCGGATATTTTGGTCGGGTTTTTCAATTTTTAACTTTGTAAAAATTAAACTTCGTTCGTCTTGACATTTTATACCGAATTGGTAGGGTGATTGGTTATACTCCATTCTTAGATTTATTAAATCGCGGACCAGACATTTGATGTTTCGTTGGTCGCCAAAATATGCAATCTGAATACGTTTGTATTCTTCCCACTCGATCAGATCTTCTCGACTGGCAATCAGAGTTATTGCTCTGCCGGTCAGCTTATTGATTATCAGGCGTAATAGTAAAACATTGCGTTTGGTGTCTCCTGGTTTATAAAAAGATTTTAAAAATATCTCGCACGCGGTAATGAAGATCCCTAATAGTGCTACCTTTCGTCATATTGAGGAATGTTCTCAAGATAAAGCTTTATATCGGAATTAATAGTTGTTAATAATAATTAATTGTTGCTTTTAGTTCAGTTGGTATTGTTTTTGTATAAATTGAGAGATACCTTTTAGTTTGTGTTGTTAGTTTTCAGTTTGGCTTGTCACTTTTTAGTTTGGTTTATATACAGTTATTTAAAAAATCGTTTTACGTATTTTTTATATATATTTATCAAGTGCTATTGAGAATTTCTGTTTAGTAATTGGCTTGTCAATTATTGTCGCTTTGAAGTGTATATTTATAACTTTGCAGATATCACAATTATTGCGAATTGAGTTTCAGGTTTTTTTCTGAGTAATAATTTCCTGTAATAACTGCGTTATAATTATACGCTTTTATTTCAGATTTGTGCTGATTAATTAAGTGTTGCAATGATAAAGTTGCGTCAAAAGTTGCATTAATAAGTGCACAAAATGCTTCTTTATAATTATATACTTCAGTTAATTTGTTGCCTTGAAAATGTTTAATTATAAAGTTACAGGTTTTCTGAATAAATTCTTTCAGTAATAGTCGCTGCAAAAATGGTACCGATAATTGCGTTCTATTTATACCTTAAGCTTCATACTTGCTGAATAAATCGTTTCATTCATTTAAGTCGTAGTAAGTTGTAGTACTCGTGCATAAATGCGTAAATATAAATTTCTTTGTTAAAATGAGTTTGCGATAAAATATAATATCAAATTGTGCAAAAATGCGTATATAATTTTTTGTTGCTTTCTAGCTAATATCAATAATTGAAAATGGTTAGGATAAATAAACTTACATAATTTTCATTGCCAGTTCCATCAGTTTTCTTTCTTTGGGCTTGGTTGAATTTGTACCTTGTCCAATTTTTGTTTGTTTTTCCAGATAAAGAATTAAGATTCACGACCACTAGTTCGTCGATTTTGGATTTACTAGTGCCCTTCTGGAATCCGTTCCGTCTGCGCCAGTTAGATTTTGGGCCTCTTGGAGCGACTTTTTAAAAAAACTTCTTCCAAAAACTCTTCTAACAAATTTATTTAAAACAGATATTACAATGGAAATTAACAAATGGCTGCATTATATTCATTAACGCTTTTAACAATCAAAATTACTTTCACTAATTAACTTTAATTAAACAGAATTGAGTAGCTTGAACAACCAACAATGTTAAAGTTGTGAAGCTTGGGACTGACTATCTTGGGCTCCTGGGGGTATATATGCTGTCCCTGCCCCTCACATCGCTTGTGGGAACTGCAGAACTCATGTCTGCTATTTTCTTTATTCACTTATCCAATACAAAGTAACAATATTAATTCTAACAATAAGTTTCTTACAGTCTATTGTGACCTGCACATGCAGTGTCAAGTTACGTCTGGAATACAATGTATTCACATCCGTTCTCACGTCTGGTTTATGAACTTCCATTAACCTTTTGTAATCTGTCCTTCAATTATATATTGTTGCATATAACTTAAGTTTTAATGATTCTATTTAATTATACATATATATTGATTTGGGGAATATATAACTCGCTCTGGAATGAAATTCGCCTAGAATGCGGTTCGAGAACATCTAGAGTGTCGCCTTATGATTAAAATTTACTCGTTCGAGAACTTATCAGCACGTCGCTCTAGAGTCACTCAAATTACCGTGATCGACAGTGAATTAATAATCGCACGACATGCGCACTTAAAGTCATCGCGGTTGTTTTGCTTACTACTAGCTTGTGTTTAGCATTAATGATTGTTGATTTGTTGTACTGGTTATTATGGAGAGTTCTAAAGTATTGGAGATATATGACCCTATAAAGAAAAAATCATATACATTACACCTATCTGTAGATGATCACCCGTGCCTTAAAAAGTGTCTTTGTTAGATAACATGAACTAAACGTATACATAATAATTATTAAGATTGATCATTAATTTTGGAAATTATTGATTACAATAATTGATGTTCGTACTTTTTACAGATACTGCCTTTGCTCAAACACTATTAAATCACGCACAAGCAGCAACATAACATGCAATACCAGTACTCCTGATTTTGATAAATCCAATGTTGAAACGGTGCCTACTGAATTATGTGAAACAACAAATTCATTGGCGATGCCTACTGGATGGGATAATTCTGCAATTCAATTGTTAATTGCATTATACAAAGAAAACATTGATAAATTTAAAAGTACTACAGTGAAGAATGAGCATGTGTGGAAAACAATTGCAGAAGCGATGTTGGAACAGGGACATACTTACACTAAAACCCAAGTAGAAAACACGTTTAAATATTTGAAAGGTCGCTAGTTACATATCCCCCAAATTGATGTATATGTATATTTAAATGAAAGAGTTAAGTCGTAAGAAATAGATTGTTGCATTGTATAATTGAAGGACACATTATAAAAGGTTAATGGAAGTTCATTAATCAGAAGTGAGAAAGGAAGCAACTATTTTGTATTCCAGACGCAACAAGATACTGAAGGTGCAGGTCACAAGAGACTATAAGAAACCAATTGTTAGAATTAAGATTATTAAAAAGTAATACATTGTATTGTATCAAGAAATACCAGACATGAGATCTGCATTTCCCACTAGTGATGTAAGAGCAGGGATTGAATAAATACCCCGAGGAGCCCATGCTGGACAGTCAGTCTTAGAACTTCATAACTTTAACATTGTTAGTTGTTCAAGCTACTCATTTGTAATTATTAATTATTGACAGTCAGTCTCGAGCTTCACAACTTTAACATTGTTGGTTGTTCAAGCTACATTTAACTTTGATTAAGAGGTTAAGTAATATAACGTACAATTTGTCCAATAATTGTAATTGCTGTTTAAATAAATTTGATAGAAGTGTTTTTTGTAAGAAATCTTTCTTAGAAGAAAGCTCCAAGAGGCCCGAAAGGATTCCAAAAAGGCACCGGCGATTCCAAAATAGAAAAAGTGGTGGTCGTGAATTCCAATTCTTTATCTGGAAGAAAACCAATTGGACAAAGTACAAAATCGATCAAGTCCAACAAAGAGGAAAGACTATAATGGAACTGGCAATCAAACTTTTGTGAGTACCATAAGTTCATTTTTCCTAACCATTTTTCAATTGCATATTGATATTAGCTAATAAGAAACAAAAGGAATTTTATATATGCATTTATGCACAATTTATTACAATTTATCAGGATTTATTAATGAAACGATTTATTCGGCGAAAGCCTGAGCTTTATTACAACAAAAGTGTATAATTATAACACAGTTCTTTGTATCATTTTATTACAGCAAATATTATTCAGAAAAATTTGAAAAGCTTGATTTTATCAACTTTATAATCTCTTACAAAGTTTATAATTAAAACACTTTCATTGCAACAATTTAACGAAGGTATATAATTACACACAGTTTATGTACAATTATTGCAACAATTTAATGAAATAATTATTCAGCAGAAGTCTGAAACCGAAGTAATTATAACCAAGGTTATTATAACTACACACAATATACGTAACGATAAGTGATTCTTTAAATAACTTTAGTACAAACTCGACTGAAGGTAACTTAGAATTAAATTATAGATATGAATACTGAAAACATGAAACTCTATTTAGACTTAATAACCAAGCTTTATTAGGTATTTTCATTACTTCTTGCGAGACATTTTTAAAGTTCTTTTACAAACAAGGGGACGTAGATCGCAACATTTGGCTTCTACGTTTAATAATCAGCAAATTAACCGGCAGAGCATTGACTTTGATATCCAGCAGGCATGACCTCGTAGAGTGGGACGACTTTAAACGAATATTAATAGCGTATTTCGGAGACCAAAGAAATATAAAATTCTTAATTAGAGACTTAATAAACCTACGGATGGAAACCAATCAATCGCCATATCAATTTGGTATGAGATGTCAAGACGTAAGGAGCTTGATGCTAACCAAACTGAAAATCGAGGATCCCGATCAAAACGTACTTTTAATTAAAACAAAGATGTACGACATGGCCCTGGACACATACATAAACGCGTTACCCGAACGATTATCAGACAAAATAAGGTTTCAACATCAGCAAAACTTAGAAGAAGCAATAAGTTTAGTTGTAGAGGAAGGAACGTTATGTATTACAGAAATAGAATATATAATCCTAACGCGAATAAGAACTATTCACCGATTAAAACAATACAAGCGGCGAGACAAATTGCAACGCAACCGAAATATACACCATTTAACGCACCAATGAATCAATCACGAATTAACAATCCAAACTTTAATAACACAAATTTCAACAATCAACCTTGACAATTTCCAAGACCAACATTTAATTCAAACTTTACGAAACCCACATTCACACCAAAATTCAATCAGAATGCGAATCTAACATGGCAAACATTCGTAAATTCCTACAGAAACACACCGATGACGAGTAACAACAACCCCAATAATTATTACAAACTAACTCCTATGGACACTTCACATTTGTACAAACGATCTTTAGAATTATATATTAGATTATTTAATAATTCAGGATCCGAGATTATCAGATGTACACGAAAATTAATAACTATAGATAACGCAGATGAAATAAATGACGTAATTCGAAACCAACACGAAGATAAAACCAATCATCGTGGAATTAACGAAACATTAAAACAACTCAAAAGAAGATATTACTTTAAAGACATGAAGGAATTAACCACGGATTTCATCAACCAATGTGAATTATGCGACAATGCAAAATACGACAGATCACCACCAAAAGTACCCTTAATGTTAACCAAAACTCCCGACAAACCTTTTCAAAAATTACATGAAGACACTTTGGTAGTAGAAGCTCAAAGCTTTTTATCGATTGTAGACGCATTCACCAAAGTAAGCCAAGCGATACCCATCACTTCAAAAAACAGTATCGCTGTAAACCAAGGATTTTACAATACTTTACATTTTACGGTACACCCGAATCGATAACCTTAGACAATGGAAGCGAATTTAGAAACAAAACTATACAAAATACCCTAGAACTCCATAAAATAAATATTCATTTTATAACAGAAAATCACCCGGAATCGAATAGATTAATTGAAAGATTACACTTAACATTATTAGAACAAATTAGACTGTTAAGATTAACCTATAAGAAAGAGCATATCACTAATTTAATGTCATACGCCGTATTTGCTTACAACAATACAATTCACTCATCAACTAATATTACACCGCTCGAATTAACATGAGGACACTCAGATTCCCGCAATCCTTACGATATACACTACAATAAAGAAGTATATTAACCCGCAACGAAAACACCAATATAAATAAATTTTCAGTAGGACAAACCGTGTACGAGAGGAATTTTGAAAGTAAGATACAAAATGGCCTCCAGAAATTTAGGTCCGTTTAAAATAAAAAAAATATCAGACAGGAATGTAGCCGTAGTAGACAACGGAAAAATCATAAAATACATACATTTAAGATACCCTGTAATTTCAGATGGACAGCTATCATCCTTGCCGTTAACCTCCACCCAGGTAGAACGGACGACAACGACATAATAGTGGAAGATATTAAAAATAATCCCGGTATACTACCAGTAAAATTGGGAAGTATGCAAAACACAGTAGACTATTGGACTTTCATACAGAAATTTGATTTAACCAAATTAAAACAAGAATTTTACATAATTAGAGAGAATTACAACAAACTGAAAGAATCAATGGACACTGCCAAATTCGGAAAAGAGTGCGCGATAGAAATGCTTAATTACAAAAACATAATGGAGAACATCTTAAAGAACACATACGACAAGTTCAATCCATTAATACCAACAGACCAAATCACAAGACAGAAAAGAGATTATTAACGGATTAGGTAATATCCTAAAAGCTATCATAGGTAATTTAGATAACCAAGATGCTGAACGATACGCCAACGCAATACAACAATTAATTGACAATCAGAATGACATAAAAACTATTGTTAGAAATCAAATATCTTTAACTCAATCAACCATAATAAAATTTAATGATACACTAAGAAAATTAGTAAGGAATCAAGACAGTATAACTAATAGAATACTAACCCTTGAAAGTAATATGCAAACCACAATGTTAGGAATGCGTGATCTGATAAGATTTAACACGATATTTAATTAAATGACATCAAACCTCATTGTAATTCAACAAATTTTAACCACATTAGAAAATGCTGTAACATTTGCTAAATTAAACACTTTGCATGCTAGTATTATAGAACCAATTGATTTATTAAATGAATTATTAGGAATTAGATTACTTATAACTAATAGTAAACTGCCCTTTAAAGTAACAGAATTCAACATACTTATATTTGAAAAAATAGCCATAGTGTCCCAAAACCAGTACAAATTATGAACTTGAAAATTCAGAAAGTCACAGACAACAAATGGATTGCTGTATTTTTGCAAAGAAGTAATAGCAACCGCCCATTGCAGCCAAGACGAAAACAGTTTAGCCTTAAATGGGAGCAAAGTAATTACCATAAAGGAAAACTGTTACTTAAAATTAAAAAGTGAAATCATTCGAGTATACCAAAACTCAGCAGTGACGAAGAAATTCGCAAATCTACCCGAACTACAGTTCAAGATTCCACAAACAGAAAAGAACAAAATTATTACAAAACCAATGCAACTAGAACATCTAGACCTAGACGACCTCAACCACGCCATAAAGTAAATGGACAATTATAAAGGACACTTAAGTGAATTAAAAGTGCCAAAATTACATTACGACAATATCCGTGTTTGGACAATTTTATTAATCATTGTAATAATTTTATTAATTGTATATTTATTGTATAAAATGTATCTTAGATATAAGAAGAAAGAAACAAAGGTAAATAAAGAAATCATAAACGAATCCTTTAAGGAAAATGAGTTTTAAAAATTAAGTGCAACCCTTAATTTTCATCTAAGTCGAGAGGAGTTACATATCCTCCAACTTGATATATATATATATATATATATATATATATATATATATGTATATTTAAATGAAACTTTTAAGTCTTAAGAAATAGATTGTTACATTGTATAATTGAAGGGCATATTATAAAAGGATAATGAAAGTTCATTAATCAGACGTGAGAAGGAAAGCAACTACTTTGTATTCCAGACGTAACATGATACTGCAGGTGCAGGACACAATAGACTATAAAAAATCAAAAAGTAATACATTGTATTGGATCAAGAAATAGCAGACATGAGATCTGCATTTTCTACAAGTGATGTAAGAGCATGGATTGCATAAATACTCTGAGGAGTCCATGACGGACAGTTAGTCTTAGAACTTCATAACTTTGACATTGTTGGTTGTTCAAGCTACTCATGTGTAATTATTAGTTATTGACAGTCAGTCTCGAGCTTCACAACTTTAACACTGTTGGTTGCTCAAACTACTCACTGTAATTTTAATTATTAATTAGTAACATTTAACTTTGATTATTTTTGAAACTAAGACGTCAACGAATATAACGTACAATTTGTCAAACCATTGTAATTACTGTTTAAATAAATTTGATAGAAGTGTTTTTTGGAAGAAATCTTTTTTAAAAAGAAGCTCCAAGAGGCCCAAAACCTATTTCGATACATAATGAAAAAGGTTCTGGGAAATCCCCAATATATTTTGAGTATTTCGATGTTTTTGAAGATATGTTTGGTGCCAAACTCAATGTGGTGCACGGTGCACTCGTCTCTACATCAAGTGTATCGTCCATTAGTAGTGACGAGGAACCTAAGATATAAAAACGCAAAAGCAGAATGGAGAAGGAAGTGGCATATTAGGCACAGCTTTAGAAGAAAAGGAGAACAGAAAAGAGGAAACTCGAGAAAGACGGCATCTAGAGAGGGTCGCTCTAACACAACAAGCAATTAATGTTTATCAAAAGATAATGGAACGTCTCATTGATAAATTGTAATAATAATCAATAAATTACACTTTTATTATTATTATATTTATTTTGCTTTTTATACAGTACTTATAACCTCTTTTGTACAAATTATACTGGAATTACATACGCACACTTAGTAGAAATAAATGAAACCGTAATTAACGCACAAAAATCAAACCTACACTTTATCGGTTTGTTATTAAGACATAATTTGTTGGTTATTTAAAATTTAATATCGTCTTTTCCTTCTAGTAAACAGTACAGTGGCTATATTATCTCTTAAATTTGTTGCATCTTGTAGATTTTCAGCTTCATTAATATCGTAAAAAGTATCATCGTATGTATTTCTTAAAAATTGTTGTCCTTCTTGTATGTAGTTGTCCTGTAATAAATCTTCGAACCCCAAGCATATATTATATAAAGCACAGCATGCAATCACAGTAGCTGGTATTAAATCAACACAATTCATATCTAAATACTTTAACCTTCTAAAACGTTCAAAAAGAAGAGCAAAACTTCGTTCTACTACTTGATCAGTTTTAGCATGGATTGTATTGAAATGTGTTTGAATCCGTGTTGTGTTACGTTTATTTTTCAACATAAATTAAATACCCTCTTTTCCCCTGGTCAAGTCATTACCCGCTCGAATAAATTCCATTTCTATTCTTAAATTTTCCAACAATACCCTGTATAGTGTAGATGTTCAGAATAAGCCCGCTTTAACATAATTTTAACTCAAATCCATTTTGCTTTTAAAACGAAAATTTATTCGATAAATTAAATAGTCAATACCTTGTTTTAGGTATCCGTTAATTTGTTAAACATTCCGATAACGTATAATTGATTTCTCTTGAGTTTCCCATCTAAAGACTTGTCGAAATAATGGATCCTACTATTATTTGATAGCGTGTTTTCCAGTTTGATAATCGCGCTTTGATAACGCGAGGATTGCAGTTCGAACTCGTGGTATTTGAAACAATTTTTAATTTGATTCTGCAGCTTGTGCGTTGAAATATTTTCTACATTACTCGTCCCAGTACTTCAAAAGTGATACACGTTTTTTGTTCGACAAGTAGAAGGTATCTTGCGTGTATCGGTGAGTTTTTCCGCGCTTACCCATCCTAATCAGATTCTCTTTTTAGCTTTTAGCTGGAGGCCAAATTGGTTCTTTCTATATGTAGGCCCAACTGTACTTAGCCACAGATCAACTGCCGTTGCCTGTAGATCGCTAGTGTCGTTATGGTAACAGGGTAAATAGATCCCGACGACCGTGGTGATGCAGTGCTGATTTACTCCCGATGTCGGGCAAGCTAAGTATCCCGACACATACAGGTATACAACTTGTTTTTTTGTGTATATCAAGGGCATATTCCTTATCAGCGTTTGGTGTAGTTACGTGATAAGAAACGTGACACTGTAGGACTATTGTATGTTGCTGGAAATCGATATCATTGCTCTACAGATGTGATGCACCATTGTTAAAAATGTTTGACAAAAGTTCCCACACGTTAACTATTTTCTACTGATTAGTTTATTTTACAGAAGGTATTATGTGCAATTTTAAAAACGCTTGACAAAAGCTCTCACATGTTTATTTTCGACTGATTAGTTTTATTTGGTGTAAAATACGAGATGCGCACTTCGTATCTAAAGTACTAAATTGTTTGTATCACATAATTGTTTGCTTTGAAATAGTAACGCTTAATTTATTTCTTTTGCTTGTTTGTACAGAATCCTTTATTTATTTTTATTGTTAATAGATAATCGTGGGCGACGTGCTTTTTTTTTGTTTTTTTTTGGTATTTAGGTAAATCCCCCCACTCTCCGTGTTTGGTAGTTAGCCTGGTATTTACGTTTCTTCCGGCTACGTCTAGGTGGCGGTATACACCACTAATGTAAAGAATATGCCTTATCGCCAAAAATACAAGTGTTATTAAAAAAAATTCCTAAAACAATATCATTGCATAATAATTATTGCTGTAGTTATATTGCTTACCTGGCGCAGAAACAATTTGTTGATAAACAGGAGAAGTACAAAAAATCCTTGTGTTACTTATGGAACCCGAATAGCCTGAAAAGCAATCAATAAATTTAAGTGTTGGTTCAGCTATGCTTTGCAAAATGATGGCATGGTAATGGCACGAAAACACTTTTTTGTAATGTACACTTCACTATCATCTTCAATATACCGGTAGTGTGACAGGCCGCCCTGTAATAAATCATAGTTATTAGATTAAGGTATTTTATTCCTGTTATATCATAAGTTTAAGTGTGTCGGGTAGCAGCGTTTAACATAGATGAGGACGTTTGCATCATGTGGATGCGGCAGGTTGTTGTGGGGTTGCGCGGGTCGACAGACGCAAACGAATGAGTAGTAGAAGTTAAACGTTCAAGTTTTGTGGAAGTAGATTTGCAATAATAATGCAATCGTGCGTGTTTTATGATTGAATAAGTATTACGCGTGTGTTATCAGTATAGTATAACTAAAACAAATTCTTGGAGTTGGTTTTAATTATTTAAACAATCGTTTATCGAGAAACACGCATCAAAGTGACAAACAGTATCATACACAAACACGAGTTAACAACGTTAGTCAGCTGAATTACAACGGGATGTTGTTGGCATTCCATAAGTAGGTTGAAAGTTGGTGCTGCGCTGTTAACTTCGTCGCGGGTGTGGTGAAGTAAGCCGGCTCATCGTGGAAATTGTGGACGTTCATCGCGTCAAAGGGTGAGTGGAATGAAACTTGTGATTTTTATTGCGCTTGATTTAAACAAGTTATTAGCATAACATTATTTAGAGTTCATGGTTTATTGTAATAGGCGGCTAGTTTTAGATTATTATTTGATATAAGGTTATTTCTTGTGTTATCAACGAAGAGTTTATTAAATTTGGCAGTTGTCTTTGACTGAAATTCGTGTTTTGTATCAATTATTAGTGTTGTAGAATATTATTTAATAGTTATAAAACTAAATATTTGACGCCCTGTGCTTACTTAGATTGGTTAGTGTTTCTCATTAACCCAGTATAAAGAAAGAAGTCTTATAGCTCGAAGGTAAGGAAAAGCCCCCGGGCCGTTTCAGTAGAAATCAGGAGTTGCCAGCAACCAAACAACGGCCAACACTTGTTTTACAGGTTTATAGAATGACCTTCCAGTAGTATACCTATTTTTGCATTATGGGTATCAATTCTTGGCATAATGCTTCAAAAGCTACAGGAGTCATACGAAAATTCGTTTGAAATTCACCCTTGAGGTACCTTGGAACAACTTGTTCGAAATAATTTTTGCACCTTGGAAGTTTCCTTTTGCGGGGTCCAAGTTTATTTTTAATTTTATTGAAAACCACGTTTTCCACAATTTCATCATCTGAACTGCTGCTTTCATTAAAATCGTTTAGAATATTAATTAAACATTTATTTAATAATAATGAGCTTGCGGCAATGACTGCTTGGGTTTGTGTTTTCATATTCTTCAACCTCTTTAACCTAGACAGCTTCAAATGAATAGCACGATTTAAAATAAATTAGTTGTCACTTCCCAATCAGCTGATTGATGTTGACAGCTAGCGCTAGCAAGCCGTTCGAGAATGACAAGCACTCAGACATCGCTCTTTCCCTCTATTTGATGGTGTGACTAAATACTTCAGAGCGTTGTTCTCGAACGAAGCACAGTGTTGTCATCCTTAATGACAACCGATTGATCGAATTTAAGCATGTCATGACTAAATTGCCATTTGGGATGACGCTGTAGTTCTGCAATATATTGTAGTCTCCATTTTTTAAAAATGACTGCCGTAATTGTATTCGAGCAAAGTTCTTGAATCGATTTGAAGCAGTATCGGTAACGTCTGGATGAGGTATTGTACGCATATGCCGCCCGATTAAAAAATGAGCGGGAGTTAACGGGTTTAGGTCTTGAGGGTCAGAGAACAGCGGGCAAAGTGGTCTGAAATTAAGAACGGACTCGATTTATACGAAAAGGGTATACAGCTCTTCAAACGCAAGTAGAAAATTGCTAATAGAACGCTTTAGGTGATGTTTTATGCTCTTAACACCGGCCTCCCAAAGGCTCTTAAAGTAAGGTGATCGAGGAGGTATAAAGAGCCACTCAATACCTTTCTCCGAAGTAACATCAATCAATGCATCTTTATTAATTTTAAGTAATTAGGTAATTTCTTTAGACTAGAGTTTGCACTGATAAAATTGGTGGCGTTGTCTGAGTATATCCTATAGGTCTTGCCACGGCGAGCAATACGTCTTCTCAGACACATTATGAACGTTTGAGTAGATAAGTCACTAAGTAGCTCAAGATGTACAACTTTGGTAACGATACAAATGTAACTCTCAGTAGTTTAACCTCGACGACCACTTTTAGTTTTAATTAGCATCGGTCCAGCGTAATCGGTACCGACAACGGCAAAAGTAAAATTTTGTGTAATTTTATCTTGTGGCAGATTACTCACTATTGGATTGATTGTTTTTGGTGCTCAACAGAAGCATTTGACATAATCATGCAAGACTTGACGCACCAAGTTCTTACCATGCATAAGCCAGAAACGTTCTCTAATGTACGAGAGGAGTAACTATGGGCCATAGTGTAAAAACCGAACATGTTCACATGCGGTTAATAATTTGGAAAAGGAATGGCGATCGAATTCAGAACTTTGAATTCGCTCCCTTACGTGTAACAAACCTACGTTATCAAGAAAAGGAGACAAAGTTATCAATGTCCTACACGACGAAATACTTTTTTTGAACACTTAACAATTTTATTTCTTCTCTGAAGGAATCTAGTTGCGAGATTTATACAAAATGCATAAGAGCGGAATCGATTTCCTTTGCAGATAGCTGACCACACTGTCTCAAATCAAGGATCACAGAACAATTGTTAGCAAAACGCAAGCAATATGCAATTGTTCTTACAAGTTTATTGAAATTTTAATAGTTTTCTATAGGAAAATGTTCATTCGAGCTAATTATGAGAAAGGAGACTTTACCTTACATTTCAGGCAACATTGTTTCTGAGACAGATGTATCATTGAATTCAAATTTTCCTTAATTCATAAAATTTGGAGCATTCCGCCCAATATCATATCCTTTTAATTGGGAAGGCATGAGTTCACGCAACAGTGAATCAGCAGCATTGTCGCGAGTAGGTACATGCGACCAAGTAGTATTGCGAGAGATATTTTGAATTTCAGCAACTCGATGGGCAACAAACGTTTTTAAAACATATGGAGCTGCTTTTAACTATCCTAGGACAATAGCGGAATCCGTCCACAAATAACAACAATTTATTTTGCTCCTTAGCGCATTTACTGTAGTGTACGCCAATTTGAGAGAAGAGCCGCGCCACATAACTCTCATTTTGGGAATAGTTAGTCTTTTTAGAGGCGCTACTCTTCTTTTTGAACAAAGAAGCTAGCAAGATATTACATCATTAGAGTCGATTGCTTTATATAAATGCACGCGCCATAGGCTTGTAAACTGACGTCACAAAATCCTTGCAATGATTGTGGAGTTCAGACAAATCGAATACCGAGAAATTTTTAATTCACGCAATTCAGAGAGCTCAGACAGAAATTTGATCCATTTTTGATGCAAATCTAGAGATATCGATTCATCTCATCCGGTTTTGTTTAACCGCAACGGTTGAAGTAACAAGTTTGGTATTAGAATGCAAGGGTCCAATAGGCAAGAGGATTGAAAATCTGGTAAATTTCAGAAAGCATTGTTCTTTTTGTTATGCGTTCACTTGTAGAGGGAGCTATGAAAAAGGCCAAATTGTTACGTAAAAAATTCCAATATAGACCTAGGGTTTTCTTAAGGTTTTGAGTGCCAAATTCTAAGAAATCAGGATGTATATCAGTAGGACTAATATCTTTTAATACACTTCTTTACCGGAAAGCAACCAGATAAAAATTTTTTAGGTAATTGATAACATGTTTTTTGAGCGTCTCAAGGGAATCCGCACCCGTAAACAGATCGTTAACATAGAAATCTTCCATTATTGTTTTTGAGATCTCCAGATGAGTAGTTAGGGATTCAACTGGTGTAGAAAACGAATTGCGATAGGCTGCCGCCGTACCATAAGTCATAGTTCTCAGATTACAACTCTAAATTTCTTTAGTAGCATCATTTGCTGAAGAGGTAATTGAGAAGAATTAATAATTACTTGTGTATACATCTTTTGTATATCAGCAGATATAGCGAATTTTTGAGATCGAAAACTGAGCAAGATTTAAATTAAATTCCGTTGAATTACATGGCCAACCGTTTGTATATCATTAAAGGAATAACCAGTGGTTGAAGGAGCACTGCCATTAAATACCACCCGAATTTTGGTGGTGAACGCTATTCTTTGAGCACAGCATGGTGAAGCAGGAAATAAGATACTTCCGAGTCGGTATTGTTCACTTTAGACAAGGACATATGAGGGAGCTTTAGATATTCATCTAGAAATTCTTAATACCGTTTACTAAGAGGCTTGTTTAAACTTAGTCTTTTATCAAGATATAGAAGACCTTTTTGCATACTTATAGGAATCACCTAGTTTTTAAGGAGATTTCTTTGAAGGAGTTGTGACAACAAATCGACAATCGGGTTCCCTACGAGTGTTAGAGACAGAATGATTTTCACATTCATTCTCCTATATTGATTGGACTAAGCTCCCTCAGAAAGCTCAGACCTTCCAGGAGGCGTGGAAGCGAGTGGCTGCCCTTGAGATGTCGGCCCGGTCTAGCGGCAACCCCTCGCTTGCGGTATTTCCGTGATCCTTTTAGTTTTGCCTGTTACAACCTGTAGATATTTAATAATAACTCGTAGATGGATTTATGTAGTTTAATGACTTGTAACCAATATTATTACATAGAAAACAAACACAGCTAAATAGAAATTCGCAGCATATACCGTAATTACAATGCGGTTAAAAACAACAAAGAACAAATACTACGCTATAACTTATCTGTAAAATACAATCCAACTGATCCACAACATTAGCATCCTCTCATTGCCACACTCCTACGGATCACTTTACGATTTAATTCCAACGCAAAGTTCACAATTAAACTATAAGTTCTAAAGCACCCGACACGCGCTAGGATAAACGCGCCGCACTCTCTCGCCTGCTTAACTCGACTCACTGCTACCTATCGGAATAACTTAACCCTTACGGCTACTTCTCCCTCTTATTATAGAGGCGGCCTAGTACATGATACAGACTTTTTCAAAGAGCACTCCTCAATTTCCCAAAATTTTTCGAGTTGGTCTTGAATTGGCATCAAACTAGAGGAAAAGTTGCAAGTTACTACATTTTAAGTTGAATTAGAGAATATAGGGCCGCTAACGACCCAGCTAAGAAGCATTTTTTGTAATTTGGGTTGTCTTTTTCCTACAGAAATTTGCCACATGTCATAAAAACAGTTAGCTCTTAGCAATATATCTATGTTATCCGGAATATTGAAATTGGGATCAGCCAATTTTACATTAGGTGGGAATTTTATGTGATTTATGTCAGTTGGTGCACTTGATGTTATTATTAAGCAAGAAGTTCTTAAAGTATACGAACCGTGGTTGACCATTAGAGAAACATTACACTTCGCAATGATTTGAAAGCTATAATTGGCTAAATCGGTGATGTTTATTTTAAGGTTATTTACATTGGAGCTCTAATCGGTTGTACAAATTATTCGTATTAAAATTACTCTGACTGCCGCAATCTAGAAGTAAACGAGCATTATGGAGCTCACCTGTTGTCTGAGATAGAACGACAGCGGTAGAGAGAAAGACGTTCGTGCTATTATCTATAAACGAAGAGAGTGAGATTCTTTGTTCTGATGGAGGTGGTTGCGAAATATCCGACGAACCTAGGGCGTTTACTTCGGGTGATGGTGATTGACATTTACTAATACGCAACAGCGATTTATGCCTAACCATGCAAGTGCGACATGTATGTCGAGATTTACAATCCTTGTCAATATGATCGCGAGCAAGGTAATTTAGACATAGTTTAATAGATTTCCTTTTGGAAATTCTATCCTCCATAGAAACAGCTTTGAACTTTTCGCAAATGTATTTTGAGTGTGCACCTATACAGTAATTGCAAAGGGCGTTGATAAACCAATGCCCAGAACAATTATTAGCACATGAGATTCTTCTGCGAAGAGAGTTAGGTGATTGCCTTGGCGAATTGTCAGTACTGGGGACTTTAGACTCTTTAGACATCGGTTAAACTAAAGTTCAAGTAAGCGAAAGTTTAATAGAAACTCGGGTTCAATTCACTTTGCGCTGTATGTAACAAGTTCAAGTTTGATTCGGTTGAACTTACGATCTGGAGATGTTGGCTATTCTGGTTAACATATTTTCTGTCAGAAATTTAAGCCGCGTAAATTTAAAGTTAAATTACATCTATCCTTGTGTTCTTTGGTGCGTAAAAAGTTTTGCTTTTGTTTACAATAAAAATTACGACAACTGCCTTTAGGAATTTAATAATAGTAGTTTAATTCCGTAATATATAATCTTTTACTTAAACTACAATGGAATTCTACAACTCTATTTGTATTTTATTAATTGGTTGTAGTTTCAGATTTACTTAAATTTATGTGAAAGTCTCACGAAGTGAATGCCGTAGACGGTCAAGAAATTGATAATAATTATTTTAATAAAAACAATGGTTAGTTTGAGTGTGATTTTCGTGTGTATATTAGAAGCTTACTAATTAAATTTTAGCTCTTCAACCAAAATCGTCTGAATTAAAAGTAAATCAAAAGCAAATGGTAATGACTATGGCGTGTATGTTATAAATTATTTATTTCTCCTTTGTGTTATTAGATCCTCCAAGGCGAAGTAAATTTCCACCCCCCCCCCAATCAAAAATTGAACTCTTTTCTACGTCATTCGTTTGTGCATAGTAGGTGCACAAATGTGCACAGTGAACGAACGTTTGTGCACCTCTCTATACAAAGATACGAAGAAAACAAAAATGAGGGGCTGTGGAAACGGTAGCCTTATTTATAGCCAATCGTTTGTGCATCGTAGGTGCACAAATGTGCACGGTATACAAACGGTGTGCACATTTCTATACGGAGATACGAAGAAAATAAAGTGGAGGGACTGTAGAAACGGCAGCCCCCCACCGAAGAAATTTCAAACTTTTTATAGCCAATCGTTTGTGCATCGTAGGTGCACAAATGTTCACAGTGTACGAACGTTTGTGCACATCTTTATACTGAGATACGAAAAGAATAAAGTGGAGGGGCTGTAGAAACGGCAGCCCCCCCACACCAAAAAATTCCGGTGGCACGGTCGACACATTTAAGTCTCTCAAACTTTATAGCTGTTCAATATTACCGACACTGCTATGAGATGCATATGACATCATAGGGAGTACTCGTTTGCTTAATAAACAGTTTGCTTGTAAACTAATATTAAATATGGACTTGCGTTTCGGCATAGTTAAAATGGGAATTTCCAAAACAAAACACTCCGAACACGAGCGTTAGTGGACAGAACCGACAATTGAAAAAAGGCAATATGTGGTAAGAAGTACTTAAGGCGTGGACGGTAAGCAAACCAAGGCGCCCCTCCTCTGTCCGCCCATTCCTTCCCGTCCCATTTTGCATTATCCGTCAATAATAAAATTTTTGTAAGAAAACGTTCATTTGATTGACGCTGACACTTCGGCAGTTCTATGTTTATTTTTTTTTATATTACAGTTTGAGAAAGTGTACAAACGCTACACCCTAACGAACAATTAACCATAAAGAAGACAAGAAATTTGTTTGGTAAAGAAGTTACCATTTCTGCGGTCTCAGGTCTCCGCAAATCGCTTTCCTTTTACCTTAGTGTACGAAAGTGCACAAACGTTGAGATTTTTGTAGAGTTATGTACGTGTAATATACGCCAACAAAAATCACTAAAACCCTTGAGTATGGCCCGTAGAAAACGTGTTGCTGTTTATGTGGACAACTTAAATTAATTTCTGCATAGCTAGGATTGGTTAGGTGCGTGAAGTTAACCGCACTTTTCTGAATTTCAAAAAATTTCTTGTGGCATAATTAGACGTTATTTTGCGCCGTTAAAACGAAATGTTGCGCCCGCCTAGTAAACATGTTAGATTAAAAAAATTATTGCGAACAAGTTATTAAGGAAATTTTCCGCAGATGCGTGACCCGCGTCTACCGGAGGTTTTCTAAATAACTTGCTTGCAACGAGGACGGAAAATTTTTTTTCAAATTCAAATTCAAATTTTTTTTGCAAATTGGCAGCTAATGAGCGCCTAATTATGGCACAAATTTTTTTTTCAAAATTCCGAAAAAGTGCGGCTACTTGAACTTGGTTGGAGCAATAGCTTTTTAATGTAACTTGTTTGCCAGGCGGGCGCAAAATTTTGTTTTAACGGCGCAAAATGGCGCATAATTACAGCACAAAATTTTTGGTAAAATTAAAAAAAAATGCGGCTAACTTCACGCACCTGTATTGATTGTATTTCACATCGATTGCGAGAGTGCACAAATGTTTGCACGTTGTGCACTGCTGTCAACCTTATCGATGCGAAACCGATTGGCTTTTAGATAATATGGGATTGCATCGGTGGTACGTCGCCGCCTTTGCTTGGGCTACCAAAAAATAATATTCTGATATCTTAGTATGTAGAAATGGACAAACATTTGTAGAATGTGCACATTTGTGTACCTACGATACACAAACGACTGCCTATAAAAAATTCAGAATTGCTTTGGTGAGGAGGCTGTCGTTTCTACAGCCCCACCATTTTAATATCTTCGTATCTTTGTAGAAAAAATTGCATAAACGTTGGTTCACTGTGCACATTTGTGCACTTACGATGCACAAACTATTGACTATAAAAATCAGGAATTTCTTTGGTGGGGAGGGGCTGCTGTTTCTACAGCCTCTCCACTTTATTTTTTTCGTATTTCCGTATAGAAATGTGCATAAACGTTCGTACACTGTGCACATTTGTGCACCTACGACACACAAACGATTGGCTATAAAAGAATCCGAAATTTCTTCGGCGGGGGGCTGCCATTTCCACAGTCCCTCCACTTAATTTTTTTTCTATCTCCGTATAGAAATGTGTACAAACGTTTGTACACCGTGCACATTTGTGCACTTACGATACACAAACGATTGGTTATAAAAAAGTTCGAAATTCCTTCGGTGGGAGGCTGCCTTTTCTACAGCCCCTCCACTTTATTTTTTCGTATCTCCGTATAAAGATGTGTACAAACGTTCGTATACCGTACACATTTTTGCGCCTACGATGGACAAACGATTGGTTATAAAAAAAATCCAAAATTACTTCGATGGGGGGGCTGCCGTTTCCACAGCCTCCCCATTTTTGTTTTCTTTGTGTCTTTGTATAGAGAGGTACACAAACGTTCGTTCACTGTGCACGTTTGTGCACCTACGATGCACAAACAAATGACGTAGAAAAAAGTTCAAATTTCGATTGCCAGAGGGCTGTGGAAATTGACTATCCAAGTCGCTATATTTACTATTGTAATAAGTAGTTATATAGTTGAAATTTATAATACAAATCAAATGTGTATATAATATTTGTTATTATAATAATCATTAGCATTAGGTGTATTATGTAAAGACTATTAGAAAATAATATTTCGGAGTTAAAGATTCAATATTCAATTAGAGCTTGGAGTATTCTATTGAACCGTCGCTCAGTGGTTGAACGGCCATCGGTTGACCGTTCAAGTGAACTCGGGACTAAACTACGGACCAAGACTGAACTGTAGCGATTCAACTGAATTTTTAATGTTGAACCAAGTTCTTGTGGAACTTACCGCGAACTAGATCGATACAACCTGCCCAAAGCGTTCGCGTTGTGCGAGTTCAGAGTCAAATTCTCAGAGATAGCTTCAATTTGATTTTAAATGTCATCAAATGCACTCGGTAAGCATACAAAATCGTTTAATCGTTTACGCAATTCGGTTAATTAAACAACAGGGTGGCTGTTTGTTGTAAATTATTAATAAATGTTACAAAATTTGTTGCCTTTCGCTTGAACACCGTTCACTTTTTACGTATAGTTTCAATTTCTGTCGCCATAATTGAGAGCAAAAATTAGTAGGAATACCAATAATTTTTTAAAATCCAAAGTGGTCCAAAGATCCGTATGCAAATGCAGCGAGAGAGATTATGCGACCAAATTTGAGAACTCTTTTGAGATAAGAGGCACGTTTTCATTGTAAACTTAGTCAAAATAGCTTAGTTGTAATACGTTTCAGAGAGAGATATTTGAGCACATCAACTTTATACACAGAAAGGTAAACAAAACCAATTTTGTAATGAAATTTAAGAGAATTGAGCATCACTGAAAGCAATATTTTTTTTACTTCTGTTCAGCTTTGCAAACATGTACTACTTATTCGATACTCTTAACAATGTGTTGTAATATTTTTCATTTAGTTCATTCATAAACAAAAGAGGCGATTTCTAGTGCAAATACTGAAGCGGGCTACTGCTACCGCGTTTCTTTAATTTAAAACAAGTAATAACAAAAGTCTTTATTACTCACTGTTCACAAGTCTAATTAACAGTGTATGCCTTATTTATAGATGTTTTCAGTCCAATTAACAATGAAGCACTATCACACTAATGAATTTACAAGCACTAATATCTTCTTAAACTAACTTCTTTACCATAGGTCCATTAATAACACTAACACAACTATAATTTATTACACTTCTATTTATTTATGTATACTACAAGCTGCAGGTACATTAGACAGCATATAATATTTATGTATACTCTTGGACTTCCAAAAGCTCAACTACTTTTACTTTACAACGATATAATTTATATTAGACATTCTAGTATAGACTGAACTCTTGCATTTATTAGCGGTCTTATATATACTCTGAATTAAAGATATGACTCATCCTTCAGTAATTTCTAGCTTCCCGGTCCATTGAGAATAAACAGTGCTTGTGGCGTTTTTGTGTGTTTGATGGTTTGCCTACTAGTAGCTCGCAACACTGCCCCCTCTTTAAAACCGTTACGTCTCATAACTGTAAATACATTTTGACGCCAATTCGATGACTGATAACGATATCGGCAGTTATCTCCTCTGGTGCATCTACCACGTCGTTGGAAGTAACAGTCAATACTCTTTTCTTGGTCTTGGTAGGCAACCGGTTGATAACAACAAACAAGGACCTGGACGTTGGTTCCCTGGAAAAGCACTTCTTGCATATTTTGGACTATCCTCCAATCTAAGCGATCCAGTTCACAGCTTAGCTTGGGCACCACCAGTCTCGTTACTCCATTTCCATCATCTCCGCCTTAAGATTTAGCAAAGCCTCCCATAGATGTCTATAACTAAGTCTCTGACATGAAGAATTTTTGGTGACCAGATAGTAAACATAACGATTTTATCCTGAAGAACCAAAGCTTTTCCTACAGTTGGCTGCTGTTGTACTAATTTATCCACACACCCAAACTTTTTCTTAAAAACAACAGCTATTCCCCTTGACATTGCCAAATCTTGAGCTACGCAATGTGCAAGGGAATACTCTTCTGATGCTCTAAACAGATCTTGCTGTTTTTCAACAACAACGCTAAATCTCGCCTTAGCGGAACCACCAAACGCCGCCATAAAGCTCTCAAAATCTCCATTTGGCTCATGATTAATAACTTGTTGAACACCATTATCATTATTCGAGTCTTCCTGATTGTTGCCAGCGTAGGATGTTAAACGGTCAAAGTGTACCACTTTCGTTTTACCACGGGGAGATCTTCTGATCTGGTACACTACATCATTAATTCCTTTTTCCCATTGTCTTTGTAATTTTGGCGACAACCCACGTTTTCTTTGTGGATTATACACCCACACCAAATCTCCAGGTTGATAACCACCTTCTTGTGCTCTCGTGTCATATTGTGTTTTCATTCGATCGCTTGCTGCCTGGATATTCTTTCGGACGTTTTCGTGAATGCTGTTTGATTTTTCATGAAACTTACTAACGTAATCTTCACCTGCGATCTCTTCTCTAGGTTTAAATCCAAACTGAAGATCACATGGTAGCCGCAATTCACGTCCTAGCATTACGCAAGCGGGCGAATTTTCTGTGCTGTAATGTACCGCTCGGTACGCCAGTAGGAACAAATGTAAATATTGGTCCCAGTCTCGTTGATGTTCAGAGACAACTTTGGCCAGGTACTTACTTAACGTCCTGTTCATTCTTTCAACCATTCCATCCGATTGGGGATGAAGTGGCGTGGTTCTAGTCTTCCTGATTCCAAGATGCTTGCAGACGTTTTGAAACAACGCTGATTCGAAGTTCCGACCTTGGTCGGAGTGTAATTCCAATGGAACTCCAAAGCGACAAAACAACTCCCTCACTAATACATCTGCAACCGTCTGGGGTTCTTGGTTAGGTATAGCATATGCTTCCGGCCATTTGGTAAAATAATTCAGTGCAACCAAGATGTATTTATTTCCTTTCATTGATTCAGGAAACGGGCCAGCTATATCAATGGCTACCCTCTCAAAAAGATTCCCCACGTTATACTGTCTCATTGGGGCCTTCCGTTTTGTGACCGGGCCATTTGCAGAGGCACACAATTCACATTTCCGGCACCACTCCTTCACATCATCTTTGCAGTTCACACAATAGAATCTTTCTCTCGCTCTTTTGAGAGTTCTTTTCACGCCAAAATGCCCTCCGGAAATACCATCGTGCAAGTGCTGCAACACTTCCGGCACTCTGCTTCTCGGCACTATCACTTGAAGTCTCTCAGTGCCATCTTCACATTCTAGACGTCGTTTCAAGATTCTATTTTCAATCATCAAGGAGTCCCACTGTGCCCAGTATGCCTTGAGGCTCCTACCTGAAATACTAATATCTTCCCAAGCTGGTCATTGTCCTCTATTTTTCCACTCAATAATACGTCCCAATTCGGCGTCATTCTCCTGGTCTTCTCGTATTCTTTCGGGTTGCCAAGTATCATCGGTCACCGTCATTCTATGGATGACACTTATTTTCTCTTTCGTCTTGGAGTAATGCTTGCGGTCTACCGGACAAGGTCTCATTGACAGAGGCTAGTTCCTACACGATGTTCTGTGCTGCTGCTGTTCTGCTGCTCAACCGGTTTTTTTTTTGGTAGAGTAGTACAGTGTCTCTGTATATGACCAATCTCACCGCAGTTCCAGCATCGCAGATCCCATCTCCGCGGTCGTTGTCTTTCAAGCTTTTCTACACGGTTGATTATTTCATCTATGCTGTTCTGCGCTTGACCAGTTTCCTCTAAAGCAGACCGAACTTTGTGACTCATCCTGTGTAATGTCTGCTTAGCTACTTCAAATTTAAGCGAATGAGCCAGTGCGTCATCTAACATTTTTGGCCGTGCTAGTCTTAGCGCTTGCTGTATTTCGCTGTCTCTAGTGCCATCCACAAATGTTTGAACAGCCAATTGATCGAGGAAACTATCTGGTGCCGTTGGATAAGCCAATCTAACTAATCTGGCAATGTCAGCTTCGAATTCTTGCACACTTTCATTTGTCTTTTGGGAGCGGTTCTTAACTTGTGCATGGTAAACCTGTTGAAGATGAGCGTCTCCATATCTCATCTCAAGCTTCGATGTTAAGAGGCAGTAATCATTCTGTTGGTGATCAGGAATCGATTGTAAGATGTTAAGGGCTTCCCCCCGTAGGGCCTCTATTAAGAAGATAGCCTTCTCTTTTTTGCACCAACCGTTGGCTATTGCCGCAGCTTCAAATTGTTTCAAATATGTGGGCCAAGGTGTTTTACCATCGAACGTGAGTGGATTCACTTTAAATTTTGACGGTATTGACTCGCTTCCTTCCATGCTTCTTATTTCTGGAACGTTCTAATTTACAACTTGGTTTGCTAATTCAAGTGGCCGCGTTGTTTGTAAAATCATTTGTTCTTGCAGCCTCATCACATCTTCTTCCATTTTTACGAATGTACTGTCCAACTTTTGCTCAACTGTCTTTACCTGTTCAGTGAAATTTTCTTTCAATGCAATGGAGCTTTCCATTAATCTTTGTTCTAACGTGGCTGTATTTTCACTTAACTTTTCTATTTTCTCAGCATTTTCACTATGTGTCATTTCCATACCGTATTTAAACTCTTTAAAGGTCGATTCTAGTTCAACGGACCTCACTAAGTTTTCACCGAGTGTCACTTCCAGTTTAGCCAACCTCCCCTCCATTTTCTCAGCATTTTCACTAAGCTTTTCATCTATTTTCGCAGCATTTTCACTAAACTTCTCTTGCATTTTCGCAGTATTTTCGCTTAACTTTTCTTCCATACCGGATTTAAAATCCTTAAGGAAAGTCATTAAAGTTTCTGCGTCCATCTTACTTTGGCTTCTTGTAACTGGCATATATAAACTACTTAAATGTCTTTAAACTTGTGTGCTTTCCTTTTAAATTAATCACTATATACCCCGCATCTGACACCAGTGAAGCGGGCTACTGCTACCGCGTTTCTTTAATTTAAAACAAGTAATAACAAGAGTCTTTATTACTCACTTTTCACAAGTCCAATTAGCAGTATATGCCTTATTTATAGACGTCTTCAGTTCAATTAACAATAAAGCACTATCACACTAATGAATTTACAAGCACTAATATCTTCTTAAACTAACTTCTTTACCATAGGTCCATTAATAACATTAACACAACCATTATTTATTACACTTCTATTTATTTATGTATACTATAAGCTGCAGGTACATTAGACACAGCATATGACATTTATGTATACTCTTGGACTTCCAAAAGCTCAACTACTTTTACTTTACACCGATATAATTTATATTAGACATTCTAGTATAGACTGAACTCTTGCATTTATTAGCGGTCTTATATATACTCTGAATTAAAGATATGACTCATCGTCCAGCAATTTCTACAAGCTTCCCGGTCCATTGCTTGCGGCGTTTTTGTGTGTTTGATGGGTTGCCTACTAGTAGCTCGCAACAATACGTTTTTATAAGAAGAATGAATAATATTAATGGGATGAACTTAGTTTTGCGACGAGTGTACCGTTAGGGTCAAGTATCAAGTCTTATGTAGAAATCAGTTTGTTACTGCAAACAAGTAATATTTTATCCCCGTTACTCGTGACCTGCTATCTTGAAGTACGCGAAATCGAGCTCGTAAATTTTCCATTTAAAATACGATGATGCAATGTGTAAAATTCCAGTTAAATTGAAGCGAGTGCTAGTTCAATAATTTGGCAAGGGACGAATGTTTAATACGTCAAATGTTGATAATAAATTAACTAACAAATGCACGCAGGACTGTATATAATTATTTATTTTATTAGAGCTTGAGTACATATACTTACAAATGAGGAGCAAACACGAGAGTGTCTGTGAATAGTCTAAATCATGAAAGAATGCATTCACGTCATAGGTTTTTTAATTCTAAATAAAGTAATTTTATTTAAATAACAACTACATTACATACATATACAATTAGTTAAAGTAAAAAAATTACAATATTCGTTCATAGAATAATAAATATGCCCGTGTCTCAAGGACTTTTTTCAGGCACTTCTGAAATATTTGAGTCATTAATATAATACCATTTTCTTATTGAAATGCCAGTATTACTTTTTGTGGTTTTGCGTTGTGAAAACAATAAATGTTTTTTTTTATTTTTAGGTAGGAATTGCCAACGATGACTGTCGTTGTCTAACGTCGTTCTTACTTTTACATATGCGACATAAGGTCCATGATGAAAAGAACCGTTATGCTGTATAACTCCGTATAATGTGTATAATACTTTGGATTGATTAAAGTTCAGCCCTTGAAGGTTTTGACATTCTTTTAAGCAAAATGGTGTTAAATCCAGTAATATAGGGAACGATACTTGGTCATTCAATTTTGTTGACCGAAATCTTAGGGTTTGAAAACTTTTTAAATGTAAAATCAAAACAGGAGGTGGAATGTTGATTAAAATTTGCTTAATGGCATTGGTATAAACAGTTTTTTTATCAGGTCTAACTTGTCTCTTTGTGCACCAATCACAGACTATTTTATTATTTCCGGTAAGTAACTCACATGCGGTAAATTGGTTTAAACAAGATTGCATGGAGTAATCAGTTTTTTCACATTGATATTTTGGCACTATACGTATACTATATGTATCGTTTATATAATGTTCTTCATCTGTTTTTTCATCTTGGTATATATGAAAATCTCCATAGACATTATGTATTTTCTTGCTGTCGTTAAATAAGGATGTATTTCTGTCGATGGTATCTTCTCTATTAATGTAAGATTCGCCTTTTGGACTGCTTTCTTTAGATTTTTCAATTCGGCTGGTGACAGTTTGGTTGCCAGTAGATCCTACTTGATTAGAGCACTTTTGTTGTTTTCTGTGAGATTTTTTAATTATAAGTTTTTCTTGCTTTGTTTGGTGTTGTGATGATTTATGTTCGTCAAATTCTTTTATTTTGTGATGAAATAATGGAGATATTTGTTTTTCTGATATTGGCAAGCTCAGATCAAGGAAGGGTTCATCTCGATGTGAAATGTGGTTGCAATCTTGGCACTGAATTGTACTAATTAATGTGCCTCTAAATACCTGTTCAGTGGGTAATAATAGCTCAAAGTTCTGCTGTTCATAAATTTGTATACATTCTCTACAGTTTTCAATACACGATGGATTTATTTTTGGATTTAGTTCCGTTTTTTGTAAAATTACTACTTGATAATTTCTTAAATGATCTTCACGTATTGCTTCTAATAGATGTCGTAGCAATTCATGTGAGTCGTGTTGTTTGTTTCCAGCAAACTGTGGCATTGTTTGCTTAAGTCTTGAAAGCAGTATACTGGGGTTATATATTTCTGGTTTACAATTTAGTAATTCTTTTAGCGTTTGTGCTAAAATGTGTTTTAAAGGGTGCCCTTTTTCCAAAGCTTCATCAAATGAATTAGGTAATTGGAAATATTGTTCTGAATTTGAATTTTCAAGAAGTAATTGTAATAAGTATGGTGTTTGTCCGAGACATTTTATAATGGAATTGAAAAAGCAAGTATTGCCTAAATTTTTTAAATCACGTGTTCTTGGAAAATTTACATTAAGTTCTTTTTGTCTTTTTGTTTCTCCCATTTTTTATCTTTAATACTTTCTCTTTTGGATGTGAATTCATTATTCATTGTATTGTTTGTTTTTGAAACATTAACGTTTTCCTTTAGGTTGTTTATAGTAAGAGATCTATAGTCATTCTTCTGGTTTCTAATTAAATCTGAGTAAAATAAATCAGATACATGTTTAACGATTGGATCTGTTTTATTATTGTTTTTAGTGTAGGTGTTATTATCTAAAGATTTTGAAGGTAAAAAAGAAAGTTCTTTTAGATTTTTAGATGGTGGGATTGTTCCGAGAACAGAAATAGCGTTTCGTCTTTGAATTACTAAAGCGATCCTCTGTAACAGGAAGTCAGTCACTCTATTGACGTATGTATTGTGTGTAATTCTTTTACCTATTTCTTTTAAGAATTTTAATCCTAGTTCTCCAAAGGTTCCGAAGGTTTCGATCGAAACTGGATAAAATAGATAAAGGTCTGATCATCATCATTAGGTCTTCAGTCCTGGAACTGGTTAGACGCGTACCATCATTGTTTCCTATTCTGAACTAACCTACAGATTTCCCTGAAATTTGCACAGTCTGCATCTATAACTATCTGATCTAGGTCTACATCTACCTCTTTTTTCCTATTTCTGCTTGTAATATATCCCATACTATTTTCCAAAAATGACGTAGAACGTATTCTGCCCTTCTGTTTCTCTTGTATTTTCCCTCAGATATCCTTGTTCCCGTACTATTTCTATAACCTATTTGTTATTATCTTTGTCTGTCCATGCTATCGTCCTCATACATCTGAAGCACAGCATTTTAAAATGCTGCTACCGTTTTTCTGTCTGCGTTTCAGACTGCCCGTATTTCATAAGCATACTATGCTGTGCTCCACACATATGCTTTCAACAATTTTCTTCTTGTTCTATGTTTGTTGTCTTTCCTCATAGGCGCTGTTCTTTCTTGTTAGATACAGTTCGGTCCACTTGTATTGTTTTACAATTATATACCCTATTTCTCCGACCTTCAGTGGTTGTGAAGGGAGGTAAGCAGCTTGTGGCTTTTCGCACAGTCATCATTAGTTGCAGATATTTCACAACCAACAACTAGTTGTTTATACTAATCTCATATTTATCTGCACTTATTTTTTCGTCATTAGGTTTTCCGTCTCAAAACTGGTTGGACAGGTACCTGAACTTATTTATATTCTGAGCTAGCCTACATAGTTCCCTAAAATTCGCACACAGCATGTGTAGACAGCTCGTTCCCCTTCTATTGTTTTCTAATTTTATGCCCTATTTCACCGAGATTCAGTGAAGGAGGTTAAGCAACCTGTGGCTACCAAGAACCCCCAACACTTAAACATTTGCCGAAGTAACGGTTTTCCAGTAAATCCTTTCACACACTTAACATTATTCGAGAATATTGCCCAACCAATTCTTGTAGTTACTTATAATAATGATCATGTTTAAGCACAGTTATTTTTTCGTCATTAGTCTATCCATCTTGGGATTGGTTGGATGCGTACCTCCATTGATTTCTATTCTGGGCTAGCCTACACATCTCCCTGAAACCCATACAGCCTACATCTTTAACAATCTGTTTTCAGTAGTCTAACCTAGGTCTGCCTATTCTTCTCTTTTTTCCTATCTCTGCTTCTAATATATTCCGCACTATTCCCTCATGCCGTAGTATGTGGCCTATCATCCTATCTCTCCTATTTTTTACCGTTTTCTACATATTTCTTTCTTCTCCTACCATTTTTAGTACCTCTTCGTTCTTAACTTTGTCTGTCCATGATATCTTCATCATACGTCTGTAGCACCACATTTCAAAGGCTTCTACTTTTTTCTTATCCGCTTCTCCTACTGTCCAGGCTTCACAGCCGTACAATGCTGTGCTCCACACATATGTTTTAAGCAATCTTTTCCTTGTTTCTATGTTTGTGGTCTTTGAGCACAATAGTTGCTTTTTCTTGTTAAATGTAGCACGATCGTGTGCTAATCTTTGTTTTATATCTTTTGTGCTTTTCCCATCTTGCGTTATTTGGCTTCCTAGGTAGCAGAAATTCTTAACCTCTTGTAAGTTCGTGTAATACTTGCATTCTTGTTTTTGATTTATTTTCCCCACCTTTGCATACTAGAACTTTAGTTTTAGTATTGTTAATTTTCATACCGTATCTCTCTGTTAGAACCGTTTCCATTTCATTAAGAGCAGCTTCTAACTCTTCCTTGCTAGACGCTAATACCGCTATATCATCTGTAAATCTAAGTATATCAATATTTTGCCACTGCATAGTAATTCCAAAAGATCTGATAAGGAAGAATATTTTATTAACTTTATGTTTTTTCCGGCAATTGCTGCAGAACCGGGTTTACGTGAACAAGCAGTTACATGTGAGGGAGCAAGTGTGTCACAACAAGTAAAATCCCAAATTGCTGCTTTCCCTAACTTCCATGGTATTAAACTAATTCCGTCTGGCCTTTTGCCGTCATCTCTGAATAAATAATAAGGTTCAAGGATAGAAAGAACGTCAGCTGAAACTAGCGCTCGTTTAATTAGGTCATTTATGATTTTATGACGTACGTGACGACCTGCGCTAAGACGACAACTAAGTCCATGAATAGCTAATTCATTTACTTCAGTTCCGCAAATGCATGTATGGTGTGCATAACTTCGCGCCTAATCTAAGTCCTGCGGCGATTCTAAAAGAATTGTTGCCTAATAAAGTCCCTAATGAAGCCGACGGTAGGGCTTCTAGCCAAATACCTGAGTATTTTGATGAAACTGCAAGAATGCGTGCCTTATGTATATGATTTGAAGCAGATTCAAGCATATTTTTTGAAGCAATATCTAATAAAGGTATGTCCCATTCTTCCTGGTAGATTTGTTGTGTGTTATATTAGTTATTTTTGTTTTAGATTTCCATAAATTTTCTGTCTCTAAATGTAGAGTTTCGTCGGAACATTTTCGAAATTTAAAAAGATATTTTGAATTAGAAGCCAGGATGCATTAATTGAAGATAAAAATGTTGGTAACGCAAGTGAATGGGCCGTTCGGATTCCTAAGCTACCTCTTTTAATAGGTAATGAAGCTTGTGCCTATTCGATTGGATTAAGTTTGATGTTTAGTATTTCCTATAGAGTATTGTGTAGTAAATTGTCGAAGAAACTTAATATGTCAGGGTATATCCAAGTTGGACTACATCTTAGAATGTATGTCAATTTCGGAATGGCAAAGCAATTTTTAAGTAGGAAGAATGATATATGTGATGGGGTCATATTGGATCGTAGTCGATCGGCCATTATTGATAATGAATCAATTTTTTTATTTATACAGTTGGAGATTGATTTTGCACAAAGAGGTGCTCCAAGTAGGGTCCAATTATTTTTATCTGGTATGGCAATATTTGGGCAATAGAGTTGAATAGCTCTTGAATGTATTTTCTATTCTTTGGTGAAATGTTTAGTAATTCGCATTTTTCAAAATTAATTTCTAATCCCATAGATTTAGAATTTTCAATTATTGCTTTAAAGTTCTCAAAAACCGATATAATATTGCCGCCGATGCAACCATCGTCTAAATGCCATACATTAAACTCTGTGTTTATACATTTAATTAAGTCGTTAATTGCTAAACAAAATAGGGGTGGTCCTAGCGGATCTCCTTGTTGTAGTCCCCTTTCTGAATAAATGATATTTTTGTCAAAAGAGAGAAACGAAGAGTGTTCATAACATTGTCTTATATAGGCGGACAAATTTGGAGTATGTTTATGAATTTTATCAAAAATGTCTATGTATCGAATTAAAAGCCTGTTTAAAGTCTATTTTCAATAATATTTTTTCTTCCTGAAAGTTATTTAAACATATGCGAGCAGCGTGAGCTACAATTTCTCAGCCATTTAGGGTTGCAAAACCGAATTGTAATGGTCTAAATAATTTCCCTAAGTTTTTATTTATATGTTTACAGCATATTTTAGATGTTAACCTACGGTAGACAGTACCTACTGCAATCGGTCTAATCCTACCATCTTTCTTTTTTATAGCGCATAACGATGCTTCGTATAAAATTGGGCATATGTCGTTTGTTATATTTCCAGCTAGCATTAGATTGCATAATGATGTTATTGATTTCAAAAGATTCTGTGCATGAATCCCTGTTGAAAAACTTATAAGGTCTTGTAGGTGTGAGGGGCGAAGTGAATCCATACCACCAGCCGAGCTGGTTTTGAAGGATTTTATTGCCAATAGAGTATGTTTATCGGAAATGACTAAATTACAATGTGTGTCGAAGTTTGGGTATGTTGTGGTAGATTTTGGATGTTTTAATTTGAAATTTTCAAGTGTAGCGTTGTCATAATCTAAAAAGGTTTCATTTGAACACAAAATTTTGATAGCAAATGATAGGTCACCATCTGAAACTTCTGTTATACAAGTCGAAAATTAATGCAGGTTTTAACGTATATTTTCAATAAATTAAGTCTTGCATTGTAAAACATCGTCAACATTTGAACATAGTCCTTATATGTTTACTGGTAAAAATAAAAGAGAATAACGTAATATATAAAGTTAGAAACGTTTATAAAAATAAAATTAGGTCCATTTGAGTGACACACGTTTTGACAGCATAATAACTTTTTGACAGGGAATAAAAAACGACAGACCTTCAATTCTTAAGTATATTCCGATAGATCCTTTAAAAGTATGTGGTTTTTTAATTCAGAAACCTATGACGTGAATGCATTCTTTCGTGATTTGTATTATACCATAGAGAACATACAGTAAGAGAGTCATCAATCCAATGTATAAAGGTGGGGACAACAATGGCGGCTATAACCGGGAGCGCCTCGAGGGACTACTGGTGAAAATAAGAGCTAATAGCGGGAAATTCGAAATATTAAAGTAGGTGTATTATAGGCTTCCTGCAAAAAATCTCGATCCCAACGTTTCGAACTAACCTAACCTAGCCCATCATCTGGTAACAAAATCTGCACAATTGTTTTCTTCAACTAAGCATTTTTTAGCTCCAGGCATGGATAATTTAATTAAATTCTAATTTGTCTTTATCTTACAGTACACTCTTCCACCACATTAGCAAATATTCGCACATCTAGTACCAGTATTAAATAACATTGCCATCTTAAATTTGCACAATAGTTTTTTTCAACTAAGCATTTTTTAGCTTCCGGCATGGATCGTGCTCTCGACATCCTGATCTGGACCGTCGGGCCCCGGCATCCTTCCGCAGAACATCGGCATCGTTCCACAGGACCACCGGATCTGCAAATTCTTCCGCTAATTTATGGCGATATTTTCATAAATCAACTAGGTTAATCCATTAAACCTAATGCAATCTCAAAAGATTAATCTATTAATATCCCTCCTTTCCTCTCATAAGGAATACACATGCAAATTCTTTTGATATTTTGTGGTAATATCTGTATAAATCTACTAGATTACTACCATATTAGCAAATATTCGCACATCTAGTAACAGTATTAAATAACATAGATCTACTTCAATACATCTTCTATTATACAATGCTTAATAAAACCACATGAATGGAAATAATTAAGAAAAACAGTAGGCACATTTTTAGCAACTTCATTGTTAAAATCTGTGGATACATAAGAACCACAGCGAGCTAAATGGTAAACTAAGAAGGCTCAACTATCAGGATGTGCCTAAATTTATTCATTATAGTACATATACTCACCATTAAAATCCTTCCTTTCCTCTCATAAGGAATACACATGCAAATTCTTTCGCTAATTTATGGTAATATTTGTATAAATCTACTAGATTAATTTATTAAACCTAATGCAATCGTTTACAAATTAAATTCTTATTTGTCTCGATCTCAAATATTTGCATAAATCTTCTAGTAACATTGATTAAGTACTGTATTTGCACAGATTAATGCATTAAACTAATCTATACATATACCGCTCGCTAATCTTATTTAATTTATAAAAGTGTTTAAGTGGAACATCACGATATATTATTAACTGTCTATTGGAAAAAGAACAATATGCATCAATACAGATTATTCGGTACACTATACGTTAATAACACAATTTTTGCATACAGTTAAAATACATTGTAACAATTTTATTTTTGGGTTGTTAAATCCCTTCATTAAAAGTGCGAAAGTAATAAAACACTTTTATTAAATAATGTCGTAATACGTTTAACAAGTAAAATAATACATTGAAATAGCATCTTGATTTGTTAGTCTATTTGGGTTGGATGTCGGTGTATTCCACAGCCAGTCGCAGGCGCGTTTAGGTGTGACAACCTCCCCCTTTGGATCCTCCGACCGTCCGAGCGAGCGTGATAAGCACTCGGCCATACGTAACAGAACTAGCAAGATGTATGAAAGGACGATGGCCAGTAACCTGCGTATCAACTTTAATGAGTGAGCACATTTTCTGAATAGCGGTTGGTATAGTATAAACGTTGTTATTTTATTTAATTTGGAAAATTTGTTTAGCGCGACGAAATATTAGGCGACGAAATATTACGCGACGAAATATTACGCGACGAAATATTACGCGACGAAATATTAGGCGACGAAAGATTAGGCGACGAAAGATTAGGCGACGAAAAACATCATTACAATCTACGATGCAGTTAGAATTTTGAAAACTAGAATCAACGTTAAGAAAACCATTTCACTTTACGATGTGTACGGTGTACTTGGAAGATGGAAAGTTGATCTAATTTATAGAAGATCGTTTGTTGCACCGAGTGAAGATGCTACTTTGGTAGAAAATATGCAGTAAATTTTGCATGGTGAAACAAGTACCTAATCCAGTCTAGGAATGCAGTTTTGTTTGGTTCGTAGTAGTTCTAAGAAATTCTTTTGTGTTTCACTCTAGAAACACGCTATTTTGTTCCGACGTGTAGAAGTACGAATTTGTTATTTGCTTCAAATATTGCTAAGCTGGATTTCCCAGTATCAAACTTGAAATTCACTCAATTGATTTTGTAAGAAACAACACGTTGCTTCAGTATAAACTGTTAGTTACAACAACAGGTGTTACTTACGTCACTTGTTTGTTTGAAATATGCTGCTGACACATGTATCTTTGAAAGCAGATGCGTAGCACTGTATTACTACCACCTTTGAAAACAAGAATATTTTTATGATCATTTTCATTTTAAACTAAAATTAGTGCTTTTACTTAAAGAGAAAAATTTGTATATTAACTTTTGTAATGTAATCGACCTACACAGATCTGAATGGGTTAGAATTTCTTTGTGTAACAAGTTACACCCTGTTGTAATAAATTTGATCATGAATAAGGTTGATAAACCTTACTTTAAACTTACAAAGTAATTCAAGTAATTATTTAATTTTGTTGCATTGAATTTTATTTATAGAAAAAGAGATTCTTTGAAACGATTTTTCTAGACTTACTAAAACACTACTTTATTAACACCATACTTCAAGTTAGGTGTCTGCAAAACTAAATCTTCCGACGTAACTAGGGGTCTATTCCTTGGGTAGAGCTATGAGCAATGGGGGGGTAAGTCGAAATCTGAGGGGGTCACACTCAAACTAAAACAAACAGGCGCCACCAAGTCCAGATTGATTTATATTAATGGCATAGCAAATTTCTAAGGGCGGACGTGGAGACCCAAAGAAAAAAAAAGATCGCCTTCGCTGACATACAAACTTGTCTTAACAGAATAAGACACTGCTCCTGTAAGAAAGAATAATAGTTAAGTCACCTAAAAAAAATGGGAACACTATTTGCGTCCCTCAAGTATACCTAAAATGCATAGAGAATATTTTCTACATAATGGAATCGTAAAAATTTAACTCTTGCTGTCTTTTGTTTATCAGGTCTGATCAAACCAGATCAGAATAAAAAACTTTAAAGGTAGATTATTAATTTACTAGAAAGAATTTTCTTTGTTTCAGTAAATAAAATTTCATTATAATTAAATAAAATAAATATTTGATATTCTTGCAAAATTGTTGTAAGGTTTATCAACTGATCCTTACTCAAATATATTACAATTCGGTGTAACTAATAATGCTAAGGTATTTTTATAACCCAACCAGATCTGTGTAGGTCATTTACAAATGAATATACGAAATTTTCTCTTTAAGTTAACAAAGTTAAAATTAGTTTGAAGTCAAAAGAATCACCAAGATATTCTCTAATTTTATCAAAAGTGGCAGTACTGTAATGCTAAACATCTGTTAGCCATTATGCAATTGTTGACTGCATTGTTCAAACAAACAGGTGACGTAATAGCAGCTGTTAATTTACGTTGTAGCCACGTGTAGTCACATATTTACGGAACTAAGTGAAATCAAACCCGATACTGGGGAAAACCAGTCTAATCACAGGTAAAGTGAATAACAATTTTGTACATCCAACAAACAAAATGAAATAATGTACTTTCAGAAGGAAGTACTGAGGAAATTCTTAATTCTATTACGAACCCAAAACCGGCTGTCGTCTTTGGTTGCAATGGAAACAACTTCGCAGTGCGGGGCCTGCAGCTAAATATGCTTGTTTTCCATGCTTTAATACAGATGTAGGAGCGAAGCGGATTTCTCACATTGGTTCAAGGCAGCATTACTTCATAGCGTAATCTTCCGTTTTCTAATTTTATTTACAAATATAATCTTTCATTGTGTAGTCCATAAGTTAAGGTTTCTACATTGTAATTTCAAAGTGGTCGTGCGGTTTCTAATTTATCGTTGCAGTTTCTGACGTGTTGTTGCGCTAAATAAATTTTTAAATTAGCTAATATGATAACGAATATGCAAAATGTGGATTAAGTACTAACCGTTACTCAGGAAGTGTTTCACCAAAATAAGGCGACCCGGAGGTCACTCGCCATTCTTTTTGAATGCATCTTCATGCTGCCTTTAACTATCGACGAGTGCGCTCGCTGCGTTCTTGCATGGTGGGAGGATTATAAGTGGGGTTCTCGAACCTCTCACGCGCGCGCCAGTGGCTGTGGAATTGCACCGAACTCCGAAACAAATAGACTACTAATCCTAGATATAGTAATACTATAAAAATTTGATTGTTACTCGAATCTTTATTTTAGTTAATAAAGGTATTTCAATATTCATTGTACGTTTAATGAATAGGTTCTTTTACTGCTAAAATAAAATTGTTACACTACCCTTTCCTAAAAGAAAAAATTTTTTTTAGAAAAACTTCAAATATAACAAATACAAAAAAAATTTTTTATAACAGTACTAGCTTTTCCTACCTTCCTAACTAACTATGCAATTTTATAAATTTATTCAAATGGGGGGGACAAATATTTACAAATGAGTGTGTTGGTAACTACGCGTACCTGACGTCCATCGGGAGATAAAATCGGGAGTCACAATCGGTAATAATCAAAATTGGGAGGGGTCAAATTAGAAAGTCAAACACTCCACGGGACAAAAAAAATTCAAATTTACAATATTTCCTGACTTGAGATTCATACTTCTAACAAGGCTAATATTTCTTACCTATAAGCAAACACTTACGATTTACTTCTAATTTCAAAAAAAACTTCACTTCCAGGAGCTCATTTAGCTCTATCTACAAAAAAAGGAATGCTTCCTCATCAAGACAGCATAACTATTCAAAACATCATCACTACAAGGTGATAATCAAAAGTAAGACCCTACTATAGGTCTATATTTAAACACCATCATCACAAAGTGATAATCAAAACAAAAGTGACCTAACCATAAGGTTACTTATCAAATGCAAATACAAAATATCATCGCTTCATCGTAAAGAGATGATCAAAACAAAGGTAACCTAACCATAAGGTTACTTATCTAATCCAAATACAAAATATCATCGCTTCATCGTAAAGAGATGATCAAAACAAAGGTAACCTAACCATAAGGTTACTTATCTAATCCAACTACAAAATATCATCGCTTCATCGTAAAGAGATGATCAAAACAAAGGTAACCTAACCATAAGGTTACTTATCAAATGCAAATACAAAATTGAGCCAGTCAGGGCTGTACTATCCTACACCCTACTGAATATCCTATCACTGAGTTCCAACAAACAACTGATCTCATTAGTGATGGACCAAATGGTGAGACTCACCAAGCCAACTTTGACCTTATCAAATCAAAGAACTTCGAACGGTCAAAAGGAACAAGGGAAAGAATAATCTAATATTCTCTCTACCTCGATATGTAGAAATCAGGACCAATAATCAAATAGCCCACCTACTTCTACATTGTAAGGATATCTGTCAAAGACATCCTCCAAACACATTTCTGAGCAACGCGCGAGCAAAATGTCCAGCGTGCACACCAAGGCACACCTCAAACCTACAAAATTTACAAAATCTCTAACCACTTATTTCACTTCTCAAATAAAATACTCAAAATTAGTGAAACGACACTAAATCAAAAATCGGAACAAAATAAAACAAACCACTACGTCATTACTTAATATCAAAGAGATGATCGGACCGGAATTAATCGTCAGGATCATCATTTTCCTTTGGATACGACGCTTCAACTGGTTTCAAGTCCTTTACGTGCCATTTCCCTGCTCTTGTCCCATCTTCGTTCTCTAACTCATATACTAAATTGGAATGTTTTTCCGAACTTTACTCATAACGAACTTAGGGGCTAACTTAGCGGAAAATTTATCACTAGCACTCGAGAGGACCTTATTAGCTCTCCAAACACTTTCTCCGACTCGGAATGAAATGTCTCTTCTCCTAAGATTGTAGCGTTTACTCGAACGTTGGTAAGCTACATGCAAATTTTCACGGACATTTCCAAAATATCAAACAAAGGTTGACGATCCAAAACATAAGAAGGTCTACTACTGGAGACGACATCAACATCTTCACCCGGTATAAAATTATCATTATAAGCTTTTCCACTTAAAGGTACCTGACGACCAAAAACTAAAAAATTTGGCGAATAGTTGGTGGACTCATGTTTTGCTGAGTTGATCGCGTATTGGATCTTTGATATCTCCATATCCCACGTATCATGTTCTTCTACGTATGAACGGATTGCTGTACCAACTGTCTTATTGATTCTTTCCACAAAATTGCATTGAGGAGCATAAACAGCATTATACCAAATCTTTTGAATTTCGTACCTTGCACACAAGGCTTTAAAAATACGTCCAATTAATTGTGGACCATTATCACAAATAACAAACTGTGGTACACCGTAGACAAGAAATACTTTTTCCTCCAAAAAATTTCTCAATCAAATGTGCCGTGGCACTTCTCAAAGGTTGCAAAATCGAATACTTCGAAAACCAGTTACCAACAACTAAAAGTCTTTTACCTGCTTATGAGTCTTCAATAAAAAAAACTAATCAAGACGATAGCTAACAAAAAAAATCAGTGTTCAGGTACACTCACACCCTACTACCAATTGAACTGTCGAAACAACTATAAAGCTTCACAACGCCTAAATATGCTAGAGTGACAAACTCTCTACGAGTCTCACCTAGACTAACAATACCAAAATTTACATCAAATCAAAAAAAGATGCAAAAAAAATTCTAGAGCGCCTAACTCACCTCGAGTCTCGTCTAGACTTATGTAAAGCCGAGCGACCAACTCTTCCTGAGTCTCGTCTGGACTGACATACTGCTGAGCGACCAACCACGACGACAAGTTCCGCCTAGACTAAATTACGTTGCAATGCCGGTCTAAACAAAAATCTGCTAACAAAATCAAAAACGTGCTTATGCACAAAGAGCAATTCTCAAACGACACAACGACAGCTCACTCCAATGTACCTTCAAAATAGAATCTCTAGCCTTATCATCAAATTTCGACAAAGATGTTCTTTATTGACTCAAACAAATCAAACAACAGGCTTATCAGCTTCTTTAGCTGACAGTCTTCCTAAAATTTTCCTCAAAACTGGTTTCTCACTCACTACTCCCGTTCTTCTTTAAGCAGACAAACAATTCGGAATATCCGACATGATTACAAAAGCCTAATGGAATCAAACTGAAAGATCTAAATGATCTGAACCTTACAAAATGATCAAAACAAATTCGTACTACTAAAGGTAAAAATCAAGAGGTGTTTTTGGTAAAATAATTTTGCCAAAACAATATCAAAAAAATTATATTGGGTCAAAATAGAATGAAAGTTAAAATAAATTTAACTAAGTTAATTAATTGATTGACTGTGGTTTAACGTTACAACCAATCTTTTATCAAAAGCGAACAAACAAATCTAAATGTCAAATAGACTTTAAGCAAACAAATTTCGACGCAAAATAATTTTTGGACAAATAGATTTCAAAGCAAAATAAATTTTGAGCTAACAAATTTCGATGCAAAACTATTTTTGAATAAACAAATTTCGAAGCAAAAATAAATTTTGAACAGACTATTTCAAAGTAAAATTATTTTTGAACAAACAAGTTTCAGAGTAAAAAATAATTTTTGAACGAACGAATCTCGAAGTAAAATTAATTTTGAATAAACAAATTTCGAGGTAAATCAAATTATGAACAAACAAATTTCGAGCTAAATTAAATTATGAACGAACGAATTTCGACGAATCACTCGTTGAATAAACAAATTTCGACGCCCCAAGCGTTGAACAAACAAATTTCGACGCCCCAAGCGTTGGGCGCAAGTGCTACATATTTTTTTTGCTAGGGCTGACACTACTACTACTAGTGGCTTCAACTCGCCACACACGTTGGGCGTTAGTGAAACGATTGCCCCACGTTGGTTTTTTGTATGGGCGTGGTAACCCAAAAAAAATGGGAACACTATTTGCGTCCCTCAAGTATACCTAAAATGCATAGAGAATATTTTTACATAATGGAATCATAAAAATTTAACTCTTGCTGTCTTTTGTTTATCAGGTCTGATCAAACCAGATCAGAATAAAAAACTTTAAAGGTAGATTATTAATTTACTAGAAAGAATTTTCTTTGTTTCAGTAAATAAAATTTCATTATAATTAAATAAAATAAATATTTGATATTCTTGCAAAATTGTTGTAAGGTTTATCAACTGATCCTTACTCAAATATATTACAATTCGGTGTAACTAATAATGCTAAGGTATTTTTATAACCCAACCAGATCTGTGTAGGTCATTTACAAATGAATATACGAAATTTTCTCTTTAAGTTAACAAAGTTAAAATTAGTTTGAAGTCAAAAGAATCACCAAGATATTCTCTAATTTTATCAAAAGTGGCAGTACTGTAATGCTAAACATCTGTTAGCCATTATGCAATTGTTGACTGCATTGTTCAAACAAACAGGTGACGTAATAGCAGCTGTTAATTTACGTTGTAGCCACGTGTAGTCACATATTTACGGAACTAAGTGAAATCAAACCCGATACTGGGGAAAACCAGTCTAATCACAGGTAAAGTGAATAACAATTTTGTACATCCAACAAACAAAATGAAATAATGTACTTTCAGAAGGAAGTACTGAGGAAATTCTTAATTCTATTACGAACCCAAAACCGGATGTCGTCTTTGGTTGCAATGGAAACAACTTCGCAGTGCGGGCCTGCAGCTAAATATGCTTGTTTTCCATGCTTTAATACAGATGTAGGAGCGAAGCGGATTTCTCACATTGGTTCAAGGCAGCATTACTTCATATCGTAATCTTCCGTTTTCTAATTTTATTTACAAATATAATCTTTCATTGTGTAGTCCATAAGTTAAGGTTTCTACATTGTAATTTCAAAGTGGTCGTGCGGTTTCTAATTTATCGTTGCAGTTTCTGACGTGTTGTTGCGCTAAATAAATTTTTAAATTAGCTAATATGATAACGAATATGCAAAATGTGGATTAAGTACTAACCGTTACTCAGGAAGTGTTTCACCAAAATAAGGCGACCCGGAGGTCACTCGCCATTCTTTTTGAATGCATCTTCATGCTGCCTTTAACTATCGACGAGTGCGCTCGCTGCGTTCTTGCATGGTGGGAGGATCATAAGTGGGGTTCTCGAACCTCTCACGCGCGCGCCAGTGGCTGTGGAATTGCACCGAACTCCGAAACAAATAGACTACTAATCCTAGATATAGTAATACTATAAAAATTTGATTGTTACTCGAATCTTTATTTTAGTTAATAAAGGTATTTCAATATTCATTGTACGTTTAATGAATAGGTTCTTTTACTGCTAAAATAAAATTGTTACATCTTTTTAGTAAATTATTAGTCCAAGCTTAAAGTTTTTTATTTTGATCAAGTGTGATCAAACCTAATCACCGAAAATTAATATCTTTAAGAGTACTATTTTTGATGACAACCTTATATAAAAAATATTGTTTTAATATTTCTTTAGGTATTTGTGCGGGACACAAACAGTGTTCCAATTTTCTATTGATCTAATTATTATACTTTCTTACAGGAACAGCGTCTTATTCTGTTAAGACAGGTTTTTGTCAGCGAAGGCGATCTTTTTTTCTTTGGGTCTCCACGTCCGCCCTTAGAAATATGCCATGCCATTAACGTGAATCAATCCGGACTTGGTGGCGCCTATTTGTTTTAGTTTGAGTATGACCCCCCAACAGATTTCGACTTACCCCCCCATTTCTCATAGCTCTACCCAAGGAATAGACCCCTAGTTACGTCGGAAGACTTCGTTACACTTGCCCATAACGTGAGGCCAGCTATATATAAGAAAAATTAGTTTCACTGGCTTCCAATAAACGTAAGGCAGGTGCCTCAAAAAACAATATTCGTTTCACTGGTGCCGGCAACGTCTAGGCACTTTAAAAAAAATACGTTGGCTGAGCCCAGTTAGAAAAAATGTTTCAACATAGATCCGTAAAAATTGTTATATCAGATGATTGCAAAGGTGTTGTAATTTGCATATCGAGGAGCTGACAACCATGTAAATGTATGTTAACACCGTAAGAATACCAGCATAACTTGTAAATTAATGTGTTTATATGTAAAATGTATTTTGTAAAAGTATAAATAGAGATGTTTGTGGATATTCGTTCATTCAGTTGTTGTTTGTTGGCGTGTACGCATACATGATTATGAATTCAGGTGGTGGTGTAATATATATATATATATATATATATATATATATATATATATACATTTTTGTATATTTTATATTTCTTTATCCTCGTGACTATCAGCTATAAATCAAACCTCCCAATTTTCTAAACCTTAATCTGATATCACGGGTGCGAGAATTTCTTCTTTTCTTTTAAGCCCAAGGTAATGTCGGATGGTAAATGGCTTGAGACAAAGAAAAACTCTTAAGATATAAACGGCTAGTCGAGTGTTAGCTCTGGGTAGATCATGAGCTTGGGTCATGGGTGAATAATAGACCAAAAATACCTTTAATGAGCGCCACCGTATTTTTTTAATACAATAACCAACAAAATGTATCTGTGCTAGTATAAGGGGAATGCGGAAACCTTATCTTAACACCGCTAACATAGCCATAAAACTTGAATTTCACTCTTTCGGACACACTTACCAAGACCTCAACCACCAGATGTTATACAGATGTCTCAGCTTTACCTGTGAACAAACAAAAGCACAACATGGACACCATTTGTGTCCTCAAAAACATTTGCCAAAATTAGAATAATAGAATTTAGGCATCTAAAATATACTAAGGGAATTCATTTTCATTACACACTCTTTTTACTTAAAGAGGACTTGCACTATTTTCTTTTTTATTAATTGTTGAATAATAAAACGCCTCTCAAAAGCAAAAGGAATTCTATTTGAATAAATGTCTAATTATTTACAGGTGACTGCAATATTTAAGTTTGTATCATTGTCATATTTTTTCATAATAATTCTAGTGAAATTTAACATTTAATATTAAGATCTATAAGTAGATCATTTCTATAAGATTTAATTAGATAGACATGTAATTTATTAATTGTTCATAACACATAAGTTTATGTTAATCATAGAAGTACTTCCTTGATTATTACAACAAAGATTGATTATCTAAGAGCAGAGATTGTAAAATGCAAATTTTCTAATTTAATTGTAATCTACTAAAAACACGCGAATTTCCTACACCAATGAAAGTGCTTTTACATGACCTGAAAGTCTCTAAACATAATGTAAAATTAACCAAGACAGCATATGGCGTCTAGATTAGAAAACAGAATCTATAATATTTTTTTGTCTGACATAAGTTGTCATTCTGAATTTCTTAAAATACATTGTTTGAATGCGTGTGCAAACAAACTGACAAGCTGGATACTTATCCGTTAATGTTACAAATTTCTAAAAAAACTACTTTATATTTTCGTTACTCAAATAATCAACGTCGGATAATTCATAATAATTTACTATAATATCAAAGCTATCGAAAGTTACAAACACTCACGTGCATCCAAATGTGCTGCAGGTGCTAGACCATGACGTCAGCTGTTGAACATTTCCAGCGTAATATCCGTGTGTCATTAGTCATCGGTAAGTTTGAAATATCGAGATCCCATATAGAATGAACGTTTACTTTACTGTATGTTAAACTGAATATAACGAAACCATAAATCTTTGCTTTAAATTACTACTACGAAAATTTGTTTTAGTTTATTATCGAAAATTGTTGTTGAAGATATGTCCTCAAGATATTGCACTATGATGAAAAATATTAGTATCATTTATAGTATTAATATATACCAACTGTCTCAAATGATGTCCAAAAGGGGTTCCATATTAATCAATTAATCTTCTTTCTAACTTTATTAGAAGCCACGTGTTTCGACCGGGCCATTTTGACTTCAACTCGCCTGCAAAAGCGGCTTGCACGTCAGCTGTTGAACATTTCCAGCGTAATATCCGTGTGTCATTAGTCATCGGTAAGTTTGAAATATCGAGATCCCATATAGAATGAACGTTTACTTTACTGCATGTTAAACTGAATATAACGAAACCATAAATCTTTGCTTTAAATTACTACTACGAAAATTTGTTTTAGTTTATTATCGAAAATTGTTGTTGAAGATATGTCCTCAAGATATTGCACTATGATGAAAAATATTAGTATCATTTATAGTATTAATATATACCAACTGTCTCAAATGATGTCCAAAAGGGGTTCCATATTAATCAATTAATCTTCTTTCTAACTTTATTAGAAGCCACGTGTTTCGACCGGGCCATTTTGACTTCAACTCGCCTGCAAAAGCGGCTTGCACTATCGAAGGTTGAGAATAAAGTGACGACTAACAACTTGACAGCGCTTGGCAACAAACTTCAGAGTATATATATATACTAGAATCTATGTGTTATTACTAATATTATATATTAATTTTTATTGGATGATAATTCACAAATTAAATGCTTTAAAATATAGCTGTTTTATTTTTATTTTATTGAACTGAATGTAACTAGAAAAAAAATACGTTACACAGCCTCTTCCCAAGAGAAAAATTCGAGGTATAGAAGAATTTTTTCTAACAAAAAAATTTCTACGATTGAAGCATCAAAATTACTCATATTAACCGTATAAACATCTAACAACTCACAACAAAACAGCACAATCTTTAACTATAACTAACGATGAGTTTAACCCAAAAAAAATAAGAATCATTCACTAATTGATATGGGGGGATATTAATGCATGGGAATGAGTGATCAGTAGCTACGCGTACTACACGCCTATAAAGGGACAAATTCGGGGAGTCATAATCGGTATTTACTTCAATCAGTTAAGAATATTTAGGGGAATCTAACACTCAGTAGATGCATGTTATCTAAAGTTACAAACGCAACAACCATATCAAAGTCAAAAAATTTTACCAAAAGCAAAAAAATATTTTACTATAAATCAGAACTGTAATATACAAAATCTATAGTATGACAAAATTACTACTAAACAAAAATCTGTACAACGAATACTCTTCTCTACTTTACTATATCTGTCATAAATATTTATGTACATGTATTTTCAAATGCTGATTATATTTAAACTAATTGATGAATTTAATAGGTACCAAAAACTGTTAGTTACAAAGTCCATTTACGAAACAAATCTCTAAATCGAGAAGCAGACAAAGTATTAACATCACCTATCCATCAACAAGATATCTTTAATCTTTGAGTGAGCACCTCACAACATTTCTGTAAGAACACTATGCTACAGACTCAACTATCTCTCTCAAAAATTCTACAACTTCAGTGATTCATCACCAAAGAACTCCAAAATCACTAATAAACTATAATTTGAGCCTACTGGGAGACATCCACCAGCAACTCACTAAAAAAACTCTTCATGAACTATTTTAGCTCATGTACACTCTCAATAAGAATAAGCACATCAGGCCTAGTTTCACACTACTAAACCGAAACTCAAGCATTCCTTTAATGCTTAATATACTATCCCTCTCTAACTATATAACTATATGCTTAACACTTTACTAAACACTCTCTTTATTTTCAAACATATACTTCATTACTAAATACGTATTTCTCCACTGAATACATACTCATCACTATATACATGCAACATCTCTAAGCACATGCTGCACTCTCAAACACCTCAATAAACGTATCATCATTCAAAATCCATAAACACATCCTTGTCGTCATCAAAAATATCATTTAACACATGCAATATCCAAATCAACAAATATATGAAGCTCTATTACTACTAAAACCAAAAATTACTTTAAGCAAATAAAAAAAATTTTTACCGGCTTTAATCTTGTCCTACTTAAGAATTTATAACACGGACCAAAAAGAATTACGACTGACATCAACTATAATTGGAAGTACTTAAGGATCAGAAACATTTTTAACGTGTTCATCTTCATCATCACCTATCGCAGAATTATCGATACTAAACATTTTCTTTGACTTAAATTTGAAGATACGGATAAATTGAAGGGAAGAAATTTAAATACAAAATTATTTTCTACTTTACTTCATGGTAACTTTAAAGTGTTATTTTTATTTATTTAATTTAATAACAATATTACATTCTAATTGTTAGGAAACAGCGAAAACAATCAAAACAATAATTATGATGGTTTTTGGTTGATGCCAACTTTAATAATGTACAATCACCATAATCAAACTGTCGATATAAACTAAAGTGCTTCACAACGCATAAATTTGCTAGAATGACAAGCTCCGCCATGAGCCTCACCTAGACTTATAAACAAAATTGCTAGAATGACAAACTCTTCTATGAGTCTCACCTAGACTTATAAACTAAATAAGCAAAACGAATTACATCATAACTGACTTCAAATAATCTCAAGTGACGATGCCAAAACTGCTAAAGCGACAAACTTACTACGATTCTCGTATAGACTGACATAACGCTGATCGACCAACCCTTCCTGAGTTTCGTCTAGACTAACATAACGCTACGCGATGAACCACAACAAGTCTCGCTTAGATCTAACTTAACTCACATACTACGTTGCAACGCGGATATACATAAAAATTGCTACTCAAAACAAATCAAATCAAACCAAAACGTGCTCATGCACAAGAGCAATCTTCAAACTATATTTCAACAGTAAAAACTTGTGTACCATTAATCGAACAACTAATATAACTAATAAGACTGAAAGATGAACCTACTATCGATGAAATACTTCCAGAATCAAATAAACCTGTAATATCCATATCAAACAACTTTAACATTTTATCTAGAAACAGGAATTTCGCTACTCAACTTCTGTTCCTTTACTCGTTGAGTTGGACACGACGGACAAGTGATACTAGTCACTCCTTTATGACCACAACCATAACAAAATAATCTCTTGAAAGATCTACAGACACTGAAAGTATGTCCATAACGTGAACAATTCCAACATATCAATTTATGTCTAATAAAAGGGTTACCTACTCCACTCGTTTCTGTCATTGGGGTAGCAGAATTAAGAACTTGAACAGGGGAATGCGAAGACGTAGGGGTATAGACACGACTTGAAGCATTCTGAAATGAACTAGGGGTTTTGTTTCTAAAATGTGGATTAAAATAATTAATAGGCTGTTTGTGACTATATGACGTAGCTGAAACAGACTTCTGTTTACTTAAAGAAGCTTCTTCTAACTTCTTACATAATTTAACTAACATACTAATATTCTCTATCTCTGTAAGAGCAAGGTGCTGAATGAAATATGGTAATAAATTTTTCTTGACTATTCTAACTTTAGTGTGTTCTGCAGGAATAATAGGTAATCGGTTAAATAAACTTTCCATATTAGCAATGAACAAGACAACTGATTCACCGTTCCTCTGTAATCTATTTTTAATTTTCTCCCAAATATCGTCCTCAGGATGTGCTGGTAAGAAATCTTCCTTTAATCTACTAACCAATGAACTCCAATCTGTTAGTGAACTACGAACGCAACGATACCATACCAAGGCATCACCAGTAAACAATTCAACTGCAGAATTAAACAATTCCACTTCAGATACTTTTCGGGACTGTGCAATGTCACTAATGTTTTCTAAAAATTGATATAAGAGAGATGGGTTTCCTGAATATTTTATCGACCAAGATCCAATAGGGATTGACTGTGTGACATATGTGACCGTTGGAATGGGCACATTAGATGCAACATTAGAATTTATGCTAATATCATTATAATTTGAACTTGAATCTTTATTTAATTTCTCATGAAGATCTGCCTCCACAACAAGAATAGTAGCCAAACTTTCATTTTTAAATAACACAACTTCCTCAAAATTTTCTTTAGGGAGCTTTAACCGTTGAATTCTACCTGTAAGATGTATTAATCTTGACCTTATCCTTTTAAAAATAGACTCTGCGGGATCATCCATAAATTCTAACAAAACATTTTTAACAGACTATACTAGACTCAATCTCTTCTTTCTCTACTTCGAAATCCACTTTATAACTTGAAGGATCTATCAAACAACCGGGTTTATCTGTTTCTTTGGCCAACAACCTCGCTAAAATTTTCCTTTTATCTGAAACTGGTCTTGAATTTTCAATGCCTCTAATGTTCAATTCATATTCTAACTAATTTTTAAGTAAATGAAGGATGCTATATATTTCTGCCATAATTAAATATCTGAATTTCTCTAACGTATCCCAACTATATAATTTTTGAAGATGAAATCACAAACAAACGGATGTCCTAACAATATAAAGAACCCACTATAAACTGTAACAAAAATGAAACTAAAAAAATGACATTACTAGAATCAAAGCAAACCTCAGTCGCTGAATATAAGTGTGATGAGAATAACTACAAAATGTTCCAGCCTCTAAGTGAAATTATTCGAGCCTCTGAATGAAATTATTCGAGCCTCTAAATGAAATTATTCCAGCCTCTAAATGAAATTCCAGCCTCTAAATGAAATTCCAGCCTCTAAATGAAATTATTCCAGCCCCACGTTGTGAGCGCAAGTGTAATATATATATACATTTTTGTATATTTTATATTTCTTTATCCTCGTGACTATCAGCTATAAATCAAACCTCCCAATTTTCTAAACCTTAATCTGATATCACGGGGTCGAGAATTTCTTCTTTTTCTTTTAAGCCCAAGGTAATGTCGGATGGTAAATGGCTTGAGACAAAGAAAAACTCTTAAGATATAAACGGCTAGTCGAGTGTTAGCTCTGGGTAGATCATGAGCTTGGGTCATGGGTGAATAATAGACCAAAAATACCTTTAATGAGCGCCACCGTATTTTTCTAATACAATAACCAACAAAATTTATCTGTGCTAGTATAAGGGGAATGCGGAAACCTTATCTTAACACCACTAACATAGCCATAAAACTTGAATTTCACTCTTTCGGACACACTTACCAAGACCTCAACCACCAGATGTTATACAGATGTCTCAGCTTTACCTGTGAACAAACAAAGGCACAACATGGACACCATTTGTGTCCTCAAAAACATTTGCCAAAAATAGAATAATAGAATTTAGGCATCTAAAATATACTAAGAGAATTAATTCATTTTCATTACACACTCTTTTTACTTAAGGAGGACTTGCACTATTTTCTTTTTTATTAATTGTTGAATAATAAAACGCCTTTCAAAAGCAAAAGGAATTCTATTTGAATAAATGTCTGATTATTTACAGGTGACTGCAATATATAAGTTTGTATCATTGTCATATTTTTTCATAATAATTCTAGTGAAATTTAACATTCAATATTAAGATCTATAAGTAGATCATTTCTATAAGATTTAATTAGATAGACATGTAATTTATTAATTGTTCATAACACATAAGTTTATGTTAATCATAGAAGTACTTCCTTGATTATTACAACAAAGATTGATTATCTAAGAGCAGAGATTGTAAAATGCAAATTTTCTAATTTAATTGTAATCTACTAAAAACACGCGAATTTCCTACACCAATGAAAGTGCTTTTACATGACCTGAAAGTCTCTAAACATAATGTAAAATTAACCAAGACAGCATATGGCGTCTAGATTAGAAAACAGAATCTATAATATTTTTTTGTCTGACATAAGTTGTCATTCTGAATTTCTTAAAATACATTGTTTGAATGCGTGTGCAAACAAACTGACAAGCTGGATACTTATCCGTTAATGTTACAAATTTCTAAAAAAACTACTTTATATTTTCGTTACTCAAATAATCAACGTCGGATAATTCATAATAATTTACTATAATATCAAAGCTATCGAAAGTTACAAACACTCACGTGCATCCAAATGTGCTGCAGGTGCTAGACCATGACGTCAGCTGTTGAACATTTCCAGCGTAATATCCGTGTGTCATTAGTCATCGGTAAGTTTGAAATATCGAGATCCCATATAGAATGAACGTTTACTTTACTGCATGTTAAACTGAATATAACGAAACCATAAATCTTTGCTTTAAATTACTACTACGAAAATTTGTTTTAGTTTATTATCGAAAATTGTTGTTGAAGATATGTCCTCAAGATATTGCACTATGATGAAAAATATTAGTATCATTTATAGTATTAATATATACCAACTGTCTCAAATGATGTCCAAAAGGGGTTCCATATTAATCAATTAATCTTCTTTCTAACTTTATTAGAAGCCACGTGTTTCGACCGGGCCATTTTGACTTCAACTCGCCTGCAAAAGCGGCTTGCACTATCGAAGGTTGAGAATAAAGTGACGACTAACAACTTGACAGCGCTTGGCAACAAACTTCAGAGTATATATATACTAGAATCTATGTGTTACTACGAATATTATATATTAATTTTTATTGGATGATAATTCACAAATTAAATGCTTTAAAATATAGCTGTTTTATTTTTATTTTATTAAACTGAATGTAACTAGAAAAAAAAATACGTTACAGTGGGCTGGTCAACAAAGTAATAATAAGTTACCATTTGAGGCCCACATTCCCTCTTATCGCTTTTGCGGGCCAGGGACTAGGTTAAAAGAACGGTTAGCCCAAAGCAATCCTGGAATCAACGACTTGGACCGCTTGTGTAGAGACCGCGACATTGCATACTCCAAATATCCCGACGATCCTTTGGCTAGACATCGAACAGATAAAATTTTAGAAAAAAGCTTGGAAGCGAGTAAAATCAAAAACGCAAAGTTTGGCGAAAAGGCTGCTGCTTGGTTCGTCACAAACACCATGAAAGGTAAAAGAAAATTAGGGATGGGTATGAAAAAGAAGAAAATAAATTTCAAAGGAGGTTCCTTAAACAAAATACGAGCTGTAATTGATCGGGTAGGCTCTGACAATTTAAAGAAGTTACTCGGAGTTGGTTTCCATGTTGGGAAAAGTGTTGTAAAAGGTACCAGAGGCAAAAAGAAGATCAAACCCTCACGTATTATACCTGTTCCGCAGAAAGGCGGCTTTTTACCGTTGATTCCAATATTTGCCGGACTAAGTGCTCTAGGAGCCTTAACAGGTGGTGCTGCAGGAATTGCAAAACTGTGAACGATGCAAGAGCAGCTGGCGAACAGTTAAAGGAGGGTGAACGTCAGAACAGATCAATGGAAGCAATAGCAGTAGAGAGAAAATGAAGTGGAATGTTTTTAAAGCCCTATACAAGACTGGAGCTGCATTATTCTTGAATCCATACAAGCAAGGGCGTGGAACTTCTAGAAAAGTATCAAAAACTAGACAAGTTACCTCGAAGAGCTCTCACCGACATATAAAAAAATACGCATCAAATATTCCTCATTTTCGAGGCGTTTTTTCTAGTGATCAGTTAGAGAAGATTAAACCACGTGTCATCGAATCGGGTGTGATTAACTTGGATACAACAAGAGGACCGTGTACTCATAGGGTGGGGTACCGAAAACTTAGAAGTATTGTGTTACACTACAATTCCTTTAGAGACTTGAAACCCCCGGAAGAAGACAAGAGTTATTTTCGAGGTTGCAAAATTACTACAATAGTGTATCGGAGCAGACTTACAACACCTACAATTGTGGACATTTGGTGTTAAATTTTGTTATTAAAATGGCTAAAACTGTGACCGTATATTTGGTTACAGCAACGTCATATAAACAGAATTCATTTACTTGCCAATTAAATTCAAACAGAGCAGTGAATATGCTTTAGGTTTAGTGGGACTCTATACATGTAACACTGTGCAAAACGTACACCCTCGAAATAATGTCTTGTACTTTGACGATTCAGAACAACATTCTATAACTGTTGAACCGGGTTCTTACGAATTGGAGGAAATAAACGTATATATATTGCTACGTTGTATTAAAGGAATTATTATCGTGCTCTAATCCGTGCCCTAACGTTGGTGCGACATCTTTATTGCCATGCTATTAGCGGAATTATCATGCCCCTACTTTGGGCGGCATCTTTATTTGCTATAATATTAAATACTCATCATGCACCTACTTTGGGTTGTTATATTTATTCTCTACGTACTCTCTAAATTATTGGACCACCATTTTAATATTCACGATTAAGTGTAATTATCTCCTCCTCCAGCTGTTTTCTTAATATTGCTATCAACTGGACTTTATCTTTAAACAACTCTATCTACCAATGGCAAAATTCGATACGTTACCGCCTTGCGGGTTATCTCTTTCCTATTCAACTTGTGGCTCCGCCTTTCGTACTATTTAAATCTTATGACCTCGGCTAGCATTTATTTGCAATTATAAAATTCAGTAAATTTAGATTTTATATAATGAAACCAATATGTTCTGTACAGCTTTTGAAATTATTTGTAATACATTTCTTATAAATTTCATTTATTAACAACCATCTAGTATGTACTCAAAAACCCAAAGTCACCAAAGAAAATTTATTATCTTTACGAACAAAGTGTAGAATATTCTAAACCTGTTTTCCTATTACTCATGCAACCTCGTTTGTTGACTTCTTCACAAGTATATCATATTTAGCAAATTCAATATTAAAATAAAATAAAAATCCATATAGAAAAACAAATATCTTATAACTAAAAATCTGACCTGGTTTTATCTTTTTCACATCGACGCTTCCAATAAAAATGATCTTCCCCAATTCTGGATTCCATTCAAATTATTACACTATGGACCACCACCATTAAATTATATACCCCAATTTATTTCAATTCTTCCAATTTAGACTTTCATCATTCTTGCCCCAGACTTAAAATTGCAGCATGTTTCACCCCTGTACTTCAAGATTGTATTACTCTTCTTTTCCCCTTGACATTTAAATTGCATTACTGTATTTTTTTCTTAACATCAGAATCCTGGTCTATTTCCCTCAGACCTCGAAACCCTATTATTTTTATGTCTTAGTTTACAATAAATTCATTAAAAACGTACTTACGTTTAAACGGCAATTGTAATCTTCATATTCGCACTTATTTTATTTTTCACTTTTATACTTATTACGTACTACTCTGTTTCATGGCAATGCACTCTGGCCTTCATTGAGTTCAAAACTGACTTTCTTATCAAGGTGCTTGCTAATATAACCTCGAATTCCCACTCCATCCGTGGGTTTGGTCTAGAACTCGTCGCTTGTCTCTGACCAATCAAATAATTCTCTTTCGAGCAGTTTCTGATGTAATGCTCCACATTTTCCCATAATCACAACCTGCCCGCAGCTGTCTTTCATTATCAACATGCTGTATTTTGATAGATTACTTGCTTTTCTATAAACAACTGATGCAACCCGACTTTAACTTTTCATGTTTACATATGATTCACGCAATTTTAATCATTTCTCTTATCAAAATGGCTAGGTCTTTGTACGCATTTATATTAACTACCTGAAACTCTATTTCTATATCCGTATTAAGTTAATCGTCTGGAACTCTTCTTCTTAATGCGTGTCTAATTACACTTTATCATTTATTCCGCAATATACGCGTGCTTACACTGAAAAATATCCTTATTTGTTTTACCTAAATTAACTAAACTTTATCTACAGGGTATTTAATATTTACTATCTACTTAATACATGTATTTCTCATTCCTACGCCAACTATGCGTCTTCCTATGTTTACCTGCGTCGCCCAAAACTATCTCTACTCTATATACAGGGTGTTGACTACTTACTATCTACAAACTATGTCTATTTCTTAATTATCTCCTTAAATAAGTGTAGTTTTCTGCTGACTATTCTAATTACTCATTCCCGAACGACCTTTACCATAACGTGCACCCTTAAGCAACCCCTTATCACAGCAATATATATATATATACATATATATATATATATATATATATATATATATAATTGATTATAATTATGTTAGCGGGTATTAGGTCTGCTGGGGTAAAAGAAAACTCTTTTTTATGGCCTAAATTTTCGCATTTATTTAATGCTTTCTCAAAGGCAATAACTAAAAGTATATATATATATATATATATATATATAATCAATTATCTAAAAGGAGGTCGTTACTACAAAAAAGATTGAAATATATATATATATATATATATATATATATATATACGTTTATTTCCTCCAATTCGTAAGAATCCGGTTCTGCTGTGAAATCCCCCACGATTGGACGTAATTATTATTATTGCTGTGATAATGCCGCTATGATTCCGTTAAGCCCTACGTTGGGTGTTACTAAAATTGCTATGAAATAGCCCCAAGATTGGACGTAACATTAATATTGCTGTGTTATGCCCTTTGATTGGTGTCCTTAAAAATTTTAATAAAATTCTTACGAATGTTTCTTCCTTAATTTTGCTGTGAAACCCTTTAAATTTACTATAATTTGTTCTGCCTTGGCTAGCTCAAAAACACAACATGCCCTACGATTCGTACCATTAAAATTGCTATGAAATTCTCCTTCTTTCTATCTGTTGAAATAATTTAAATGAAGCAATCTACAATTATACAGTATAATGATTGGTTGTATGAATAGTCACGGGGGTTAATTTGGTCAAAAGAAAAAAAGTTTTAATAAATATATCGTGTGAGGTATCATTTGAAAGAGGATTCTAAAAGGCTTCTAAAAATATTTTTTTTATAATTTTTGGTGCAGTAATCTTCATGATATAGCTCAAAATGTACCAAAAATGATCTCCCCCCTCGTTCTCCTACATTTCTAAAGCTAAAATTTTGATTTTAATAGAGATAGTAGCTATTGAGTCATAGATTATCGGAAACTGCAGGTTTTTTGACAGTGTAATAGTTGCTGGGAAAAATTTTTTAAACACAGTAATAGACAGCGAAATTTGGTTTATTGATTGCTCACTGTAATGTGTCCTTCAATTAAACAATGTAACGTTCTATTTCTTAAGATATAATAATTATATTTATATTTGTATACATATTAATTGGGGGATATGTAACTCGTGATGTAAATAAAAACTTATTAAATATCTTAACATTAAAAAGTAGATCAGTGTGAGACTATAAAGGTTACAGTAACTTTTCAATTTACTGTGCAACAAATCTAGAACTTACAAGAATGTATCTAGAAATCTTTGCCCTGTTAGGGTGGCGAGTCTATAATAATTTTAAGCGTGCAACAGTTAATCATAGTCGTGCGGGAGTGGGTTTCTAAAAAAGAAACAATAAAAATACAATAATAAATATTTAAAATGGCTAGAATACCAACAATTTTACAATATTTACTTACCCTGAAAGACTTTTTCTACAGTCATAATTAAGGGACGCTATGCCTTCTTGTCTCGACATTTCTTTTAATTCTTTTTCTACACGGAAGACGATTACTCAATACACCTCCTTTGTTTTTGGTTTCCTAAATTTATCACATAATATGTTACCTGTTTCTAGAGTACCGTAAAAACACGCATTCAACTTTGGTCAAATGAATTAAAGATGTAAAATAAAATACCTCTCCTAAGTACAATTCCATCACTGGAGTGACTGGATATCTTTTCACAATTTTGTCTATTTAGCTAGTTCCTAAATAAGTTCAAAGAAAATTCAACCTAAATTTAGCTTCTATTAAGATTACACCATTACAATATGAATATAAGTATACTTTCCTAAGAAAACTTAATTTCCTTATCATTCTCGCCAGGTATTACTAAAAAAATCCTAACGAAAAACATTAAATCACTCGAATTTTCCGTAGCCCATGTACATGACATTCTAAATCTCATTTCTGGAAATGTCCTTTATAACAAACATAAAAACAGTTAAATTCCAACTTTTCCGTTTATCATTACATTATCCAATCGAAATACTAGAGTTTCATGCTTTAATTAATAATAGTAAATTTTAGCAATAAATCTTAAATTTAAAATAAATACGTACATATTTCGTAATATTTTAAAATGATACAACTTCCATGCATAAGTTTAACCAACACGATTCCGTCGTTGTCATCGTTCAACAAACTAATTATTTTTACCTGTCGGTAGCATAAGGACAGTTAAAGACAATCGGCAAGATTTTTTATATTTTGGGCCGCCTTCATAGTACTTACCGCATTGAAATGAACGTTAATAAAATCAGAAAGAGAGCCATTATATTTGTATTGAAAAATTGTATTTGAAAAGAAATTAATTGTTCGACATGGATTGTCGTAACGATCTACAAATTTTTTTCAAACCTTATCGTAGAAGTTAATCAAGATTAGAAATACTAGTCAAAGCTTCACTCTTAAGTAGGCAGCGAAGATATATAAATTTAATCGTCTTAGGCAAGGCCGAGTTGGAATCCACAAGATTAACAAAAAAACTTTGAACGTGGACCATTGTGCCACTTGACCGGAAAAAGCTGGTATCTTGTGGGGTTTCAATTAATAATTGAAGTATTATCAACAGTGCCTGATTACTTTGGCACAGAGTCAACTTTAGACCGCTTCTTAAGACTCAAATATCTCGCCCTAATGGCATCCGACAGATCATCGAAAGCAGGCCTATTTGCCTTTACGTGAAGCTTAGTTTCAACCGTTAGATTGTAATTTATTATTCCGCTATGCAATGCTTCATAGCTAATTTCTAATGTATCAAAGCGTAGCACGATAGCTTGTATCGCAAGTTACATATCCCCCAAATCAATATATGTATAATAAAATAGAAATTATTAAGAAACTTAAGTTAGACGCAACATTGTAATTCAAGGATAAATAAAGAAAAGGTTAATGAAAGTTCACAAGCAAGTTGTGAGAACGGATGTGAATACAATGTATTCCAGACGTAAGTGATACTTCAGGTGCAGGTCACAGACGGTTATAAAACAGCAATTATTAGAATTAAGATTATTACTTTGTATTATATAATTGAATAAAGAAATAAGCAGACATGAGATCTGCAGTTCCCCCAGAAATGTGAGGGGCAGGGACAATATAAATACCCCAGGAGCCCCAAATCAGTTAGTCAGTCTTGAGCCTCACAGCTTTTACATTGTTAGTTGTTCGGTTGTTCGGGCTCGCCCTAATTTAACTTCAATTATCAGTAATTTTGACTTAGATTAATTTTAAATAGTTTGTCAAAATTCCACATGTAATTTCTGAATAAATAAATATTTGTTACAAGAAGTTTTGGAAGAAGACTTTTTAAAAAAGCAGCTCCTAAGGCCCAAAACGTAGCTCGCATACAACTTGGATAAACCAGAAATTTTGGTATAGGCCACCAATTCCGTCATCCGACGAAAGATGCTCTTTAATCTAGCTTTTAATTGTGCTTCTGAAGCTATAATAATTGCAAAGAATCTTAAAGAACGTAGGATTTGCAAAATTGTTTAGTACAATGCAATTAAATTATAGCAACGTTCACTAACGATAGTGCGAATGTATACATTTAATTAATCAAATTAAAATGCAACAATAAATTTTACCGAAGTAAATCGCCACGAATAGAAATTACGTTTGTAATGTTTGTAAACACCGATTTATTACTTAGAATATAAACAAACTCGTTGCTATAGTAACGTCACAGGTATATGGAATAAACAACACCTGTTTTGATAATCGAAAACAAACGTTGATCGGCGACATTTTAATGTTAGAATAATTTATGGAAAGAAGAAAGAAATCACAATTCAAACTAACATCCGTACTCACAAGGATGCCTTAATGATATTTTAGAGCCAAGTGCATGGTTTTGTTAGTTTATTTGATTTACACACACTAAAGTGAATAGAATACAAGAAATGAAACACATATAATTATTTACCTTCAGTAGTCCGTATTTAAGCTGAAAATAAAGCAATTGAGAAAGGAAGCAAGAAGTATTGCCTTTACTGAACGTAACCTGAGCAGATTTTACTGATTGTAGGAGATTCACTCTTACTACTTATTCATCATTAGGTATTCGGTCCTGGAACTGGTTAGATGCGTACCCTCATTGTTTCCTATTCTGAACTAACCTACACATTTCCCTGAAATTTGCACAGTCTGCATCTATCACTATCTGCGTGCAAAAGTCTGATGTCGGTCTACATCTACTTCTTTTTTCCTATCTGTACTTGTAATATATCCCGTACTATTCCCCAAAAATGACTTAGAACGTCTCCGACCCTTCTATTTCTTCAACTTTTTTTCCACAAATATCTTTCTTCCTCCACTATTTCTTTAACCTATTTGTTATTAGCCTTGTCTATCATTGCTATCATCCATATAAATCTGAAGCACAACATTTCAGAAGGCTTTTATTTCTTTCTGTTTGCTTTTCCTACTGCCCCTATTTTATAGACGTACTGTTCTGTGCTCCACACATATACTTTGAACAATTTTCTTCTTGTTTGTATGTTTGTTGTCTTTGAGTATATTCCCTGTTCCTGTTCTTTCTTGCTAGATGTAGTTCGGTTCTATTGTTTTATAGTTATATACCCTATTTCCCCGATATTCAGTGGTATGTGTAGGGGGGCTAGCAGCCTGTGGTTGCCAAGTTCCCCTAGCACTTGAACATTTGTCAAATTAATAATTTTTTCAATATATCATTTCGCACAATCAACATTAGTTGAAAATAATTCACAAATCAGACCTATAGTTGTTTATAATAATCATCAGATTTTAAGTGCACCTACTTTTTCGTCATTAGATTTTCCATCTTGAAACTAATTGGACACGTACCTCCACTTATTTATGTTCTGAGCTAGCCTACACAGTTCCCTGAAATTCCCAAAACAGCGTATATACAGCTTGGTTTCCCTTCTATTGTTTTCTAATTATATGCCCTATTTCACCGAGATTCAGTGGTATGAGAAGAAGGGCGGCTTCGTGGCGTAGTGGTGTGTGTGTGACTACTACGCCCAAGGTCCCGGGTTCGAATCCTAACACGGTCCGTTTGAAAAATGTTAGGCGAGCATTTTTCACAAAAATACACCCTCGTTCGGATGAGAGGTAAAATGGAGGTCCCGTGTGTAAGTGTTGTCACGCACGTTAAAGATCCATACCTTGCTTGGAACAGCAAGAGTTCGGCAAAATTCCAAATTTTCCAGGGAAAAAAAATTCGCTTCCTGGCCAATGTAGTACCTTCGGGTGGAGCATTGGAAAATCTCATGTAAGGTATGTGAAGGGGGTAAGCAGCCTGTGTCTGCCAAGGATACTCCAAATCTTAGACATTTGCTGAATTAATAGTTTTCCAGTAAATACTTTCGTACAATTAACATTAGTTGAGTATATTGCAAGACCAATACCTGTAGTTGTTTATAATAATCATCATGTTTAAGTACATTAATTTTTTTGTCATTAGTTTTTCCATCTTGGGACTGGTTGGATGCGTACCCCTTCCATTTCTATTCTAAGCTAGCCTACACATTTCCCTGAAATTTCCACATCCTACATCTTGCATTATCTGTGTGCAATAGTCTAACCTAGGTCTATCTTTACCTCTCTTTTTTTCCTATCTCTGCTTCTAATATATTCCGCACTATTCCCCCGTGTCTTAATATGCTACCTATCATTCTATCTCTTCTATTTTTTACTGTTTTCCACATATTTCTTTTTTCCCCTACCATTTCTAGTATAGCTCATTGTTCTTAACTTTGTCTGTCCATGATATCTTTATCATACGTCTGTAGCACCACATTTCAAAGGCTTCAACCTTTTTTTTTTACTGTCCAGGCTTCACTTTGCCCCACACATACGTTTTAAGCAATCTTTTTCTTGTTTCTGTTTGTTGTCTTTGAACACAGTAGTTGCTTTTCTTGTTAAATGTAGCACGACCTTGTGCTAATCTTTGTTTTATATCTTTTGTGCTTTTCTCATCCTGCGTTATTTGACTTCCTAGGTAACACAAATCTTTAACCTCTTGTAAGTTCTCATTACCTATTTGTATTTTTGTTTTTGGTTTATTTTCCCCTTCTTTGCATACTAGAACTTTAGTTTTATTTTTGTTAATTTTCATACCGTATCTCTCTGTTAGAACTGTTTCCATTTTATTAAGAGCGGCTTCTAACTCTTCTTTGCTAGATGCTAATACCGCTATATCATCTGCAAATTTAAGTATACCAATTTTTTGGCCCTGCATAGTAATTCCAAATGTCTTCCTGCTTTGACAGTATTCATTGCCTCTTCTATGTACAAGTTAAGAATTAATGGGGATAAGGCGCACCCCTGTCTCACCTCTTTCCTAATATTTACTTCTCTATGTTCCTGCTCTAATTCTATTACCGCTGTTTGCTCTTTGTATAAGTTATGTACTATCCGTCTATCCCTAAAACTCATTCTAATCTTTTTTAGTATTTCGAACATTTTTTTCCATTTAAAATTGTATGCCCTTTCCAGATCTACAAACCCTAGATACACGCCTTGCCCCTTTTCTATTATTTTCTCCATTATCACTCGCAGAACTAAAATACTAAATAGCCACCCATGTTTCGCTGTTTCGCTTAAATCCAAATTTATCTTCTCCTAGTATTTCTTCAGCTTGTTTTTCCATTCGTCTTTGTAGAATTCTAGTTAATATTTTTGACGCGTGTGCTGTCAGACTTATTGTTCGAAAATTTTCACATCTATCCGCGACTCTATCTTTAGGTATAGTTACTATGATGTTACGTTTGAAATGTTTGGGTATCTCGCCTGTCTCATTCATATAGCTTACAAGTTGGAAGAGACGTTCTGTTACTGCTTGTCCAGCGGTTTTAAGAGTTTCTGCTTGCACCTTATCTGTGCCCGGCGTTTTCCCACTTTTCAGACCCTTTAATGCTAATTCAAATTCATCTAGCAGTATAGGATATCACAAGTCATCATTTTCAATGTCTGATTCCTATTCTCTCCTGCATATAAATTCCCTATATATTCTTGCCATCTACGCACTTTCTCTACATTTTCTATAATGATGTTTCTTCTCGCGTCCCTTATACTTTTACTGTATGGTTTTATATCCCTAAAATTCATTCTAATTACTTTGTATGCTTTGTCTGTCTTTCCTATTTTCATCTTAGTTTGTACCTCTTTGCACTTTTCATTAATCCATTGTTCTTTAGCTTTCCTGCATTTGCGAATAAGTTCCCATTTTATGACTTTGTATCTCTGTTTTTCCGTTTCGTCTGATTTATGTTAGTATTTTCGTCTTTCTTCTATTAAATTCAGGATATCTTTTGTTATCCATGGTTTCTTATTTTCTTTTTGTGTATACCCGGAATATCTCTGGCCGCCATGTCTAGGCTGGATTTAATGTTATTCCATTCTGTTTCTACTTCCGCAGTATCAGATATTTTCCGGATATCTTTTAGCAATTCATTTGACTTTTTTTCAAATTTTTCATGAATATCTTTATCTTTTAGTTTCTCAAAGTTCATAGTGCCGTTTTCCATTCGTTTTTTTTTCAAATTTTTTAAATTTATAGGCGGCCTTCATAATTACGATGTTGTGGTCGGTGTCTATATTTGCTTCTGGGTAGCTTTGACAGTCTTTTACTTGATTTCTAAACCGTTGTCTAATATGAATGTAATCTATTTGATATTTTCCTATATGCCCTGGCATCTTCCAGGTGTATCGTCTTCTAGCATGATGTTGAAATAATGTGTTTGTGCTGGTTTAAATTGTTTTTGTCGCAAAATTCTACCAACCTATTTCCCCTGTCGTTTCTGGTACCTATACCATATAAACCCACCAACACTCCTTCCCTATCCTCACCTACTAATGTATTAAAATCCCCCGTAATTATTAAATTTTTATGTCCTTTTACGTATGTTAGTATGTCTTCGATGTCTTTGTAGATCGCTTCTACCTCTTCCTCATTGTGGCTGGAGGTGGGCAAGTATACTTGTGTACGCGCCGTATCTGCCCCGTTCGGGGCATTCCCTCTCTCCGCGCGAGCGGGTCCGAATGGTTCGCGCTAGTTAAAATGAGTCGGTCGTTAAGTCTCGTGATAGCCACAACTAGTCAAAATAAGTCTGCTCTCTTCTTCTAATCCGGCATTGGCCTCTTCCTTTCCCGTCTCCCTCCTTTCCTTCAACCCTTGGCCAAAAGCGGTAGTTACAGTGTTTAGTGCCTCTCAAGTGCCCAAGGAGCTTTTGGTAAGTGGTTTTATGCCTTTGTATGATTCTACTCCTATAAACTGTTCTCACCCTCACCCTTAATAATTACAGTCCACGCTATATCTCGGAACCCCTTGTTTACGGCTTTTTGCACTCAAGGTGGTTCTATTTGTATCCCGTTACGGAGAACGGGTATTCGATAACAAAAATTTTGCTCCATCGACCGGATCTAGAACTACGTTTATATCGTTCTCTCTTTCTCGCCTCATCGATTCAAAGACATACAAACGTAGGTCTTTATTAATTTACAAATTCGTAAATAATTTAGTACTTGATAATAGAAACGATTTGAAAGTGTTATCTGTACGTTTCAATTTGTTGTTAAATCGCACGTGCATTCTTTCGAGTTCAAGTTCATTGCAATTAGATTATTGTTACCATGTTCCAATATCAAGATCATTGCACTCCATTCAGTATTTGTTTGTTTACAAACAAACCGTCCTTTAATACGTACGTAAAGTTCCTAATTATGGCGGAAGGTGATATTTTAAAGAAAAAACTTGAAGACTATTTCGCGCGCTTAACCGAAATTGCCGATTATGTTCGTACCGCAACCCGTTTAGCTGCCGTAGAAGCGAGATATCTACGTATGCAAAGTATTGAACGACAACTAGATGTTGTCTACGATAAAATTTTAACCTATAATTCAGTTGTTGACGAAAAGGATGAGATTAAAACTCAAAGTTCTTCGTTTGATAATTTGTTAGACGTTATTCGTACGCGGTATTTAGATATCAAACAAAATGCATCAAAATCGGTTGATGATACTTCAACTAATCCCTCTCAAACTTCTGTAAGTTATTTAAAACCTCTAAGTATAACCCCCTTTGATGGATGTGTAGAAAACTGGCAAAATTTCATTTCGCTTTACAAAAGTCTGGTTCATGAAAACGACCAAATTCCGCTAATTCGTAAGTATCACTATTTGCGTAGCTATCTTAAGGGTGAAGCTCTCGCCCTAATTTCGGATCTAGCCTTTGAGGCTGATTTGTACCAACAAGCTTTTGATAAGCTAGAAGAACGCTATAACTCACCCCGTAGAATTACTAGCTATTATTTAAATAAAATATTACAATTTAAATCATCTGGATCTCTCTCAAACTTCATCAATATTCATTTTAACGCTGTTAACACATTGAAGGCGGCGGATAAAGTCGAAGATTTGGCCGACTTTATACTATTTTCGTTGTGTTACCGTAATCTTGAGTTCAAAACGCAAAATGCTTTTGATCTAAAAGTAGGTTCCGAAGTTCCTACTTGTTCTCAGCTCTTCGATTTTTTACCGTTGCAAAGCAAAACCTCTGAGCTTTATGACGATATGAAAAAAGATAGGGTTATTAAACCTAATGCGCATCCTCGTTTCAAATCCAACTTCAATCAGTCCCTTTTAATGAAAAGTTCGCAAAATGCCGCTACGGCTAAAGCTGTCCGAGTTTCATGCCCGTGCTGTGGTGAAGCTCATAAAATTTATGGTTGTTCAACCTTTCATGCACTTAATATTGCCGATCGTTATTCCACTATTAAAACTTTAAATTTGTGCTCTAAATGCTTTGGTAATCATACTCGAGGTTGCAATTCTGAAGGTAAATGTAAAGTTTGCCATTCGTCATATCACCATACTTTGTTGCATAAACCCCTACCCAACGAGGTGGTGCATAATTCGGAAAAATCCTCTACTGCAATAGCACCCGAAATTGTTTCGGCTTGTAATGTTTCGAATTCTCATGAAAGTTATACTGTGCTGTTGGCAACAGCGCAGGCTCTTATTTTAGATATAAACCAGGATTTACAACCCGTAAGGTGCGTTTTTGATTCTGGATCTCAAATAAACGCAATTACGAGTACATGTGTTCAACGTTTGGGTCTTCAGCGTACTAGGGATTCCCGCCAAGTTAGTGGAATATCCGACGCTTTAATAAAGTCCAAGGGGACTGTTTGTTGCACAGTCTATTCTATATACCGGGTAGTTCATTGCCCATTTCTGTTTATAATAAATTTAAAAATATGCAAATGGCTGATAAAAGTTTCCATCAGTCCTTGCCCGTAGAAATTCTTCTAGGTGCCGAGATATGTGCCGAAGTACTGTTTTCCGAACATTCCGCTATTAATCCTGGCCGCCCATTGGCGATTCAAACCATGTTTGGTTACGTGCTGCTCGGTCAAGTTCCGTGTATTAACCCTACGGTTAATGCTACTTCACTTTTCATTCAATCTGATTCTATAGATAAAGAAATAAGAAATTTCTGGGAATTGGAAGAAATTAAAATTCCCACGGAAACCTCCCCAGAAGATGTGTTTTGTGAGACGCATTTTCTCGCAACCCACTCGCGTGACGATTCTGGTCGTTACACGGTTGCTCTTCCTTTCAATCATAGTATTGAACCGCTTGGTAAAAATCGTCGGGCCGCTTATAATTGCTATTTAAATTTAGAAAGGCGTCTTTTACTCTCTCCTGAAAAGCTAAATGCTTATAATGGCTTTTTGCAGGAATATTTTGATCTTGGTCACATGTCCGTTGCCGAAACCCCTCCGATTATGTACTATCGCATCATGCAGTTTCTAAAATAACAAGTAGCACTACGAAGCTACGCGTTGTTTTCAATGGTTCTGCTACTGATTCATTAGGAATTTCTCTTAATGACAGGTTATATTCTGGCCCAAAACTACAAGGAAATCTACCCGAAATAATATCCGCATTTCGTTGTCACAAAATTGCTGTTTGTGCGGACATCCAAAGGATGTACCGTCAGATTCTGGTTTGTTCCTCGGATCGTCAATTCCAGCACATTTTTTGGCGATCTACTTCTCAAGAAAATATTTGTGAATACGAACTCAAAACTCTCACGTATGGGTTAGCGCCCTCCGCATTTCTGGCTCAAAGAGTACTTCAGCAATTAGTAATTGACGAGGGTAAATCTTACCCTATGGCCTCCGAAGCTATTATGCATCACACATACATGGACGATGTAATTTTTGGTGCCTGTAGTGTCACAGAAGCGAGACAGCTACAGCACGAGCTTATTAAGCTTCTCTCTCTCGGACAATTTCATTTGCGTAAATGGTCAAGCAATGCCGTGGAATTGTTACAAGATTTTGAAAAATCGGAATTAGAAACTCTTATTACTTTCTCTGATCAAGTGAGCGGTATAAAAATATTAGGTTTAGTTTGGAATCCTTTATTAGACGTATTCACTTATAACGTAATTCCTTTTGAAAGCCCGTTTAATAAACGCGCCGTACTTTCTTATATGGCTCGTATATTCGACCCGTTAGGTTGGTTAACCCCGGTAATTTTTATAGTCAAACACCTGTTACAACGGCTTTGGTTACAACAATTAGGTTGGGATGATGTCCCCGACCATAATTGGTGTTCTGAATGGCAAGATTTTTGTAACCAAGTTACAATATTATCGCAGCAAAAAAAATCCTTGTCTTTTGTCTCAATTCGCGGGAACCTACATATTGTTAGTATTCTGTGATGCAAGCGAAAGGGGTTACGGCGCTTGCGCCCTATTTACATATAATTTGTGGTGATTCCGTGAATTGCAACCTAATTCAAGCTAAGAGCAAGGTTGCTCCTCTAAAATATTTAAGTATCCCCCGCTTAGAACTTTCAGGTGCCCTTTTATTAGCGAAATTAATTCATTCAATTACTTTAAATAAATTTTCTTACCCAATTTTAGAAACGAAACTATTTTCTGATTCTCAAGTAGTACTAACCTGGCTACAGACTCCTTCATATTTGCTCAAGCCATTTGTAGGAAATCGAGTTAGCCAAATTCTGGAATATACTACTATTTCTCAGTGGCGTCATATTTGTGGGGAAAATAATCCCGCAGACGTGGCTTCAATAGGTCGTTCTCCACTTCAACTATTGCACAACGAATTGTGGTGGCATGGTTCGTGCAATTTCAATTACGATTTTATCAACCTCAACAGCTCTTTCCCTCCTATAGGGGAAGTTCCCGAATTGAAACAAATTCCTGTCTCGCTTATCGCTACAGAACAAAATGAATTTTGTGATTTTATGGAGCGATTCTCTTGTTTATCTCATTTGCAATACAGCATGGCATATGTGAATCGGTTTATTCACAATTGTCGCCACCCCCGAGAAAAAATGTTAGGCCCCATTTCCTGCGACGAATTCCGAAATGGTCTGATGACTTATGTAAAGTTGACTCAACGTCAGTTTTTTACTTCAGAATTATTATTATATGAAAAATAAGGATCTTCCTCTCTCGTTTAGAAAGTTATCGCCCTTTATTGATTCCCAAGGCTTGTTTAGGGTGGGCGGTCGCTTGAAACATTCTCAGTTGCCCTATACTAGCAAGCATCCTCTATTATTGCCTAAACGGGCGAACTTATCTAAATTAATTTGCAAACATTATCACCTTTTATCGTTACATTCAGGCCCCTCTATGACACATTCTCTTATTCTCCGAACTTATTGGATTTTTGGTCTGCGCTCTTTAGTTCGGCAAACTATTTACCATTGTTTGTTCTGTTTTCGATTCAACGCTAAGCCCCCTCAGCCAATAATGTCCGATCTGCCTCCTTCTCGTGTACAATTAACACGCGCATTTACTCACGTCGGAATTGATTTTGCTGGCCCCTTTTTAACGAAAGCTTCGTTAAATCGAAATTCTTCTAATCGAAAATCTTATCTATGTGCCTTTGTTTGCATGTGCACAAGAGCTTTGCATTTAGAGCTGGTTTCTGAACTTTCTACAAACGCCTTTATGGCATCCTTTAATCGTTTTGTTTCTCGTCGCGGCGCTCCTGATTCCATTTATTCAGACTGTGGCAAAAATTTGATTGGCTCCGCTCGCATGCTAAAGGAAGCCAGTGAATTTTTACGTCAAAATCATGAGGAAGTATTTTTTGCAATGGCTGTTCTTCAAGTTAAGTGGCAATTTAACCCCCCATATGCACCTAATTTTGGTGGCATTTGGGAAACTTGCGTAAAATCCGCAAAAGCCTTATTACTACGAACTATCGGTCATCAGGCCCTCACATTTGAGGAGCTCACAGCTATATTTGCTCGTATCGAAGCCGTGTTGAATAGCCGACCTCTAGCTTTCTACTCCTTGGACGCTACTGATAGCCCTGATTACCTAACCACTGGTCATTTTCTGATTGGGGGTCCAATTCTGAGTTTGCCAGAAATCACTCTTCCCGAGAGTATCAAATTACATTCACGTTGGCAACGCTTATGTCAAATCACTCAATCTTTCTGGCGCCGGTGGTCAAACGAATATTTACTTACACTCGCGCAGCGGACAAAGTGGAACCGTTCCTTGGATAACGACTTGAAGGTGGGTAATATGGTTTTTTTTCCTAGGAATAAATACCTCGCCTTTGTCATGGCCGCTAGGCCGTATCGAAAAGCTATTTCCCGGTCGCGACGGAGTTACTCGTGTTGTTTCAGTAAAAATGTCTAGTGGTACCTTCGTTCGTCCCGTGAATAAAATTCTTCCCCTTCCTTTAGAAAAGTAATGCTTAAATTTTCGTTAGGATATTTTTAATTTTTTTACGATTTTAGTCACTCGTTTAGTTGTTTTTTTCTCTTTGTTTTCTTCTCCCCCACCCGAGTATCGGCGGGTTAACCGTACTCTGCGGCTAGGAGAAAATGCCTAGCTCTAATTATATTTCGTTTTTTTGTAAAAATTTTTCTTAATTTTAGGTGGGCGGTATGTACGCGCCATATCTGTCCCCGTTCGGGGCATTCCCTCTCTCCGCGCGAGCGGGTCCGAATGGTTCGCGCTAGTTAATATGAGTCGGTCGTCATGTCTCGTGATAGCCACAACTAGTCAAAATAAGTCTGCTCTCTTCTTCTAATCCGGCATTGGCCTCTTCCTTTCCTGTCTCCCTCCTTTCCTTCAACCCTTGGCCAAAAGCGGTAGTTACAGTATTTAGTGCCTCTCAAGTGCCCAAGGAGCTTTCGGTAAGTGGTTTTATGCCTTTGTATGATTCTACTCCTATAAACTGTTCTCACCCTCACCCCTTAATAATTACAGTCCACGCTCTATCTCGGAACCCCTTGTTTACGGCTTTTTGCACTCAAGGTGGTTCTATTTGTATCCCCTTACGGAGAACGGGTATTCGATAACAACTTGTATTATTACTGGTTTAGACTATAATCTAACTATGAGTACTCTACCGTTCTTTTGTAAGTAGTTTTCTACTCAGTGCCGTATCTTTTTTCGCATAACTATCCCCACACCAGAATTTCCTTCCTCCAAAAATCTCACGCCTCCCCACATGTCTAGCGCTAACCTATCCATTTCAATTTTTAAGTTCTCTAGCATACCTACTTGTTTCATACTTCTGACGTTCCACGGTCCGACTTGCAGAATGTTTTCGATTCCTTTTGTAAGTTTTCGATCACATCCTCCGAATAGTCCCTTCTAGGAGATCCTAAGAAGGACTATTTTAACTCCGGAATTTTTTACTCCAGAGAATGCCATCATGTTTACTACAATTTAAGTATGCCGTGTACATGGGAGGTAATGTGGTGGTTTCCCGTTGCTTTCCGCATCGCGGTAGTGTGTCTTAGAATGCCATATCGATCCCTATGGTCTCTGCCAATCTAAGTACCGAAAGAGCCGCTGCCTTCTTTCGGGGACCTGTCTTAGTCTTGGTCCCCACTAAAGACCGTACAAATTTGGTTAAATCTGTAGTGCTGCTCTTTAGATCACTGGAACGCGGAAGGCATTCCACCTGTTCTAGTAATCTAGAACTTCGTCGGCTGCAGGTCCATTAGGAATGGTACTACTTATTGTTAGAACAGAAATAGTGCGGTCGCGAACAACTGTCGTTGTCATACTAACTGTCAGTTAAAGATGCGAAGCGGATAATTGTGAATTAATAAGAAACGATTAAAAGGCGCAAACATTAATAATTTCACTGTTATTTACGCCTTTAGTTATTCTAAAATCATTTTTAAAACGATCTGCAAAGAAAATATAATAATTTGTCATTATCTGTTCACACAGATACTCGGGTAATTACTCATGCTTATATTTTTGTATTATGTAATATTAAAATTTATTTTCGCTTTTTGCGGTTTTGAAATAATTTATGAGACCTGGGTTACCCTCAAATATGTATTACACAGAAATAACATTATGTTTTTGTGGTTTTAAGTTCATGACCCGCATTCTATTTCATAGAACTAAAAATTTATTAAAATTTCGTGCTTATGAATACTACTATTCACAAAATCTGAATATACAGAGTACATTCGTATTAATTTTGTCTGTTTACAATTACTTTTCTCTTTTTCCATCTGATTTCTATTAAGGTAACGCCAACGCGTTACAATTACTACTAAAGAAATTTATCAAACTAAACATTTAAAATAAACACCGATTGAGAAACCAATTTGTACACACTAATTCTTACAAAATTCTATGGTTATATAAAAAATAGTATGTAATCACGTGCTGAAAAGATCATTGTAGGACTCGTAGAATTGGGGCTTCACTATTTCATTTCATTGTACGTTTGCATTTTTTGGTTGTCCATTCGTTTATGTATTTTTCAATTTTTTGTTTACTCATTTACTGAATTCGGTGGTAGCATGCGTTGTTTTAACAAAGAGAGGAACACTTGGTATGATCTAGATGACACAAATTGAATCATTAACGTAAATTAATTTTAAATTCCAACAGTTGAGAACATTTTTACAGGTTCCCACAGTTAGGATAATTTTCTATCATTATCTAAAATTATCCTACAAATTTTCTTGTATAATTATTATCTCTGGGTATTAATTTCTTGTAATGAACTTAATGCTCTTAATTTTACTTTGAATACATCTACGTTTCATTTCATGTTCTGCGTTTATTTCAAGTGACAATATTATGTCTAGAGTTAGCAATTCCGATGCATTTAGAATTCAATACAACATGATGCACTTAAGTGCAATATGGCCTTTGGACAATGTATCGACATGGTATATCGCTCGAAGTGCAATATTTTCTGTAGTACTTTTTGCCTTTTGGGGTACATTATTCATAACAACCTATTATGACAGATATGATTTGTTTAAGCTTTCAGATACTTTGTACGTATTCATCTCAGTTTCTGCAATTTTGTTTAAATACAATTGTTTAAAATTTTTTCAAATCAAAAACTTTCACAATATGTTAAAATTATTAAAGACTCCTATATTTCAAACATATCCCGAAAACCTGGATGTAATTGTATTAAAAACTATCAATCGTTTACAAAGCTTTACTAGCATTTATGCACAAGGAGTTTTAGCGATTATACTATTAAAGTCAATACAGCCTATGTTTGAGGATTCTTCTCTACCTTTGCCGTTCCCTTATGATTTAGGAAAATACAAGTCCCTAATGTATATTTTTCACGTTATCTCGTTACTTATTGGCGGTTGGACACATACATATTTAGTTACACTACCAGCATGCTTAATGGGTCTTGCTATTGCATACTTAAAGGTACTATGCCATAAAATTGTACGACTGAAGAAACAATGCAAGGAATGCATCCTTTATGTAAATAATAAAAAAGCTGTTGGAATTTTAAAGGAATGCGTGCAGTTTCACCATGCAGTTATAATGTAAGTAATGAGGTAACAGAACTGAAACGCAATCACTTTTTTTAGGTACATTGAAAGCATAGATCAAATTTTCTCTCTTAGCAATTTTGGACAGTTTATTGGAAGTACACTACTACTTTGCAACGTTCTCTTTCGTTCACTTTTGGTAAGATTTGAACATAAGCTTTAAAACTTAAGAATTGAGTACAGTGTGAAAGATTTTCTTCGAATTAATAGAAATTGTACGAAATTACAAAATTAATTTCACCATGAACTAGTACAAGCGCATTCTGTATGTAATTCTCTTTTATAAGCACATGAGTAGATAAGCTTTGTCTGCTCTAGCACAAGAAAATCTAAGGTTCATTCTGGTCATTTTTGTACCCTTCAAGATCATTCGTTTGATAATCAAGTAACTTCACCATGGACAGCTTTTCCTTTTTCGTGGTGAAAGTTCAAACTTACACCACTTCCACCCTATTCTCGTTTCGATCAATGGATGAGCTTAAAAAGCATTTGGTAGAATAAGGTTACACTTTCAATATTAAAACAAGTATCAAGATTAAACTAACAGTCTAATCATATAAAATTTGATTAGGAATATACTAATATTTACATTTACAATCGTACATAAACGTACAATAGATGTACTAACAACTTATATCCTAACCGTCATATATTTCCAGAAGTATTACGATTAGGTAGGTGTGGTATGCACAATATACAGAAATAAAGCGACTGCAATGTGACACACACACAGGATGTATTTCCGTATGCTTTAGCTAAAATGGGTAGACGTGCGGATAGCAGATGTAAGTAAGAGCATTTTCTAGAACTGTCAGTGACACGCACACTCCATACCTTATACCTACTGGTTTAAACTAAACTTGCGGAGGTCTTTGTAGAATTGGTAGCATAACGTCTGCTTGTTTTAGTTGATTGCAAATGTAATATTTATGTTTACTTGGAGTCATTGTTAATTTGCATACATGTATATTAGAGAGTGGGTAAAAAATCGTAAATGCTGTGTCGTTCGAAACAAAGGCGTTATTAGAAAGAGTTGGGCTAGGATGCTTTAGTTAAAATGCGTAGATGTGCAGATTGCAGATGTGAGAACAAGTATACACGCTCTATAGCTTATACCAATAGATTTAAACTAAACTTGCAAAAATCTATCGTGGAAATAGTAGCACATCTGGTTGTTGTGGTTGGTTACAACTATAATATTTATGTTTACTTAGAGCTGTTTTTAACTTATATCTATGGAACATTAAGCAAAATACGTCGTTTAGTTGGGGACAAAGGTGTTAAGTGGAGGAATTTTAACAAACCTTAGTAGTACGAATTGATCTCAAAAAGTAGATGTGTGTATTTATTTGTTTGTTCTCGAACTGTTGCATTAAACCGAAAAACAAAGTGTACGTAAATAGAAAATTAGAGCCCTTCTCTACAAAAGATAAGATTGGTAGAATTTCGGAAATAGTTTTCATAAAATTGATTCGAGAGAACAGTGTTGTAAGTCCAAGGCATTACACGTACTTTATTGAAGACTAGAATAACAGCATAACTGCATAGACAAAACAATACGTAGGCCAATTGTAGGATTAAAACGAAGTCTGCTTGTATACAAAAAGACAGGATAGAAGAATGGTACATGCAATGGATAGAATGATAAAGATGCATAGAAAGAGTTCGGATGCAACACTAAGTCTAGCCAACTTAGGAAAATCCACTATATCACTGATTGCTATTGCATAGATTTGGAATTTGCTAATTTATTTAGTCTTTGCAAACTATTTTACATTATTCAAAAGTACATTACTGTGTATTTTCCTCCAAGGAGAGAAAAGTTAAAATTATTCGTTAAGTATTAGGCCATTTCGATCTTGTAAAATATTCCGTTAAAATCTTGGGATATGTTCAGATTTAAAAGGTCTTCTGTTTTTATAAAAAATCTACTAGCAAGAACGGGAGCAACCGATTAAACTAATCCATCATCTATGTAGACCAATAGGATCGCAGAACTTTTAAAATTCCAATTATTATGAGAGCGAGAACAGGACAGGGTGCGCGTAAATGAACTGTAGCGCCCGAGTATTTCTTAAGTAATGGGGTAGATACGCAAACTTTGTAGTAGAAATTTGTATAATTTCTCTATGTTAAGGTCTTTGCAAGCAATGCACGAAGTAAAGGCACTAGACAATTGTATACATGCTCTTATTTACAGATATACGAAATCTAATACAGTAAAAAACAGGATTTAATTCAAATCTAAGGTATCGTCTTGTGAGGTCCATCTTTGTAATCTATTCGAGTAACTCGATGCACTAGTACACCTATGACGGTTTAAACTTGTTAATGTTTACTTCTAAGTAGAGTACCTTCTTCAAAGAACACCCCGACTCGCGATGCTCAGAATTCTTATAATTTTTGTTGCATAACCTCGCACCAGTTTTCGTACTTGTTTTGTAGATTGCAGCCAGATATAATAATCACATTTTTCACGTTAAAAATTTTGCATTAGTAGTGTTGCGGTCGATACCCTCGTTTTTGGTCTAGGGACTGTAAAGCTCACAATTAAGCTGTATCGCCGTATGCTTGTTTAACATTGTACAGACTAAATAAATAATTTGCTACTTCTGCACATGGAAAAACTCGGGCACTCCGTCGCAGTCGGTGTCGACGTTCTTTACGCGATAGCTAACCAGGTGGTTCCTAAACGTCGTGAAAATCATTTGAATGGAATTGCCTCTCTAACTGGCAGCACTTGTATCATTTTTATGCTTACTGCTCCGTAGATGACCGCCATACGCAGGCTTAACTTCATCCACATCACACGCATTGTATCGAATACTGCCATTCCATTGATGTTTGAGAGTAGATTTTGAGAACGTCCACAAAGTCGAACGTTTATCTCTCGATATAGCCGAAGTTACATCATGCTGTTCGATGTACATTCTAGTAAATGCGACACTATAGGGTTTGCACTCAAAGTATTTTTCCACTGGTAAAGTCGAACGTTCAATCTCCAATACAGCTGAGCAGGGATCATGCTGCGTAATTCAATGCATTCATAGAATACTTTTTCTGTTAAAATAAGCGTAACAGGGTTTGCATTTAAAAAATTTATACACAACAGAAACCTTGCTATTAGACTTTAGTAAAAGCATGCAAGAAACGAGAATTATAACTATAAATGTACACTAATGGGAGCGGGTTTATATAGAGCACAGAAGAAACTGAAGGATGTCGAAGACATCCAAACACAGTCGAAGGTTTGGCGGTGAAAATCGATAGTAATAGACGAATTTTATCCATCTGTTGAATTACTTCGCCGTAATTGTTCGATCCATTTGCCACAACTTCAACACAATTACTCGATAAATAGCTAAAACTACATACAGAAATTATGTAATTTATCAAATTTCCTCTGTTCTTAGTATTCCACACGCATCTGAAACTGTAGTCTAGCAAGTTATACTGAATACGTATACACATTTCTGGAACCAATTTGCCATCTTCTCACAAATAATAGTCTTTTTAATGGATTCAACAATGTATATATATATATATATATATATATATATATATATATATATACACACCTATCCCCCGATTTACACGGTAGATACGTTCCTGAGAAAAACGTGTAAATCGAAAATTAAAAATTTTCAAGTCAAAACCGTGTAAATCGAAAAGCTTGCAGAAAATGCATAATTTTGCTATTTAACAGTTGTGATTTTTTTCAATATTTTTAGGTGTACACAGAACTAAAAATAAAATGCATTGACAGGTTAAAATATGTAATATATTACGGAAACACTGTTTTTTTATTTAATTACAATACATTAAACAGAAGAACAAAAAATAAAACTTGAATTTTATGCGAAGAAATACAGACACAGTGAACGTGTGCAGCAAGTCAGCACATAAGCTCGGGATTCCCCGTGAGATGTGTACACAGCGCACGTGTTCAATCACAGTAGCACTTAGTAGAGTGCGATAAAAACAAAAAAAAACTTATTTGGAAAACCGTGTAAAAGCGAGAACGTGTAAAACAAGTACCGTGTAAATCGGGGGATAGGGGTATATATATATATATTGACGTGATAAGGGCCCACTAAGATATAAAAGAATCCGAAAAATATAGAAATTACCGAAAATTCATGGTTATGCTCTTTATAATACAAGCGCACTTTTATTCATTGAAGTGCCAAGCAAAAACGCAGGTTCCGCGTGTATAACTAATCACCCTGTATGATATAAGCGTATTGTAAATACATAGCAAATAAAGTAAGTTTTATATGTACAAATAATTATTTTTAAAATACCTTAAAACGCATTAAATGCAAACGCAAATCGATCACTTTAAAATAAATACTAAACGTATACGTTTGTAATAAAAAAATGCACATCCCGCGCATAAAATAAATGATTTCGTGTATTTTAATATTAATGTGTATTAAAACACGTTTTACCGTGAAAGCAAATATTTTCTATAGAAATGCTTTATAAGGCTTTATTTTAATCATGTAAATTGACTTTTGTATAACATAAATTTATTCAAAAAAAGAATTTTCTGAAATAAACGAGAGGAATTGAGAAGAAATACGTCAATTTAGTATGACCTAATTAATAAAGAAACGTATATTCGAAGAAGCGGCCGGAACAAAAAAAGACTCTCATAAAAAGTCGATAAAAATTATTTATTACCTTTCGCAATTACTGGATTAGTATGCGACGCTACAATAACTTGTTAAACAAAAACGAGCAGTGCACGTCACTAATGAACGGAACGCGCTAGCGACGTAATAAAACTCAACAATTTGAACATCACTTTAGATGGGAATTTATTATTTGGAATGGAATCACGTAAACACTAGTATATTTTAGAAAATAAATAATTTTTGTATATAAACGAAAGCGTTTATTAAAGTCATTCATTTATAAATTCGATTGCTAAAAATATTACTTTGAGAAAAGAATTTCGAAGCTGTTGTTTTGAAGTATGTAATACGCATATCGTAATTTAATAATTGAAATGGACAGTGAATAAAGAAGTAAAGTTAAACGCAACCTGCACAGAAATATGAAAATTGATAAATGCAAGTATTTGAACTTGTAATATACAATGAAGATGGAAAATGCTTCGATATAAAAAGCTGTTAAAATTTTATTCAATAATCAAACCGAGGATGCACATTGGTTTCTAAATGGAAATGTAAATAATATGAAGATTCTGTAAACTGGAATTTAAACGTCAATTTAAAAATAAAGCCAAGAAGCCCATAATATTTAATGCTGTTAATTACCAATGGGGAAAACGCTTCGTGGATTTTTGCAAGTATAAATTATTTGTAACTTATATTTGAATTTTGTCATTTAGGTTTAAGCTAAAATAAGTCCTAATCTTATTTTTGTAAGGGCTTTTACCAAGAAAGTTAGTGGTCAGAGTTTGAAACACTCTGATATTTTTTATAGACTATCTATCAAGGATTTTTTGGTTAAAACAAACCTTACACGCGTTGGAATAAAAAACCAGGTAAACTATCCATATGAGAAGAGATTGAGTGCTGTAAATTTAAACCTATATAAGGTAAGAAACATTTTGATACTTAAGTAAATAGGTGCTTGTTAGAAATAATTTGATGTTTGAAAGAATCGATGTTGTAAATGTTCTATATGCTTTTGTATGAGAGAAAATATTTCATAGTGTATAAATGCTGTGTAATATTGCTGTGTTTGATTTCATTTTATAAATTCCAACATTTCCGTTGAGCTAGTCAGGCAAAGTAAAGTTAAAAAGGAATTAAGTCAACAATTTCAAATTTTACAATTTGCTGTACTTGTATCACAGCACTCTTATAACGGCGCATTAAAGTGAGGCGTATTCACAGCACTCTTTTAGCGGCGCCTCAACATGCGGCCATTTTCATATCACTCTTCTAGTGATGCCCCAACGTGCGGCGTTGTCACAGCAATAAATATTGATGTGGTAAGACTTCGCATTGGAGCGCCACTGAAAGAGTAACATGATAAGGGCTGGTGTCGGAAGCATCACTAAAAGAGTGTTGTGATGCAGATACAGCAAATTGTTTAACTTAAAATTGTTTATTTACCTTTTCTAACTGTCTGGATAGTTCAACGGAATTGAGGGAGTTTTCAAAATGAAATCAAACACAGCAATATCACAAAGCATTTATACAATATGAAATATTTTCTCTCATACAAAAGCATTTACAACATCGTTTCTTTTAAACATAAAATAATTTCTAAGAAGTACTTATTATAAAAAAGATGTTCCTTATCTTATTTTAAATTTACAGAACTAAATTTCTTCTTTTATGGATGGTTTACCTGGTTATGTTTATTGCCACGCTTGTAAGGTTTGTTTGGCCAAAAAATCCTTGACAGATAATTGATTAAAAGGTCAGAGTGTTTCGAACTCTGAACACAAACTTTCCTGGTAAAAACCTTTAAAAAAATTATTATATAATTAACGTATTACTCTAAATTAAATTAAATACAAATACTCTAATATCAGTTGAAAATAAATCTAAAAATAATACTTGCAGAATCACAAAGATGCTCTTCGTAATTAAATAGCTTCTTATTTTAAATTGACGTAAAATCAGCTTACAAGATTTTCTATATTTAAAATCCTCATTTCAACAGCAGTTATCAAAGTACATTTTTGGTTAAACCTTCCTTTCCATTATTTAATAAAATTTTAAAAACAGCGTTATATTAAAGAATTTTTCCTCTTGATTGTAATTAATACATTCCATTTTTAATGTAATTTGCATTTAAAACATTACTTCTATATTCATTGCACCATCGTAATTATTAAATTACAGTATACTTACTGCATACTTACAATATCATCTTCGCCAAGCAACAGCTCGCGACTTGAGTCAAAATAACATTTCAAGATCGAATTTAAGAATCAAATGAATCCCCTAATTAATAAACACTTTCTTATATAAACAAATTATCTATTTTCTAGAAGGTTGTAGAATAGTAGAGAAAATTATGATGCAAGGTTTCAGAGAAAAACTCATTAGCGTCTAAAATCGCGGCACTTATTACCTCGTAATCTCGTTCCACCTAGTCGTGACGTGCGCTGTTTGTCCTTGTTTAACACATACGATTATTATGGCGTCGCATACTAATACGAAAGATAATCAATTTTATCGGATATTTGATGGATTTTATGGGATTTTCGTGTTCTGACCGCTTCTCGGAATAAATGTTTTGTTAGATATGTACTTAGTTCTAAATACTGATGGCTCATCTTTTTATATTTCTAATATTCTAGAAAATTCTTTATTTAAAATAAATTTCTGTAATCCACAGAGTAATTAATTTAAGCTTCAATTGCTTTTTAATGCAAAAGATGTTGCATTTTATAGACATATTTGCTTTTAACATCAAAACGTGTTTTTAGTACAAAAACTAAAGTTAGAATTCGGGTTTTTTAACAAGATTGTAGTTTTTTATACTAAATGCGTAAAGCTAGTAAGCGCTATTATCAAAAAGCTATAGAAAGATATATAAGAACGATTTTAATTACTCTAAGAAAGAGATAACAACGGCTAGGTTTTAATGCCTCAACAAAGGATCGAAGACGTTTGACGATAGTCGTAAACTATACCAACCGAAATTAATTATAATTAAAGCGCAAAATGCTGTGAAATATTGCATCACCCGCATGTGTCATGCTTGGAGAATATAATAGAGGATGGCGTATTGAGTTTGTTTTAGAATATAAAATGAAAATGATTTAGAACAAGATCATTCATTTTTTGACATCGAACGTGTAGATTTCGAGTAATTTATAATTCATTTTACGACATGCAACATGCAACATAGAACTTTGAATAATTATGTAGCATAACTATTTTTAAGAATACTACGAAAATTAAACGATCTTCGATATAAAGAATCTTGATACAAGAGCAACTGCTAATTTTAATTTATTAAGAATAAATACAATCTTGTTAAAGGAAACTTATGTGAATTTATATATGATAGTAGAGTTATTTAGGGTATATAGGGTCATGAGGTTAGTATACTTCTTGTAAACAACACCAAAGTCAAGGAAACTAAACATTTGAATCATATAAAGTTCACAATTTGTTAATTATGCAAAAATCAAATATCTAACATACTGTATAAAATCTAGAACTAACTTTAGTCAATGAAAGGAAGCTCATTCTTTAATAATTTAACCACATTTAGTAGAATAAATAACTCTAGACGCAATCTAATTCATTTTAGAAACAGTAATACATTTAAATAAATACAAATTAGGAGTATCTAAAGTCAAACAAACATGAAACGAATCTTGTTTAAACTGGACACATTAATGTAAAAAAATACTCATACGTGATCACAACAAACAGGTTTTACAAAACAAACATATTTCAGAATGTAAGAAGTTAATAAACGCATCTAGTTTACGTCATCTGTTAAAGAATCCCATTATAAAATTTGCCTACGTGATCTCTTAAGAGTAAGCTTGACAAATTCGAATAAAATCCAGCATATGAGGAAAATAAAATATGGAACCATACATTTTGGCGTACGTGACAGCCTAAGAATAAGAGGTAATAATTTCCTATACAAAATACGAAAACGACATTGAACGATACAAAGTACCATAGCCAACAAACTCCATAATGTAAAGCTTTGATGCCTACGTGATTTGGAAACATTTCAACAAAATATAGGATAGGTATCTCCGTGAAAGATCCGAAGGTTTACATGATAAGACAAGTGCAAGACCTCAACAAAGATAATGCGCGGTCAGGTCAATCGCAGCACGTGGAAGGGCTTGCCTTTATATATTACACCAAACTGTTAATGGCCAGTCTCTCGATAAATGAAGCATTAACGGTACTAGTCTGAACAAAAATACTACGCAAAGTTCAAGTATGAAATTAAAACCACGATTTATAAGTGAAAGTCAATAATTAAAAATTTCAAGTACAAGTGCACATTCAAATATACAAATGTAATAGGAAATCGCCGTCAACGTAAGACGTAAGTCCAAATTTTAATTAAGGTATACATGATCTTTAACATTTATTAGCTTAAAGCTCTATGGAATCTAAGTAATCTAAGAAATCCACTAAAAATATATTGAGAGATTTACAAAGCGATTCAATAAACAGGTCACGAAACAAATTCAATAGGAAATCTAACTTAAAAATCCAATACTACAAGTAACAGATATAATAAAGGGGAAAACTCTAAATCAGGACGTTTAGCTGAAAGCAAACCAAGGTCACAAGTTAAAAGCACGTAGCGGCAGGTCAAAGGATTGGGGTGCATGTAGAGCTACATATTCGAACCAGAAAATCAACCTAGAAAAATACCAGGTTAGCGATCATAGTTAATTAATAGCATAAGACTTATTCTTTTTGAACATTTAAAACTTGCATGTACTCAGATATTTGTGTGAAGGGTTAAAATTTTGATTCATACGTAGAAAGTACGTTAAAAGAATGAAGGGTCATTGAGCGTTCAACGAGGCTTCCAAAATAATACAGAGTTATTTTTGCTGGTTTTATATAATTTTAATAGGGTTATAATTTGGTGATGAACAGATTTATATTTTTACTTTGACTTAAGGGTTTTAAATAGCAAATAATATTACAAAGGTTGTAGAGTTGCTAATTGTACATATATTTGGTTTATTATGCAAATTTTGGTTATTTAGTTTATCTTATTTAAGTATGAAGTGCTAGAGAAAAAGGGGGGTAAACATTTTTCTGGTATCGTATCGTCGTTCACTCTGTGTGGGGTTGAACTGAGCTAGTCGAGGCATAAATCTAATTGTGTAAAATTTAAAATTTATTCTAGATTATTTAGAAACAGAGCGGTGGCGAGCAGCAGGCAAGTGAGCGTTAATCGAAGTACGACGATATCATAGCAATATATAAATATGTATATCTGTGGCCTGGTGTGATTCGACGTTGGACGTCAATAAAATTGCTGCAACTTTCAAAATAAAAAAAAATTTCTGATGAAAGTTTCAAATTTTCCCACTTTCTAATTATCATACATCAGATTTATAATGATACCAAATATTCTTTAACAGAGAAACTTCCAAATGCTAATTACTACATTGGCAACAGCTTTTCTCCTACAAATAATATCTTAAATTAAACATATAGGAAAAACTGCTTTTACTCAATAGACACCTTAAAATGCTACAACAGCTTTGCCCTACGAACAATATCTTAAATCTAACATAAAAAATATACCTTCTGGATAATCACTCACTTATACTAAAAATAATGTCCAAAATCTCTCTTTTATAATTAGAATGAACACTCATAAATCTTAATCTCTTAATTTTCATTCACAAATAACTCGCTAATTAAATGCTATTATATAAATTTATCAAGGTAAGTTGTATAATTTAATATTCACCTTTTTAAAATCAAACTTAGACATATCTTATCAGTTAGGCTTAATTATTTCGTTATATACTGGCGAAGACCTTACCGTAGGCTGCCAATCCTTTTTAATCAAATTATCGGCTTGTACAATGCAACTTTCACACAAAGGACTTGCACACAAAACTAAACATCTTATCATATAAATTAATGAATCGATTGATGTGTTCTTTTAAAATATTTAAACAATATAATTTTACTTTAGCGTAAAATATCTGCTTGTTGTTGCATCTTTCCAAACGTAATTATGAATTAACGCTCCAAAATCGCTCAAAACGTTCTACGAAGTACGTCTTTCCATGAAAATTGCTCCATATAACGTGCTTTATTCCATTTCAGAACACTATTACGGAGTTTCATTTACTTTTAATTAATATAGCTTCGAATTATATATTAATTGATGCCGCTTACCTATCTTATCAATATTAAAAATTGTGTTGCTTTCTTAGGTTATATTATAATTGGACGATGTCGTTTACTTTATGCTTTACTTTAGCGTTTGATTGTTCTAGAACATAGGTCAATAAACAAGTTTCTCACTACTGAAAAATATAATCTTTTCAGTTGAAATACAATCGTAAATTCTTCTTAGAACATGCGACTAATGTTTAAAACTTAATTGAATACGCTTTCGTCGAAATACTAACGTATGTTTGTTATTAAACGAAAATTCCTTTCTACTGAAAATAAAAATATTGCACACAAAGCCTTACATAAAATTGAGCTGTTAAACGTAAACTGATTCCTATATAACAAAAATATTTTAGTAGCATTTACGCATGCGAGCACAATGTTTTTATTATAATATGCGGATGCAACTCTGTGAAAAACGCTTGTTTACGCGTATAACATACCGTTATTCTTACCTTACAGTACTATTGTTTTGTCATTAAACTTTGTAATCATCACGCTTTTTTATGCATTTATACTTTTTATGCCGGCTCTTCAAAAATACGTTTTCTAAATAAATAAAATCTACGTAATTGGGCTTTTTCTTGAATTTTCTCGGGTTTACGAAGTTGGATGTTTATCCTATAATGTAATATGGCTCATGCATTACCTCCAATCACATCATTTTCCCCAATTTAAAATATAAAATTTGGAATCAATCCCATTATGTTTATATGAACCTAAATAGTTTCCACGTTAATGAACAATTTTATATTTTTATTTTCAATTTTCTACTATATACAGTTATTTATATTATACTTATAATACACATACACATAATTCTATACCAATAATGTTTTTTTTATCAAATAATTCAAATTTCACTTCATTCACGTACTCCTTAAATTAAAATCTATCTCCCTCAATTTATCTTTCATTACTTGAAATCTTCCATTATGTATCTGTATTTGTTCATTCTCTCATTCTAACATAAAGTTTCATCAGACATCAGGTTTAATCTCAATAAAATTCTTTCCACATACACCAAATTCACAAACTGCGGCAAAATACCATCATTAAATATTAAAATAGCAATCACATATCGGACAACAACTTCTTTAAATGGTACCAAATTATACTGCATCATCTCAAGTAATGCTACCGTGCCTCTAGACGAACTTAAAGGGATATCCTTAAACTGGTAAATACACCCATTGAAACAGTTTAATTGTCTACAGCCCTTTGTGAAATAATATTGCACTGAATCGATTATTTTTAGCTTACATTTTGTCCTACCAATAAATTATTTTGTGTTATAAAATTTTACTCAACGCCCTAATCTTGTATAAAATTCATAAAATAAATCTCAATAAATTCTACAGATCAGAAATAGAAATTTATTGTAGCAAAGTAAATAAAGTCATAGGTTCAATGCGCATCTATCGGTTTTGTAACATGTCTCAGGTTGTTGTTATACTAAACACTGCCGACTGCATGGAAAATCCACCACTTGTAGTCCAAATATCAGTCCGCAAACATGTATTTGTTAAGCGCACTGGCCGCAAGTCTACGTATAGCCATCCTGATTCACCGGTATAATTAATAGAAACCAATTAACCAATGGTTCGTATAATTTCTATACGTAAAATTTAATAAAATATTATTTATTTGTAGCGCAACTACGTAACTACGTTTTACTACGTTTAATTGTAAATTTCACTAAAACAAAATTTAATTCAACCATGAGCAGTTTTTACTATACTTACATAGGATGGCACTGTGAAAAGCAGCAATACATTTTTTTAACCAAGATGTATTTAACTACCGACGCTGAACCTTGAACTCAAGAAATTAAAGCTACGACACGTTTCAATGTCATAAACAACGATGCAGGCGGGAAGCTCCGTATATAGGATTTGTCCATGTATTCGATTTGCTACGTCATGGAAAAGCCAGGTTACCACGCCTGTAATGTACGGTGAAATGTTATAAAAACATTTCCAAGGAAATTCGTACTGTTGGAATATTACATGCATTTTGCTTAATTTTTATTGGTCTAAAAACTTTATTGTATATTAATTGGTAGAAGATCGTGTGTAATGCTATTTAAAAAGTTGGTTTAAGAGCCAAATGTAAATGAAATTGATTTTTGAGATTTTCATATTAGGAAATGATTGTTCGCCAACAATGAAATTTTAAAAATTGCAATATATAATGACCTTGTGGTCATAAATGTAAGTCGCAGGGTCTCAGATCTGACCACCTTCGATAACCTAAAATGTTTTTTGTTATGAAGTAGGAATTCAAATTTAAAATTTGACAAACTAGTTAAAGAGTAATAACTTTCATTTGATTTTGTGTAAATAACTTCTTTCAGTAAAAATAGATGCTTTGAGTTGACTTAAAATTTATTTACTCAGATTTATGGACATATAAATTAACATAAAAGGAGGAGTTTAAACTAAGCAGGTATGACCGTATAGACCGACTCAGATAAAATAGAACTTGATTAGAGATATCTATTAAATGATTATAAGAACTGTTTGCTTAACTACCACCTGCAGTGTTAAAGGTAATAGTATGTGTTTATAATTAATTAATTTGAAAACCAGGATAAAGCAACTTTAATTGTAAATTCCTTAAGATATGTTATACACCATAGAGCTTCTACTTTCGCGCTATAGTGTTGTCTTGTAAAATAATTTAAGAAAGTAGTGGCGCCGTAAAATGTCCGTAGAATAGGAACCCCCCCGTGATAGTCTCTTCAAATAACCGAGGGAGATAGAGTCCCAAGCTAGTCTGGAAGATTCCGAAGGTCATTTAACTACGGAAAATAACAACTTTGCCCAGACCTTTGTAAATAAAGATAAAGATAAACGAGGACAAGTTGATGTAATATATACGGACTTCGCGAAAGCTTTTGACAAGAGTACATTATGATGTTTTCATACAAAAATTAGCACTTTTTGGACTTTCCAAAAGAATGTTAAACTTCTTCCATTTATATTTGTTCTATAGAAAATCATTTGTAATATATAAGCAAGTCGCATCTCAACAATTTACAACAATATCAGGAATCCCGCAAGGGAGCAATTTAGGCCCATTATTGTTCATAATTTTCATCAATGACTTGCCTGAAACTACGAAACATAGTAAAACCCTTTTTTATGCGGACGATCTTAAGATTTTTAAAGAAATAAAGTATACACCTGATTGCCATCAATTACAAACGGATATAAATAACCTAGTGATTTGGTGCAAGAAAAATAAACTACACTTAAACACTAACAAATGTTTTAAAATGACGTATACTTTAAACAAGACAAAAACTAACCACGATTATTATGTAAAAAGTGAAATTTTACAAGAGACTACAAATATTAAGGACCTTGGCGTCACATTTACTAATAACTTAAGCTTTAACCGTCATATTGAAACAGTGTGCGCGTCTGCATTAAGAATGACAGGATTTATAAGATTTATAAGACGAAATACGTATCTATTTAAAGGCATTGAAGCACCGAAGTTGCTTTTTAAGGCATTGGTAAGAACAAAACTAGAGTTTGCCATCACGGTTTGGGATCCAGGAACATTTCTGCATTCACATACTCTTGAAACTGTTCAAAACAAATTCATAAAATATTTATTTTATATAATTTATCTGTTAATAGGTGTAAATAGAAGGTTGTATGGTTGTGGTGTTATTTGGTAGTTTTATTGAATGGTGTGCGAGTGTGAAAGAGGTATGTCTGTAAATTTAGGTATTTGAGAAGAGGCACAGCCAAGCTAGCCAGGGAAGCAGAGGAGTTTAAAGGCGAAATAAAAGGGAAAGAAATTTTTTTTTGAATTTTTTGCATTTTTGGAGATTATATGTAGAGCACAAGGAGGGGCACGAATTTTGTAAGTTCTACGGCAATATATATATATATATATATATATATATATATATATTGCTGCGAATTCCCTTAGATGGGCTCACCAACTCGTGCCCCTCACTTTGGGCGTCATAAATTGCTGTGAATCACCTCTTTCGTTGGGTATCTTCTGAAAATGCGCTCCAAATTTCGAAACCTCGTCTAGCTCTGCACACTGCGTTTTCCTAGATACTCACCCCTGTTATTCATTCTTCCTATAACCTTTGTAGTTAATAATAAAAAAATATTTCGACAAAAACAAACAACTTTTTTATTCTGCTAACATACTAGATCAATTCTCATAATTTCAAGTTACAGTAAATATTCACGTTACAACATTTCATACTTCTATTTAAATGGCAAACATCAATCTAAAATCCCCATAAATTTTATGTACCTCAACATTTCATATTTTATTAAAAGTAGATGGGCCTAGATTCTACCCTTAATTTACTTCCAAGGTCTATGTTGAGCTCAGTATAAACCTTGTTATTTTCTGTGCATAAAATTATGCATTTTCAAATTATACCAAAGACCCGTTTATTTCTTACATTGATAACATATTATTCACGTATTTACACCCTCAGATTAATAATACAAAATCGTCCTTTACATGTGTCCATACAATTAAATTTTATGTTTATAAAAATTTTCAGCACAAAAATAATAACCAAATCACTCATAAATCAAAATAACTACGCACCAGCACAACAGTTTCAATAACAAAAATCGTTACCTAGATTGTTCTTTCCGATTACCACCTCCATAGATGAACCACCTCCATAGATGATTTTTCACCAGGCTGCTAGGACCTGCATTGCTCCATCTTACTCGTTCATCCAAGTCATTATCAATCTGAAGTCGCCTTCCGTCAGACTGCACGTACAATAACCAAATCAGACCTTTTCGTCTAGTTAATGTGCTACCAGCACCCTCGTTCACAAATATAAATGCTTCTACTTACGTAGCGTCCAGCTTTTAATTATTATGATTAATTTTAATTCAGCCCGTTAATTACTTTGCACCCACTTGTGCGTTATAAACGCTTGTAATAACTTTCGGCGGACTGTACGCGGTATTAAAAGCTAGGACGTTTTTCAAATTATCATCGAAAAGTCAAATGATAAAAACGAAATATCAAAGCGAAAAATCAGAGAGCGAATCTAACTTCAGCCTTCCTTATATATTCTCAGCCCCACTTAGCTTGCACGTATTTTCATTACCCATTCTTCTAAAAATTTCCTGTACAAACATGTAACGAACTTTCAAAAACCGAGAAATCGCCCACTCCACATCGCTTTTACCGCGAAAACTACATACGTTTTCTATCCGTTTTAAATTTACCATGAATTTTGTCCTCTCTTATTCTCCTAAATAAATCCAATGCACGTTCCTTATGTGCGCGTATATATCGTTATTGCAGTCCTGCTTTTATAACAACTTTTCCTGTCTTTGTCTTTCTTATTGTCCCACTATTACAATGTTGACTATGGTTAAAGCTCCTTTCTTATTTGAAAAATCGTTATCATTTAACACAAACCTGTTGCATCTGCGCCCTTCGATTAGTCTCTACAAATATACTTGTTTACCACGCGCTTGAAAGATGTTTGTCATGTGCCTATCTGTTAATTTCATCTCACTTTGTTACGTTCTAAAGACTCTCTGTCGCCTAATCCTATCGATCTGTTTTGAAATATTCGTCTGTTCTTATAAACCTTGAGTTTGTCCGTTAGCACAATACTCTGAATTGTTGTTTCAACGTTTCTAGTCTTAATAAAAATTATTTATTTACCCCAGCTTTTATTCCTTGAAAACCTTGACTGCTTTAGCTTGTTTATACTTTCCTACTTTGTAGCTTTTCTACGAAAGATTTAATTTATTATTTTTACATAAATGTACGTCGTTTAACTTAATGTATACAAATTAAACTTACATTATAACATGTAATTTTGTGCCAAATTGAATCTTTTCTAATAAACTATTGATTTTTACATACAGGGTCATTAAATATATAAATGCTTGTCCTATTTACCCATGTTTACGCTTACCCGTACACAGTAATATATATATATATATATATATATATATATATATATATATATATATATATGCTCAAGCAAAATAAGGGAAATAAAATATACGATTTTAAAATACAATATTTTTTAATTGAAAAAAGCTAAATGTGTATTCGGCGAGCATTTTGTCATTACAAACTGTAAAATATATACGTGTGTTTTTAAAAATATTCACTATAAAATTTTTGGAACGGTAGAAGATATGATCATTATGTGTATAGAATTACGAATTAAAAGTTAAGCTTCATAAGAATACTCTAAATATTCATTGAAGGGTTAGGAATACTATAACAAGAATTCAAAGTTTTATTAAGAACAACCAGAGTTGATTTCTTATAGCTCTGTATTATATCGGAAAAACAAAATAAATGTTGACATGAAGTCAAGGATGGTTGGACGTCTTCATACTAAAGATTTTTTATCATTATAAGTGGAGATAATAGCGGCCAGTACAGGTCAATGACAATACCTGAACTTTTTGACGTTACGATGTCGATGACTCTGAGACGTCACCCTTTGTAAAGGACAAAAGTGCTTATATACGCTAGTCTACGACTTTATAAAATGTTTGCATGTTTATGTTTAATGGTTTAGTATATCACCACCTTATTAATCTAGCTTTGTTTTAGGTACCTACTGGCTCATCAGAGTTTTACTTGTTAAGTTTTTATATAGTGGCCTTATTTGCTGAGTTACTTTTATTTTGTTGGTTTGGCAATGAAATTATGTGGCAGGTATAAATCACTTCAATAACAAGCTAATTAAATAATATATATTCCAAGAGCCTTTTAGTAACTGACGCATGTTATTCGTCAAACTGGAACAACCACGGACCTGAAATCAGAAAATATATTTGCATAATAATTGAACGATCAAAGCGTCCTTTGAAAATAACGGCGTATAGATTTTCTACACTTTCCTTACAAGCGTTTACATCCGTAAGTAGAATTCTTAATTAGCTAATTGTACTGATATAATTAATAACCTATAGTAGTAACAAAAATTTAAGTTTGTCATTTTCTATTGGTTTAACCAACCTGAAAAATTAATCAACAGTTATATATATATATATATATATATATATATATATATAAATATTATGATAAATATAATATTTGAACCTTGACGCACTGAAGTACCACTCAAATATAGACTTCTAGTTCGTAAAATGATTGATGAAGGAGATGGTGAGGGCAGTTACTTGTTAAAGATATGTAAAATGATATTTCAGAGAAAATGAAGTTTTAAGATTTCAAATTGGGTGTTGGTGATTTCGTAAAGTAAATTTGAAAAGTATGTTCCAATGAAGTGAAATGCTGTTGCTTGTATATCATAAAATTTTGTTTAAATATTTAAAAGGAAACTTCACTGCCATGTGAATATGTATGTAAAGCTAAAATTTGAAGTCACTTAGTACGTTTTTATTAAATTTAAGTTAGTTATAAGATGTAGAAATTTTATTTACTTTTCAGTATATAGTTGTAAGTCTATTATATCATTGAAATTCACTTCGTGCAACTTTGTAGACATCCAACTCATCTAAAAAGAAATTATTTAGCAGGTGTTGTTAGGATTAAAATATTAAAATATCAATCAAAATTTATAAATTTACGGCCAATGACATTTGTATATTAGTTTACTCCAAATTAAAATTTGACAAGAGTAATAAGGTCTGTTAATAAAAAGATAGATCATAGAATTTTATAATTGAAAAAGGGTGAAATTTTGAGGTTTTGAATTGAAAAAATAGATTTGTTCTTAAAGTAGAAAAAATTAGTTTTGTCGTGAACTGTAAAGTTTGAAGTTGAGTTTTGATATTGACAGAAAATAGATGTGAATTAATCGAATCCAGAAGTTTTATTTAGTAGTGGTGAAAGTAAGGAAGTATACAATAAAGAAAGATAGTTACCTTCAACGACAATTGTAACGAGGAACTTACAAAAAGGTGGATCTATATAAAGTGCATCGTAAGAAAAGGATTAACCAAAGTTGTACAGACGAGTGTCGAAGTGGTGCTATAAGAAACGCTTGGATGGCTGAACCTTCGGTGTCGAGCACGGCGTTGATTTCACGGAGCTAAAATTCCTGATAAGATCAACGGCGATGAGTATAAGTGTATCTAAAGATTTTGGCATACCATAAACCCAAAAATAAAAAGCGTAAATTCTGTAATACACAATTTTACAACGTATTTATCTACAGATATTAAGAACCCGCATCTGGTTCGAGTCGTCGCTGTAGGCAGTGAAGCTTCATTGTTCAGCAGCAAGACGTTTCATAGGAATTCAGGTATTAGTTTTATCAGTGTCATATTTTAAACACTTAACCCGTTATACTTGATTGAAATCTTAATTTATTAACCAATATAAACTGTTTACTGTGCGTATTTTTCAAGTAATTGTTTACACTATCACATTTAGAAATAGCTTATGTAGAATTAACTAGAGGTCATTTGACTGACAGTGTCACGTACATCTGTATACAGTTCAGAACTCACGCTGTATGCAGACTTTGAATTATTCACAAAATTAACTTGAGATAAGAGTTTCATTGGTCAAGGCGCAGTTAGTAATTTATAAATAAAAGAAAAATTTACTACATACTTGCTATTCATTTTAAAATTTCACATATATTAAGCGTACGCGCAAAACAGGGCTAGAAAAGAAAGTATAGGGGAATTTGGTGCATTGCTAATTTGCTCATATATTATAAGATATATATATATATATATATATATATATATATATATATATATATATATATATATATATATTATTCTACCCCTCCTTTCTTTTCTTTTTTACTTACTTTTTACTTTACTTTACTTTACTTGGGTTTTTAACTATAGTCTTCCTTTTTATTTTTATAAACTTTAAAAATGTGCACACCTAATGCACTCCCCGTACTTGCACCGTTTGGTTGGTTCTTTTATTAAATATTTATTGCAATGCCTCGACTCTATAAAACTCTTAATCTCAGGGTATTCAAACTACTTATAGTGGATTCCGTTATAAGTAGATGTGCTACGTCCAACCAAAGTGCACTCTTTTGTTTTACTACTAAAATTGCTACTCTACTTTTGTATATGCCAAAATTTCTAATTAGATCAAAGTTACTATGTGCCAAATTAAAATTACAACCAAAATTTGTATGACTAATTTTTGACGTATTAAAGAATATGATTTTAAACACTCACCTGGTCTATACTCCGTCGATGCCTTGCTGAATCCTGGCACAAAATCCTAATTACCGTATACGTCTTCACAATGATGCTCTTGAATTTCCGTGTAGCTTCCAGGTGTCCTCGAATTTTAACTGTTCCCCAATATCTGAAATGATTAACCAAATTTTAAATTTAGAAAATACCGTGTTACAACTTCCCTTGTGCTAATATCCTCTTCGAATTCTTGTTTCCTCTATAAAACCGTCCGCTTCTCCGTATCTAATCTCCAATCTACTCGTTTCTTTATCTTTCTGTTCGATGCTCCTTCTTCTAACTTTGAACCACACTCCAATATCCAACTTTCAATCTATATAACCACTCTCGATGACCTTCTAACTTTGAACCACACTCCAATATCCAAACTTCTAATCTGTATAACCACTCTCGATGACCTTCTAACTTTGAACCACACTCCAATATCCAAACTTCTAATCTGTATAACCACTCTCGATGACCTTCTAACTTTGAACCACACTCCAATATCCAACTTCTAATCTGTATAACCACTCTCGATGACCTTCTACCTTTAAGACCACTCTCCAAATCCAATTTCTAATCGTCGCACAATCACTACTATTCCCTTTATACTTCCGATGCTCGTATCTTTTACCACTTTTCAATTAAACTCATTTTAAACAATTACTTTTATTTTCTTTTTCAAAATATCTGAATACAAATTAGCACAGCTCTGAAAACACGTCTTTTACAAAATTGGTTCGAAAATAATCTGCTTTGTTTACTCTCTAAGGCGACCATGTTAATTCTCTACTAGCCTACTACATCTTAAAATTCATCACAAATAGTTAAGTCCGTGTCGCACATACCATAGTTCATGTCTTTTACACAGTTTCATAATCACATTAAATTCTAATATATGTCCTAAATCTTTACATTCAACCAATCACATTTTACGATGTTTTAACTAATAATTTTGGGTTTACAAATATTGTCCAAAAGTTGATTCTATAGAAAATGAAACCAAAATAATTTACCCTTGACCCTGGATGCATGTTGATAGTGAACATTCACAGACGCATCCGGCTTTTGGACGGCAAATGTACTTTCAAAGGCTTTTAAAATTCAACTCGGTATAAACCCTTGAGCATTTCACATCTTACTACGCCACTTAGTCATTTTAAAATTTCCTTTTGGCACTGAATTTCAACTACTATATTTGAATGGTATTTTAGTGTACATAAAATACGGCAAACATACATTTTTAAGTATATGTGATCGATTATGTGGATTATTTTTGTTTGGCATATACTACCTTGTACTAAACAACCCTTATAACTCCTAGTAGCTCCCTTAGACATTATATTGGCCCCACTGATTTTGAATGAAATTGGAAATTGCGTCGGCTTTACACTTTCCTGGTGTGCATAATTTCTAGTTTTATTTAAAATCAAAACCCCTCTTACCTTTCTACTAAAACCCCCTCTTCGGATTCCTACATATTTTAATTATTCAACCCCTATTTTAAATTCTCAACATGTCTGTCTAACTATGCTACCTACTACCCTACCTTATAAACTAAAATAAAACTAAACCTTCCGTCGCATGAACTATATTACAACTATTCTACTAAACCCTCTTCCTGTACAACCTTATATGGGTATAGATTTTCCAAGTGAAAACGCCCACGATATTCCCCTGTCATAGTAGCTAATTCAAATGTGTTTCCTTCCGCAAAACTACGCGTAATCTTGTACGGCCCTTCATACGGAAACAACAACTTCGCGCAAATGTTCCTGTCGCGGTTCGAAACTCTTAACCTTTTCACCACCACCATATCTCCTATTTCGAAAGTCGTCCTTTTTTTGATCCTGCTACACCTCCGCTCGATATCCCTACGCAGCATCCTTTCGATCCTACGTCTAACGCTGCCCAACAACTCTGTGATGTCTTGTACCTCGACTTCTTCCCTCCATGGCCTAGCTGGTATAATCCTCCGAATCAATGTTATCGGACACGTTTTTGTCACTGAGCTCGGTACACAATTCATGAAATTTTCAATCTGCGGCAGATATCTAACCCATCTATTATGGTGCTCTTGCGTTGCTAACCGTAGATATTTTATTACCTCCCGTATATATCGTTCGCATGGATTTGCTTTCGGATGCCGTATACTGCTGAATGACACCTTAATGTGTGCTCGATTTAACCCGTTCCTAAATCTTTGGTTGTTAAAATAAGTTGCGTTGTCTACCAAAATCCTTTCCATTCTCCCTACCTGGCTTCCAAATTCTTTAATCGACTGTAAAGCATGCGCCGTGTTGCTTCGCCTGGCCGGAAATAATTTAACAAATTTTGAAAAAAACGTCCACCATTACTAATATGTGCCGATACCCCTGTTCACTCGTAATCAGGTTGCTTAAGTAATCAATAGCTACCAATTCCAATGGTCCGCTCACGCTCACACTCATCGGTACATTCTGCAACACCACGTTCTTATCTTTCCCTAAGATACAAATTTTGCAACGATTAACCCTTTCCTTCACCACTGCGATATCGTTCCGTGCATAAAATGCCTCCCTGAATACCAAAAATGTTTTTCTTATACCGATATGTCCAAAATTTAAATGAATTTCATCTATAATCTCCACAGCCGCGTCTCTGGATACCACTACCAGCTCTGCCTCACCTATTCGTTTTACTACGAACTGCCCTACGATAGTAAATCCACGGTACTCCTCCACATTCTCGCTTGTTAATCTCTCGCGGATCGAGCTCACCTCACTGTGCCTTTGCGTTTCCATTAACTTGGCATTTGTCCACCGACCAACATCCCTGAACTCCTGCAAAGCAACTAAACAATCCTTCACGTCTGTATTTTTTTCCACCTGCGGTCTGCTTAGAAAATCCGCCGTCACATTCTCCTTGCCTGGCTTGTGCTTGATTTCAAAATCGTATTCCTGTAATACTAACGCCCATCTGTACAACCTGCTGTTTAGAAACTCCTTTTTCTTCATAAATGTCACCACCGTGTTGTCGGATTCTATTAAAAATTTGTTACCTAGCAGATAAAAACGCAACTTTTTCACTGCATATACTATAGCCAACATTTCCTTCTCTGCCGTCGCATATCTGGTTTCGCAATCTTTTAATACCCTCGAAATAAATACAATTGGTACCTCAGCTCCGTCCTGGATCTGCACCAACTCAGCCCCTATCGCATATTTTGACGCATCCGTTCTTAAAATAAATTCGTCTTTGAAATTCGGATATTTTAATGACAACTCTTTATAAAATGCACTTTTCAACTCCTGGAACGCCTTTTCTCGATCAGCAGTCCATTTCCATCTTTCATTTTTCTTCAATAAACTCACCAACGGCACACACAACTCAGAATATCGCGGTATAAATCGTTTATAATAATTTAGAACCCCTAAAAACCCTCGTAATCCTCTCACGTTCTTTGGTTGAGCAATATTTTCAACTCGTCCAACCTTTTATTACAAATTTTCATCCCATTCTCACTGATTTCAAACCCTAAATATGTAACTTTGTTCTTGAACAACTCGCATTTCTCCACGTTCAACTTCAAACCCCCTTCGTCCAGCCTCTGGATCACCTTTTCTAAATGCTCCAAGTGTTCTTGTTCGTTCCTTGAAAAAATCAACAAATCATCCACATAGTGCGAACAGAAACATTCATACTCATTAAACAGCTTTTGCATGGCCCTTACAAGTGCTGCTGAAGAACTACTTAACCCAAACGGAACTACAGAAAACATGTAAATCTCTCCTTCAATACTAAACCCTGTAAACTTCTTACTGTCTTCATGCAACGGAATTAACCAAAATGAATTTTTTTAAATCTAATTTACTGAAAAACTTCATCTCGTACACTTTGTACAACAAATTATCCAACCCTTGTGGTTGTTCATACTGCGGTTTCGTAATCGAATTCAACTTCCTCGCATCCAAACAAATCCTTATATCCCTTTTATTGGGTTTAGGAACAATAACTACCGGGTTCACATATTGAGTTTTCGCTGGTTCTATGATTCCTTCTCGTAACATCTTGTTAATCTCGGCTTTAACCCTATTTCTAATAGCAAACGGAATTGGATACACCTTTGTATTAAACCCGTTGTCTTCCGTGACCTCTAACTTATGCATGTATCTCCTCGCCAATCTTGGCTCTTCATTGAATAACCCTACATACTTATTAAGTAATTCTTCTAACTTCGCCTTTATCTCAATACTCACTTTTTCAATCTGTTCATCCTTAATTAATCTCACAAACATATTACATAATCGTACTTTAACCTGTCTATAATCACTTGTCCTATCCATTCCTAATCCCGACTTATCTATATTATCTCCATTCCTATATTCCTCACTAACCGTAGACACCATCCATAACTTATCTTTATCAAAAATTCGAATCGACCTATCCTTACCATCTATATTCACTCCAAAATCCTCTATAAAGTCCATTCCTAATATGAAATCTATATGCAACCCCTTTGTAATTAAAAACTCTGCCTCCCTGCATTTTTATCCCTACAAATATCGGTACACGGATGATCCTATAAATCGTAGTTAACTTTTTATTCATAGCCGACCATAGATTAACCCCATCAATCGCTTCTATTCTTCCTTTTAAAAAATCAGCATGTTTTATCACCACCCTCTCATCTACCAACGACAACTGTGAACCACTATCAATTAAAGCAACATATAAACACTCATTTAAACTAATATTAATGAACAAAAGGTTCTTTTTTTTCAAATTATAATTATTTACCAACAAGTCTTTTAAACTATAAACCACGTCGACCTTTAATCCTTTACATTTGTTCTCCCAAAAATTTGAGTTTTTTTTTCTAAGGGTGCCTCGTGTATCTGCACCACTTCAATTTGATCCGTGTCCTGAGTCCTTGCGCTTGTCGTTATGTGGTGGACATTCGCGTCCCTGTCCGTCCGGCTATATCCGTTCTGTGTTCCTCCTCCCGTCGTCCGGCCGTCATCCGCGTTGTCGTCGTACGGGTGCCTGTTTTGTCTTGGTATGTCGTTCTCCCGGTGTTCCCTATTGTAGTATGGTCTCCTGTTTCCGTCGTGTCCCCAGTGATTTCGGTTTCCGTGGTTAAAATAGTCCTGTCGGTAGCTGGGTCGATGTTCGTGATGGAAATTGTCCTGTCTATGGTTGGGTCGCTGTTCGTGATACGTATGTCGTCTGTTGTCATCCCTATAACCCCGGTGTTGATCCCAATGACTAGTCCGTGTTTTTGTCTCCAGTGCCGTTGCTAAATCGAAGTTTGTCATGACGCCTAAAAATTTCCGTAGTGTTTTTACATTTAGTACCACTTGTCCTGTGAGTAGTAATACCGTGTCGTCCGCGCCCAATTTCGGTGTCAAGTGCTGTGTCTGTCCCTGCAATTGTACCAGTGTATTTTCAGTCTCGTCGTCTACGCGGTCTTCGTTGTCTTGTAGCTTAGTCCTGCGTTCGTCCTTTGTCCGCGACTCTGCAAATTGGTCTGTTAATTCCGTGTGTAGTTCCGCGTGTGAGGTCTTAACATCTGTCCGCGACTGTTCGGTTTTGTCTGTTAGGTCCGTTTGTAGTTCTGTATGTGTTTCTGCAGTCTGGTCTGTTAACTCCGTTTGTTTCTCCGTGTGTGATGTCTTTACCTCTGTCCGCGACTGTTCAGTTTTGTATGTTACGTCCGTTTGTATTTCCGTGTGTGACTCTGTAATTGTGTCAGTCAGACCCGTTTTTAGTTCCGTGCGTGTCGTCTCGAACTTTGTCTGCCATTCGTTAATTTGGTTCATTATTTCCGTGTGTGCTGTCCTAAACTCGTTTCTCAGTTCGGTGTGTGAATCTTCAATTTGGTTTGTTAAAGTCGTTTGTAAAGTCGTTATTTTATTTGTTAGTTGCGTATTCGCCTCTTTTTGTTCAATCTGTGACATTTCAAATTTGTTCGATAGTTCCGCCTTCAGTTCCGTGTTTGCAGTTTCAAATTTGTTTGTTAGTTCCGTCTTCATTTCCGTGTGTGAAGTTTTAAAATCGTTTTTTAGACTCATCAAGATTTGTATGATATCTAAGCATCCAGTGGTTTCTGCCACCCTAACCTCGGGCGCCGTCGCCTGGTCCACGTCCCTGTCTAACCCCTCCGGGTCTGTCTGCCTTGCCTCCGTCTCCTGGATGTCTCCTCCCGCTTCTAGTTCTATGTCCTGTGTCCTACGTTCATCGTTTTGTGTCGTGGTTTCTGCTTCAATTCCGTATATCAGTCCCGATCTCGTAATCCGTTTCATTGCTGGGTCCGTCATCTCTGCAGCCTGTCTTTGAACTTGTATGCCTGAAAATATCTGACTACTGGCCCCACCTAATCTCAAGTCCCTGTATCCTACTACTATTTCTGTCTAATTTCAACTCAATCTAGCCTTTTTTCAGCCCCGCGTTGGGTTTGCCACATATATTCTACCCCTCCTTTCTTTTCTTTTTTACTTACTTTTTACTTTACTTTACTTTACTTGGGTTTTTAACTATAGTCTTCCTTTTATTTTATAAACTTTAAAAATGTGCACACCTAATGCACTCCCGTACTTGCACCGTTTGGTTGGTTCTTTTATTAAATATTTATTGCAATGCCTCGACTCTATAAAACTCTTAATCTCAGGGTATTCAAACTACTTATAGTGGATTCCGTTATAAGTAGATGTGCTACGTCCAACCAAAGTGCACTCTTTTGTTTTACTACTAAAATTGCTACTCTACTTTTGTATATGCCAAAATTTCTAATTAGATCAAAGTTACTATGTGCCAAATTAAAATTACAACCAAAATTTGTATGACTAATTTTTGACGTATTAAAGAATATGATTTTAAACACTCACCTGGTCTATACTCCGTCGATGCCTTGCTGAATCCTGGCACAAAATCCTAATTACCGTATACGTCTTCACAATGATGCTCTTGAATTTCCGTGTAGCTTCCAGGTGTCCTCGAATTTTAACTGTTCCCCAATATCTGAAATGATTAACCCAAATTTTAAATTTAGAAAATACCGTGTTACAACTTCCCTTGTGCTAATATCCTCTTCGAATTCTTGTTTCCTCTATAAAACCGTCCGCTTCTCCGTATCTAATCTCCAATCTACTCGTTTCTTTATCTTTCTGTTCGATGCTCCTTCTTCTAACTTTGAACCACACTCCAATATCCAACTTTCAATCTATATAACCACTCTCGATGACCTTCTAACTTTGAACCACACTCCAATATCCAAACTTCTAATCTGTATAACCACTCTCGATGACCTTCTAACTTTGAACCACACTCCAATATCCAAACTTCTAATCTGTATAACCACTCTCGATGACCTTCTAACTTTGAACCACACTCCAATATCCAACTTCTAATCTGTATAACCACTCTCGATGACCTTCTACCTTTAAGACCACTCTCCAAATCCAATTTCTAATCGTCGCACAATCACTACTATTCCCTTTATACTTCCGATGCTCGTATCTTTTACCACTTTTCAATTAAACTCATTTTAAACAATTACTTTTATTTTCTTTTTCAAAATATCTGAATACAAATTAGCACAGCTCTGAAAACACGTCTTTACAAAATTGGTTCGAAAATAATCTGCTTTGTTTACTCTCTAAGGCGACCATGTTAATTCTCTACTAGCCTACTACATCTTAAAATTCATCACAAATAGTTAAGTCCGTGTCGCACATACCATAGTTCATGTCTTTTACACAGTTTCATAATCACATTAAATTCTAATATATGTCCTAAATCTTTACATTCAACCAATCACATTTTACGATGTTTTAACTAATAATTTTGGGTTTACAAATATTGTCCAAAAGTTGATTCTATAGAAAATGAAACCAAAATAATTTACCCTTGACCCTGGATGCATGTTGATAGTGAACATTCACAGACGCATCCGGCTTTTGGACGGCAAATGTACTTTCAAAGGCTTTTTAAAATTCAACTCGGTATAAACCCTTGAGCATTTCACATCTTACTACGCCACTTAGTCATTTTAAAATTTCCTTTTGGCACTGAATTTCAACTACTATATTTGAATGGTATTTTAGTGTACATAAAATACGGCAAACATACATTTTTAAGTATATGTGATCGATTATGTGGATTATTTTTGTTTGGCATATACTATCTTGTACTAAACAACCCTTATAACTCCTAGTAGCTCCCTTAGACATTATAATATATATATATATATATATATATATATATACAGCGTGATCTAATAATAGGTAACAAAGGGGAAACTTTTTTATTATGCATTTTAGAGAAAAAGGTTGTTGGGCAAAAAAAGTCTTGCTTTATCTTAAATTAATAACAGCATATATATTTTCAACGCGAAATTGCGAAATTGCCATTATTTGATTGAATCTGGAGACATAAATAAGCAAATGTCATATTTTGTACAGGCAAAACTTTAATAACAATAAACAATAAACAATAAACAATAAACAATAAACAATAAACAATAAACAATAAACGTGAATTAAGTTTTCATTATAAATATGAAATTGACTCGTACGCGTTTATATATTGAAGACTTAGAAATAAAGGAAGAATTACTAAGCAACCCCCTATGTCTAAATAACAAAGCTAATTTAAATAAACCTTGCATTCCTATTAAAAGATTAAATTAGTTTCTTCTTTATAGCTTGCAAATTTGGTATCCTTTGGCTTTAGCATTTTACTCAATTTTCTTACTTACATTAAAATTACACTTGTTAACCATTTTCTTGTTCTGTTTTGTTATCTCTTTATCATATTTTTAAAATAGATTTAGTTTTAATTACATTTTATTGTATCATACACTTTAATAACATACAGCTTGTGATTACATATTGTTACGCTTTATTTAATGCTTTTAACAATTCGATTCATTTAATTTATAAGGTAGGGACTTTTTTTAGAATTTGTAAAAATCCCCGTTAATTAGTTCAATTTCGTCGACTTTTAAAACCCTGGGTTTAGTAACGTTCACACGGATCTTGACGTCAGTTGCTTATCTTTGCAATTATAAGCGCTGACGTAGGATTCTGGCTTGAGAAGAAATTTATTTCTGACGAACGTAGGCGGAAGTACGTCAATCTCAGTTGGCAAGGGAAAACATTTAAAGCGAGGACCGCCGCTTAGCTCGTCAAATTTTATCGTATTGCCACATCTATCTTACAGATAGACTTACCGTACCGTTACCGGGCAATGCTGCCGCAAGTGCGTTCCGCTCCCTACCCTATTGCAATAGTTGCAAAAGAGTTTAGACACTTTTATTCTTGCTTCAGTTATTTAGTTAGTTAAATAATCTAAATTTAAAGACTTCAATATGATTTTACCAATGAAACAAAAATTATTAGTCATGTAAGATCTAAACACGCAGATTCCATTACATACTAATTAATAATTTCTTTACAGATTATTCAGTGGGCGTACTCATATTTTGCCTTAATGAGAACTTTGTACAAAAAGTAACCCATTCAACTTTTAAATATAAATATCCACATTTTTAGATTTTTCATGGTTTGAAGAAAAGTAATATGGCATCAACTTTTATACTTTTTACCAATACCTGATATTGTAACCGGTTCAACGATCACCGAATTAACAACCCTAACGCAAAATGAGATATTTACAATACGTAAAATATTTGAATTCATTCAGAATTTTATAAAGTAATAAATTAATCGATTATAATAGCTTTAGCTGGTGAATGTTAAATTTTTGTGTATGCATATTATAATGAATGATATCTAATATAGTCGAGACCAAATTTGAGCATTAAAATTTTGTGGATTAAACACGTTAGAAACATTCATCTTGTTCTGTTTGTATTTATAGTTAATTTACTGTTAGTTATAACTTAAGATAAAGCTTGCAGGTAAACTTGCATCCGCCATGTGGACATTAAATGTCATTAGATTTGTCGCGATTCAGCCTTCAAGCTACTCCGTGTTATTGATGTACAGCGAAAACTTAGTTTAAAGTGTGCTATGCGTCGCTATGGTATTTTTGTTAGACAGATACGAACTTCTGTCAAAATTCCACGTTTTTTACTACTAATTTTTCGAACACCGCTAAATCTGATAGTAAGTACTTGAAGGTTTTCCCTATTCTTATTGTTAAGTATACATGTCCACTGATCTCATCATCTGTGGTTATCGAAGTTAACCGCCGCATTAACACATCTTATCTTAGTATAGTACAGCAGTTATAAGATTATGTCATTATCAACTTGATAATCTTAATTTTAATGATAAGAAAGTTAACAAAGTTATCAAAACAATTCTTGTTTAGATATTACAAATTTGATTAATTTTAATTAAGTAGTTTGTTTAAACAAAAATTGGTTGCAAATTTTGAGCACGGCTGCCTATAAAGGGGGTCAATTGGAGGTCGTCGAATACCTTCGATATTCAACTTTCGGTTTTTTCAGTTAAAAATTGTAACACGAAATGCACCTTCACGATTTTATGTTTGAATATGCTATAAATAATGTGACAATATTAACAGAAAATAGGTCACTGGTAACGATTGTTCCAGTGATCGCACAATTTTATAGTGGAATCAAGTATAACAGCCCTGCAAGAATCTTTTTTTCAGAGCAATACGGTGCGGTCCATACATAATGTAACAAAAGGATTTCTTAATTTGTCTTTAAAATTATAATTTCCCTGAGATGATGTCACGTTTGTGTCAATATGCAACAATACTGTTGTTCAAAAATAAACTAATCATAAATTCTGAGCTAATATGTATGTATAACTGCATAGCCCTTGAGAATGAAAGTGGCTGAAGTCACATTTTTCCTGTTCTTAGAATTTTAATGGTTTTCAAAAAGTGTTTTTAAAAATGTAGTAGATAAATACAATAATTTTTATTGCTGATTTTTTCTCACAGACAAATGGTCAATCTCATACTAAAATTATATTTTTAAAATTTATACTGTAACCATGGATACCAAAGGGCCTAAGTGACTTAAGCCACTTTCATCCCAAGAATGTGGTGGATGAAATAAGTTAGTATTACTTTTAAGGCAACACAATTATTTTTATTTTACAACAAAAACTGATACAAAGTCTGAGTCAAATACACCGTAGTTAAGATATAAAGTTAAATTGTCTTTCAGTTCATTATTTTAATCTCCACTGACTTCGCCTTTGTCTGAATTCTCAATGAACGGCAGAGGTCCAATGTCTTCCCCATCAGTAGCATCACTCTTCAGATTTTGGAAAAAATTGTTGTACACTGGAGGGATAAACTGAAATAGATCCATCATATTACGCTTTTTCAGTGGCGCAACAGGTATTTTTCCTTCATTCAGCCTAATCAGTGGAGCGTTTTTGAGAGATATTGGCCTATCTTTTCTGCCTGTCGGCTTGATGTCCAAAACAACGAACTCAATGTCAGCGTTCAGTGTTTCTTTGCACTTTATTTCATAAGGACTTCCTTTTTCCAGCCTAATCCCTTGAATTTTCAGCCAATTTACAGAATGTTTTTCAGTGTTTTTCTTCCTTCTGCTAATGTTTTTCTCTAAATTTACCATTGAAATAAAGTTTTCGCTGTTCATTTTACATACAATAAACTTTTCTTATTTCTGCAGCTTACCATAATGTTCTTCCAATCTTGAGGAACATAAATTGTTTTACCTTTGGCTGCTAACTCTACACTGCCAAAATCAGAATCGTTCGGTAAGAACAAATGCCCAGAAACTAAAAATTTCTGATCAAGTATTTCGATGTCCATGTCAACACTCTGAATAAATCTCATGAGGGCAAGAAACATTTTGATGTTTCGGTTTTGCCCTCCATAGGAATCGCTGAAGTTTGCTACTTTTTCTTGCCATTAGCTTGAACTTTCAAATATTTTATCAAACATGAAGACATTTTCTGTAAACCTCTTCCAGTTACTGTTTCATTCCATGTGTAGAAAAACCCACAGTCTTTGGCCAAGTCATGAATGCCAGAGTTATAGCAATACAAACTCCTTCTGTAGTATGCATCAGAGGCTGCTTAGACTGGAAAAGGCAATGTTTTTTGTAGATCTATACTGCAGGTATACAGATCTTCATTTTATTTGGCAGAAACAGCATCATTCTTTAGTCCATGGCGAGCTCTGCTTTCCTCAGATGCAATTCGTGATCTCTCTTTAAGTTTTCCTTTTCCAAATCACTTAAATTTGGGTTAGATATTTTTATTTTAAAAATATCGCAGGACTTACACGTGTCTTTTCTTGGAGTGTAAAAGTGAATATTGAATTTTGTATTAAAAATGTACCTGTGAAAATGTTCTTTGACAGGTTCTTTCTCATTTTCTTAGCATTTCTCAACGTACAATTTGAACATTTTACGAAGATTCAATGACTCTTGCAAATACTTTCGATGAGGATTGTGTTTCCTAGTATAGTGGCTCTTGTAGAGAGGGAATGATTCAATCTGTTGTTTTACAAAGTTTACGTCTTCATCAGATATTTTCCTTCAAGAGCAGCCATTTTTACCCCTTAAATCATCGCCTGGCGACCTACCATCATTGGTACTTTTTACAGCCCGAGCCAGTCTTTCTTCTGATATTTTAAATGTGTTGATGAAATATTTTTTACACACAATCATGGAAACGTCATTATCAGACTTCAAAAAATACTTATATGCATAAAACCTCTTCACCTCTTCCTCCTTTCTTGGGCTTCTCTGTTTAACTGTATTTTTTTGGATTAATCCGCAAAGATAAGTATTTTATCAAAATGATTTAAATAATGATCTTCTTTTTTCTGTACTGACTTATCCATTGCACTTAAATTTACAGGAACACTGAGAATCATCAAATGTCTTTCCTTCAACGACGCTTTTTTGGTAACGTATCGTTGGCCCGAATTTCTAGCCAGTTTTGCTTTATTTTGTTTGTGTTCGTCAGGATCTCTGGTTCTTTTTTTAGTTCTGTTTATGTTGGGAGGCCCATTTTCTAAAGCTTCCGTATCGCTTGATTCTGATGAGTAGGTAACAAGTTCAGGTTAGGCTACATTTGGTATATTACCGACAGTCCTAGATCCCCGACTGATTTGATCCTGTGTTAGAATTGATTAAAGGTGATGTTTGACTTTGAAGATTGTTAGGCCTAACAGGTAGAAGTCTAACCCAAGGTCTATTTTTCTCAGATGTATTTGGATCTAAGTCTGGATTCTCAATTTCATCGTCAACTATTCCGAGGAATCTGAATCGTCACTTAGCGCTTGAAATTTATTCCTCAAGTTAAAAGACATTCTGGTTTTTTAATTAAATGCCCTACAATATAAAAATCATAAGAAGTACTCAATTTAATTTAATATTATTAAACCTATACCTAACTGAAATGCATCTCAAACAGCACTATTTCCACGCAATTCTAATGAACTATAACAATGTTATGATTAATAAAATTCACTACAGCTTTGTCAAACACTTTCACATACAACTATTTAAAAAAGCACTTAAAACTGTCTTAAAGATAGTTTATCAAACTGGATACTGGACACTATCAAAACAACAACAAACACTGACTTATGCTACTGTCATTCTGAACTAAACAGCTGTTCGGTAAGACTGCAAAACTTGTACCGCTCCTAGTGGCAAGTTTTGGTATCATTGACTTAGATCACTTTCATTCTGAACAGAACTACCACAAGTGTAACAAAATATGGCCTCAACTAAATTTTTTAGATTACTGACTTATGCTACTTTTATTCTCAGCACCTCATATAGATCAGCTTTGTATGTTATTTTGAGCAAGAAATACACTAACAAAACTTATCATTTCATTCTTTACCCTGAATGTTTCTATTGAAATGGAATATAGATAAGGACTCTCTTAATAGTTTCTTGTACTACATGTACTCTAAAATTCTAGAATGTTCTATAAATGTTTCAATGTGGCCTATCCTGAGAAACGACATAATTCTCTATCTTACAGCAGAGTACATCTATATCTTCAGTTTCCATTCGGTGTTTCTTGGATGCGGCGTACTTTCAATTTGTATAATTTTAGTGTTGCCAAAACTGGTCGGCTTCAGTCATAACATATGTTTGCTTGCCGTGTTTAATATACAGTGCCACCAAGCAAACATAGGACCCGGAAATATGTGAACTAATTTCCAACAATAACATATGGAACCAATCAAGAAGCGATCTGTTTCAAAGTACACTGCGGGAACAATGCATTTTTAAACAAATTTAAAATTCCATGGTGTGTGTTAGGTCGTCATTGTTAATTAAATCTTCTAAAATTATTAAAGATTAAAAAATACAATAATGCCATTTTAATGTTTGTTACGTGCAATTTGCACTTTAACATTGTTAGTAGTTTAGTTTTTAATGTACGGAAGTTTCCCGCCATATTTTCAAATACGCGAGACGCGGGAATTTTTAAATAGACTAGGCGGTGCTTCCGGTACGTCCGAGTAGTGCAATTGCGCAAATCGTGCATCCCTATAGGGGTATACGAATACTAGACAAAGAGTGGGGTCGAGTTGGGGTGAGGCCCGGAATTGTGGCTTGTTTGCCTTTGATCGTCGAGTGAAGTGCGGGTTATTGTCTTGGGTAACGTATCGTAGCTGTACCTATGTAGAAATCCCTATCTAATTATCTTTTGTTGTCTACCTCATACCTTATTATCCCGTCCAAACCCTACATAGGTAAGAAATTGCCGCCACCTAGGACTACCGAACTTCACGCCTGAGGAGGACTCATGATTACCTTGGCTAGCCGGTGCTGATTTGTACGCATTTGGTAGCGTCAGCGTATCATCTCTAATTCCTCCGGGAGGAGCCCGACTGAGGTGGTTAGAAGCCTACCGGAGCGCGATTTCAGGCGGAAACGGGATACCTAATGTAAGTAATTCGTTACTTAATTTGCATGCGCTTATTTCCTTGTTTTTGAATTATTTGAATTTGCGTAGTATTACGTAATATTGATGACATCATCAGTAGTTGAACCGCGCCTAAATCCGTATAAGATTTGGTGCTGCCAACTGTGATAGTGTCTCTTATACCATGCTACCGGTGTTGTAATTATCGAACTTTAAATTTTAACTACCGTTTTTAAGCGTAAGATGTTGAATATTAATAACCTAACCTTACAAATATTTTATTTGACAAATAAAAGCTTTCTACTTTGAGTGTACTTCTAGCAGGCAGTGACATCAAATACACACCTCTCAGGTCCTATGTTTGCTTAGTAGCACTATAGCTATATTTACGCTTGACCCTGGAAAATAAAAACTGAAATGCGTAGATGACTGAAGTATAAACCTTACATTTGGCTTTATTCAGCAATAAGATGACACTACTAGTTTACAGAAATGTGACAAGTAGTATCAACAACTTAAAGCTATAGTAACAACAAAAAGGATTCATTAATACAAAGTAGCAGGGGTCTAGGAAGGTAGAGCTGTTTCAAAATCTCAGCGACCCTGGGATGCGCAATGGGGGAAGTTAGAAAGCTTTAGAAAAGGATATAACACGGTGTTTTCAGTTCAACCTAAAACATCACGATTCGCTAAAATAATCCGTAATGTAATGTCACATTATTAATGTGTAAACAAATACCTAACCTTAATACTAATTTATAATAAAAGGCAATTCACTTTTGAGTTTTATATTACTTCTTGAGACTAAGTGAATTAAATAAATCATATAAAGAAAAATTATGGGTTATTCGCTATAAGGTCAAAGTTACTATTCCTTTCGAACAGGAGGAATAAACTGTCAAGATAAAAAGATTAAAAAAATTGAAAGATGAATCCCAATCGTATGTTAATTCAAATATATGTAGAGGCAGTTATATCGAAATTATGGAAAATTTCAACAAATAAAGTCTCAGACAATGTTGAACAGCTTATAAAATGCGATGAAAATATTTTTCCTTACATTAAGAAGGCCTTATAGTGTTAATATATCCAACCTAGCTACATCCGTAAGAAGTTTTTAAGCTTTGAGGAGACTCAAAACTTGGCTTCGATCGAACATGCCATAAAAACGCTCAAAAGATTTATTCCTTCTCAATGTTCCTGGATATGATTAGAGATATCACTGGATACTGTCATTGACCGATATGTGAAAAAAATCGTACAGAAATAGAAATTAGATTTTATATTGTAATTTCCTGACTTTAATGTTAATGAGGTAGTGTTGTTTAAATTTGGTTTGAACTGTGATGCTATGATTGTCTGGGTTTTTTTTGTTAATACTTCGTAGTAACAGATATATTGCTTATTTACAAATTGAAATATTGATATGTACTTATTATACATTAACATTATAGGCATGACATGCACAAAGGAAATATTTACAAGTCTTTGTTTGCATAATTAAATGACAAATACCTTTAACACTAGAACTGAAAGCACTATAGTTTGTAAAGTCGCGGAAGATGTCTCTATGTTGAAGAATTGGATGTTGCGGCTTCACCACAAAGACCTGCGTTTGGTGACGTGGAGGTGATGATGTCCATGGTTGTAAATAATTCTGGCCTAGGTTACGGTAAATGTAATGGGGTTCCTCGCCGCTGTGATTGCAGTCGGATTTTCAGAGCTTCGGTAACTAGCGGCCGGTGGACGACGCTGGCATACAGGTGGCTGCCTTGATTGGTTAAAATTTGAGTGGTTTGTTGGCGGAATGTATCCACTCCTAGCGTCTTTGTTGGCGCCACGTGCTTTAAGAGTTGGTCCTGGTAGCTGTGGCTTTGAAAGTGGAGCGGGTCTAAGCTGCGTTATCAGGGTAGCATGTCCATAGTGTTGTAAGGGTTCACTTCATTTTATCCCATTAGATTTGGTGGTCCTAATGTGATAATCTACAGGAAAATCCTTAGTGCACGATTAACTTAGTGGTTTTCGTTTTACAGTATTCCTAGTTTCCTTTGAGAAGTTTGGTGGCTTTCATATAGAGGGCAACAAAAAGAAGTAATTTACTCTAGCATTTAGAATTCCGTTTATACCGAGTTTCTTTTTGTATTGCACTTCAGACTGTTTTATTTGTATTTCGAGGGATTTTGATTGAGTCTATTATTGATTGAGGAGTGTCTTAAGCATGCTTGCTATTTATTTACATACTGAGTGCTTATCGGTCGGCTAGTTAGGAGTGTGATTGGTTACATACTCCTACAGAACAATAAGCCAAATTTAACCATAGATTTTCTAGTAGGAATTAGTCTTACTATTACCTATCCACATCAATACAGTTCAAATGTTTTTACCTCCTCCCATCCCTCATATACTAAAGTTATACACGCCCCTAACTACGTGTTAAGTCGATTAGTAATATAATAACATGCAATTTTTAGTAATACTGTATTCAAATAAAACTATCAAACTGCCCCTAATTTAACTATATTACCTTTGCATTAGTGATTAACGTTTTGCCACTATTAAATTGTGGTCGTTATCTGTATCTGCACCTGGATAAATCTTTTACCTGATTTTCATTCTAACCTTAACCAATATATAATCTATTTGAAATCTCTATTATAATGCATCTTTCACATGTATATTGCGTGTCACCTACAACTAGCAACCTATCTACTTTTCTAATGCTCTGAATTACCCCCTAATTTGATCATAAGTAGAGTGGGATTCTGAGATCATGTTGATGTGAACGTAGTGGTCTATACCCGTAATGCTTACTAAAGTAGGTTGGCATTTTGAGACATTTGGACTATGTTTGTACTTGTTATTCCTTTTAGAACTGCGTCCAGTGGGAAATTAAGTCGGTAGTTTTGTATTGCGTTTCAACGAGAGGAACAAAAGAAATTTTCAAGGGAACGTTAAGAATGAGAAAAGAACATTTAGCCGCTTCTCAGGTACGTAGACAAATCCCTAAGACTTCTACCTGTGACAATACTCACCCACGGTACCTCCTTTTTACCTCTTATCCGAACAAGGGCGTATTTTTGCGAAAAATGCTCGCCTAACATTTTTCAAGCGGACCGTGTCTGGATCCGAACCCGGGACCTTAAGCGTAGTAGTTACATGCATACCAACTACGACACGGAGCCGCCCCTAAGACTTCTACTACTGTCCTAGATGTGAAAAACTCAAAGATCAACGGCAAGTGTGCTTTAATTTTATTTATTAGACTTGATTACAATCGTACCAGATGATAAACATTTGCATGCCGTAATATCCATGGACAAATAAATATTTTCAGTCTATCTTATGCTAGATTTAACTAATAGCGTTCATAACACTAAGACTGAAACTTTTTCTTGCCTCACGCCTTAGGCGTTAGTGCAACTTTCTGAAAAATCTTTATTTTTTCTTACAAAAGTCGTGCAGAAGATGTAGTTTTATCCGTATTAACACAACTGACTTTTGAAGACTTCCGCATTAGCTCTGAACTCTATCTTCAGCGGTTTAGAGAGACTATCAGGGGGGTCGTTAAATAAATACGGATGGGTAGAGCGCCACTGTACTTAGGTAGGGTATAAAAACAAGAAATATCGCTAAGAAAAATACAGGAACCTCAACGAATATATTCTGTTATTGGAATACAAGATTTTGTATTTTTAGATGGTACTACGTTTATCCTGAAATAAAATAAAGTAAATAAAATAATATTGGAGACAGCAGTTTGCGCCTCAAAATAAAAAATCAATAAATCAATAAATCAGACAGGTTTTGTGCATCTATGGTATTTTTCTTTTGTGTGTTAGTGCTTGGATAGATACTCTACTTATTAAATTTATGCAGTTCTGGTTTATATATAATTCATAGAATTCAAAGATAAGTATGGATAGAATATACACTATTTCTTAAGTGTTTCTATGAGTGTAATTAACCTTTTCTAAGTTTATGAAGAAATCAAAGCTCTTAAATATCAACACATATATTAACTGAAAAATATTTCTGATTTATTTTGACAGATTACTATAAATTTTCTAAATGTTCCTTTAATTTTTTCTTACATTCTTGGTCATTTAAAAGAAGACCTCTAAAGCAAATAGGCACTATAAATATCATTAACACAATTATGAGCTTTTTTGTCATTCTGTTCAGTACGGACTAAACGACTTACAGGTTTACAAAATCAGTTTTGTAATAAGATCTTTTAAATTAGTATACTTAAACTTTATTAAATAGTTGTCATGTGTAAGCAAGTACACGACTATATTATTCATAATGCAAATTCTAGAGATTTTGTTAGATACACAATTTTATACAGCATAATTTTAATCTAAAGCTAAGTTTGAAAATTTAAATTCATAGTTAAATATTATCATTAAGATGTTAGTTTCCATGCGTTCAAACTACCAAGGTTACGGTTTATACATGACGTTAAACGTCGAATAGATGATTGCCTCAACAAATGGAAATCACTTACCGACCTTGAACTCAGGGCATTGCTGCTTATAAACCAATTAGCAAACAAGCTCGACCCACATGTAGACTTCCAACATTGAACAAACACATGAAAAAAGCAGTTGTCTACATTGTTATAACAACGCCTCGTAAACTAGAACCATATTGTAAGTTTCAATACGTAATCGTTTTATACGCAATCAAATTAATTTCTTCTAATAACCATTAATCAGTTCTTAAGTGTTGTTTCTGAATTAAAACAAAGTTTCCATGTTGAAACATGAGGAATGTATATATCATATGCGCAGTAAAATTAACAGTTTTGTACAACCATTATTGCTTCAGTTCTTAAGTGTTGCGATAAGGAAAACCAAATAAAAATTAGTTTGAATTATTTAGAAATAGAAATTACAAACTATGATGAGTTTGTAAACCTACAGATCGATGGATTGCGTGAAACTAAATTGCAACTCGCAAGTCAGCCTTGTATATGAATTTTCCCATGTTGACGTTAGAATAATAAAGGGCCGACTAGTTTGGCTTGACGACAACAACGACCTCAACAACCAGGTGCGCAGAGGCACGCTATTTGATATCACTTTAAAGATACATTATGGAAATTTCTGAATAGCTTGTTCGAGTTTTAGCATGGTTTTAAATACAAACCGGCACATTTATAACTATGCGCTTTATTTACTAGATAATTAGAATAAAGAAGGACAATAATTGGGGTGTTTCAAAATTATGATACCTTGTTTTAATTTTGTATTAATTGTAGATGTACGATTCATATTGAATTATAAAAGAAAATTTAAAATTTTTTTAACACATCACATAATTTTTATGCGTTATTTTAGAAGAAAGAAAACAAACTGTTTTACAAGACTTCAAATTATTCATCATGTCAATTTATCTGGAGTAGACCGTTTTGTGGTTTTGCATAAAAACTGTAACAAAGGAGACAAACAACTAGAATCAAAATAAGTGAAACATTAGAGCAACAATGGATCGATTAACAGCAAGAAGGGTGCACTTAAGGAACCAACATAAAGTATACAAAAGCTTCGAGAACATCTGGTATCCTTTGGACGCCATTTTATTGCGCATATTACCCGTACGACTTTGCAGAGCGATTAATTTTAGTCAAAGTATGAATTCGCAAGTGGTATTGATATAAATAATTAATTAGTCGTTAAAATAAATAAGGTTGATGTGTATTAAGTTAAGTGCTTGTGTAGATAAATTACGTAGTTGAAGTTATTAATTAACATAGTTAATCGTCGTAATAAAAGAGAATTTAGTGTTCATACACATTGTGGTTCTCAATAGTGATATCTGTAGCGGCTACTCGGTGCATTAAGGTATCTCTCTATTTATCGATAATGAAGTTTGTTACAATACTGTAAAACAATCTGTAATAAAATTTGACATACTTACGTCACTGTTTTTAGGTAAATTATAACACACCTTTTAGATGCTTATACTTTTGTAATATTCAGTTTGTCATTTCATTCTATAACTTTTTTCAATTTTTTTGTTTCGGACATTTCCTTTTCAATTTCTTTTACGGATTTCAGAACTCTGTAGTTGTATATTTTGCTTTAACAAACAGATAGCACGTATTATAATGATTGAATAATTTAAGGTAAATCAACTTTAAATACCAAATTTTGAGCAATTTACAAATTCGCACAATTATGAAATTATTTCATCATTATTTAAAATCATCATTAAAGTGATTTTGTAATTATTGCCGCTTTAATAAACAAACACGTTCTACTTAATTAATATTTGGTTTTACTTTGAATGCGTCCACGTTCCATGGGTCATATTTGAGGTTTAATCCAAGAGTCAAGAAGATGTCAAGGGTTAATAATTTCAATGTACTTAGAATGCAATACAACATGATGCACTTAAGTGCAGCATGGCCTTTGGAAATAAAATCAAGTTGTTACAACATTAGAAGTGCAATATTTTCTGCAATACTCTTTGCCTTTTGGGTTACATTATTAATAACAGCGTATCATGATAGAAATGACATGTTCAAGCTTTCAGATACACTGTACGTAACCCTTTCAGTTTCTTTAATTGTATTTAAATACACTTGTTTAAAATTTATTCAAATCAGAAACTTCAACAGAATGTTAAAATTGTTAAATGCTCCTATTTTTTTAGAATATCCAGAAAACCTGGATATAATTGTACTAAAAACTATTAATCATTTGCAAAGCTTTAGTAGTATTTATGGAAAAGGTATCGTAGTGATTGTACTGGTGAAGTCAACATTACCCCTTTTTGAGGATTATTCGTTACCTTTACCTTTTCCTTATGATTTAGGAAACTACACATACCTAATGTATATTTTTGACGTTCTTTCCATAATAATTTGCGGTTGGACACATGCATATTTAGTTACATTACCAACGTGTTTAATGGCTCTTGCAGTCGCATACTTAAAAGTGTTATGCCTTAAAATTATGCAACTGAAGGAACAACTCAAAAACACGTTTTATGAAAATAACGAAGAAGCTGTTCAAATTTTGAAGGAATGTGTGCAGTTTCACCATGCAGTTATAAGGTATGTAAAGATGTAACAGCTGATACATATTTGCTTTTTTCAGTTACATTGAAGCAATAGATCAAGTTTTCTCTCTTAGCAATCTTGGACAGTTTATTGGAAGTGCGCTGCTACTTTGCAACGTTCTTTTTCGTTCACTTCTGGTAAGATTTCAACAAACGTTGTAGTATATAGAAACAGAGTAGAAGTTTCATGCAGCATTTTTTGTTGAGATTTTATAGATTCTTTGCGAAGATAGACTTATCACTTCCAAAAAATTTTTTACACGTCTCTAGTATCTTAGAGAAAGTCAAATCAGTCACTTTTCAACCTTATTCAGGGTTCAGTTTTTCTTAAAAATTTGTTGAGGTTTGGCTGAAATTTCCATTCCGATGGACTTGCACCTTTCCGAAGTTCTAGATTACTAAAACAAGTGGAATTGCTTGCCTGTTCTAATGAGCTAAAGAGACTAACCACAGGTTCAACCAAAGTAGTAGGGTCGTTAGTGAGGAACCAGGCTAAGACAGATCCCCGAAAGAGGGCAGCGGCTCTTTCGGTACTTACATTGGCAGAGACTATAGGGGTCGGTATAGCAGTCTACGACACACTACCGAGAAGTGGAAAGCAATGGGAAACCACCACATTACCTCCCAAGTACACAGCGTACTTAAATTGTAATAAAATAATGGCATTTTCTGGGGCAAAAGATTCTAGAGTTAAAATAGTCCCTCATTCGGATCTCGGGGGAGGGGGCGGGGGGCTACTTCCGAGGATGCGATCGAAAAGTTCAGAATAAGAGTCGGGAACATTTTGCCAGTCGGAGCGTGGAATGTTAGAAGTATGAAGCAAGTATGTAAGCTAGAGAACCTGAAAATTGAAATGAACAGGTTAGCACTAGACATGGTAGGGATCAGCGAAGTTCGGTGTCCAGAGGTGGGGGGTTTTTGGAGTGGAGATCTCAGGGAATTCATACAGGAGCATAGAAGAAGGAAATTCAGGTGTGAGGATAGTTGTAAAATGCGGTAACAAATAACGAATAGCTTTGAGGTAGAGAGAAGTGTACTGTATATAAAATTTAGTGATAATTTAACAAACAACATATAATCAATGGTTTTAACCAAATCAAACGTTTACTAAAAGCACTCACCTGGTGCTGATGAATCCGTGCCAACGAAAAAACGACGTAAACAAAAAAGTACTCTTCTCTTTGGCGGGTGTAGCGAAGCACATTTATGTCAATTGCTGTTCTGAAGAAAAGCGGCTTGTCTAAATAGGTTTCTCTTACATAGAACGTGTAAAACAGCGATGCGGTCAGTTCAAACGAAAAATCGATTCTCTGCTGCTTCGTGGATTTTCCAGTCACTACACTGTTTGTACATGCGGAATAACACAGAGTTTTATCATTCGCTGCACTTGTTGGCGTGTACTTGTAGGAAACATGGAAATTTACTCTAACAAATTTAAATATACTAAAGCGAACGTAAAATAATCAACAAACTCAATGTAACACAAAGTTTGGTTGTAATTATTTACAATATAAGCGGAACATACCGCCCACCAAAAATGCAAGGCATTTTTAAAGAAAAATAATTATAAGGCGGGGGCGGAACGAAAAGCGAAAAACAAAAAGAAAAAAGATTTACAAAAAACAAAAAAAAAGGATTCTCTTTTCTACATTGAGGGCAAAGGGCAAAGCTTTGACCCAGTAATAGAAAAGGGACCAGCGAAGTCGACGCTCAAACATAAAAAGAGTGTGACTTGAGTTCGACATGCAGACAGGTTGCCCATGGGAGGTTGCAATGCGACTGGATTAGTCTTCCAGCACGTTAGACAGTGATTCAAAATACGACGGATAGATTGCCTTCCAGAAATAATCCAGAAGTGCTGACTGACGAGAAAATGGACCATTTGAGCACCCGCGTGGTAGTATTTTAAATAAACGTAAGTAACATGCAGATCAGTGAATCGACTTTTGCTAGGTAACAAAGCGAGAAATTTACGGTCAGAGGACCAAACCGCGTGAGCCAGGCGACTTCCGACGCGCAAGATTCCATCACGAATAAAAGGGTACAACTTGCAAAAACCCTTTTTTAAAGGGGATCCAGAATGAATGGCTTCAAGCTCGATAGCAAAATAAGATTGTTGAGTATACACAAGCAAGGGGATCAAAGCATTGTGCAACTCAGAAGATGACAAAGGTCCATAGTACCTTTCGAGTAGGTGACGTAGATTATGACGAAAACGGAGAATCCAAGCAACAATGCGAGTAATAAATGGAAAGGAAGAGTGATTTTCTAAAATTGATTGAATCCAAGAGGATGTTACGACAGCGGATAAAACAATAGAGCGTTGTTCAGTGAGAACTTCAGGAATATCTGAAGGCAAAATATATGGACTGTAGTTTTCGAAAGACCGATACAAGGTTGGTGAAGCCGCCCACCATCGAGAACATTGTAACAAGTCGGTAGGGAGTAAACTACGTGACCCGATATCGGCAGGATTCTCGGTGGAGGGGATGTGATGCCAAGAGGATCGAGACGTGTTTTCCTGAATGTAAGCAACACGGTTGGCGACAAAAGTCTTCCAACGCTGCTGCGGGAAACGAATCCAAAAAAGTACTACCATGTAGTCAGGCCAACAATGAATTTTATGAAAAGTAAGGTTCAAATCAAAGGTTTTGAGGACAAAGATTAATAATTTTGATGCCGATGTGGCGGCCAACAATTCGAGACGGGGTAAAGAAATTGTACGAAGGGGTGCGATTTTGGACTTAGCGCACACTAAGCGAACCTCAATGGCGGAAGGAGTAACAAAGCAAAAATAAACAACAGCACATTAGCCACGTTCCGAAGCGTCAGCAAAGCAGTGAACTTCGCACGTAGTAAACTGTGGCGGGATAAGCAAGCGAGGTAAAGCAAAATCCGAAAGAAGCGGTAACTCATGAAAGTATCTCTCCCACAAACCGTGGAGGTCAGGGGGGGGGGCATCCCATTCTAATTTTAACGACCATAGACGTTGAATTAAGTGTACCAGAGATGTAAGGGGGGATAAAAGTCCCATGGGGTCGAAAATATGAGCTAAGTTAGAAAGTAGGTTGCGCTTAGTACAGCAGGTACTTAGTGGCTGAACTAGAAAACAAAAATTATCTGAAGTGGGATTCCATTGAAGACCTAAAACTTTTAGGGGTTGAGTATCAGGATCCTCAAAGAAGCGGGGTTGCGCGAATTGCTGCGTAGCGGAAAGATCTTTTAGCAATTCGGGATGGTTACTTGACCATTTATGAAGTTCGAAACCACCAAGTTTTAAAAGAGCAATTAGTTGATTACGAGGGTTGAGTCAATAGAATCTCCACCAGTAGCGATGTCATCAATATAAGTATGGTGGCGAAGTGCGAAAGCGGCTAACGGATAAGAATTCCCTTCGTCCACGGCTAACTGTTGAAGTGTGCGTATGGCAAGAAAGGGAGCACAATTGATTCCATACGTAATGGTATTTAATTTAAAATCCTGAATGGGCTCCTCGGGGAAGAAGCGCCAAACCATTCGTTGATAGTCACACTGAGCGGGATTTACAAGAATTTGTCTATACATCTGACGAATATCGGCAGTGACGACATAAGGATGTAAACGAAATTGTAGCAAAATTGCGGTGATATCGAGTTTCACAACGCAATGATGCGGGATGTAATAAGAAAAGTCCGAATAAGACCCAATAACAACAGATTGCATATGTTGAGAATTAAGATATTCACGCATAAACGAAACGTATTGCTCGTAAACACGAGACTGCTTAAGTAGACGATTTTCTAAAGCGACTAATCGTTGTAAGGCAAGATCACAACTAGCTGGAAAAAATGGTTCTTGAGCTCTAAACGGCAATGAGACAACATAGCGACCTTGTTCATTGCGGCGAAACGTATCGACAAAATGTTTTTCAACAACAGTTTCTTCGGGCGTGAAAGGTTGTGCGGCGGGGACAGCTTCGACTTCCCAGAATTTAGCGACAATATCTTCCAATGGGGAAATAGAATCTGTCATACAAAACAAGCTAGTTATTTCAGAAGCGGGCAAGGAAGGTATTTTCCCATTAAAACATATCCGAAGATGGTATTAATAGCAACAGGTTGATCGCTATCACCCTGGATGCGACCGTCTAATAACACTTGGGGGAAAATATCCGCGCCAAGTAAGAAATCAATGGGTCTACATTGAGCAAAGAGCGGATCAGCTAGCTTGAGGTTAGTCAGATGATTGAAATGTTGTAAAGAAATATTAGAAGTAGCTAAATTTTCACCAATTTTGGGAAGTACTACAGCTTGAAAATTAATAATCGGTGAAGAAACATCTATGGGTTTGAGCGAAACGGCGACAGTGCCATGCCCAGCAGCAGAGCGCATGGAACTTAAACCACTAAGGGTAAGAGAATGTGGAGTAGTACGAAAACCTAAACGTTTAACACTACTTTACGAAACAAAAGAAGTCATGCTGCCCGAATCGAGTAAACCGCGAAATTGCTGGAAAGAACCAGATATATCAGCAATTTCCACTTGAACAGTGGAAAGTAAAACAACTGAAGGTTTAGCTAAAGAATTAAATAAAACGACATTCGTAGTTGACGGACCACTACAGCTAAACGAAGTCGATGATTACTCAGAGGCACGAGGAGCGGAAGGCTTGTAGCGGTCTTGAATAGCGGGAGTAGTCCGAGGTGATACCTTAGAGGCGGCGGTGTCCGGACTCAAGCGAGCCTGGTTACTAGCAGCAAAAGCGGGTTTAGATGAAACGCGATCAAAGTGCAATAACGAATGATGACGTTGATTGCATTGGCGGCATGAAAAAGTAGACCGGTATTTATTTAAAATGTAAGAATCCCGAAAAGCAATTAATACAAAGATTTTGTTTTTTTGCAAAGTTGTAGCGATCTTGCGACGAAAGTTTAACGAAATCTATACAGCGATAAAGAATGTGATCTTGTTTGCAAAGCGGACAATTATTAACACTAGACTTCGTCTGAACTAACATGGAAACGGCGGATCGAGGCTTAGACGGGTTACTGGAATGAATAACTTTGTTTAAATTAGTTTTATGATTTACCGACAAATTCGATAAGGATTTACAGGTATTTTCCAGATAGGCAATTAACTTTTTATAAGATGGGATAGCGGTCGGATCTTGATGCAATTCAAAACTACGAGCAGTGTGTACATCCAAGCGCTTTAAGATCATTTGTACAAGAATAAAATCCCATTGCTCTATGGGTAAATCAAATTTTTTAAGCGCTTGTAAATTATCGACAAAAGTATCAACTAATTTTTGCAAACCGACGGGGTTATCGGAGTTTAATTTGGGAAATTTATCTATATTGTTCCATAAAGCAGAAGTAATGTGACAAATATTACGATATTTTTCGCGAAGTTTTGTGTATTCCAGAGCGTAATTGGCTTCTGTAAGGTCAAAGTTTTTAATGGTTAAAAGTGCGGAATCTTTTAGTGCTGATTGAAGATACGAAAATTTATCTACGTCCGACAAATCGTTATTAAGATGAACTAAACTATCAAAGCGATTGATAAAACTTTCAAAGAAATAACTTTCCCCATCAAACGTAGGCAGCGTCAGCAGGAGGAGTGATACTTTCGACTTTAAAGTATCTAGCGGCGGGGATACTTCAGCCCGACACAAGATTGGCTGGTAAACAGCTTGAAATAGAGCGCTTTTATTTGAAAGTAGTTGTTATCAAAACGTTTACGTATAGATTCTTCCATTTCAAATTGTTCATCAGCGTTACCGGCGGAAAAAATTGCACCTACTATCCAATTATGGTGTGTAAGAAAATTTTCTCTAACGGTTTCCAGAGATTCATACTATACGCGAAATAAATCTAAAAGGGTTGCTTCGACCATGCATTTTTGAGCGATTTCAAACATTTCCTCTAGCGAATTAATGTTCCGTAGAAAACAATTACGCTTCAACTTTTCTGCCATGGTTAAATTAAATACAAAAGCGGACGAGATAAAGAACGAGAATTTGATGATTTATAAAAGCCTAGCGGCGATAACAAATACGTATTATACCTATTGTAAGGCAGATAACAAATGCTCGTAAACAACTCAAACGATACAAATTATGCTAATTAACTGTAAATGCTTTGATGAGCGGTATAATTAATTATCTGAGTTTGTTGTTTACTCAAATCCGGCGAGAAGTTAACCAAATGTAAAATGCGGTAACAAATAACGAATAGCTTTGTGGTAGAGAGAAGTGGACTGTATATAAAATTTAGTAATAATTTAACAAACAACATATAATTAATGGTTTTAACCAAATCAAACGTTTACTAAAAGCACTCACCTGATGAAGCCGTGCCAACGAAAAAACCACGTAAACAAAAAACTACTATTCTCTTTGGCGTGTGTAACGAAGCACATTTATGTCAATTGCTGTTCTGAAGAAAAGCGGCTCGTCTAAATAGGTTTCTCTTACGTAGAACGTGTAAAACAGCGATGCGGTCAGTTCAAACGAAAAATCGATTCTCTGCTGCTTCGTGGATTTTCCAGTCACAACACTGTTTGCACATACAGAATAACACAGAGTTTTATCATTCGCTGCACTTATTGACGTGTAGTTGTAGTAAACATGGAAATTTAAATATACCGAGGCGAACGTAAAATAATCAACAAACTCAATGTAACACAAAGTTTGGCTTTAATTATTTACAATATAAACGGAACAATAGTTATGCGGAAAAAGATAGGACACTGTGTAAAAAATTACTTACAAAAGAACGAAAGAGTACTCATGATTAGATTAGAATCTAAATCGGTAAACACAGTAATAATACAAGTATACATGCCCACCTCTAGCTACAGTGACGAAGAGGTAGAAACGATCTACAAGATATTTAAGACATACTAAGATACGTAAAAGGACATGAAAGTTTAATAATTACGGGGGATTTTAATGCAGTGGTAGGTGGGGGTAGGGAAGGAGCGGTAGTAGTTTTATTTGGTTTAGGCACGAGAAACAACAGGGGACATACGCTGGTAGAATTTTGCGACAAGAACAATTTAATCATCACGAACACATTATTTCAACATCATGCTAGAAGACAATATACGTGGAAGATGCCAGGAGATATAGGAAGATATCAAATAAATTGCATTCTTGTTAGACAACGGTTTAGAAATCAAGTGAAAGACTGTAGAAGCTACCCAGAAGCAGATATAGCCACTGACCACAACATCGTAATTATTATCAAGGCCGCACTTAAATTTAAAAATTTGAATAAAAGAAACGGAAAAAGGCACTTTGACTTTGAGAAACTAAAAGATAAAGATATCCATGAAAGATTTGAAAAAAAATCAAATGAATTGCTGAAAGATATCTGAAAAATTTCGTATTGTAAGGTAGTAGAAACAGAATGGAATAACATTAAATCCAGCTTAGACATGGCGGCCAGAGATATGCTGGGGTATACACAACAAGAAAATAAGAAACCATTGATAACAAAGAATATCTTAAATTTAATAGAAGTAAGACAAAAATACAAAAATAGATCAGACGAAACAGAAAAACAGAAATACAAAGCTATAAAATGGGAAATTATTCAGAAATGCAGGAAAGCTAAAGAACAATGGATTGATGGAAAGTGCAATGAGGTACAAACTAAGAAGGAAATAGGAAAGACAGATGAAACATGCAAACTAATTAAAATGAATTGTAGAGATATAAAACCATATAGCAAAAATATAAGGGACGCGGGAGGAAACGTCATTATAGAAAATGTAGAGAAAGTGGGTAGATGGCAAGAATATATAGGGAATTTATATGCAGGAGAGGAACTAACTGCACTAGAACAGGAATTAGACATTGAAAATGATGGCATGGGATATCCAATACTAAGAGATGAGTTTGTATTAACATTAAAGGGTCTGAAAAATGGTAAGGCGACGGACACATTAAAAACGATGACTTGGAATATTCTATACTTAGAGACGAGTTTGAATTAGCATTAAAGAGTCTGAAAAATGGTAAGGCGCCGGGTACAGATAAGGTGCAAACAGAAACTCTAAAAGCCGCTGGACAAGCAATAACAGAACGTCTCTTCCAACTTGTAAGCTATATGTATGAGACAGACGAGATACCCAAAGATTTCAAATGTAACATCATAGTAACTATACCAAAAAAGAAAGGCGCGAATAGATTTGAAAAATTTCGAACAATAAGTTTGACAGCACACGTGTGAAAAATATTAACTGGAATTGTACAAAGGCGAATGTAAAAACGAACTGAAAAAATTCTATAAGAAGATCAATTTGGGTTTAGGTGAAACAGAAAAACACAGGAGGCTATTTTAGCTCTAAGAGTGATAATGGAGAAAGCAATAGAAAAAGAAAAAAGTGTGTATATAGGGTTTGTAGATCTGGAAAAAGCACTCGACAATGTAAAGTAGAAAAAAATGTTCGAAATACTCAAATAGATTGGAATGAGTTATAGGGATAGAGGAATAGTACATAGCTGATACAAAGAGCAAACAGCAGTAATAGAACTAGAGCAAGAACGCAGAGAAATAAATATTAGAAAAGGGGTGAGACAGGGATGACCCCTATCCCCATTAATTTTTAATTTGTACATTGTAGAGCCAACGAATACAATGCAAGAAACATTTGGAATTACTATGCAGGGACAAAACATTGAAATGCTTAGATTTGCAGATGATATAGCGGTATTAGCATGTAGCAAGGTAGAGTTAGAAGCTGCACTTAATGAAATGGAAACAGTTCTAATAGAGAGAAACGGTATGAAAGTTAACAAAAATAATATTAAAATACTAGTATGCAAAGAAGGAAAAATAAATCAAGACCAAGAATACAAATAGGCAACGAAAACTTACAAGAGGTTAAGTATTTCTGCTACCTAGAAGGCCAAATAACGCAAGATAGGAAAAACGCAAAAGATATAAAACAAAGATTAGCACAAGGTCGTGCTACATTTAACAAGAAAAAGCAACTACTGTGTTCAAAGACGACAAACATAGAAACAAGAAAAAGATTGCTTAAAACATATGTGTGGATCACACTAGTGTACGGCTGTGAAGCCTGGACAGTAGGAGAAGCGGGCAAGAAGCAGGTAGAAAGAAGCCTTTAAAATGTGGTGCTACAGACGGATGATGAAGATATCATGGACAAACAAAGTTAAGAACATACAGGTACTAGAAATGATAGGGGAAGAAAGAAATATGTGGAAAACGGTAAAAAATAGGAGAGATAGGATGATAGGTCACATACTATGGCATGAGGGAATAGTGCGGAATATATTAGAAGCAAAGATGGGAAAAAAGAGAAGTAGAGGTAGACCTAGGTTAGATTATTGCACACGGATAGTGAAATATGTAGGCTGTAGGAATTTCAGAGAAATGTGTAGACTAGCTCAGAATAGAAATCAATGTAGGTACGCGGCCAACCAGTTCCAAGATGGAAAAACTAATGACAAAAACAATACATAATGATTATTATAAGCAACTACAGGTATTGGTTGTGCAATATTCTCGAATAATGTTAATTGTGCGAAAAGGTTTTACTGGAAAACTATTAATTCGGCAAATGTCTAAGTGTTGGGGGATCTTGGCAGCCACAGGCTGCTTAACCCCCAACACATACCTAACATGTGATTTTCCAATGCTCTACCCGAAGGTGCTACATTGGCCAGGAATAGTTTTTTTTTACCTGGAAAATTTGGAATTTTGCCGGACCCTTGCTGTTCCAAGCAAGGTAGAGATCTTTAACGTGCGTGAGAGCACTCACACACGGGACCTCCATTTTACCTCTCATCCGAACGAGGGTGTACTTTTGTGAAAAATGCTTACCTAACATTTTCCAAGCGGACCGTGACGGAATTCGAACCCGGGACCTTAAGCGTAGTAGTCAACCCAACACGTATTACTGAATCTCGGTGAAATAGGGCATATAAGTAGAAAACAATAGAAGGGGAACCGAGCTGTATCTAGGCTGTGGGAATTTCAGGGAACTGTATTCGCTAGCTCAGAATATAAATAAGTGGAGGTACACGTCCAACCATTTTCGAGACGGAAACCCTAATGACAAAAAAATAAGCGCACATAAACTTGATTATTATAAACAACTACAGGTGTTGGTTGGGAAATATCTGCAACTAATGTTGATTGTGCGAAAGGATATATTGAAAAAAATATTAAACCGGCAAATGTTTAAGTGCTGTGGAAACTTGGCAGCCATAGGCTGCTTACCTCCCTTCACAACCCCTGAATGTCGGAGAAATACAGTATACAATTGTAAAACAATAGAAGGATACCGAACTGCATCTAACAAGAAAGTACAGCGGCCTATGATCAAAGACAACAAACATAGAAACAAGAAGAAAATTGTTGAAAGCATATGTGTGAAGCATAGATTAAATGGGTCACCTAAAATGTGACCCATGACCCAGTGACCCAAATGAGGATGTGACCCACCACCCAGTGACCCATGACCCAAATTGACGCAGTGACCCAAATTGACCCAGTGACCCACATTGACCCAGTGACCCAAATTGGCCCATTGACCTAAATTGACCCAATGACCCAAATCAACCCACATTGACCCAGTGACCCAAATTGACCAAATTGATGCAGTCGCAAAAATTTTCTTACTGTCTCAAATTGGCCTTCTGTGATGTCTTCAATTAGTGGGCGAGTTCTATCGAATAACCGATTACGAAATTTGGAAATTTTATTATTAATTTTTAATAAATATGTGCTGTTCTACGAATTACAGTTACAAAATAAATCTCTGAACTATCTGGCAGAAGGAGTAGCTGCTGTCCAAGACAATTTTAATTAGTGTGAGAATGTTTAACAATTAAATATACTAAATGATCAAAATATTTTTCAATGACAGACGCAATAAAATATAAATTGAATAATCCCGTTTTCTGACATCGAGTTGATACAGGAACATTGTTTTATATGATCTTCATCATTCTTTTAGTTAATTAGTCTTATCAAGAAAACTCGGTCTCACGAAGATTTATAAAAGTCAGCACTTATGTATAAGGTTTAAATTACAATTAAGGTGATGTTTATCCATGCTTAATGATAATGATATACAAATTACAAAAATAATGGACACTGAAAATAACCGGGTATATAATATTAAGATTTTTGCTACAAATTATTTCAGTTCTTATGTGAGAGAATACTATTATTTGAACATACAAAATTGTATACGTTCATAACACTGCATTCTCGAGGCACAGCGCCACAGCACGTTTCTTGAAAAACATGTAAAATGCGTTTCATATTATATAAAAAGCGATGTATGGATTACAAAACATTTTAGCGTTTGCTTGAAATATGAAACGAATGCTAGCAACTAACGGCACCAATAAGCTTATGCATTTGTAAAAATAGTTAATAGATTGAGCTGAAAGTATGGGAAAAAGATTTTTATGACTTCAATAATTCAATTTGTTACTGAATCAATTGGGTCAGTTTGGGTCACCGGGTCAGTTTGGGTCACTGGGTCAATTTGGGTCACTGGGTCAATGTGGGCCACTGGGTCAATGTGGGACACTGGGTCAATGTGGGTCACTGGGTCAATGTGGGTCACTAGGTCAATCCGGGTCAGTACAAGGGACCCACTGACCCAGTGACCCAAACAAAAAAGTGACCCACTTAGACCCAGTGACCCAGTTGACCCATGACCCATTTCATCTCTGGTGTGAAGCGCAGCACAGTATGCTTATGAAATACAGGCAGTAGGACAAGCAGACAGAAAAACGGTAGCAGATTTTTAGAATATTGTGCTTCATATGCATGAGGATGATAGCATGGACAGACAAAGTTAATAACAAATAGGTTATAGAAATAGTAGGGGAATAAAGATATCTGTGGAAAAAAAAATAGGAGAAGTAGAAGTGCAGTATACGTTCTAAGACATTTTTGGGGAACAGTACTCGATATTTTACAAGCAGAGATAGGAAGATGGAGGTAGATATAGACCTAAATCAGATAATGATAGAAACAGACTGTGCAAATTTCAGAGAAATGAGTAGGTTAGTTGAAAATAGGAAACAATGAGGGTACGCGTCTAACCAGTTCTACGACTAAAGACCTAATGATGATGGCTGAAATTTGAAAGTAAACTAAAACCTCCAAAAGCTCAACCGACCAAGAAAAGAACACGAAACTCAAAATAGCGTATCACAAAATGAGCTTTTCTATAATCAAGAACTTACATACAAATTAGTTTATTTATTCGACAATAACATTTTCATTACGAAAATAATTCTGAGAATAAATGCTCATGATCCTTCACTATTTACAAAATCAGAACATGCTTTTAAATAATAAACGTCTTTATTTTCGCCACATACCAACCATAAAATTTACAAACGTTTAAATTAAAAATCAAGGACAAATATCACACATTCAACACCCTTTCAACGCACCTCCTTTGATATTTGAACAACCTTCAAAATAAAACATATAACGTAACTGGAAAATATTTGTAAATTTTATCAATCTTACCTGGATTGGGGTAATTAGGGGAGATATGGGCCAGAAGTTGAGACTGAACACTCACAGATATTACAAAACAACGACAACCACGCAACGCACGCGTGTTTCAGTCTGTACGTGAATGTAAACCGTGAATGTTTAACCCTTCTTCATAAGTTATAATTTATTTTTATTTTGAACGCCCTAAGAAAATTTGCTGTATTGTTATCGTAAAGGAAATAAAAATCGTAATTTATATTTTAATGCAGTTTGTGGTGACAGGGAAGCAAATTAATGACTATAATATCATTCTAACCTCAAACTAAGTTCGGGCGCGAATTTCGAACTGTGTTTTTAAGTGGTCCATCTATTCGTAATGGAGGAAGTTGAACGAGAGGTTGAGAGCAGAAATAAACCACGTATTTTTTTCGAAACATGCTTACCGTTTATAAACGAAAACAAACGGCCAGACCAAGAAGTACATGGACGTATGAAAATCTAAAACTGGCATTAAAGGTTGTACGAGCAGGAGAGTTAGGAGTAAACGAAGCAGCTAAAACCTTCCAAATACTGCACGCTACTCTGAAAAGGGGCCAGATTCATCTTTTGGAACCGAAGCCGAAGAAACTTCAAGATCGTGTTTTTGCGCCTATACCAGATGAAATTAGAATAATGGCGTACAGGTTTGCTGTTACTTAAAGCTGCCACATAAATTTAATCAAAAAACGGTTTAAATATCTAATTATATAATTTTATTTTATTTTAAGGTATTAAGTTTCAATTTTTTTTAGGCAAAGCAGGCTACAAATGGGTACAATCTTTTTTTAGAAGAGCAGATTTCTCTATTCGGAAATTAGAAAATACATCTGTATTACGAGCTCAAGGTATGTCCAAGGAAGCTGTGACGAAGTATTTTAACGAATTAGAAAATGCTGTGACACAATATAAATTGTTTGACAACCTTGGGAACGTATATCGTGCAGACGAAATCGGTCTACAGTTAAGAAAACCTAAGGCTTTAGTGAAAGCGAAATCAATAAGAAACGTAAAAGTGATATTTCTTTGTCGTAGTCCGAAAATTTGAGTTTAAGCAACATTTCCTCAGATCCAGAAGACATCAAAGATTGCGAAAATGAGCATGTGGGGTGTAAGGACGATTGTCGAAAAACCAACCAAAATGACGACTGCATACAATGCTTAATAATATGTAGTAGGTGGTTGCCTGACGGTTACACCAGTTTCAAAAACTCATGTAAGATGTGCTTAAAAAAACTTGAAAAGAAAAAATAAAAATCTGCATGGTTCATCACTCCTACAGCAAATGATTCATCTCACCTCGTTATGGAGGAGAGATGATCTATGACAACATTTTTTTTAATTTATCTCCTGTGATTTTATGGAAACACTCTTAGTTATGTTGTACTTTTTTATCGGATATTGATGTTGTAGGTTAGCTTTTAAGCACATTTCTTAATTAAAAAGCTTTAAAAAAGATTTTTTTTTCAAAATATGGCCTATCTCTCCCCGAAATACCCTAATTATTTATCCTTGTGATATCTGAATTGTAGTTACTTAAAAAAGTGATAGTTTGGTTATGAAAAACTTATCTAAATATAAAACGATCAAGTACCAAGTTTCAATACATTTGCAAAGAATTACCTTTGTGAAGTCACTACCACTTTCCACGGGTGGCATTTACCAAACAGTATAATACTGTCAGGCATTTCGTATCAGTTGTTTCTTCTTTTCAGGTATTTGCTTAATTTGAATTACTTCTTCATGCGATTACTATACACAATGCCATTAAAAATTCTTCTTCATGTACCCATACTGCAATATTTATAAGTCATCATCATCATTAGGCCTTCAGTCTTGGAACTGGTTAGACGCGTACCCTCATTGTTTTCTATTCTGAGCTAACCTACACATTTTCCCTGGAATTTGCAGTCTGCATCTATCACTGTCTGATCTAAGTTTACATCTACCTCCTTTTCCTATCTCTGCTGTAATATATCCTATACTATCCCCCAAAAATGCCTTAGAACGTATTCTGCCCTTCTATTTCTCCTATTTTTTTCCAGAGATACCTTTATTCCCCTACTATTTCTATAACCTATTTGTTAATAAGTTTGTCTGTCCATGCTATCATCCTCATACATCTAAAGCACAACATGTCAAAAGGCTGCTACCTTTTTTCTGTCTGCTTTTCCTACTGCCCGTATTTCATATGCATACTGTGCTGTGCTCCACACATATGCTTTCAACAATTCTTGTTTCTATGTTTGATGTCTTTGATTATAGGCGCTGTTCTTTCTTGTTAGATGCAGTTCGGTTCCGTTCTATTGTTGTACAATTATGTACCCTATTTCACCGACATTCAGTGGTTGTGAAAGGGAGGCGGCTCCGTGGCGTAGTGGTATGTGTGTGACTACTACGCCCAAGGTCCCGGGTTCGAATTCCGACACGGTCCGCTTGAAAAATGTTAGGCGAGCATTTTTCACAAAAATACACCTTCGTTCGGATGAGAGGTAAAATGGAAGTCCCGTGTGTGTGTTGTCGCGCGTTAAAGATCCCTACCTTGTTTGGAACAGCAAGGGTTCGGCAAAATTCCAAATTTTCCAGGTAAAGAAAAACTCGCTTCCTGGCCAATGTAGTACCTTTGGGTGGAGCATTGAAAAATCACATGTAAGGTTGTGAAAGGGAGTAAGCAGCTTGTGCCTGCCAAGTTCCCCCAGCATTTGAACATTTGCCGATTTAATATTTTTCCAATATATCTTTTCGCACAATCAACATTAGATATTTCACAACCAACCCCTGTAGTTGTTTATAATAATCATTAGATTATCTGCGCTTATTATTTCGTCATTAGATTTTCCGTTTCAAAACTGGTTGGATACGTATCTTCACTTATTTAAATTCTGAGCTAGCCTATACAGTTCCCTGAAATTCCCACACAGCCTATGTACAGCTCGGATCCCCTTCTATTGTTTTCTAATTATATGCCCTATTTCACCGAAATTCATTGATATGTGAAGGAGGATAAGCAGCCTTGGGTGTCAAGATCCCCAACACTTAGACCGAATTAATAGTTTTCCAGTAAATCCTTTCACACAATTAACATTATTCGAGAATATTGCACAACCACTACCTGTAGTTTCTTATAATAATCATCATGTTTAAGTACAGTTATTTTTTGTCATTAGTTTATCCATCTTGGGACCATCCGACCAGGATGCGTACCTCCATAGATTTCTATTCTGAGCTAGCCTACACATTTCCCTGGAATTCCTACAGCTTACATTTTTCACTATCTGTGTGCAATAGTCCAACCTAGGTCTACCTCTATTTCTCTTTTTTCCTATCTCTGCTTCTAATATATTCCGCACTATTCCCTCATGCCATAGAATGTGGCCTATCATCCTATCTCTCCTATTTTTTACCGTTTTACAGATATTTCTTTCTTCCCCTGCCATTTTTAATACCTCTTTGTTCTTAACTTTGCTGTCCATATCTTCATTATTCGTCTGTAGCACCACAGCTCAAAGGCTTCTACCTTTTTCTTGTCCGCCTCTCCTACTGTCCAGGATTCACATATGTTTTAAGCAATCTTTTCCTTGTTTCTATGTTTGTTATCTTTGAACACAGTAGTTGCTTTTACTTGTAAATATAGCACGACCTTGTGCTAATCTTTGTTTTATATCTTTTGCGCTTTTCCCATCTTGCGTTATTTGGCTTCCTAAGTAGCAGAAATCCTTAACATCTTGTAAGTGTTTGTTACCTATTTGTATTCTTGTTTTTGATTTATTTTCCCCTCGTTTGCATACTAGTACTTTAGTTTTATTTTTGTTAATTTGCATACTCTTTATTAGAACTGTTTCCATTTCATTAAGAGCAGCTTCTAACTCTTCCTTGGTGATGCTAATACCGCTATATCATCTGCAAATTTAAGCATATCAATCTTTTGTCTCTGCATTTGACAGTATCCATTGCCTCTTCTATGTACAAGTTAAATATTAATGGGGATAGGGCACATCCGTGTCTCACCCCTTTCCTAATGTTTACTTCTCTACGTTCCTGCTCTAATTCTACTGTTTGCCCTTTGTATAGGCTATGTACTATTCGGCTACCCCTATAACTCATTCCAATCTTTTTTAGTATTTCGAACACTTTTTTTCCATTTTACATTGTCGAATGCTTTTTCCAGATTTACAAATCATATTTACACGCTTTCCCTTTTTTTCTATTGCTTTCTCCATTATCACTCTCAAAGCTAAAATAGCCTCCCGTGTTCCCCTGTTTCGCCTAAACCCAAATTGATCTTCTCCTAGTATTTCTTCAGCTTGTTTTTCCATTCGTCTTTGTACAATTCTAGTTAATATTTTTGACACGTGTACTGTCAGACTTATTGTTCGAGAATTTTCACATCTATACGCGCCTCTATTTTTTCGTAAAGTTACTATGATGTCACATTTGAAATCTTTGGGTATCTCGCCTCTCTCATACATATAGCTTACAAATTGGAAGAGACGTTCTGTTACTGCTTGTCCAGCGGCTTTTAGAGTTTCTGTTTGCACCTCATCTGTACCCGACGTCTTATTTTTTACAGACTCTTTAATGCTAATTCAAACTCATCTCTAAATATAGGATATCCCAAGTCATCATTTTCAATGTCTGATTCCTCTTCTAATGTTGTTAGTTACTCTCCTGCATATAAATTCCCTATATATTCTTGCCATCTTCCCATTTTCTGTGTACATTTTCTATAATGACGTTTCTTCCCGCGTCCTTTATATTTTTGCTATACGTTTTTATATCTCTAAAATTGATTCTAATTACTTTGTATGCTTCATCTGTGTTTTCTATTTCCATCTTAGTTTGCACCTCTTTACAATTTTCATCAATCCATTGTTCTTTCTTGCATTTGCGAATAATTTTCCATTTTATGGCTTTATATCTCAATTTTCCTGTTTCGTTTGATTTGTTTTTGTATTTTCGTCTTTCTTCAATTAAATTCAGAATATCCTTTGTTATTCATGGTTTCTTATTTTCTTTTTGTGTATACCACAGAATATCTCTGGCCGCCATGTCTAACCTGGATTTAATGTTATTCCATTCTGTTTTTACTTCCTTAGTATCTGATATTATTTTCCCGGTATCTTTCAGCAATTTATTGACTTTTTTTCGAATCTTTCTTGAATATCTTTATCTTTTAGTTTCTTAAAGCCAAAGCGCCTTTTTCCGTCTTTTTTCAAATTTTTAAATTTAAGTGCGGCCTTGATAATAATTACGATGTTCTGGTCAGTGTCTATATCTGCTTCTGGGTAGCTTCTACAGTCTTTTACTTGATTCCTAAACCGTTGTCTAACAAGAATGTAATCTATTTGATATCTTCCTATATCTCCTGGCATCTTCTACTTATATCGTCTTCTAGCATGATGTTGGAATAATGTGTTTGTGATGATTAAATCGTTCTTGTCGCAAAATTCTACCAGCTTATTCCCCTGTCATTTCTCGTGCTTAACCCAAATAAACCTACTACCGCTCCTCCCCTACCCTTCCTTACCACTGCATTAAAATCTCCCGTAATTATTAAATCTTCTTGTCCTTTTACGTATCTTTCATATCTTTGTAGATCGCTCTACATCTTCATCACTGTAACTAGAGGTGGGCATGTATACTTGTATTATTACTGTGTTTACCGGTTTAGATTCTAATCTAATCATGAGTACTCGTTCGTTCGTTTGTAAGTAGTTTTCTACAATGTACTATTTTTTTTCGCATAACTATCCCCACGCCCGAATTTCCTTCCTCTGCTCCTATATGAATGACCCTGAAGTCACACCCCAAAAATTCCCCGCCATTGGTCATCGAACTTCGCTGATCCCTACTATGTCTAGTGCTAACGTATTCATTTTTCTAGCTTACCTACTCGCTTCATACTTCTAACATTCCACGCTCCGACACGCAAAATGTTCCCGACTCTTATTCTGAACTTTCTGATCGCATCCTCTGAAGTAGTTCCCTCCCGGAGATCCGAATGGGGGATTATTTTAACTCTGGAATATTTTACCCCAGAGAATGCCATCATGCTTATTACAGTTTAAGTACGCTGTGTACTTGGGAGGTAATGTAGTGGTTTCCCGTTGCCTTCCACATCGCGGTAGTGTGTCTTAGACTGCCATACCGACCCTATGGTCTGTGCCAATCTAAGTACCGAAAGATCCGCTGTCCTCTTTCTGGGACCTGTCTTAGTCTGGTTCCTTACTAACTACCCTACTACTTTGGTTAGACCAGTAGTTTGGCTCTTTAGCTCATTAGAACACGCAAGCCATTTCACATGTTCTAGTAATCTAGAACTTCGGCAAGGTGCAGGTCCATTCGAAATGCATTTTTATATAGCACACATTTATTTTTTATTTAGCTCTGTATATATGAAATAAAATTAAAACTGTTAGTTTATAAGTATAAACGGCTTGTACTTTAATGTGTACTGAAGTCCAACATAAAAAACCAAAAACAAAAGAACAAACAAGTCCAAGCTGTTACGGTATGCCATGCGGACAAGGAAGAGAGCGATGAAAGTAACGTAAGTAGGCCGCGCTGATTACCACGGTAAAAAAAAGAAAAGAATGCCGTGCTAACTAAAGAGTCCCAGAGTGGCGTGTGTGTGTGTGTGTGTGCGTGTGTTGTGTGTGAACCATTTTAAGATTATTTGAATTACAGTTTTTTATTAAGTTTGTATGTGATTATCAGATCTGATGCTCATATAGATCCTAATAAACGAAATGTTGTTTAACTAATAATTTTCGATATCACTATCACATGTGAAATTATTTATTTCATTTTATAGCTGGATAAAAATTGTTTATTATATAATAGATACCTTCTGATATTAATACGTTCAGTGGCGTACAACTTCACTTTATTTTGTTTACGTTTTATAAAGAATATGTCAACCCTGCCCTTTTCATGATCTCCCATGAGATAATAACCAAACTAGTCGCTGGCACAGCAATTTTTATAGTTTCATCTCGTACGCTTAAAAGTCAATGTTCCTTTAAAGTTCCGAATTGTTGTTCTATCTTCTCCCTAGCGGTAAGATCATAAAACGCGTTCTCTAAATAATTAAAACCGTCACAATTTACTATAATGATTAGGGTTTCAAAAACATATCGATACGATCTATGCAGCTTGCATCGGCTAAACATAAAACATCCACTACGTGCGAGCAAAGAGTATCCAATACGGGTTGTCTATAGTAAAGAGGAATAATCAACACCAAGACCATGAATTAGTAAGAATTTAGTAGCAATTTTTAATACAGCCTAACCATTAAAACCAAACTTAACGGAAAGTGGATGTACGACGTAAACACACAATCTACGTGCTTGAAATTTTAGGAGTATAGCAAAAGTAAATTTAAATGATTGGGAACTAAATGGTTTTTAACGTAATGACGCAGTAAAGTTTTAAATATAAAATAGAACGTAACAATTACCACCCCGTAACAAAATTAAAAACTCGGGTTAGAAAGCAGAAGCAACGGACCAAGCAATACATTAACAGGACAAACCATAAAAAAACCGCTTCAGAAAATAAAAGAGAAGCCAAAAAAAGAAAAAGTTTACCGTTAGCAAGCAGTTTTTGTCTTTCCATTTTCTAAGCTTAAAACTTTAAATTTTTTAAAAGTATAATGCTGCATGGAGTCACGTGCAACGTAAAAACCTATGCAGTAATTATAAAAATTAAAATTTGTTTCTTTAAAACGCTTGATATTATATAAAATCAATACCGTTAGCGCCGTATCATAGAGCATTCTTAATTTTGGCAGATTAACTATACCATTTAGCACGCGTGATATAAAACTGTTTCATTATCTGTTTAAATTAAATTATTAAAATACAAGAAATTACCATCTAACTAGCAACATTCAGGGCAACCTAATTAATAAATATTACCTGTGTAGATATGAAATAAGAATACAGACAAACGATCTCGTGACTTTTATGAAGGACAAGCAAAATTGGTTGCCTGTCTACGCAACTTAAAATTATAGGTGTGTAAATTTAAATGATTGGAAACTGAATGGTTTTTAACGTAACGAGGCAGTAAATTTTAAAATATGAAATAGAACGTAACAAATTCTTCCTCCACCTTTCTCTAAAATACAAAAAGGCCTGGATAGAAAACATAAGCGGTGGACCAAGCAATACATTAACAGGACATACTTAAAAAAAAATTGTTTTAGAAAACAAAAAACAAACTAAGAAAAAGAAAAAAATTTCATCCGGCTCGAAGATTCAATATACCGGACAAATCTTTAACGTCCGTTAATTCTTCTATACCATCAGCAACTCCTAAATTCATATTATTGCATTTATACTTGACAAAACTATATTTCTATTAAACAGGCAAGTCGAAAACAGCAGTTGTTATTACAATTATTGATTAGGAATACCTAACTCTTAGCTAAAACAACCTACATTCGCGGGTCATATTAACTTAGGGTTAACTCCACTGTACTCCAGATTAATATTTATACAACGCATTTGACGTACTTAACCCAAGGTTAATATAACTCAATAACTCGAGTTGGTACAACGCGCTCTAAGAATCTCTTGGATTAATTAAATAGGGTCATCATAAGTGTTTTGAAGGATTTTCAAAATAATAAATGCCACAAATTTCAACTACAAACAACCTAAAAGCTACTAAAAATTTATCTTAAATATTTAGTTGCAGCAGGGTGTATTTTATGAGATTTGCTTGAATTTGAATTAAAACTTTCTCCATTATATGTGTATGTTCCTCTAGAATTTTGTGATCCTAAAAATAGTTTTGTCGAAATGAATATTTTAGAGTTTACAAAAAGTAACCACTAGTTGCTAAAAATGACATCCTAGTTTGCCATTTACAGAACCGATTCCATATTATTCAAAATGTTTTCAAAATCGTTGTTTATTTATTTTTAGTGCTTTAATAAGTCACAATCTCAATATTTCATTTATATTTTAGGTATCAACAGGCTCGTTAGAGTTATATATGTTAAATTTTTACATATTCTGCTTATTTGCTGAATTACTTTTATTTTGTTGGTTTGGGAATGAAATCAAGTGGCAGGTGAAATTACTTTAATAGTCGACTAATTTAATAATACATATATCTAGAGCCATTTGGTATGTGATGCGTGTTATTCGTCAAACTGGAACAACTATGGCCCTGAAATTAGAAAGTACGTTTTCATAATAATAGAGAGATCGAAACGTCCTTTAAAAATAACTGCATACAAATTTTCAACGCTTTCTTTATCTGCATTTGTATCGGTAAGTAGCATTCTTAACTAACTGTAAAAATATAAATGCTCTAAAGAAGTAACGAAGTTTAAGTTTTTAATAATTTTCTGTAGTAGTCTACCCGCAAGAACTTTTGTTCACTAATCGAAAAGATACCAGTTCAAACACTGCCAATGGCCTCACAGTCTTTATTTCAAGGAACAATTCTGTTTGAAAAATCTATTCAAGTTTTGCATAAACGTCAAAATCATAATTTCGTTTCAGTACCAAAAATTAGTGACTGTAGCATGTAAAGAGATTCAGAAAACTGGCCTCAATAGTATTTTTATTGTCACTTTGTAGAATTATGTCGTTTCCTTTTACTTTCACATCAATTTAAACGACAATTCTACAACGAACCTTGCATTTTCATCAATGGAAGTAACGCCCACTTTGGCAACTTCTTGCTATAATAGTTCGAACGCCGATACCGTATCATCCTGCATGGGAAATACTTTACATCGAGCAAGCGGTTGAATTTTTTCTGAGAATTTAAGCACCCACTTAGAATAAAGAGCAAACATTCCCATACAGTAACGCAAGGAATTGATGTTTGTAGGCGTCTGGTTTAACAGTTCCTTTTGAAATAGTGTAGCCTAGTAAGTTTATACGATCGAGGGAGAATTTACATTTCCCTTCATTAAGACTCAGGTTGTATTTGTATACACAAGTCATAAATTTTTGTAGATTTTGGTCATGCTCTAGTTTGTTTCCACCACATATGGTGACATTATCCAAGTGTGCAAAAGTGTCTTTCAAGTCTTCCGTGTGTATGATGTTGTCGATGTGTCTTTGAAAGCAGGCAACCCCACTAGTAACCTCAAACGGAATCCTCTCAAATTGATACAGCTTTCCACAGGCTTCGAATGCAGTATAGTTTTTGTCATCTTCTTTGATAACAAATTGGTGATAAGCGCTTTTTAAGTCGATGGTACAAAGTACTTGACATTTCAAGATCTTGTCTACCAAACCCTCTATTCTCGGTAGCGGGTAAGCGTCCAGTAATGTAAACCGGTTTATCGTATGTGAATAATCTATTACTAGTCATCTTTTATGATTTTTATTCGTAGTTACTGCAACTTGGGCACGCCATGGAGATACACTTGGTTCGATAACTCTTTCTTCTAACAGTTTCTGAATTTCCTCTTCGATGAATTTAGAATCAGAATTACAATGTCGTCTAGATTTTATAGCAATTGGCTAACACTCACTGGTTAAGTTAGGAAACAGGCAGATCGCTTTTACTTCAGTTTCAGCTAAGCTGGTTTTCTCTATTCTTCCAATGTAAAGCCTTGTTGAAATAAGGTCGCGCACTATCCAATAAAACCAGGGCTTTTCAGTTTCAATCGCGCTTCGATAAGCAAAGATTTACAGTTCGAATTCGTGTTATTTGAACCATGGTTGAGTTTGATTCTGCAGCTTGTGCGTCGGGATGTTTTCTACATTATTCGTCGATGTATTTCAAAAGCAATGTACGTTTGCTTTTTCTGTTTGGCAACTAGGCGGTGGCTTGCGTAGATTGGTAAGTTTCTCCGCGCGTACCCATTCTAATCAGATTCTTTTTTTTTGCTTTTTTTAGCTGGAAGCCAAATGGTTTCTTTCTTTATGTAGACCAAACTGCTTTTGTCTGTAGACCAACTGCTTTTGTCCGTAGACCGCTGCTGCAGTTACGGTAGCAGGGTAAATAGATCCTGACGACATGGCGTTGCTGGGCTGACTCACCCCCGATGGTTTGCAAGCTAAGTATCCGGACACCTACAGGTATGCAACTCATTTTCTTTTGTGTGTGTCAATGGTATATTCCGTATCAACATTTGGTGTAGTTACGTGACATTGTAGGACTATTGTTCGTTGCTGCTAATAGATATTATCGCTCTACAGGTGTGAGGAACCTTTGTTAAAAATGTTGGGCAGACATACTCTTACTCTTTTATACTGATTGGTTTATTTTACAAACGGTACTATGTACGATTTAAAAGATGTTTGACAAAAGCTCTCACACGTTAATTCTTTCCTACTAATTAGTTATTTTATAAAAAGTATTAGGTAAAATTTTAAAAACGCTTGACAAAAGCTCTCACAGTTCCTTTTTACTACTGATTAATTTTATTTTGTGTGAAATACGAGATGCACGCTTCGGATCTAAATTCCTAAATTGTCCATACAATATAATTGTTCGCTGTGAAATAATGACACTTAATTTATTTTCTTTTTGCTTGTTTGTACAGAATCCTTTATTTATTTTTATGTGTTAATAGATAATCGTGGCGATGTGATTTTTTTGGTTCTTTTTGGTATGTAGGTAAATCCCCCCACTCTCCGCGTTTGATAGTTAGCCTGGTATGTACTTTTCTTTCGGCTACGTCTAGGTACGTAGCAAGTTTCCCGGTACTATCCTTTACTTCAACAGCTTCTATAAAATTTTCGAAGACTTTATGCCAATGCTTCTATTGTTGGCCGACGGAGTTAGATGTTGCTTCGGCATGAAACCGCTCAGGTTTCAGAAGTTGATACATGAATTATGTTGTTTGTACGCCTACCCAGTGGGACTGAAAGTACTGTCTCTATCAGGGACTTAACCCCTGCTCCAAAAACAGTTGAAAAGAGGAGCAAAGCGGTTATCGGGAGTCAGGAGAGCCAGTTTCAACTACGGACTCGACTTAGGTTTTTGAAAAAAGTAAAGACCAAAGGCAAGACGATAGTACTAGGGCAGCGGGAGAAACTAGTAGACCACTACGTGAAAGACGCATGCCGTCGTACTTATCCGACTATGTTCTTACAAAGAAGGAAGGAAGAATGTAATGATTGTATCTAGAATGTTACATCCCAGTTTAGAAATTCAGAAAGCTGGTCTCTATAGTGTTTTTATTGTCACTGTCATTTTGTAGAATGATGTCGTTTAAAGCCTAGTAAAAGGTTCTTTCAAATACTCTTACTTTCACATCAATGAGCCTCTATGTTGGGCGTCAATAAAAGTGCAGTTAATTATAGCTTGAAGATGCCCGAATTACCTTACTAGCTCAGTCTAAATGAAACAACGAAATTCAACATCAAACTCATAATGACATCAAATATTCATTAACAATTGGTACCTCCGCATATATCTTTCTTTAACACACATTCTCGAAAAAAATATTTACATACAAAGATTAAAATCTATAAATAAAGTCCAATATTGTCAGCACATCTTAAGTCCAAAAAGATATTTTTATAACTACTAGATACGAATACTAAAAATAAAATCTAAAATCTCTCTTTCTAATTAGTATTTCACAAATTTTTAGAAACAAGAACGGGTAATTTTTAATTATCCTTCCTACCTGGAAGTCAAACGTAGCTGATCAGATACATCAATAAGTCCCTTTCTAATGGTCAAATTTTACCGAAAACTCGACCTCATAAAATTTTTAAATTATCCACTTATACAAAAAAATTACCTACCTAGTTCTTGCGTAATCTAACCTACTTAAATAAATGGAGTAAACAAAGTGTCTTTTAAAACAACAATATACTTGCTTTCGCCATTAGATTATGCTGTGGCTCATAAACTTGTTCATGCCCAAAATCATTAATTAATCTTCCAAAAATCTTTCCCAAATCTATATCAGAGTTGTTCAATTACTTTGTCAACCATTGCATTTAAAAAATCCATATCCATCCGTTTAAATTAAAATTTTTTGGCCGGAATTTATTACCATTCATCAGTTCACGTATCTACTTTAATATTCTACTTCTTACAACGTTGCCTGTTATACATTTATAGTTTTAAAAAACTATATACTTTAAACGTATCATAAGATACGAAAGTGAACTCAATTAATAATTAACAAATTTACAATTGTGAATTCTCAATTGATCTGATTGTCTTCTTCCTACATGATTAAAATCTGTCTATTTCCACTCACGCGGTTAATGTAATTTTCCCTGAAATAAGCTGGTAATGATACTTAATTAATACATTATCTTCTCTAAATTGCTGTTATCTTTAATTTATTACATCGTTAAATGTCTTATTTCATGTTATAGTTCTTATTTGGAATCTTTATTGAATTAATGTTCAAAATGCTTATCCGTTATGTTGATTGATAACCGTCATTGCTCGTCATCGATTTAATTTATTACATCGTTATGTCTTACTTTCGTTCCTAATTGGGAGCTTTATTGAATGGACTTTAGAGCGCTTATCTGTTATCTTGATTTATTGAGTATTTTACTACTTGGTGAATAAATCTAAATTTTCGAATAATCTAAAAAAATAAAGTGCACGACTTGCATGTTTTGCATTGCTTTTTAATGAAATACACTGAAATCTGATACCTTTCAATCTTGCCATAAAAATGAACTAAACGCGCTATATATGCCGCGTGTTGTACATAACGGGCCCAAGGTTGTAGCGCCTCCAATTGGAATTTAACCTTTAACAAATCATATATATTTAGAAATGAGACAGTCTTAGCTACAACTTGATAAGAAAATATGTTTTTATAGACCTTCCTTTGTTTATAGTGACGTCATCTTTTTTTAAAATTGGTTGGTATAATTTTTTTGTGTATTTTTGTAGAGAATTTTTTATACTATTCAGCAGTCTAGACTTTTACTAGAGTTATAGCATGAAAAATTTGGACAAAATGCAAAAAATTACTTTGAGCAGATCAAATTAAATATTATGTAAAAATTAGTAATTAAAAACAATCATACAGCCTTAAGATCACGTTTTGAACTGCAACTTAGTGTATCTTAATTACTAATAATAGTGATAACACAACAAAACAAAAATAAAATAAAACTAAATTGATTGTTCAAACTATACGCCATTATTATCTATGCACAACTGGCAACTTCAGTTCATACTATTTACTACACGGAATAAAACATCTTTGCGAATATCCTTGATAGCTTAGCTAATGCGGTCTTTTAGTTCGTCTACGATTTGAGGTATTGTTACAAAAACTTTGTCTTTTAATTCACTTCATAGAAGAAAATCTAGGAGAGTTAAATCGGGGGAACGAGGGGGCAATTGAGTTGAGCTATTAGTACCTATCCAGTTCTGACCAAACATTTCGCTTAAACAAATTGTACTAATCTGCCGTTGTGGACAGGAGCACCATCTTGATAAAAAAAACATAATCAATGGAATTTCGTCCAGATATGCGGTTAAATCATTAGCGAGAAGATGTCTATAACGCTCCGCTGTTAGTCAACCGTCGATAAAAAACGGCCCCACGATACTCCCATCAAATACGCCGCAAACATTAACACTAAACCTTCTCTGAAAATTGCGTTCTCTCGTTCATGTTTTGAGCATAATACCTGGTGCTGGAATTTTGGGAGAAATATTGATTTTAGTTGTTAAGTTTAGCGATTGCGCCTGTTTGTGATTAAAACTGAAACTTAAAAATATTTTCCAGCAATTTCTCTTGGCCACTTTACATAATAAATTTTTTTCAGCAAAGCTCTAGTTCTTATACTTTATGATATACGGCTGCGCGGTACGCTTAGTGAAGCAACCGGTATAACTCGGGTAGAGTTTCTAGAGTAGAGTTATTATCATTAGATGGTGGCGCCCAACCTGAAGCTCGACTTAAGGTTTATTATACTAATATGAGATACGTAAAGAGTAAAACAACAAGAGATTTTTCGGTACAGTTGTTACGTTATTTTAAAGGTATAGTAATATTTTTGGCAGTATTTGAGATCTAGGTGGGGTCAAAAATTTTGTAAAATTCAAGAGCTACTATATGTTTGAATATAAGCTAAATGAATCCAGGAGATAAGTGCAGCACTAAGTCCGGGAGGATTTATGGGATAGATAGAAAGGCTGCACTAAGTCAACAAAAGGCAGCAGTTAGGAATATAGAAGTCGTCGGAATGATTATTGAATCGGTCGAACATCTGAGCGAGGCGGAAAATGGGGAAGTAGGAGAAGGTAGCAAAGATCATTTTGATCAGGAGTTGGTCGAGAAAAAATAGCATACCAGAAAAATTTAATGAAAATGATATGCAAACAATTTTGGATTTTCTGGTTTAGCTCCAGGTAGAGGTTAGTAGAAAGATTGAAACGATTCAAGTAGAAATCGTCAAAGGGTATGACAATAGCCAGGCAGAAATAAGAACGAATCAGACAGAAATGTTAAGGAAGGTTAAAGAGATAAAGGCGTTGATACAAAAAGGTTTTTATCAATTTAGACTCAAATTAATTTCAAAAGTTGACCAAAAGATTGAAGCATATGATGAGCAACTAACCGAGAAAGTGGCAAAAATGAGGCGAAATGAAGGTAAACACTGTGCTGTGCAAAAGTAGTTATAACCAAATGCAAAAAATATTTAGGGAAAACCAACTAGAACAAAATATATTTAAGGCCCACATCAATGATAACGTTTCAGCTACAGAGAAGGACACACAAGGATTGACGACAAAAGTGGTTCTACTGAATAGTGAGTTAAGTAGGAATTTTGCGGCGCTGAGAGAACTTTTGAGGTATGGAATGAAAAAGTAAAGAGAAGGACACACAAGAGTTGACGACAAGAAGGGTTCTACTGAATAGTGAGTTAAGTAGGAATTTTGCGGTGCTTGAGAAAAGTTTTGAGGTTTGGAATAAGAAAGTAGGGAACTTCGAACTAGGATGAAGGATGCCATGTTCAAATACATATACTTTCAGACTAGATCGTGGGGGGATTATCAATCCGAGGGACACAAAGAATGAAAATGGGTAAAGGAGGAACAATTGTAATTATTGACACAGAGATGGATATGATAATCACAGACAGGAAGCAGACAATAGACATCACAGCCAAAACTAAAAATCGCCAATAAATATTAAGTATGTTGGGTATAGAGGAAATAGAAAAGATTACCATGCTAGGAAGAACTGGAACAAGGAATATGAGAGAAATATACATAGACATTACCAGGCAAGGGTTAATTATCAAGGAAGGTACCAAGGAAATTATAGAACAAAATCTAACAACGACTTCAAAAGAAATAACGATGCAAAGAATAACTACGAAGTCAAGGTATTGTACAACAGGTGTTGGTGCAACACTTTACAGCAGGAAGGGATCGTAGGAATAGTGAGAACAAGTAAAGGTGGTTCGGGTTCATGCTGATCCCTCAGCAGAAAAAATACGCCAATTTTATAAATGTAGAATTGGTAGACTTAGGTACAAATGTTGTAAATAATTTTATTGATAAAAATGAAAATAAAAATAGTTTGCCGTTTATTTATTTGAAATTTGTTAATTGATTGTATTTGTCATTAATTGCAGGGCTTCTTACAGAATTACTCCATGATGTCAGCGGCGTCTTCGCTAGTCTTTCGGGCGTCGACTGCTTCGCTGATCTTTCGAGCGTCGGCTGCTTCGCTAATCTTTCTCGGGCGTGGGTGATTGGTCGGCCCTGGTCAAATCCAAATTTAATTGTCTTCTTCCTATATGTAGGGAACGACAGGAAACTGGTTTAGGGAACGATAATCAAAGATAAGGGCAAAAGGAATCTACATAACACAAAAAGACACGTTAAGATACAAGACAACTACCCTTCTTCACATCTCGGTGGCTAGTCCGTCACGTATCCCGGAAATCCACCACTCCCCTTCCTGGCCCACCGCGTCGGCGCAAATCTCGCGCAACGCACTATCTGAAGTGACGGAAATAGTCACACGTCCTTGTAAATTTATGGCACAAAATTCTTACAAATTAAAACTTAATTAAGAATGTTTAGTGCCGATTTCGGCACGTAACAACTAGTTCAGAGAGATCACTGGTGAGAGCCGATGCGGTTGGAAAATATGAGTTGTTAAAAGGTCGATATGTCGTATCAGGAGGATACATTTGTGGTCAGCCAAGATTCGTAGTTAATGAGGACAATAGTTTTTTTATTCAAAAGTTCATCTTGCGCCATTTGCATCACGAAGAAAAATAAAAGGGGAAATTAGTAGTTTCCTAGAGAACAGAATTGTTGAGCCAACCAGCGAGGACCATGTTTATAAACCCTAATGTTGTTTTACCTAAGTCTAACAAGGTACATATAATGTTACGTGTAGATGCATAAAAATTAAACTCAATAACATAATGACAATATGAGCAAGTTCAAACCTTGGATTTCTACAAAATGGTATCTAAAAAACTGATTTTGGTTGATTCTACTTCATACTGTTTGTATACAAACAGCAGGAAATACACAGTGTTTAAAGATATTTGCCAAATTAAGGTTGTGCTGTTCGAGTTGTCTGCGTCGTCGGCAGTACACACGTAAAAGAAGTTGAATGTTTATGAGGATATTTCAACACATTGATGACATTTTGAACTTTTCAGAAAATCAGGTGAAATATTTAAAAAGGGTTATCGAAAATTTAAATGAAGGAGTCCTAAAATTGAATATCGGAAAATGTGCTTATTTCAAGAACAGTATAGTAGACTCAGGAAACGGGGTATGACGCCACGCTTCAACCTCTTCCCTTCTCTATATATAGAACGTTATAAAGATTTTTGATTTATTAACGTTATTAACCTCTGACATCACGGCGGCCATCTTTAACAAAATTGTCACTTTGACATTTTTCTTATACAAGGCCGTCATTTTCGCACTTTTTGTTGCTTACTGATAGAATTAGAAATACTTTAAAACATCATACTAGATGCACAGAAGTTTAGACTATATTCTTCATTCAGTTATTTCGTCTGTTCAACAATCTAAATCGAATAAATTCAATATGATTTTACTATGAAAAACTGTTTGTTAATCATTTTAGATTTCAATAGACAGATTCCATGGAATGTTAATTAATAATTTTTTACAGATTATCCAGTGGACGTACTCATATTTTGCATTGATGACAAACTTGTACAAAAAGTAACCCAATCAGCTTTTATAAAGGTGTCCATATTTTGAAAAATATTACATGTATTAAACAATATCAATATGACAGACTTGTGAATATCTCTAGTTTTAACTATTTCGCAAAGTAATCGGTCCTTATGGAAAACTACACTAATTGAGAACTGGCAAATATGCATTTGGTATATGGACAACAAAATGCTGGAAGGAAACATCCTGGTTACAAAAAATATATTGTTATCCATCGCCGACTTATAAAGACTGCCACGTTTACAACTAACCTGCACGATACTGGTGTAGAAAGAACAGTACAAACTGTACATTTTGATAAAGAATTCCTTCAGCGAGTTACAAATGAACCTTGGATAGCATGCGTCAAGTTGCACAAGTTATGCGTGCTATTCAAGTTTCTGTTTGACGGTTGTTACATAAACAACTTTATTCATACCATTTTCAGGAAGTCCAAGGTTTCGCTTCAGCCGATTATCAGCCAAGAGTTCAGTTTTGTCAGTGCTGCTTCATCAGGTTGTCGAGTAACCCAAGTATGTACAAAAAATGAAAATACAATGTAATAAAACTCAATATAAAACATTTTTTGAACACTACTGTTAGTAATAGAGTTGGCCGATCCGAACGCAGATTCACTTTTATGTGTCCACTTGATCCACATCTAACCTAGGTAAGAGTTTTGTTCGACTAGCCATATTAGATCCACCTTATGGGATCCATCACCGGGAGCGTTTTTTTCTTAGGGAATGATCATGTTAATTGGACCTGAACCAAAAAAATTCCAATGCTTGCTTAACAATAATGTACAAATGGGAAGGTTAATTGATTTCGTTCGATGTTATCATTTTTCCTTACATCACGTCTGTCATTACCACGATAGCGCCACCGCTACCTAAATGCTTGCAACCCACAATACACATGTAACTTAGGTACGACAACCCACAATGCACGAACAGTGCCTCTCAGTACCTAAATGTTTGCAACCCACCTTACGGGCACGCTATGTCACAAGCGCCATCCCAATCACTTTTACACTGGGCAATCTGTTGATTGGACAGTTAATTAGTGTTTAAAGTCTAATTTGTTTTAAATACCGGCAAGCTCGAAATTTAAAACAAATTATAGAATGCGTATTCCCATGTATTAACTAGAATTGTGAAACGTACTTTTACAATTAATAGTCAGACGTCATTGACAAAACTATGCCAGGAATCATACATTTCACTGTTATTAAATTAACGACTTACTATGATAACCACGTATAAGCTAATTTTAACGTTGTCTAATGACACAGCTATAATTACTAATACGAGGTCAGTTTTGTAAATACTTTGGAAGTGAAACTCGAATATTCCTACGAGATGATTAATTGTATTTACCGGTATTAAAAATTGCCGCCGGCCCTACTGCTCATTTTGAAAAAATTCCCGTACAACTTTCCAAAACTATTAGCTGCATATTTGGTGACGCTAAAAGGAATGCAATTATCGGCTACACCACTTTAAATCTAAGAATAAAAAAACAAAATAGTTTAATACGCCTATTAATAATTTTTGCTGATGTTGGCGATACAAATAAGTAAAGCAAACTTTATCAAGAAATATTATGTTTTTAATAAAATATATACATGTATTGATAACATCTATAAACCGCTGTGATAACCAGAGTCTGGTGAATCTCAGATAGCCAAATCTCTAAACATTTGCGCAAGCGATTGCCTCGCAGTCGCATCTTCTAAGTGCTGGATGGGGTAACATTTAATAATTTCCAACACTGTCAAGTAATTTAAATTGTTGCAATCATTAAACAGAGAAATATTAGCACGGTTCTCTTCCTCTAATAAAGTTTGAAGTTTCTTCGTCCGTCGTATTTCCACATACATTTTTTTATATCACCTATAAATTTTTCGTATAATTCTGGAAAGTTTCTACACCTCAACTCCTCCATTTTATAACAGATTAATTCTTGCTAATTTAATAACTTGATGCACTCGTACTCAAGTAGCATAATAACATTCCGATCTTTCGTCATTTCCATATTATATAAATTTTCTTCTTGGAATTTATTCGCCACCCATACACTTCTATTAGATATTTCGGCAATCAGTTTCAATCTGAATTTACGATTCAATTGTAATTCTAAAACATCTCCGCCAGAAAAACCATTCAATCTAACGTTTGCTGCTTCTTGGGTAAATTGTATGATTCTAAATTCTAATTGAAAATTGCAGAACTTTCTCCATTTAAAGTAGTCCATTTTTATAGCATAATTTTGGCACATTTTACTATTGCAGATAATTTGTACGACTGGTTCCAGACAACCGTATAAATCAAAAACTAACTTCTACGTTATGGTCGTGAAAATTTGATGTAAATTCACTTAGCGTATGGGTGGTCTTACCTACCAGTTTGTCGATACCTAATGGCACTCCAACATCACTTGTAACGTCAACACCAGAAAAATCCATCTTTAACTTGTAATTTTGATCAACTCGACGACACCTTGACAACTAATGCTATGGCACATGGCTCTCTCATCTTTTATGCTGACGGACGAGCGTGCGCAGCTCCTTATTATGTTGATTGGCGTTATATGCAAGTTTCGTCTGGAAAAGTAACACTTATAATTGTTTTATAGTGAGTTTTACCTGTTTGTATTTAACCACCAACACCATTTTAGATTTTTTCTAAAAATTACTCTTAGCTGTATTTTTAATATAACTGCGTCATGTAAGATATCAATTATTATTGTGTCTTCCTCAGGTTCTCAAATCGTTCGCAATTTGTTTCAAATCGAACGCCCCTTACTGATTTACAGATCAGTCTTTTACAAACCATACGGTGTTCATCTTTATTCTATTTCTAAACAGTATTGCTCTATCTTCTGAGACAAACCTATAGTGTAACCTATCAAATTAGTATAGAATTTCCTGGGGATCAAAATCAATTATCACGTCTTTTAAAATTAACTCCAACAAAGACCCGCATAGTGTTTTAATATCAAAAAACTTAACAGAAAAACACCTCTGCATTTTTATTTAGATTTAACTCGATAATACAACAATTTAAAAAAAATATTACTACAATATTTATAGTTATTACTATTTCTGTACACCCGTCTGCGCGAACGAGTCCATTTAATTAGAGGGGAGTTTGCATTTACTTTAAATTAAAATATTCAAGTCCATACGTTTCACTAACATGGAATCTCAAGAATGTAAGTGACGCGCGTAATTAAATGCGATCTTGAACCAGGTAATTAGATTGCTATATCTTTAGGGTAAATGTATTCACGGTGAGGAAACTGGTAAAATATTCTAAAACTTTCCAATTCTTTGGTTAATTATTGTAATTCAAAAAGGTATGACTAATAGCCTTGACGTATTAATTTTCCTACCTGTGAAAATTTCGGGGTAAAACAACATTTTCAAACTTGCATGTTTAAACTGCGATTTTCTAGTGTTATTCTGCAACTTTACCTACAAGACACCTTTTATATTATCCGCTTGTAAACGTTGAAGAAATTAATATTTACATATATAATGCAAAAACTGTTAATCATTATTTTTTTCTAGAATGAACATCTTAAGTATCTCATGCAGTGTGTGTGAAGGCGTTTTTACTATGAAACTTCGGATTGAAACTAACGTTAACGTCTTCTTCTATATTTATATACTTATCAACATTTTCCTATATCGCCCCTGACGCATCTCGGTGTGCACCCACGCACACCTCTGCCCATGCGCACCCCTGCCCATGCGCAAATATAGTGAGGTGTTGCAGAACGAAGCAACCCTTGATGTAAAAAATAAACATTTAAGTATCAGTGACGTCGCAAAATATGAATTTGTTTCGATCTTTCATGCGATGTTGAGAGCGTTTTCTCAACATAAGAATAATCTCTTGCCGACAATAAGCACAAGTTTATATTTAGAAATGTGTTGCATCTAAATAACTTATCTTTTTCTGTAGAAAATGAAGATGTTTGTAAACCAGTACCAGTATACAAATGGAACTTAACTTTTCAAGATATAATTCAAAAGTTTTTTGACTCCCTTTCTCGAGAGAATTGATGATTTAAAAATCTCTAGATATTGTACACCGTCGGCTCTGACATAATCTATCAATTTTTCCTGCTATCTAACCCTAAGTCCAGGCAAGTTTAACTAATCTAACCTAACTCCAGACAAGTCCAACTAATCTAACCTAACTCCAGACAAGTCCAACTAATCTAACCTAACTCCAGACAACACCCACTAACCTAAGTCCAGACAATGTAAACTACCCTAATACCTCCTCCCTTCTCACTTTACCCCACTTTCTCGTCCTCCCATTCTCTCGCATCCGTACAACATACCACCAACTCATATTCGACATACAGACAACATACATCTGACATACATCCGACATACATCCGACATATGTTGAATATACGTCCGACATGTAAAGTATATAAGGAGACATATTTTCTAAAGTGAAATACGTTGTAATACAGCATTCTTAAAAGATGCAGGCACGCAGTGAACGCTTTACTAAAGAGTACATAACTTTGACGAATTTTTGGTTTCAGCCAGCAATGTGCGTAAACATGGACTTTCGTTCCCGTCTAATATACGAGCTATATTCGCTGGACCATCAAACTGCGGAAAAACCAACGCCTTAATGTTTTTAATTTTACATTAGAACGGACTTAGATTTTAAAATGTTTGTATTTTCGAAAAACCCTAACCAACCAAAATATGAACTGTTAAGAAGTGCATTCGAACCCTTAAATAAAGAAATTGGGAACCATGAATATGAAAATTATGATGATTTAAAAGAATCTGGAGATACCAAGAAAGATTCAATTATGGTTTTCGACAATATTCTGCAAACGAACATAGCAAGGTCACACGGGTTTTTTCGTATGGTAGGCATAAGTTAGAAAAATGGATTTTGCTGGTCTTGACGTCACCAGCGATGTAAGTGTGTTGCAATTAGATCACGACAAACTAGTAGGTAAGACCAAATATGCGTTAGGTGATTTTCGACTAAATTCTCCGTCTCATTGAAGTTGGGTTTGCTTTATGTGGTGGTCTTCAGTTTGTTATCCAAATTATTTGCTGTAGTGGTATGTGTGTAAATTTTACTGTAACACTGGGGTACAGTAAACTTTTGTACCCTTCGAGTAGAATTTCAAATTGAATAATTTGCTTAAGACTCAAGAAACTTCGGATTAAATGGATTAGCTAGTGGAATGGATGATGTAGAATTACAACTAGACCGAGACTTCAACGAACAACTGGCTACCGCTTTTAATAGAAGTATATGCTTGCTAAACATTTTTGAAAAAGCAAATTCGTTTACTTTACACATTGAGAAAAATCGAAATGTTATTGTGTTGCCTGAGTATGACTGCTTCAAGCTATTAAATTAGCGAGAATTTCTCTGTTATAAAATCGAAGAATTGAATTGTAGGGGTTTTAAAAAATTTTATGGAAATCTTTTAGAAGATGTAACACATGTAATTGGACATACGACAGAAGAAAAGCGGGCGAACATCGTTTGGTAAGCGAGTACCGAGCTAGTAATTATTTATATAATGATATCAATAATTCAAACTATTTAATATTATTAGAAATAATTGTTTGTCATCCAAAACACTATCTAGAAGATGTAGATGTGAGACAATCACTCACGCAATTATTTAGAATAATGGAGATTTCTGATTCAACTGAATCTGGCTATCATATTAGATGTTAGTATAAATACAAATCAGGAAGCAAAACTAATTTCTTTTGTTCTAGGAGTATTTCTGGAAAATCTATTTATTCAACACCAGTTGTTTCTGTACATGTATGAGGGTCATTCGAAAAGGAAAGAACGTTTGGTTGTATTTTGAAATTATTTTTATTATAGCCAAACAAAACCTTTTTTACAACATACCTAATACTTAAACTATTTTTCTACGTAATCGCATTCAAATTTAAGCACTTGTTCCGTTTCTTCATACTCAGTTGCGGCCAAGTTGTATAACCACTCACTAACACCCTTTTTAACTTCGTCGTCACTTCCATAGCGGCTCCCGCCCAAAAAAAAACCTTCAGTTTCGGAAAGAGATGGAAATCAATTGGAAGCCAAGTCCAGGCTATAGGGCAAATGGCTAAAAATCTCCCTTTGAAACTGTTGCAGAAAGTTCTTCGTCAATGCAGCAGAATGTGGTCGTGCGTTATTGTGTATTAGCACAACGCCGCTAGATAACAATTCGCGCCGTTCGTTTTGAATGGCGGGGTGGAATTGGTGGGGGTTTGACCGTAGTTTTGATAGGTCGCACGCTTTTGAATTCAAAAATCTTACTACACTATGGACCTCACATTTGGTGGGATCGTTGATTTCATTACACATTTTTAAGGTGTACAAACAATAAATACACGACTGAATCGGCTCGCGGTTACCGCCAGACTAACCCAAAGAGAGTGGAAGATGCACGACTCGGTGGCAGAAGCAGCGGGAGAACTGCGGGGCTCGTCACATCAAAATGTTCTTTACTTTTCGAATGTCCCCCTCGTATATAATTTTAATAAAATTATAATATTTTTTGATAAAGTTTGTTTTACTTATTTGTAACGTCAATGTCGGCAAAAATTATTATTAGTAAAATTTTTTAAATCATGTTGTTTTTATTCTTAGGTTTAAGATGGTAGTACTATTAACAGAAAAAAATGATGATCGTCTTAAGTTAATCTTTAAATTAAAATATCTGTACATTTAATAATACTAAGCGATGTGCAAGTACATATATCGATCGATGCCTTTTACATGCAGGTGGTCCGAGTTCGAATCCCGCACGAGTCAAATTTCTTTTCTCTAAGAAACTGTGGAGGTGTAAGATGTGAGGTGAAAAGTGGTAGAAGGTGGGAAGTGGTGAGGTGGAAAGTCATGAGGTGGCAGGTATTAGGTGGAGGGTGATGAAATGGGTGGTGTGAGGTGGAAAGAGGTGAGGTGGGAGGCGTAGAGTGGAAAAAGGTGAAGTGGGAGGTAGTAGGTGTGAAGTGATGAGGTGGGAGGTTTTAGACGGTATATGGTGATATAGAAGGTGGAATGAGATGAATTGAGGTAAAATCTGAGGTGTGGTGGGTGGTGGAGTGAGGTGGAAGGTGGAGTTAGGTGGGAGTGAGGTGAGAGGTGGAAAGAGGTGGGAGGTGGGAAAAGGTGAGAGGAGACAGTAGGTGGGAGGACACCACCACGACACTGCCAGACTAAAAAATTACCTACTACTTGCAGATCAGGCGAAGGAATATACTCATTTTTTATCGGTCTCAGAACTACCAATTACGCGAATAGAAATTAACCAAGCAACTAGTAAGGATGTTGTTATAAGAAAAGTCCAAATTTTTATTCAACATGACTAGAACAACTATAATAAGAAAGAGACTTTTAAACCGTATTTTTACAAGAAAACGTGACTTAGATATTGGAAATTAATGCATAATCTGGGGAAATAGAGTTGTCATACGTAGGTCGTTACAATCTGCAATTATGGAACTATTACACGAATACGTTAAACATTGCGCTATAGGATTGAGCACCAGCGCTAATTTGATTGGTCGATTTGAATTTGTTACGGACAATTAATGCGAAGTGCGAAAACAGTACCAGTATGTCGGACAGTGCTAAAATACAGGTCGGAATTATCACTAAACGATGTTAGTGGTTTATGTATAATTCAGGTTAATCAGGCATAAAAAGTAACATATTATAATTTTAACAAGTTGTAAATAAAAACATAAAACCAAGAAAAACTTTGTTAATATCTTGATCCGTGGGACTTGGCATCTGGCTGATTTTACGCCACGTTAGTTGCTAGATTACGTTTTCGTTTTCTTTATGATATAAGTTCTCCCTTTGGTGGTCTACCTACTGGAAGCCTTTTACAACCTCTAGTAGTCCCTACCTTGCTTCGACTGATTGCAGTAGGCTGTACTTTAATAGCCAAGTTTGTTCGCCGACGGATTGGAATTGAGCTTCCAGCAGTATTTAAAAATGACTCCCACGATGTTTTTGTTTTAATACATTTTAATCTTGTGATGTGCCAAAAGAATTACGATGCTTTTGCATTAAGATCATTATTTCGTCTAAAGCTTCTTCAGAGATCTCTTCTCTGCAACCAACAGTGATACTATTGTTTGGCGATACTGTGATATGGTTATTGACAGAAATGTTATTTATATCCGAGCTGATATCAGGATTGTGACCGCTCTTAGTATTTTCAGTTTTTGAAACTACCCCTACATGTGATTTTTTTTCAATGCTCCACCCGAAGGTACTACATTGGCCAGGAAGCGAGTCTTTTCTACCTGAAAAATTTTTAATTTTGCCAAACCCTTGCTGTGCCAAGCAAAGTAGGGATCTTTAACGTGCGTGACAACAATCACACACGAGACCTCCATTTTACCTCTCATCCGAACGAGGGCGTATTTTTGTGAAAAATGCTCGCCTAACATTTTTCAAGCGGACCGTGTCGAGATTCAAACCCGGGACCTTGGGCGTAGTAGTCACACGCATACCAACTGCGCCACGGAGCCGCCCTTTTAAAACTACCAGTGGCTCGTAAAATAATATAGGTTGAACATTTTCCCCAAACGCTATTTTAGCCATAGAATAACGCGATTTTAAACTTACTGAAGGAGCATTCAATATTGATTTATCATAATTACAATATACTACTGCTTGACGCTTTTCCACTGGGACAGTCGTTAGAATATGGTTGTGCAGTTTTTTTAACTCAACAACAGCTGCATAACCGTCCTGCAGAAAAAAAGGTAAGATTGTTTAAAAATAATATCTACCTTACTATGAAAGATTAAAGATATGTGCAATAATTTCACACAAGATTGTTATGAGCATGTTTTACTACATTTCAGTACTGGTACTGATTTCGGCATTCCGCATTAATTGCCCGTAACAAATTCAAATCGACCACTCAAATTAGCGATGGTGCTCAATCCGGGCATAGTAAGGATGAAGATGCGTACTAGGTTAGATATTTGGTGGCCAAGTCTATATACCAATATTGAAAATAAAGTGGACCAATATGTGATACATGTCAAACGTTAGCAAATAGAGCACCAAAAACGAAATTAATTTCATGGCCAAAATGTGAACGGAATTTTAAAAGATTACATTCCGATTTTCTAAAGTTAGACACCACAGAAATACTTTTAGTCACTGATAGTGCAACAAAGTTTTTGGAAGCATCTATTATGAAATACGGCACCACAGCATCCCAAACAAATTGTCGTATTCGAACATTGTTTGCAACCATAAGATTACCAGAAGAAATTGTAGCAAACAATGGTCCCCCATTCAATTCGCAAGAATTCCGTACATTTTGTATATCAAAAGCACAAAAGTTATTAATACACCACCCATACATCTCTCATCTAACGGATTTCGGGACAAAAATCTTTGTACTATTAAACAAAATTTTAAAAAATCAATCATTCGAAACCAATAGATACAACATCACTACGCCATTACAACACACATTAGATAATGTTTTTAATTAATTACAGCAATACACCACATAGTGTCACAGGAATTAATTCATCCGAACTTGTATTAAAGTAAATTCCCGAAAAAAATTTAATATGTTTAAACCAAATTTTTTGAGAGGACGCGGACGAAGATGACAAAAGGAGATAATGTCGAATCTCATGCTGATTCTAGAAGGCATGCGTTAAATATCCATATCGAAGAGGAAATAGTACGTGTCACGTTACCCCGAGAACAAGTGTGGAAAATGAGAAAAATTATGAAAGCAAGAGGAGTTAACACATACTTAGTATTAGTCAATGATAAAGTCATATACATTCATGCTGATAACCTGAAGAAGAAAAATGCAGTAAAAATTAAACACTTATCAATTCAGAAGTAAAAGCTATTCCTGTCGAAAATCGGACTGAAAATGAAGAAACAGAGTTAATCAAGGAACCACAGTGTATCAATTATACACTTCATTAAAGACCAGAAGTGAAAGGCGAAGAATCTGAAACCGGAAACCCAATTAGCGAATCGTTATCCGTACCCAGCGACACCCTCTTACCTAGTCGTAGTCCTGAGTTACCATTGCGTAGGTCTCAAGGCAATATTACACTACCTATTAGATTAGATTTGTAAAAGGTAGTAGCTTCAGTTTAAGAGGAGGGTAGTGTAGCGGATTAAAGATAGATAACGGCGGCGTAACGAGAGACATTTCCGGGAACGGCAGATAGGTAGAAGTGTAATGTATGTTAAGTTATGCGAGTAAGTCTGCTGCTCTTTGGTAAACTTTGTTCTGGCGCGGATAGTTGCTTTGTGTATTAACTGCAATAAATACATGCAGCATTCAAGTGTTTCATTGATCTAATAATGGTTATCATTCAATTATTCCCTTGAGTTTTATACTACATTACATATTTTGTGCAAGATGGGTAGCACAAAGACACAAAATGGAAACCTCGATCGAAGAGACACTAAACAAACTAAATTTCACTGAAAAAATGCTGAAAAGCAACCACAACTGGACAAATATTAAGAATATGTTAAAGATATGCTTACCGTAGAAAAGCTAGGAAGAAACCAAAACCTAAATAGAAATTTGACATAGCAACGCCAGCTAAACGTAACACCCATGCTCATCAATATTTTCTTAAGCAATGTTCAATGGCAGTCCCACAAGAGTTCTTCTTTAAGAAGAAAGGGAAGGAGAGTTTAGTGAGTAGTCCATATAATTGGTTAGTCTCACACACGCCATGGTAACGGAAGCTGAATAAGTCAATCGAAAGACGGGCAATTAAAACAGTTTCTCCAACTTCAACAAAAAAAATATATATAGTCTCAAAACGCTAAATCGGTAGTGTTTAGGTCAGGGTTTGATTTAATTTAGGTTTGGGTTAAGATGAGTTCGGGTTTAAGCTAAAAACGGTAAATTGATAGGGATCAGGTTATAGTTTTATTATATTTTCCATTTGGGTTAGGTTAGTTATAAGCTTGAAACTCTAATCAGTAGTGGTGGGTGAATTTCAATTGGGGCTGGTTTCAAAGTTGAAACGTATAATCTATTGTGATTAAGAGCATGGTTCTATAGTTAAATTTTTGATATTAAAACAACCTCAAAAATTCAAAATCCTGTTCAAAATATACCTTCTTAAACTATATTCTCTCTATTGGTAAATTCATCCATTTTGATATCTTATTCTATTGGTCAAAATTTGCAAAATTGATTAGTACGAGATATATTATAACCCGGTTAGAAAGCTAATATATACATTTTCGCGAAAAAATAACAGAATTTTGCTTAGAGTGTGAAATCACCCAGAGATTTTCAACATAAATGCTAATAAATTCCCAACGTCAAACATTCTTGACTGACCATGGTTCATTTTTCCATTATATGGTTACTTTATGATAGAAAAAACGGCATCAAATTCTATACTATAACTCTCGCAATTTCTAAACCGACTTTCGTCACAAATGACGTCACGCCTTATCAACTACAAATGATATTCTTGTTTTATTCTAACTCCAGAAAAAAAAGTTTCCTTGTCGGTTTGCGAATTATGCAATGTTGCCGCCTTCATTTGAAACATTTGTTGACAACTAATGTTATGTTAGATTTTCGTTGGCGTTCTTATTTCATGTCATTAACCTCTTGCGTAGTTCTTGTCCCGCATTTTGTGTTATCCTTGCTTGCATTAAAAATTGTTCTTTTCAGAACAGACTAACGTTATTTTTGTTTGGGTGAATAAAGCATGTCCGGTTCACGTTTAGGAAGTAAAGGGAAGCTACTTGTAGATAATTTGATAGCGTTTTTTGAACAAGAACGAGATAACGGTGGTTTATATAACATTAAATAATTTTAGGCGAGTATATATCTGTAAAAATCTTGTGGCAAAAAATAACACACGCTGGGTTCTTTAAGGATAGCAAAAGATCGTTGAATACAGTTCTACATGATATGGATTTTAAGTGGAAACAAGATAATTCAAAACGGGGATGTATGCGCCTCTTGGAACGACTAGGGACGCAATTAGAATTGCCTGGAGTGCAGTAGGCAGTAAACCAGGGGTTGTAAAGTAGAGCATGGACTGTATAGAGTAAAAGGAAGGAAACATAGATTTTGAATACAAAGTCACATAAATACTTAAAAGCACTTACCGAAGCACAACATCTGGAGCACTAACGCGGCACCTTTCAGTACTGTTTCTGGCCAGAGGTAAATAGGAACGGAGTAAGGAAATGATTATGGTAGGAAGACATTATAGAAAGTTAATATTGAATAATTGAATGAAACACGTTCGCGTTCGCGGATGGTTGTTAATCGACTCTTTTAATTATGCTATTCCTTATCTAGTCTGGCTTGATAAAGAATACCATGTTGGGAGAGCGAAATAGCGCGAACAGGGGACTTGTGGAGTTGCCCGATGTTGTCAATAGAAGAGTGGGATTTCTGAAAACTTATATACAAGTCAAACAGAAAAACTTGTATCAATTTGTTTTTTTTTTGATGAAAATCCCGTTCTTGGCAAGACAACAATTTGAAAAGTGTAAAAAGTACAACAATTGACGGAAAAGGGTTAGTGAGATTTACATTTGATAATGTGAATGCATGAAGTAGTTCTGCATTTTAAGTACATATTGTTGCATGCAGGCAATGCAGATGGTTTTATTGATGGTAGTGAATTGGTCTTTAGTTCACCGACAAAAAATCAAGATTATTATGACGAAATGAATAAGGATAATTTTTTTCGTTGGTTTGAAAATCAACTACTATAAAATTTAGAAACACCATCTGTAATTGTGTTGGATAATGCTTCATATCACAGTATTACAGAACAGAAAATACCAAACACTTCGTGGAAGAAAACGGAAATAGCAGAATGGCTTAGTAAAAATGGAATCCGTTTTGAAGTAGCATCTTTAAAAAATGAACTGCTACATGTGGTTGCAATGTAAGTAGAAAATGTGGTATTCTTTGTAGCTGACTAACATATTTCTCTAAATTGTAGGAACAAACCACCCAAAATTTTTAAAATTGATCGTTTAGCTGAACAGTATGGCCATAAGGTACTAAGACTGCCTTCTTACTATTGTATTTTTAGTCCAATTGAACTGATTTAGGATATTGCTAAATATTATTTTAATCGTCACGTTGGGAGAGATGACAGATCTATAGAAAACTGTATGGCAATGTGGCACGAAGCATTAGCGGCCGCAACACCTCCAGTTTGGGCAGATTCTGTACAACACACAGAAACAATCATTAAAGATTGGTGAGATCGCGAAATTCAGTTTGATATAAGGGATGTAGCACCGTTGGTCATTGATCTAAATGAAGATAGCAATGACAGCAACTGGGATGTAGACTGCAGTAGCAACTAATTTTTTACACGATAGCCACATTGATGTTTGTAAATTAATTAATTATTGTCAATTAGTTTATTGTGTATAATACATATCTTCAACTTTCTGTATAATAAATAAATACAAAATAAAATAGAATTTCTATTGCTAAATATCAAACTTTTAATAGGTGCTTTGTTAATTTCTTTGGTTACTTTCATTTTTAAAACATTGACTGTAAACTTACACTTTTCGTTCGTGATATAATTGATCATTTTCGGATTGCATTTTATAATCATGGACAATATTCTCTTGCCAAAGTTGTTTACTTACATCTTATCAATAGTCAAATATAATGTACTTTCAAATTTAATGTGTGGTTGAACTATTGTTGAGGAGACTACTTATTTTACTACCTTACTGTTCAAACTTAGCAAAACTATCACACCAGGTACACCAAGCTTGTATTTTCGTATAACAACCAATGCAATAAAACTTTCACACTACATTTGTTGCATGCACTTAAAAATTAGCTTTAACAATGTAGTGCTTCATGATGGTCCTGGGTTTGAATTACACATTATCAGTAGTTTCTAAAGCTAGCAATTTCAACAGTCCCTCTAATACCAGCTAGTTTTTACAATATTGTATTGGGTTGTTTAACATCCGACAAACCTTAAAAATAAATTTTCATAACTGTTCGTTCTCTTACTTTAGTTTAATAAACATAACCTCTGAAAGTCTTGATTATTGGTGGCTATTATTCGGTGCCCGATATAACATGCGTATGGCTATTTAATCAAGAATATATAACACATTAAAAACATTCAATTATATTTAAAATATGCTCACTATTACAAATTCCCACATAATAACATTTATTATTAAGCTAAACAGCTTAGACTGCAATTTTGTCAGTATAAAATCATTTTACAAATTACCTTTTAAAAAGTAACAAACCACATTCCGTCACCAATTACTAAATAAATACAAAATCTATATTGTACCGATAGTGTTGGAGATTATGTAGAACAGTTTGACATTCGCTGATCTTGCCCCGCCACCTATTATTGCAAAAGGTCTATTCGACAGACAGACGTGTTGTGTTCTCCGTACGTTTGGCATCTCAAGCCAACATGTATGTAAAATGTTCAATATACACTTTATATAAAGAAGTTATATTATTTCAAAATACAGTCCACTAAAATATCGAAAAAATCCAGCGCATTTTTACCAGGGAAATGTACATCACCTTCAACAAACGCGTTAAGGTTGTACGCCCAAACAGATAGCGTCATTGTAGTTACGAGGAATTGCTATTTTGAAAGTGGCAACCATAGAGCAGCTCTGTGGTGGCAACGACGCCAATATATGACATCACAAATATTGATGACGAAAGTCGGTTTAGAAATTGCAAGAACTCTATCGCTTGTTGAAAGTAACAGTGGAATATCTCAAAAAGCTACATTGGCCAATAATCACAGTTTTAGTTTTTTGTAGGTAGTAAAAGAATCATATGAATTTATTCTATTTTGAATCTAATTTTGTAAGCTAGGCCTTGTATAGTTCTCACAATTTCTAAACCGACTTTCGTCACAAATGACATCACGCCATATCAACTACAAATGATATTCTTGTCTTATTCTAACTCCAGAAAAAGGTTTCCTTCTCAGTTTACAAATTTTGCAATGTTGCCGCCTTCATTTGAGACTGTTCGTCCTCTTACTTTAGTTTAATAAACATAACCTCTGGAAGTCTTGATTATTGGTGACTATTATTCCGTGCCCGGTATAACATGCGTGTGGCTATTTAATTAAGAATATATAACACATTAAAAACATTCAATTATATTTAACATATGCTCACTAGTACAAATTCCCATGTAATAACATTTATTATTAAGCTAAACAGCTTAGACTGCAATTTTGTCAGTATAAAATCATTTTACAAGTTACTTTTTAAAAAGTAACAAACCACATTCCGTCACCAATTAATAAATAAATGCAAAATCTATATTGTACCGATAGCGTCATTGTAGTTACGAGGAATTGCTATTTTGATAGTGGCAACGGCGCCAATATATGACATCACAAATATTGATGACGAAAGTCGGTTTAGAAATTGCAAGAACTATATTCACCTTTTACATCTAGTGTGATTTTTAAAAATAGTAATAAAATGGAGCAAAATTTTGGAAAAAACTTAAATATCTCGCTGTTGCATTTTATAATTTTGTTTTTAGCCCTCAAAGATGCTGTTGAGATATAATGACAACAAATAAATTCCTCCAAATAGTGGCAAATGTTTCTGCTATACAGTATAAAAGAACAATAAACGTAAACTTTCAATATTTTATTAATACTAATCACTGATTGCAAAACCAAAAACCTATCTTTAATAATAAAGACATCACTAAATTATAAAATTAAAGAGGCACCTCTTCGGCTTCATTTTCTACAACAGTCGAATTGTTAGAGGATCTTAGCGAATCAAAGAAGTTATGATGTTTCATTGGTATAGCGCAACTTTGACACAAAGATAGTAAATTTCTTTTTTTATTGACTGTAATAAATGGAGGTTCTTTATAGGCTGGTTTGAGTACTACTATGTTATCAAATCTGAGAGTTCTCATTCGTTTTCTAACATCAATACATTTACTAAAGTTTTCTTCAGTGTCGTCGCTTTTATATTTAATTATATATGGCTGATCTTTATCTATTTTTATCATTTTAACATTGTACCAAATACATTTATTTTTGTCTGTATCAGTCGTAAAAAATTTTGTGGTGTTTTCGCAAAAAAGTTTCCAATCTATAATATCAGCAGTTTCAAGTTCATACACCTTATATAACGGTTCAGTCTTTTTTGCACATTTTAGAATCATAGCCAGCTCAGTAGGTACATATATAGGGCTGTTCCGTAACCGTTCATTATTTACAATTCCCCTTGTATATATCATAAAATACTCCTGCATACCTAATCGATTTCTATACATTATCCCTACCTACATAAAACTAACCAAAACCAAGGAACAGATAAGAAACGAGAGTGTTCGAGCAACCTTCAAGCAATCAACACGCGTCCTCCGATATGCCGTGCATCTCGTTGCGTTAAAGAGGCATAATCAGTTAAAACGTTACATTGAAGTGCGTGATAAGTGAACATTGAATCAACAGACAATTCATCATCAAGTGTAAGCCGTTTCACCACTTCAAACAACAAGAATATAGTCGAAACTACACCACATGCAACAAGGTTAGTTATCTTATCATTTATTCTACAAAACAATCTGTTATAATTACAATCTGATTATCCATTATTTTGCTGGTCATTTAGACTGTTAACCTTTCATTCAACCATCATACACAAGTCAACACCAAGCCTAGCTTGTTTTCAAATACGCATGCTACAACTTGGTATTTCATTATCTATACTTTAACCCCTAAACAACAACGCGTGTTTTCAAATACGCACGCGCCATCTTGGTCGCTTCGACAGCCAAATTCTGTTACCCCTCTAAGGAGATACTTACAGTCCACATCTAATTTTCTATTTAAAAAAAAAAACACTATCATATTTTACATCAAGCCTGTTTTATCCCTTTAGTGGTTTTTGAAAGAATGCATAATTATTAATACTAAATACTCAGGTTAATTCAATTATTGTGTTATTTCAGCCATTTGAGTGCAAGCATAAACAGCGTGTATTTATATAGTCGTTTTTAACTTTACCGTACGTAGAATCAAATTTTACAACAATTTAAAAATAGTAAAGTTCTTGTTGTGTTTATAGCATTGCAAACATATGTTGTATGCTTGATTGTATTGTAATAGGCCGTGCTTATTTATTTACAATCGACTAAACTTGAGTGTCCAGCACCTGTTAAATTCTGGACGTTCACATTTATTAAACTCAGATAACAAAATTTACGACTTTTGTGAAACCTTTGTTAAAAGAATTTTATTTCTTATTAAATTATAAACAAATCTTTATTTCATAATGAGTACCAAACGAGCGGACATTGCAAACTCGCAATTGTTAAAATCACGCTTACAGGAGACATTTGAACTTTCGGAAACACTGGATGACGAGAAGTCGCTTATACCGCTGTTTAAAATTAAGTGTAAATTTGTGGGTGATATATACTCCCAGATTACAGAAACGTATCTATTGCTGGTTCCTTCAGCCTCTGAAGTCGAAAAAGAAACATACGAAAATATGCGAAAGTCTATTGATTTCCAATATTTTTCTATTTTAACAAAATATGAATCTTTAAAAAATCCCGGAGAAACCAGCAATAATACTGTTGCTTCATCTTTGCCTTTAAACGGATTTCAATCAAATTCAAACATTCGTTTACAGCCGCTTACGTTAACTACATTTGGCAGTAATTATAAAACTTGGCAAAGTTATATTGATTTGTTTAATGCATTAGTGCATAACAATTTATCTTTATCTGACATAGAACGCCATAATTATTTAATTGGTTCACTGATTGGAGAACCCTTAAATTTGATTAAATCCATCCTTTTGACAGCGGGTGGATATCGGGTCGCATATGACACGTTAATTGAGCGCTATTCTAATATCCGCCGCCAAGCCACGGCACATTGGCATGCCATAAAAAATTATCCGCCTATACGATCGGAAAATCCTAAAGAATTACGTAAACTGTTAGATAACTTTTCAGAAAATCTAGCCATTCTTGGTACTCTTAATTTTGATACTTCCTCTTGGGATTTTATTTTAGTAGATTATTTGAAAAAATCGATCCTCAATCGCGAAAGCGTTTTGAGCTAGAAAACAACAGTAATGAAATTCCTACGTTAGATAGCTTAAAATGTTTTTTATCTAAACAATGTGCAGCATATGAAGCTATTGCTAGTACATCATTTAATGCGCCTTTTATTGGTACGCAAAAACATTTCAAACCCGCAACGGGAACATATCAACATTTTCAAGCAAGTGATGGTGTACGCCCCAAGGTAACATCTCACATTGCTTCTGTTAACAAATCTAATACATTCGCGGCTTTAAAAGAACCCGAAAACTGTATTATTTGTCAACAAAATCATCGCGTTTTTAGATGCAATTCGTTTTTGTTTATGACGCCTTCTGATCGTTACCGAACGGCAAAAAAAGCAAATTTGTGCATCAATTGCCTTCGTAGTAACCATAACACCTTAAATTGCAAATCTAGTTCCTTTTGTAAAAGCTGTAATCAACGCCACCACACGTTATTACACGTTACAAAAACGGTACAATCAGCTATTAAATCTGACTCACAGTCAGATAATTTACAGCAACCTACAGTTGCACACAATAATGCGGAGTAGCACGCCTTTGTAGCTACCAATGCTTTTTCATCTTCATGTAATTCAGAAAATGGTATTACAGTTCTACTATCTACTGCGGTTGTAGAAATAAAAGACGCCTTTGGCAATTTTTATCAAATATGCGCACTACTTGATCCAGGGAGTCAAGCAAGCTTCCTGCGTGACAGCTGCGTACGAAAATTTTCTCTTTCTCGTCGCTTTTCACAAGTACCAATTTTTGGCCTCGCGCAAACAGAAGCTTCTTCAAATCGTGGCGCCACTAATTGAATTATTCGTTCACGTTATGATACAAACCTTGAAATAAATGTAGAGCCATTTATACTTTCAAATATATGTTCCAACCTACCTAACACCACGTTACGTAGCGATTGGAAACACTTAACAGGATTGCATTTAGCCGATCCTAATTGGCACATTTCCACTCCTGTAGACATGCTCTTAGGAGCTGACGTATATCCTTCCGTTGTAAGCGAAGGTTTGATTCATGGCGGACATCAGCAGCCATCTGCAATCAATACAATATTTGGTTGGATACTGATAGGTCCAGTCCCACAAACTCAACAATTACCAGCGGTAAGATCATTCTTTATCTCTGCCGAACATTCTATTAATAATACGTTAAAACAATTTTGGGAAATCGAAGAACCGCCTTCAAAACCCATAATTACAAAAGACGAGGAAACAGCGGATGAAATTTTTAAGAAAACACACACGCGCGACATCGACGGTCGCTTTTGTGTAAACTTGTCTTTTAAAACAGCAACCCCTAAATTTGAAAATTCGCGCGCGATAGCGTTGAAACGTCTAATTTCTCTTGAATACAGACTTGCTAAAAGACCCGAATTACATAAATCATATTCGGAATTTATGCGAGAATATTTAGAAAGTGGTCATATGACTGCCTTAATTTCTCCGCCTATTTCAGATGATTGCTATTTTATTCCGCATCATCCAGTATTTAAAGAGGAAAACGGTAATTCTAAATTACGTGTTGTATTTGATGCGTCTGCTAAAACGTCAAATGATATATCTTTAAAATAAATGATACGCAGCTTGTAGGACCTAAACTACAAAATGAAATTATTTCAGTTTTAATGAGATTTCGTTTACATCAATTCGTCTTCACCTGTGACATAAAGCAAATGTTTAGACAAATAAATATTTTTGAAAATCATAAAAAATATCAGTTAGTTATATGGAGGTTTTCGCCAAACGACTCACCTATAACATATCAGTTGAACACGGTTACATACAGCATAGCTTCTTCTCCTTACTTGGCAATTTGTTCACTTCAAGAGTTTTAAAGTATCCTCTTGCCTCGATGGCTATTGATAAAAATCTCTACGTTGATGATTTTGCATGTGGATCAGACACGATTGATGATCTCATAGCATTACGTCATCAATTAGTAGATCTTTTACATTCCGGCGGATTCCAACTTCGTAAATGGAATTCGATTCATCCATTGCTACTTAAAGATATCCCTGAAGAACATCGTCTGTTTCAAAATCAAAATTTTTAAAGGATGTAGGTGTCAAGATACTGGGCCTCCAATGGCAGGCCTCAGATGATACATTTTCATTTATCGTCAAACCATTAAACCCTTCATGCACAAAACGTGCGATCTTATCAGACATCGCGAAGATTTATGACCCACTTGGATTTTTAGGTCCTTTGTCATTCTTTGCTAAAAAACTAATACAGCATTTGGGGCTGTTACGATTACATTGGGACAGTATATCACCCGAAGAAGTTTGTTCTCAATGGCAACAATTTCGGCATGAGCTCCCACTCTTATCTTCATTAAAAATACCACGATTTCTAAATAATGGCATCTCGGCTTCCTGCCAGCTACACGCCTTTTGCGATGCTAGTGAGGTTGGTTACGCTAGTGTCATTTATTTCAGATTTTGTTTTCCCAATGGGGAAATTTCTAGTAAATTGGTATTTTCGAAAACAAAGGTGGCACCTATCAAACGACTGTCCTTACCGAGGTTACAGTTGTGTGCTGCGGTGCTACTAGCAGATTTAGTTCAATTTGTTCTTGCCACATATGGCGAGAATTATGCGATCACCGACGTCTTCACATGGAGCGATTCCATGGTAGCTTTGGCGTGGGTCCGGTCACCACCATATAAATGGAAAACGTTCATTGCAAATCGGGTTACGCACATACAAAAAGTTATATCGCCTACTTCTTGACGGTACGTTAATTCCAAATGCAACCCCGCTGATCCAGCTTCACGCGGCTTGCTCCCAAACAATCTTCTTTCATGTTCGCTTTGGTGGGCGGGTTCTGATTGGCTTAGCTTACCAGTCGAGAATTGCTCCACCGAGCCAATCCGACAACCTATACAATCAATTATAAATTCTGAAAGCAAGAAAATTGCACTCATTGTTCAAATGGAAGAGCATTTCATAGATAAACTTTTAATACAATCTTCTTCGTTAAGAAAAATTCAGGGTATCATTACTTACTGTTTTCGCTTTGGAACTATTTCAAAAATCCGTCCGGTGGGGCCTCCGACTGCAGAGGAGCTCCAAAAAGCACTTAACGTTATTACTAAACATATTCAGTCAACTTCGTTTAAAGCAGAAATACAATTAATTAAAACTAAAAATAAACTTTCTAAATCGTTTCGAAAATTATCACCATTCATTGATTCCGCAGGTATTTTACGAGTAGGAGGAAGATTAGGTCATTCAACACTTCCGTATTCTGAAAAACATCCTGCATCCTGCATCCGAAAAACCATCGTTTTACTGAGTTGTTAATCAATCAAATTCATGAAAAATATTTTCACCCGGGAATTAACAATACCACTTATCTCTTGCAACAACAATTTTGGATTGTCTGTTCAAAACGAGCAATCAGACATTACTTATCTAATTGTAATCAATGTTTTAAAACTCTTGTGGTTTTCTAGACAATATGGAAAACTCTTGTGGTTTTCTACAATGCTAGAATCACAGAGTGGTTTGATGCAATGAATAAGAAACGATGTAAATTAATCTATTAAATATGGAAAAACATTAAATTATGACATACATGTTTTATAAAAATACTGCAACTGACATATGTATATAAAATCAACAACATTTCTTTGGAAACCAAGCAACATAATCAAATTAGAAAAACGCACCCTGCAAAGGTTTTAAAATAAACAATTATTTTCAACACTTCCCCTAATTGTTTAGTTTTTATATCGTTAAAGCAATCCGAGAAGATTGTTAACTTGAACCAAACGGCGACGTTCCAACCTTTTCGTTAACCCGTCTGCGACTTGATTTTTTGTTTCCACATATGATACTTTAAGTTGACCGTCTTGAACCTTTTTGCGGACGAAGAAATAACGAATTTCAATATGTTTTGTACTGCGGTGCAGCTCTGGGTTCTTGATAACTTGAATTGCACTTTGGTTATCGATATTAAGCAGCTTTACAACTTGCCACGAATTTCACTTCCATTGTGGATAGAGCGATATCAGATTGTTTCCTGCTCATCCAGCAGATTGCTGCGTCACCATACTTAAACAAAACTCCACTGGTAGACTTCCGATCACTATCACTGGCGAAGTCTGCATCGCTGTAGATTTCAAGCTTGTCATGGCCATGGCGGTAAGTGAGTTGATAGTCCTTTGTACCTGCAAGGTATCTAAGAATCCGCTTAACACCAATCCACGTATGACTAGTTGGTTTTTCGACAAATCTTGACCAGTAGTTCACTGCAAACATAATATCTGGGCGAGTGCAATGAGCCAAGTACATTAATCGACCAATGACTTGTCGATAAGGAACATCTACAGATACTTCACTGTCACTGTCACAAGACAAGGGTTTACTAATTGAGTCATAACTGGCTTACAATCATCCATTCCAAACATTGTAAGAGTATGCTCAATGTAACCCTTTTGATGGACAGTAATTGAACCATCACTATTATGCTGAATACATAGTCCGAGATAATGTAAATCTTCACCAATTGTGATTTTAAACTCTCGTTTCAACTCCTCAAGAAACTGCTTTGCCGTTTGTTCGGTTGTAGACAATACTAAACCGTCATCAACATAGATGGCTATCATCAGTTTTTCACCATTGTAACAACCTATAAACAAACACGGGTCAGACATACTTTGTTTGAGCCCATATTTCAATAAAACTGATGTGAATTTTGAATTCCAGCAACGGGAAGCTTGTTTCAAACCATATAGACCTTTTTGAAGTAAACACACACGGCCAGAGCCATCATTGTAGCCATCAGGTTGCTCCATGTAAATCTCCTCCTGAAGATCTCCATAAAGGAACGCGGTTTTTACATCAAACTGACACATTTTCATACCTTTTGCAGCTGCTATACTAATGAGTGACCTGATTGTATCCAACCGTGCTACCGGACTAAAATTTTCTTCATAGTCAATGCCAGCTCTCGGGGTAAACCCTTTTGCTACAAGTCGAGCTTTATAGCGACCAATACTTCCATCTGCATTTACCTTGACCTTATAAACCCATCGACTTTTAACAAGTTTTCGGTTTTCTGGAAGCTTAACCAGTTTCCATGTTTTGTTTTCATTTAGTGAATCCATTTCATCATCCATAGCACTTTTCCATTGTGATGACTCATTTGACTCTATTGCTTCACTATACTTGGTCGGTTCATCATAGGAAATAAGAACCTCATCTTCATCATCACAGCCATCATAGTAGCGAGCGGGTTTCTTCAACATATTACGATTTCGCAGTTGCCGTGTGCCTTCATGATGTTGAGACTCTATAGGTGCAATGTTGTCGCTTAACGATGTATCATCTGGTTTCACTACCACAGGAGCATTAGTTTGAAACCATGAACTAGAGGAGGGCATATTTACAATAGTTGATTGTTTAACTGTCACTTCTGTTGTAAATTTGACATCTTTTGATATGCGTACTTGATTTTGTGTGGTACATAAACACGATATCCGTCATAATCGCCGTGATAACCAACAAAATACCTTTGTCTCCTTTTCTATCAAATTTCTTTCGATTTTGCTTAGGAACATGTACATAGCATTCAGTTCCAAATATCTTTAAGTGGTCAAATTTCGCCTTTCTTCCATACCACAATTCATATGGCGTTTTACCACTAACTGATGTATTACCTGTCCGATTAAGAACGTACATGGCAGTATTTACCGCTTCAGCCCATAGCTTTTTAGATAAATTCTTTGTATGGATCATGGATCTTGCTGATTCACATAGGGTACGGTTTTCACTCTCAGCAGCACCATTTTGCTCCGGAGTATATGGGGCCGATTTCCTAAAAATGATCCCATTATCAGCAAGTAGTTTGTGGTACTCAGAATTGTCATATTCTTTACCACCATCTGACAACATTGTTTTTATCACATGTCCACTTTGTTTAGCATGAGCAATAAATTCACGAGTCCGATCAATAACTTCAGATTTTCTTTAATAAAATACACCATGCGAAATTTGGAGTAGTCATCTTTGAACTCCACATAGAGTCGCTTACCAGATAGTGAAGGTACATCCATTGGTCCACAAACATCAGTACTGACAAGTTCACACACTTTAGTTGTACGATTGGGCCTAGATCTATAAGACGAACGATGTTGTTTACCGTAAACACAACCTTCGCAGAATTCGTTATCCTCATTCACATCAATACCCTCTAGGCGCAGAAACGACTTGACATGACGTTTGTTTTGATGAGCTAACCTTTCATGCCACATCTGCAATTGCACATCTTCACTTATGTTAACCTCGCAGGTAGAAGATGTGTTTGAAACGTTCGCTTTAATTGCTAGTTTGTATATTCCATTTACCTTTTTGCCTGTTACAATCGTTTGACTGGATCGTGTGATAGAGCACTTTCCACCAACATAGACACAACTACAGCCTCGAGCTGTGACGACTCCAACAGATACAATGTTTTTGACGATTTTTGGAATATACCAAACACCACGTAGCCAGATTACTTTCCATTTATTACCTATTTTTTGTTTGAACTTGAATGTCACCCTCTGCAAATGCATAGATAGCTTCTGCATTACCTACTCGAACAACTCCAGGGACCTTTAGTAAGGTGAGCGATTGAAACCATTCTCGCCTATTACATAGATGACGGGACGCTCCTGAATCCAGAATCCACTCTTTAGATACAGTCGACGTTGATTCAAGTATGTAGCAGTTAGTCGAGTCAGAAAGTATACATTCAGCTAAAATTCCTTCTTGAACTGGCTTTTCACTAAATTGTTGCTGCTGCTTACGCTGTTTATATTCAGCGTATTTCTTCAAAGCTTTCTCATTGGTACAGTCCTTCATCATGTGACCGAATTTTTTACAGGCAAAACATTGGACCGATATTTTCCTATGACGTCGGCTATTGTTTTGCTTAGACACGTCCACCTTTGGATCACTCTTCTTTGTCTTAAGATACATAGCATCTGTAACCGACTCACCGCCATCGCGATTTTTTAGAGAGAGCTCCTTAAGGCATAGTCGCTCAAGCAGTTTTTGCATTGTTTGCTTTTCTTTAGGCATTGCAGACCAGGTATCCTTAAACTCAAAATACTCTTGAGGCAGTGTATTCAAAATACGATTTATAACCACCGAGTCAATTACTTCTTCCACCGTCATAGAGCCAACTTCGTCTTTGATTTATTTTGCAATACTTTCTATGGCATGGCAATGCGTGGCAATGTTAACGCTGGGATCTTTCACATAAGTGAACAATTTCGTATAGAGTAGATCTAACCGTTGTCCAGAGCGTTGTTCATAGATGCTCAGAAGTTTGTCCCACATAGAACTTGCATTTGAACAAGTTGACAACATTGAACACAAATCCTCACTGATCGAAGTACGGATTAAGATTTGGGCATCCAAATCTGTATCCACATATTTCAATTTTGCAGTTTCATAGGTTGAACTTATGGTTGCATCAGCATCAGGTGCGGGCATGGTAGGCTCACTGTCTTTGTACGTAGGTAGTATTGCCTCGTAGATATGCTTCCGCTTTAACATCAACACGATGTTGGTTTTCCATGTTGTCCAATTTTCAGCTCCACGAAGTAGATTAATTTTTACTCGATCTAATTCCATAATTACATCAAAACTTATAACGCATAGATGATACGTAACCTGGGTCCATAACCTCTTGTGGTTTTCTAGACAATATGGAAAACTCTTGTGGTTTTCTACAATGCTAGAATCACAGAGTGGTTTGATGCAATGAATAAGAAACGATGTAAATTAATCTATTAAATATGGAAAAACATTAAATTATGACATACATGTTTTATAAAAATACTGCAACTGACATATGTATATAAAATCAACAACATTTCTTTGGAAACCAAGCAACATAATCAAATTAGAAAAACGCACCCTGCAAAGGTTTTAAAATAAACAATTATTTTCAACAAAAACAAACCCCAAACCGGTGATACCGCCCATGGGTGACTTACCACATTTTAGAATAAACCAATTAAAACCATTCAGTTGTGTTGGTGTGGATTATGCCGGGCCTCTTACAATAAAATCAAGAAATCTTCGAAAAGCAAAACTCCTTAAGGCATACATATGTTTGTTTGTATGCTTTTCGACGAAAGCAGTTCATCTTGAACTTGCATCAGATTTATCAGCCGATTCTTTTCTGGCAGCCTTACGTCGCTTTATTGCTCGGCGCGGGCGCTGTTCCACTATTTTTAACGATTGTGGGACCAATTTTATCGGAGCTAATCGCATTCTTGTCAGTCTTACGCACACTGCTGCTGAACAAGAAAATATCAAATGGTTATTCAACCCCCCTTCTGCACCCCATTTTGGCGGACTGTGGGAGAGCGGAGTAAAATCTGTAAAGACACATCTTTTGCGCATCATTGGAATCCAGGTCCTTACCTATGAAGAACTAATCACAACCTTAATACAAATAGAATCGCTCCTTAATTCAGCCTCTATGCAGTTTAAGTAGCGACCCTAATGATCTACAATCTCTCACGCCTGCGCATTTTTTAACAATGGAGCCGCTGACTGCGCCTCCAATGCATGATTTAACACATTTAAATATCAATCCTTTATCACGTTGGCAATTGGTGCAGCGTTTGCACCAAAATTTCTGGTTTAGGTGGCATAGGGAGTATTTACATGAGCTCTATCAAAAATGCAAGTGGAATAACCATAACAAATTAGTTGGTAATCTAAACGGTACACTTGTACTTATCAAAGATTCTGTTTTACCTCCACTCCAGTGGCAGTTGGGCAGAATAATTAACACATTTACGGGCACCGACGGTATTGTTCGAGTAGCCGAAGTTAAGACTAACCAGGGTACATTAGAGCGACCTCTGGTGAAATTATGCATTCTTCCTAACCAATAATACTTCAATGTATAATAAGCCATTGCCCGGCTTAAAGGGCTATTTTTTAATTTACTTTTTCTTTGCATTTTACACAACATTTATTTTATTTTTCATTTAAGATTGAACCAATTTCAATTTCAATTTTTTTTTTACCTTTCTTTAAAAAGGGCCTATAACTGAGGCTTTTTGGTGGGCGGTGTGTTCCGTAACCGTTCATTATTAACAATTCCCCTTGTATATATCATAAAATACTCCTGCATACCTAATCGATTTCTATACATTATCCCTACCTACATAAAACTAACCAAAACCAAGGAACAGATAAAAAACGAGAGTGTTCGAGCAACCTTCAAGCAATCAACACGCGTCCTCCGATATGCCGTGCATCTGGTCGCGTTAAAGAGGCATAATCAGTTAAAACGTTACATTGAAGTGCGTGATAAGTAAACATTGAATCAACAGACAATTCATCATCAAGTGTAAGCCGTTTCACCACTTCAAACAACAAGAATATAGTCGAAACTACACCACATGCAACAAGGTTAGTTATCCTATCATTTATTCTACAAAACAATCTGTTATAATTACAATCTAATTATCCATTATTTTGCTGGTCATTTAGACTGTTAACCTTTCATTCAACCATCATACACAAGTCAACACCAAGCCTAGCTTGTTTTCAAATACGCATGCTACAACTTGGTATTTCATTATCTATACTTTAACCCCTAAACAACAACGCGTGTTTTCAAATACGCACGCGCCAAGGGCCATTCTTTAAAATCCGCTTCTTTTCTCGTTCAATGCAAGAATGTATGGTCTCCTTCAATTTCCGTGTGCCCAGCAATTAAGTATTTATGCTTAATAACATTAATATCTAAAACTTTTAGAGCAAGCATGTACATTGAAAACAAATATTTGTTTTTATTTTGGGCTACACAATTATCACTGAAGAATATCACTTCATTCTTACCCCGGCAATGTTCACTTACAAATCGAAAAATGCAAGTTGCCATTTCAATGGCACCCATTTTAGCAACCCCTTCATGCCATAGGTAACAATACCCCTGTCGAGTCGTTGCTTCATAAATAGTAAAGTTATAAACCTTTAATTTACTCTTATAATAGAAAGTGGAAATATTACCATGTGGTAGCGGCATTACCGCCTGCAAATCAAAAATTGCTATGACAGTATCATTTTTCGATGCGGCAGAAATTTTATCGTTTTCTTTTTCTAAACGTGAAAGACGAACATTTTCTTTATGCTGCTCATATTCATCTTGTTTACGGATTTTCTTAGTGAGATTTAAATTTTCAAAGGACACTCAAAACGAGCATTGATCTTTTTTTGGACGAAAGATGATATATTAAATTGGGTGTTAAACACACGGGAATAAATGGAATAAGAAGAAAAAGGTTTTTCTGAGCTGCACATTTCTCTTTGTATAGATTGTACATGGTTAGAAGATTAAGCGATCCGTCTATATACTCACCAGTGGTATTCGAACGACAATAATGCATCTCTATCCTTGTAATTCGTTATTTACCTACCGCGTGAAGGTATCCAATTAACAATAAATAATAAATGACAGGACCTCTAGCACTATCGTACCCTCACGTTTCGGGACGTTGCCTCGCAAGCTGCAGCAGTCGGTGAGAGGGGGGGTTCAATAAACAAACACACTGAGACGAAATTCCGATTGTTTTATTAAATGGGCTACTAACTAAAACTATCAACTAATTACATATGCATAACAAAAATATACAGTAAATAACCTTATTTACAATAGGGCGCCACCATGGGAATTAAACGGCCCATGGACCAATCGCGGTAATAGCTCTCGTCGCACTTTGTTCGTGGGCGATGAACCAAGATTGCAGGACAGAAAATAAGTCACTTCACAGGGGCTAATCTTTTAAAGTCTCCGGCTAGCACATACACAACTTAACTAAACTTAACTAACAAAACTTATTTTTGAATAATTATACAGTTCTGGGTGTAAACACCCCAATAACAAAAATTTATTAATGCTACCCTAGTCTACCTAACTTGCATAGTGCGACGACCCCTTTTTTTTTAAACCACGGGGTCATCAACAACAGGAAAAATACGACCTTCGCAAGGGTCAAATATTACAGTAACGGAACTCCTGCCCGGAGCTTTGCATTCTCAGGTAGTCTCACGGCTTAGTGATTACAGGCCTCATACAAACGTCGAAACAACAATAATATAGAAGACCCTTCTAAAACGATGCGGTCTCCAAAACAAATAATCTAACGGATCAATTTACTTGAACTGAGCTTTAACCCGAAGTTGTATTTTATGGAAGTCGACAAATACTGTATTTAAACAAATAACTGACTTATGCGGCATAACACAGCCTTGAGTTCATGGTAATATCACATATACTAATTACTTACTCAGAGAAATAATTAACTTAGAACATAACGGCACGCACTTGACTTCAGAGAAATAAAACACTTCATTCAATCTGGCAAATAACAGCCAGCTTCAACCTCTAACGCGTCTGGAAATAAACAACCCCGATTACCACCGGCTGGCATCCTTATATACATTTAAGTTAATTGAAAAATAACCCCTTTCTTGGCTCTCATACTCGACTTAGGATACGCCCGTCGTAAATCTTTAAGATTAATTAAACTGCCAATTGCACTAGATAGCCACACAAGCAGATCTCGGAACTAATTTTTAGTTTAGTACTCCGCTAATTGAAAAATTCCTTCAGACCACCCTGACATAAATAAAATCCTAGAACATGATTGACATCTAATCATAGATAGCAACTAATCTGACATGTTTAGTGCCTTTGAAGTAAAGTGCCTTTAGAAAAATTAATTAACTCTTGGATTATATCTTCTGGAACTTCGCTGGGAAGCTACTTGGGTGATCTTGCAGCCGCTACAATTGCAGACCTATTTATGCTACAAGACCTTCATTCTAATAATTAGAATGCTAAAATTAAACTAGAAAATAACTATTTTTAGAAATAATAGAACTATTAGAGCGTATTAAAACAGTATGTTACATCCTGGGAAACCTATTAATATGATCGTGTACATTTTTTTACTACTTCATCACTTGTTTTATTAATGCTGGACCTGGTACCTCTTATTTCATTTTCTAGAAAACCTTCTTTATTGGTTTTCCTAAACGTCGTACTTATTGTGTTGTTACTTAAATCTAAGGTGGACATAAAGAATTGTTTACACACGCGAAGCTGCTTACCATCAATTTCAATACAATATGCTTTGTTAAAGTCTCTCTTCTTACTGTTTTGATTGGTCATTGGGGTATGAATTGTTTCTTTTGTACATCTTAAAATATATTCACGCTGACGGGTTTTGTCTGCCATTGTATAAAAATTGGTAAATAGTGATAGTCGTCTATCTTCTGATATTAATTCTGTGCATTGATATTTGCATTTGTTACAAGGAGGCTTGACTTTTTCCGCATGGTGTATTTTACCTAACCTAAAAACATACACTTGACCAGAATTAATTTTTTGCTTTTTGTGGTCCTCGTCCATTGACTTTTATTTTGGTGCGCTTTCTCGATTTAGCTACATCTTTTGGTCCATTTTCTATTTCAGTTTCGACAGAAGGCGTTCTAATGTTTCTTGTTTCAGGTTCATAAACTAGGTCTTTAAGAAAGCAGTCAGAGTCTTCCTCAAAGTAATTATCAATATCCTTTTCTATACCTAAAATAGTGACTAGCTGTGATTTTTAAAACGTCAAAGACAGATCCGACCTGATTCATGTATTTCAGTTGAATCATCAGTGCCAAGCACTAAAAATATTGCACTTACTTTCTCTTCTACAAGAATCTGGTCGGGATTTAACGTAAATTCGCCAACGGCGTTTCTCAATGTGGCTGTGTTTCTAGGCGTACATTGCGCAGCAGAAATATTATTTTCTGTAATATGCTGCTGTGGAATGGTATCAGCTACTTGATGACTTTGTTCTACAGTTTGGATTTTTAAATAATTAAAAAACGTTTATTATACCTTGTCATAATAATACTCGTCTATTTGATGGCAGAGTTCGCATTTCTGTTGAAATTTTGTTTGTCAACTAGAGTTTTGGTAGGATGTAATGTAGTAGTAGAAATACGACCACTCAATCGCTTTATTAACACAAGAGCAATTTCAGAAACACGTTTACAAAGAAGTCATTATATCTAAAGCTTACCGCATTCGCAGCTATACTCTTCGTAAGTGACGAGTATTGGTAGGCATGCGTCAACTATTTTAATCTGTGGCTAAATATACGAAGCACTTAACTTTAATTTATAAGGTAATACAATTTGGAGACACAACAGCTCTCCCCTCGCTAAATTAATAAATCATAATTATAACAAATTATAAATTCAATTTCAGCGGTGCCCTACGTATTCTAGTGGATCTACACAAAACACAATTGTCATCTACACCTGCACTGGTACTATTATAGGTACTATTTTCAGGAGCCGCAATATTAGTAGGAGTAGTGATTACATCAGAATTGTTTTCTAATAATACATTACTGTTATTTTCTACCTTAGGTATATTAGTATGCGAATCTAAATTGACGTTTGATGAAGGAACTTGTGGTTCAATTGGACTATTCAAAAAGTGAGATGTATTTTTATCAAGTGGAGTCTCTGTGCCTATCTATCTAATTTGATCAATATGACGTTTCCATATTCTACCATCATCTAATTTAATGTAGTAATGTAACATACCGATTTTGTCCATTATATGTCCAAATACCCATTTATTGCTATTTGTGTTGTTACGTGCAGCGACTCTAGAGCCTACATTAACTGATCGACAATTAATTTCTGCATTTGTAATATTTTTGGGTATGGGTTTTATTAAATCTATACGAGATTTAATCTCATGACCAAACATTAATTGTGACGGGGATTTCTTTGTTATGCTATGGGGCATCTTTCTATATTGCAAGAGGATTTTGTACACTTCGTTTTGCCTATCTCTAGAATTTGGATCAAGTGCCAGAATTGCCTGTTTAAGAGTTTGAACATACCTCTCCACTAAACCATTTGTGGAAAGATGGTATGGTGCTGTCGCAATATGTTTAACGCCATTTTGTTTCAAAAGTAATTGAAATTCGTCAGACACGAATTGTCTTCCGTTATCGCTTACTAAATAATTTGGTATACCGAATCTTGAAAATATTTCTCGGCAGTGATCTATTGTTGTATTAGCAGTCATATCTTTAGTTAAGTATACTTCTGGCCAACGTGAATATGCGTCAACCACAATGAAATAGTAACAACTATAGAATGGTCCAGCGTAATCCACATGAATTCGCTGAAAGAGTTCGTCCACTCTCTCTCAAGGATGAACAGGTACGTTTTTAGGATTGTTCATGATCTTTTTACAATTAAAACTTTCACGGCTAATCCTTTCTAAATCATTGTCGATGGTATTCCATCAACAGTAACTGCGCGCTAATCCTTTCATTTTGTAAATACCGAAATGTGCAGTATGAAGTACTTCCAACATTTGTTTTTGTAACGATTTTGGAATGACTACTCTTATTCCACGTGAAATACAACCTTGTTGCAATGAAAATTCATTTTGGTTAATATTGAAACGTAAGTTTCTTGGGATTTCTTTTCCCGTTTGTAGTGCTTCTAGTAATGGTTTTAATTCCGTATCCTGAAATGTTTCTTTACTCAATTCTGAAACTGTTATAGGTAGAGTTTCAATTTGGGATATTTCAAACACATCCGGTTCATCGTAATATGCAAAATTTTCAGATTGCAATGATAAACGTGAAACAAAATCTGCATTTGCATGTAATACACTGCTTTTATATTTTATATCAAAAGTAAATGCTTGTAAGAATTTTGCATAATGCTGCATTCTGGTAGCAGAAAGAACTGGTAAACTGTTTTTTTTATTAAAAATGTGTACTAATGGTTTATGGTCAACGTATAGAATAAAACGTCTTCCATACAGGTACTGGTAGAATTTACGAACGCCAAATACAATAGCATACGCCTCCTTATCAATTTAGGAATATTTTTGTTGAGTACTTGATAAGGTTTGTGAAGCAAACTGAATTGGCTTTTCATTCCCATCTGGATATAAATGAGAAATTACAGCCCCCACGCCATAGGGCGAGTCATCAGTTGCTAGTATGATTAACAATGTAGAATCAAAATGTGTGAAAAAGTTTGAGGAACCAAATCTATTCTTGACAGTTTCAAAAGATTTTTGGCAATCAGAATTCAAATAAATTCTTTATCTTCATGTAAAAGAAGATTTAATGGATATAAAATGGTACTAAGATTAGCAAAAAATCTACCGTAGTAGTTAACAAAACCAATAAGGAGCGTAATTGAGTTTTATCTCGGTGTGGTGGTGCATTTTGTATAGCTTCCACTTTGTTAGGCATTTTATGTATTTCCGTTTTATCTATTATATATCCCCAGTATTCAATTTTGTCTGCTAAAAATTCAGACTTTTCAAAATTAATTATGCTCATTTAGTTTGGCTAAAACACTTTCTAGTCTAGCAATATGTATTTCATCAGTTTCGCCCGTAATTTTAAAATCATCTAAAAATATTGTAACTCCAGGTATGTCTTGAAGTATTTTTTCAATTTCACGCTGCCAATTGGCAGGTGCAGATGCTACACCGTACATTAATCGATTGCAGCAATATAAACTTTGTGCGTATTTAAAGTAAGTAAATGGCGATCCTCAACTTGTATTTTAAGTAGCAGGTACGCTTGGGTTAAATCGATTTTTGAAAATCGTAATCCACCAGCCATTGATGCGAAAAGCTGGTCGATTGTAGGTAAAGGATGTTCATCGACTTCTAAGTATGGGTTTAATGTAACCTTAAAGTCATCACATAACCGTAATTTTTTTCCACAACAGGAACGATGAGTGTTGCCCACTCTGAATGATTTACCTTCGTTACAACACCTTGAGAAACTAAATTTTCGATTTCTTTTTCAACACCTAGTAACAGTGCAAAAGGTACGGTACGGGCTTTCATGAAAACTGGTTTCACATTTTGTTTTAAATGTAGTGTTGCCTGTACACCTTCTATTTTACCTATTCCTGTAAGAAACACCAAAGGAAATTTATTTTTAAGTTTATCTACAATTTCGTTAATGGACACTTTATTAAGTTGTTCATTCCAAAGGTTAAGCTTAATTTGTCGAATCCACTCTCGACCTAGTAGTGGTTTTCGGTCGATTGTAACTATGTAAAGATTTAATTTGTATGTATTCATATTGTAACTGTACATGTTACATATCCTAATACATCAAGAGAATTGTTACAATATGTGATTAATTTTAAACAAGTTTGTATGATAGCAAGATTTGGAAACATTTGTGAAAATTGTTTCTTACCCATGATGGTTACAGATGTTCCACTGTCTACTTCAAATTCAGTGTTTTTACCATTTACAGTAATCGTAGTTAAACATCTTTCACGGAATTCAGCATTTTCCGTTTCAAGTGACACAATTTCCTCCACCTCTTCTTCAATTTGATGTGTATTTAACCTTGAAAAAGTTGCAGTTTGTTTAAATTGTATGGCCTTAGTGCAAACTTTCTGTAAATGGCCTTTTTTGTTACAAAAAGTACAAACTAAATTACGTTTATTGCATTTATTAGCCAGATGTTCTGTATTACCACATCTCTAACAATAATTGATAACTTTACTAGCATTGTTATTATATGTATTTGTATGAACATTGCTAGTAGAGCATTTTGAATTAGAACTTGCTACGTACATTGACGTAACCTAAAAAAAAACCAAGAAAAAGAAAGAAAAGATGACCGGGCTCAATCGGTGAGTGGGCGGGCTATAATACGTATAAGCAAGTAAAGGAAAGCCTGGAAAAAAATAGAAAAAAAAATATATACACTCACTCATTCACATTCATTCACACTTATTACGTGCCAATCCAATTGTCACTTAAACATTGTTATTAGGTTAGTTTTGATGTGCGGGAGTTTCGCGCCATAATTTCAAAAGACGCGGTGCGCGGAATTTAAATAGACTAGGCGTGTACTTCCGTTACGTCATAGTGAGTTTGCGCAGATCGCACGACGCGGGAGGGTTGGACGAATAGGTTCGCGCCAATGTGTAAAAGACAAAAGAGTGGGGACGAGTTTCCTCTGCTCTCTATAACGTGGCTGTTTGCCTTTGATCTTCAAGGAGTGTGGTCGGTCAGGTATCGTATCGTGCTTAAATTTTACCTATGTAGATATCCTGCTTGCTTATCTTTTGTTTGTCGACCTTTACCTGGTATTCCCGTCATTCCCTGCATAGGTAGGTGACCATCTGAGCCGTAGGCGTACCGTACTGCACGACCCGGGGATGAGCGATCTCAGGACTGCCGTAGCTGGCCGGAGCTGGTCCGAACGCTTTTGCAGAGCGTCGGCGTATCATCTCTAATTCCTCTGGGATGGAGCCCTGATGGACTTGGAATAGAAGTCAACTTTGACGCAGGGACATATCCATGTGAGTAATTATTGTGCTATCTTTTGTCCGACATTTATGTATATTTTTCCGATAATTACGTCTTAAATTTATGCATTGGTGACGCCATTGGTAGATGACCGCGCCCCAAATCTGTATAAGGTTCGCGCTTTCATCCGCCAGAGGCGTAGCCCGCTTTTCTCATTGCGCTTGCGCGATGTATTTATGAACTCTTAAACTGTATTACCGACTTTGTAACTGTATTTATCAACGTACTTCGTAAACTGTTTTATCGACTCTTTAAGTGTAAGAACTATCACCAGTTAAATTGTAATACACTCAGAACAAAACAAACAAAGGAAAAAAGAACTTATAATTAAACAAAATATTTACAGAACACAGTAAAAAGAAAATTATTCATGAAAATGTCGAACTGTAGTTTTTAGGTAATTACCCCCTGACATTAAGTAGTAAAAAAAAAGAAAAAACCAAACGCAACCCTAAAAACCACAGCTCTAGATCATCGTAAATATAAACTGAACCTATATTTATAAACATAATGGCTACAACATTTTCAAATATGCCAGCAAGTCTTTAAACCGTTTTTACATAAATAAGTAGTATATTTTTAGTGATTTATAAACAAATAGTAAAGCAGTAATAAAAGAGCAGTGAATACCAAAATAGTTCAATAATTTTCATATATAAGAATTAAATTTAGAAAGGCCATATTTGAACGGTAAAACCCCATGCGTTCTGGTTCCAAAGTAAGAAGCGAATACAAAGAAAAACTCACCCTCGAGTTGCTGACGTCGAGGTTGACTCAGTCGCTGGTCCACGTCAGCGAGTAGGTAGGCCTACGCCCAGGAAGAACGCGTTTGGCCTCTCATTACCAGAAGAAGCGACAGCTCAAGGGATTAACGTGTCCCCCGCAGGAAGCTAGAATAAATACGAACAATAGATTAATTTATTAAAACCAAAAGTACCGTTTTATAAACCCTACGCTATATAATGCGTGCCAGAAATTCGCATAACGAAAAACGGAACGAAGCAAAGCAGGACGGATGTTTCCTTGTTGCTATTCGAACAGAAAGTGAATATTACATTTGTTTAGTTAAAGCATCAAAGCTCAACGTAAACTTGTCGTCAAGGAAAATAAAACTGGAAAACACTAATTTATTAAAACAATTTCGCCGAATTCTTTAAAATGGGAAAACACACCAACCTTATTTATTGAATACTTGGACAGACGCCTATCTAATTATGGCGTAAATTCCACGGTAAGAAATTCTTAGAAAGGATATTTACTTTTAATGAGCAGAAAGATTTATCAAGTAACAATATATAGGATATTTAGTATTAATTACAATGCCATTTTTAATACGCGAATGGGTTATTTTAATTCGCGGAAATAATTTTCGTGTATAACGCCAAAGGAATTTAAGTTAAAAATTATTGCATATAAACTAATCAATTATTTACGAAAATGAACGTAACAAATCATTTTCTAAATTCTTATTAATGTAACTGAATTTTTTGTTCTTAGAAGTAACAACATTAATATTGCCTTTATGGCGTAATTGTGCTACATCTTTACTCGACAGTTCCATGCTTACAGCTATTTATAATGCCCTATCTAATACAAGATCCCTCGTTTCTAATAAACGATGCAGAATCTTCTCATTACGCAAACCGAAGACAAATTGGTTTCTTAGTGCCATCTTGAGATATTCACCAAAATTGCAATTTATTGCCAGCTTTTATAGTGCCGTTAAATATTCTTGAACTGTTTCTCCTTCAAGTTGCTTCCGTTTGTTGAACCTAAAATTTTCAGCAATTTCAAGTGGTGCCGGATCATAATAGAGCTGCATGTAATCCACTAGAAATTTATAGGTTTTAGTCCAAGGATCTTCCGGAGCTAACTTGTCACACAGTGTATCGAAAGCCTCTGTCCCCATGTAATGTAAAAAGAATCCTACTTTTTTATCTTCTGGTACATTAAAAATTGCGAATGCGCCTTCCAATCTTTTTACCCATCTGGACCATTGAAATTTAGTATTTTCGAATTGTTCTATTGTAAAGACTGTTTGAACCGTAGTATTATTAGTAGTAATCTTCTACGCAAGTAAATTGTAATTAATTGTATTTGTAGGTTAGGCACGTGGTGAAGATTTTTTTTTGTTGTAGGTTCTATTGCAATTTGCAAAACATTCTCGTCGCCAAGTGTTGTTTTGGTAGGATGTAATGTAGTAGTAGAAATACGACCACTCAATCGGTTTATTCACACAAGAGCAATTTCAGAAACACGTTTACAAAGAAGTCATTATATCTAAAGCTTACCGCATTCGCTGCCGTACTCTTAGTAAGTGACGAGTATTGGTAGGCTTGCGTCAACTATTTTAATCTGTGGCTAAATATACGAAGCACTTAACTTTAATTTATAAGGTAATACAGTTTGGAGACACAACATCAACAAAAAAGATAAGTATGAATAAATATAAAAAAGTACACCAAAAACTTTGAGCATGATCATAAGTGAAGTAAAACTGCTAATAAAAAAAAAATAAAGCATACCCATTTTTTCAATAATTATTTGGCTGGTGAGTCTCGTATAATTCTATTTTGTCCAAATCATAAACAGCATCTACATTTATCGAAGACTCGTATACACTTTCTGTTCTTACAATATTATATGCACTAGATGTTGAACAAATTGATTCATTATCTCCTTCTTGTTGTAGCTGTGCGTTGACTACTGAAGGATTATTAGTATCTTTTATAGACCTTCCTGCAGTAAAATAAATAATATATTGAGAAATGTGATATGCATTATCCAAAGTTCGCCTTATAGTTGCATTCAATAATTTTAATGATTTGAAAAGAAAGTGGAACTCTGGCTTGCTTATAACATTTTGTATTACTTTATGAAGACAATTTTAAATCAATAGCTACCAGATAAATGCGCTTCATTATTTTTTGCTAATGCAAGAGCACACAGCAATTTCCCTCGCGAACACATTACACACGCTTGACTTTGTAAACCAAATAACAATTAACACTATTGAATTATGAAATAATGTATGTGCCACTGGTCTTATAACTAAACGATGTGTCACTACTAAATTCTCTGAAAAAATGCACTCACTGCATTGCTGCAGGAAGTTACGAGTCCCATTTATTTTTTTGCCAGATAACAAAACAATAAATTCCTGAAGAACATCAGTGAGATAAGTTCTATCGTAATGGCTTTAGTCCTTTGTATGCTGGTTCACGGAACCGTGAGACAACTCACTTATTTCAGTGTAGAATACATACTTCTTAGAATTTCTGTATAAGGACACACTGGGTTATCTCAGTGTTGCAATACAGAATTGAAAATTTCAATACTGAGATAACTGCTCTCAAGGGTTTGTGTTGTTAAATCATTAATATCTCAGTGTTGCATCGCATAGATCTTGTTTTACAGTATACTTTTACAAACCAAAAATTCTCTTTTTTGGAGACATCTCCACTGTTGCTTTCAACAAGCGATATACAAACACATTTTTTAAATATCCGTCATATAATAGTAAACTTTGACTTTTTGACGTTTATTCGTTTTGTTTCGTTATCAAATTGATCCCAACGTTTCTAAAAATTTATCGAAATGCTTGTATTATATTGTGGCCTCCCGGCATTAATTCTAGCAACTTGGATTAACATTATCTGTATCGCATGTTTTTTGTGTCTTTGAAAAAATATACAATGTTAATATTATACGCAAGTATTACAACATGCGCACTATTGCTCTGTCTGTGTTGCGTATGTCGTAACTGCATATGTAATTAACTTCTTGCTGAATTTTACACAAGGTAGGTACTTACAAAACTTCTTAAATCTTATACTAAAATCTTACAGATGTCAAATTTTTCCGTAAGTTATAACCTCAACAAAAAATTTTAAAATGGTTAATAAGTCTAGCAAGGTGACGTTTAATGCGTCATCACATGCCACTTCGTTAAACTCGGCATCAAGTACTGGCAAGGCACCTGGTAGTTTAACGAAGGAACATGTAACTCCATGTCCAGCAATACCTTCTTTAACCACAGTATTTAGAGATAAAAAACCAGGCTTTACAATACCTGCTTTAAGTGTACCACCAAAGACTTCAGTTCCAAGTAACATTTATATATGTCACATTAACTTTGCTAAAGATTGTTTTTAGATCCTATGCTAGAAAGATTAAAGAATAGAACTATTCTACGCAATGCTCCTGAACGAGAAGACTTGAAGCAAATTAGAGAAATAATTCGAAGTATTAAAGGGGATGTTGTTACGGTGCAGGAATATGTTGGCTTAATATCGCCTTATACGGGAGATAATGGTATGTGTTTTAACTTATATGTGCATTCATAATATATGGGCATATACACAGCAAATTTGCATAATTTGAACTAGTAACGTAGTTAGAAACATTTGGAGGTACTTTTTAGGTTTTGTTACAGTTTTATGTTGCAACTTAAAAATTATATAAACGGTTATAAATTAGATCGCATTGCGAAATAAGTAAATTGCGTCTAGTAAAAAAAATGAACTAAATAGTTAATCATTCTAAACAGCATATCTAAATACATATAATACTGCTATTTAACACAATCAAGTACTTTTCTCAACACCAGGAGTTGTACCGTGTGTTACATGCCAAAAATTGGCATTGTAAGTTTTTAAGTTGCGAGTGAATTCGCGCCAATATTTTAAAAGACTTGTGCGTGCATTTCCGTCACTTTAGACAGTTGCGTCGGCGCCAGAGAATGCGCAGACGTGGAGTGGTCAAAGAAGTGCGGATTTTCTACACGTCAGGGACTAGTCAACTAGACGTCAAACGGTGACGTGACTTGTGTCGTGCCGTTGTCTTTTCCCTTTCAGAATGTAGGTTACCTTTATCGCACCTATTATCGTTCCTCTTACCTAATTGATCCTTTATCGTACCGCTACACAAAGAAGAGGGAAGACAGAAAATCTGGTTTTGACGAGGGGCGAAGGCCGAACCACGCCTAACTAAGCATGGATCCTGCCGCATGAACAGCCGTAATGTCGTGAAGAGCTCCACACTTTTCGTGAGTACATTTTAACTTTTTCTTTTGTATGTGATACAAATTTGAGACGCAATAATGATGTAATACCTTATTGCGCAATATTATGTACGTGTTAATTTTGTGTTGCCAACTGTCGTAGTGGCTCTTATCAATTACGCGCGTATAGTATACCTTAGACTAGAACAGGGTGGAGTATAACACGTGTCAAAATTACACGGCTCGTTTAATAAAAATTATCATGCATTTACAACCGCGGTAAGAATAAATATTCATAGAAAGGCGCCACAAATAATGTGTCTGCGCTGCCAATACCGTAATTAGATTATTCCCCACTAAGACAGGAAATAACACGACGAATGAAGCTCAGTTTTGAAGAGCATTTTAACAGATGTAGTCCAAGATAATAAGACGGCGTGCCTTAAAAAGCACGATGATAATGTTATATTTGAAGTGGGCGATTAGAATAGCAATGAGCATATCAGCAAAGCGACAATGCATATATGTGAATATGTCTTATAGTTAATATTGCGAGTTATCTGGTTAGCCTTTTAGTTCTTCATATAATGCAGTAAGAATTATTTATTTTATGGGTTGTCAGTTGATACATGTCATTAAAAAATTAATAACTCTGAAATTAATACAAAAAAACATGGTTTGCATCATGTTGAAAACCCCTTATTTTTGTTGGTCGATCTAATGGTTTGGTAATATTCTACTACAAAAAGAAGCACATATTAGGAACAACAGGTCAAGGTCGATTCTTAAAGCGGCGTAGGTAATATGTCGACATCAGTCATACTTACATATGCTGGAAGCATGGTAAGTAGAAAACTATTTTTGGGATAAACGTTTGGAAGTTTACGTGATAGAGGGCCCGCATGAACTAGCGTTTTGGAATTCCAAATTGTTTGAATATTAATTTTTGAAATTTTTGTTATGTAAAGTATATATGGAAAAATGCGTATGATTCATATATGGTACTAAACATTTTATAAACTATAGTAAGAAAATTCAGAAACGAGATCGTTTATTATCAATTAAAATCTGTCAGTTCATTATTAGAATCACACATAAACATGTGTTTAGGATATTTAAGAAACAACCTTGATAATATTTATATAATTTAGCGTTGCATGAACTATTAGTTATGTGAACCCTCGTCAAAGATCTTTGATCAGATAGGGCCATTGATGACAAGTAAATCAATCGTAAATTATTGAAAAACATTGTTTTATATTGATAAAGCTAGAAATTATTTTCTAAAGTCAGTAAATTTTTTTTGTAAATAAATAAGATAAAGGAAGCTTTAATGATCAAACCAAACAAAAAAAAACTATTTAAGAAAATTGTAAATTGTTATTAAAAATAAAAAAAGAAAGAAATTTAGTTTAGTGAGGTAGAGATTAATTTTGACGGTAAATAAATAACATGAAACACGAATAATAATTGTAAGCAAACTTAGATGTAATGAAATACTCACTCTGATATTGTTTGAACCGAAATTTAATTAATTTGCCTGTAAGTGACATCTTCGATTAGAATTGAGTATGTTTATTTGAGGGCACAAATAGTGTTCTAGTTTTTTTATTAATGATAATGATTATGTATTTATTACAGGTTCAGTGGTAAAACTAGTAGGTAATGTATATAGAAGCCGGAGTTTTTTTTGTATGAAAGGAAATGTTTAAGGGTTTTCAGCGTTCTCCCTTAAACTATCTAAATTCGAATCAGACGCTGTGGCGCCATATTAGTTTTGAATCTATTGAAGTTAGCGAAATTTCGATTTAATATAATTTTAACCCCGCCCTGCATGCCTCATGCTTCTGTAGGAATAGATCCCGAATTAGTCCGGAAGAAACCTCTTTTTAACGACCTTCAGTCATAAGAAGAGGCCAGTGTTATTCAATCCATGGAAACCACCTTTAAGGCAAGAAAACAGTTAAGAATTTCTTCAAGATACTCCCTGGGTTAGAACAATGTCCATAGGCAGAGTCCACCGCACGCCTCCTGTAAGGTAAAACCTAGGGAAATATATAAAAAGGTAAAAGAAAGGCATAAATTTCGAAAATCCGCTTCTAGATTTTGACACTGAAGCTACTGTCAATCACTTCAATTTTTTGGTTGATTCCGAATATGCAATTTATTTTCGGCGCAAACAATAGGCTACGCCGCTATGACCGCGCAAAGTTTCTTAGAATGGTCCTATTTTCATATCCCATTTTCCAATATAAATTGCATGGTAACATGGCTTATTTTTTCATATAATTTCAATTAAATTTCAAAAATAAAAACAAAAAAGAATTCTCAGATTATTTAGAAAGCTCGTTTGTCAAAATGTTGTCCACTATATCACTCGGCAAGTGGAATTTATTCAAACTTCACGACTTGGCTCAAGATGAAGATAAATTGTGGGACTATTTAGCAAGCACTGGAATCAATGAAAAGAACCGTACATGCCCGACTTTTAGCAAACCAATCGTTCTTAGCTAAGAAAAAAACCATTGGAGATGTCAACAACTTTCACGAGTAGGCAAGAAAATTAAAAAATGCCAAGAATAAATTACTGTAAGAGCCGGGTCCTGGTTTTTCAATAGCAAGCTTTCTTTCGAAAAAATACTCATACTTACATATATGATTATCAAAAATTATTCCCAAATTCATATAATGAATGAACTGGAACTGGGGAATAAAACTGTGGTTAATTGGACGGGATTTGTACTCCAGGTATCTTTCCTCATTTGTTGCATTTTAAATGTTATTTTCTAATTTTCCTGTATTTGTGTACTAGGTACTAGAAGAATGGTCAATGGAAAAAACTAAAATGATTGGAGGCATTGGGAAAACTGTCGAAATTGATGAAAGCAAATTTGGAAAGCGTAAATACAATCGAGGTCACCGCATGGAAGGGCAGTGGGTGTTTGATGGCTTAGAACCCGAATCTGGGAAAATTGTTCTAGTTCCGGTGGAAACACGAAACCAAGATACTTGGACTTCAATCATAAAAAACTGGATCAAACCCGGGACTACAATAATTAGCGACTCATGGACAGCCTATCATCATCTTGGGGAAGAAAGCTATCACCACATGAAAATCAACCATTCTGTTACTTTTGTTGATCCTACAAGTGAAGCTCATACTAATGCAATCGAGTCTTCATGGAGGCATGCTAAACACTTTCCACCAAACTACAATCGGCGAAAGAAGAAACTACCCGGGCTACTTGTCACATTATACGTTTATTAAAAAGTGCAAGTCTGATGGTGTCGATGAGCTCACCGCATTTCTAGGATATGATTCACTAATCCAACTTGATACTGTACCAACGCTTCCTTAAAAGCATTAGTTTGAATCTTGCTTTGTTCTGCCTCAGTTTAGTTTTACCTAAAGTTAGTAGTAAATGTTTGTTTTATACTATACCTACATAATCATTTTTGTATTAAAACTCAGAAAATGTGTCAACTTCTATATTTAGGTTAGATCAGGCATGAATGTCGAATTTGCATTGCATAGCGTTTGGTTAGGTAGCAGAAAAATATTTGAAGACGAGACGAAAGGTCGGCAATTTTTTTTTTTTTTGCTAACCTAACCTAAGGTGATGCAATGCATCAAAGTTACAATTACTCCCGTTACTAAAATTATAATATGATATGAAAAAGGACCATTTTTAGACACTTTGCGCTGCCATAGCGGCGTAGCCCATTGTTTGCACCGAAAATAAATTGCATATTGAAAATCAGCACAAAAAATCCAAACGCTTGACGCTAGTTTGTGTCAGAATTTAGAAGGGGTTATTCGACATTTGTTTCAAAAGAAAATAGGGGTAAACTAGGGTAGTGGTCTTCTTCCGGATCACTCGTTGCAGATAACCACACCGGTATAAAAGTATCTATTTCACAGCCGGGAAAGCTATTGTATTCCCCTGACTCACAATCGATTGTCATTGGCTTAGGATGGTCGCACGATCGTCTAAAGCCTTTCGCACCACTCACAATAGGAATGAAGCACTTAATTATATCACCAAGTTATAATGTGTCTCTTATACAAAGGGATAACATTTCTATACCAGTAGCAGTAAAAGGCACAACGAATTGCAGTGAGGATTTGAAGACAGTGTTATTCAAACTTTGATATCAAAAAACTTTTTCCTTTACCATTTTTTGATGCTTTCTTAATAGAATTGATAGGTCCTTCAAACAAAAAATTACATTTTTGATTCTGCCTGTATAACTTGAGAGTGGCATGAAATGTCAATTTTTTAAAACCATTCCAATATACTTCAAAGTAGGTAACTTATTTCCCATTTAACTGACTGTACCTTTTACTGTTTCTGCTATAGCAATGTTATTTCTTCGTTATGAAACACTCTGCGTATAAAAAATTAAATACGAGAAGGGATTACATACGTGTCAAAATAGCACGTATCAGTTTGTCATATTGACAGCCCCTTGTAATGCTTCCCCTTATTTAATATTTGTTTGTTTTATTTGTATCGGTGACAAATAACCACCTAAAACGGGTACTTACAGTTTCAATGTAAAAATAAGCTCTTGAACCTTCTACTCTTTTTTTTATAACAACCCTGCAACAGAGTATTTCTAAAAGATAATCATTATCCCTTATTAAACACGGTGGGGGATGCTTCTAACACCTTCAAACTTTTGAGAATTTCAATTTTTTTTTAAAAAGCTTTACCCTAACTTCCAGTACTTGTTCGTGAGCCACTTACAAGCTTTTACCTAACTGTATTCAAAATTATTTAGAAAAAATAACACTTTACAAGCAACTTCTTTATTCTGATGTAAAAACAAAATACACAACGTATCTATTTCTATGAATACTTAATCCCCTAACTAAATACTCTTAACCTAGTTATCTTGTATACTACAGACAGGTATGTCATAAATTGCATTAAGGGTCAATTTAACATTAAAATTACTTACATTACGGACGACTCTTTTCACCACCAGCGTATAAGAACAGTTTCAAATTCCAGAGCCTGGGTCGGTGTCCTGGTTGACGTGCGGCACCGTTGTTTGTAATATACTCGCGGTATTTATGTAGCTTATAGTCTTCGCACGAAACACTTTCACTTTTTATTCTAATAATGTGTATAGTGGCTATACCAAGAACTATCTGCTAAAGGTCACACCGCAGGGTTGCTTTGTCGGGCTAACGGTATTTATTTAAGTTTACAAATATTTTCACTTTCAGTACATTAACTTTGAACATGACGGGATACCGGATGTTTTATAATACGTGCTCGCTCCTCCAATCTGATTTAGTGAAATCAATTTATTTGGACCGTTAATCGCGCCCACAAATTATTTAATTAGTAACACCTTGGGTTGCTGAGTTACTATACGGTTTGGAATGATAAATCACTTAAAAATGGAACTAACCGCTTTCAATGCGGTCAACGAAATTTAATCACCCTTTGTATTCTCTAGAGGATCCCCTCAGAATAAAAGCTTTATTACCTTTAATATTCTAATAAGCAGCGAATAGTTTCTCACTACACTATCTGAGACTCAAAATAATAAAAAATCCCTCAACTGTATACACGCTGGTATTTATAAATTTGTGGTTTTTTGTTATACTTTCTGGAGCTTTAAAATGTTCATAAAGAACCTTGGGATACCCTTAACCTATCAATTTCCTTTTGAAAGCACTCTTATTAATGTGTTAAGTTCCAGTTTTCTACATAATATCCTAATATTATTTCCTTATTTACAAACTGCATTTAAATTTGACCTACTTAAACATGCTGGCAATAAATTTATAAAAATGTTTATTACTATTAACTAACGTAATTTAACTCCCCCTCACACGGACTTGTTATCAAATTACTTTAAAAATCGTGATTAACAAAACTTCTTGAATATAATTTTGATTAGTTATTTAATTAAGCGGTAAAACCTCTATCTGTTGATAAAAAAGATGGCGCGCTATTCCAATCTGGCGATGCCTCAGCATATTTATTGACGGTAACTATAAACCATAAGCGCCCACATTGCCGTGCGGTGCCTTTGGTCGGGCCACATGTCATTATAGTATTTACTTTTAATATTAATTAAAAGGAGATGTTACACCTTACAAAAATGTTTGACATGTAACAAGAAAGACCTATTAGCAGGTTAGTCCCTATAAAGGCTGAAGATGGTTTCAATGACGTAGTTGGTTCGCATGCGACTACTAAGCTCAAGGTCTCGGCTTCAATCTCCCCCCTTGAAAATCGTTAGGCGAGCATTTTTCACAAAAATGCGCCCTCCTTCGGATGAGAGGTATAATGTAGGTCACATACGTAAGTGTTGTCACGCACGTTTAAATTCCTTATCTTGTTTTAAATAGTAAAAGTTCGGCAAAATATTCAAATTTCCAGATTAAAAAGACTCGCTTCTAGGCCAAGGCAGTACACCTTCGGGTGGAACGTTGGAAAAAATCTAATGTAAGGTATATAGGCTGAAATGAGAATTATTATCTAAGTTAAGCATAGTCTATTACACTGATCTACAGAATTTTTTGTTCTCTAACAAAACTATGTAGTCTGTGTAACTATAGTCTATTTCACGAAACAATGTAGTGACGTTATATAGACAGACCAGTAGCTGCTATGCTACCATACATTGCATATAATACCATTTCTTCAAAATGTTTGTCTAAAGCCTTAAGCGTATTTTTCACCGTTACTCCGGAATAACAATACAGAAAACGAAATTTTTTCTGAAGAGAACAGTTTTAATACAAAATAAACAAGGAAAATTTGTGAAATTTGCTAAAAACAACAAATCGCAAATGATAGTCGACAGGTGCAAAATGGAGTGAAATTTAGCAAAGTGCTACTGACAACAGCGCATAGTGATGCAAACTCGCAGTATTTATTTTCTCATAATTATTACATATCATTAATTTTGGAAGACATTCGCAACAAAAATTGCTGTGTATGACGTCACTATATTTATCGTAAATTCAAATACACGTGTAGTTGTTGATATATGTGCATTTGAATTTTCATTAGGTTATGTAATTACTATAATCGCGTAGATAATGTGTAAACTTATTGTTTTTTTTGTTGTTGCCCCACGCCTTGGGCGATAGTGCAATCAATCTAGCTACACGTTGTGGGCGCAAGTGTAACTTTCTAAAAGGATGTTTATTTTTTCTTACAAAAGTCGTGCAGAAGATGTTGTTTTTTATCCGTATTAACACAACTGACTTTTGAAGACTTCCGCACTAGCTCTGAACTTTACCTATCTTCAGCGGTTTAGAGAGAGTATTAGGGAGGTCGTTAAATAAATACCGATGGATAGGGCGCCACTGTACTTAAATAGTGTGTAAAAGCAAAAAATATCGCTAAGAAAAATACAGGAACCTCAACGAGTATATTCTGTTATAAGAATACAACATTTTGTATTTTTAGATGGAACTACGTCTATCCTGAAATAAAATAAAGTAAATAAAATAATATTAGAGACAGCAATTTGCGCCTCAAAATAAAAAAAATAATAAATCAGATAAATTTTATGCATCTATAGTATTTTTCTTTTGTGTAATAGTGCATGGACACTTCTGGTTTATATATAATTCATAGAATCTAGTAACAAATATGGACAAAATAAATACTATTGCTTAAGTGCTTCTTTGAGTGTAATATACCTTGTTTAAGTTTATAAATAAATTAAGGCTCTTAAGTATCAAAACATATTAATTGAAAAATATTTCTGATTTATTCCGACAGATAATGATTATAAATTTTCTGAATGTTCAATTAATTTTATGTACTTATTTTGTTAATCTTTGTCAATTTAAATAAAAAAGCCTCTAAAGCAAATAGGCATTATAAATATCATTAACATAATTATTAGCTTTTTTTGTCATTTTTTTAGTACTGACTAAATGACTCACATGTATCCAAATTTATTTTTGTAATGGGATCCTTTAAATTAGCAAACCTAATCTTTGTTAAAAAGTTGTCATGTATAATCTAGTATATGACTATATTATTCATTATGTAAATTCATAAAGATTCTGTTAGATAAATAAATTTTATAAAGCATAATTTTGATCCAAAACCACATTTGAAAATTTAAGTTCATAATTAAGTGTTATCACGAAGATGTTAGTTTCCATGGGATCAAACTACCAAGGTTACGGTTTAAACATGACGTGAACGTCGAACAGATGACTGTCTCAAAAAGGATATCACTTACTGACCTTGAATTCAGGGCATGGCTGCTTACTAACCAGTTAACAAACAAGCTCGACCCACATGTGGACTTCCAACATTGAACAGACACATGAAAAAGCAGTTGCCTACATTGTTATAGCAACGCCTCGTAAACTAGAACCATATTGTAAGTTTCCAATGCGTAATCGTTTTATACGTAATTAAATTAACTTTTTCTTAAAATCATTAATCAGCTCACAAGTGTTGCTTGCGAATTAAAACAAAATTTCCATGTTGAAACATGAGGAACTTATATATCTTATACGCAGCAAAAATTTAACAGTCTCGCACGATCATTACAGCTTTATTTCTTAAGTGTTGTTTTATTATTCTAGTTCATTAGTTCTTTCGTGTTGCGCTAAGGAAAACCAAATAAAATTAGTTTGAATTATTTAGAAATAGAAATTACAAAGCATGATGAGTTTCTAAGCATTCAGATCGATGGATTGTTCGAAACTAAATTGCGACTCGCAAGTTAGCCTTGGATATGAATTTATCCATATTGACGTTAGAATGATCAAAGGCCGACTGATTCGACTCGTCGACAACAACTTCAGCAAGCAAGTGCGCGAAAGCACACTGTTCGATATCACCTTGAAGATACTTTGTGAAAATTCTGGACAGCTTGTTTGAGTTTTAGCATGGCTTTACAATACAAACTGGACACTTATAACTATGCGCTTTGTTTACTACATAATTAGAATAAAGAAGGACAATAATTGGGGTGTTTCAAAATTATGATACCCTGTTTTAATTTTGTGTTAATTGTAGAAGTACGATTTATATTGAATTATAAAAGTAAATTTAAAATTTTTAAACCACAACACATAATTTTTATGCGTTATTTTAGAAGAGGAAAAACAAACTGTTATAAATGTAATTACATATTATGGACAATAATTTTTAGAAATGATATAATTACATTGTACATTTATGTCAGCAAGCTATTACCATGTCATTAACAAGTACTCTGATAAATATTTGTAAATGTATCATTTCAACTTTCTATAAATTAGATCGCTTATGTACCAACCTCTTAAGAGTTAGTATTGTTTTGTGTAGCAACGAGTAAGATAAGTTGTATAATTTATAAAGTTTTGAAGTGCTAAGTGAATTAACTCGTAGCATACCTCTTTATTTATTGGATAACCGACTTTCATTTTCTTATATTTAGTAAACCTATTACTTTTTCCCTTAGAGTAAAGTAATCCCCCTGTTTTCTAAATGCGGGCTTGAGTATGTTATAAATTTATTAGTTGCATTGTAAGTTTAGAATTATTTACTATGTATAAACATGCTAAGATATTCTCAGAGATTATTGTAGTTTTGTTTAAGTGCCTAGTCCATCGGCACACAACTAAAATTCCTATTTGTATTTTTAACCGCCAAATTTCTATTTAGAAAGTCAGCATGAGGAAAATCCTGTGGTAGAAGTAAGAAATCTTCCAGGAAAGCACTCCCCAGTGAGCCTAATTTGTTTTGTCAAAAGCAGAAAAAGTAAAATAGCGCGGATCTGAGCACTAATATTTAGTTCCCATTTGCCATTTTGCTACGTTCAGCGTCGTAGTCTAAAAAAGAAAATATAAACGTGGAAGAAAAAGAATAACTTGACCGGGCTCAATCGGCGAGTGAGCGGAGTACTATACCTACAAAAAAAACTTAAGGGAGGCCTGAAATAAAAATATACTCACTCACGCACAATCAAACATTTACAAACTAAAAACCTCTAATTTAAAAAAAAAACAAAATTATATACAAAACACATTAGTACCAAAAATGAACAATTCGTAGGTACACAATATACATATTTACGAATAAAAAAATGGAATCATTTTTAATATGGAGAGCTGCAGTTTTTAGGTCACCCCCTATATTAATCTGCAAACAAGAAAAAGGAACAAAATTACCCCACTAAAAATCACAGCTCGAAATCAGCATTTGTCAGTACGGTTTTCTATACATAAAATTATCCTAATAGAGAAATCAGTAAACATTATAATCTCCTCGCACATACAAACAATCAGTTATTTTACCACCAACAAGGTAATGCATCCGTAGACCCGTGTACATATGTTGTGTCCAACAACTAACGGATACCCATATAAGAAAATTAGTGTATAAACATTCACCCTCGAGTCACCACCGTCGGGTTGGCTCTGTCTGTAAAAACGGTGCGAAACAGGGGTGCGCGTGGTCCCGCTTTGGGATGGCCCTCCCATCACAACAAGGGGCGACAATTCATTGTGGCTTTAAGGGTCACCGGAAGGAGCTATAGTAATTATAAATAAAACTAATTTATTGTCGTCGAAAAAAAGTACAATTTTGTAAAACCCGAAAATACGCACCACTCTGTAAGGCGTGCGCGAACTTTTAATACAGAAAAACGGAAACAACCAACCATTCTACACGTGTTTTCGTTGTGTAGATTGAAAAGCAAGTCAATATTAATTTTGTTTCACTAATGACCAGAGCTCAAAGTAATATTGTTGTTAAGGAAATAAAACTGAAAACTACGATTTATTGGGATAATATACGGTTTTAATTCGACAAAGCTTTTAATGGGAAACACATAAAAATCAATTATCAATTACCTAGAACCAGTTATCGCCTGTTTAATTTTAGCATAAACTTTACGTTGAGGAATTCTTAGAAGGAGTATTTATTATTCATTAGGCTCTAGGATGTAACAATAGGAATCGAATTTATACAAATAGATAAATGAATTAACACGTGAAAGGGTTATTTTAATTTACTGAATTAATTTTCGTTTTTAACACCAAAGGGATTTGAGTTGAAAATTATTAGACCGCGTACTTATTATTAACAGAGAAAATGTACGGGATGTTCACAATAAACGTAGCAAACCCCCCCAGCAAAATTAACAGGTCGGGATAAGAAAGCCAAAATAAACAAATGGGCAGAACAAAACTACAAAAAAAGAAACCCAAACAAACAAAAAGAAAATTCGCTTACAAAAAAACTAAAAGAAAACTCGTTACGACAACAACAATTAAACAAACAAAAACCCGAAGAAGAAGAAAAAAAGGTTACCCCAAAAAAATATAACTCTCGTCCGGCTCGCGGGACCAATAATAGAAGAGAGAAAGAGAAAGAAAGATCAAAAAGGAAGGAAGAACGGGTAATGTACAATCAAGGAGGGCTAAGGTGGAACGGTCTCAGCACTGAAGAAAAGTCAAAGGACGGATGTTTCTTGTAAAGAAACAGGAAGGTCATCGACTTCAAAAGAGAAGGAGAACGAAACGAGATCAAGGACATTAAGACTTCGCCGACATACATCTTCCGGTTCGGAAAGAACATAGACAAATTTCTACCTCTCATGGGCAGCTTTTTGCAAAACAGGGACAGCAGGGGGTGTAGTAGTTGTAGCACGCAATACAAAAAAAAAGTATTGGCTGTACGAGAATCAACCTTACAAAGAGAAACACAAGCGGAGCACACTTCAGTTACGTTAACTAGAGAGACAGAATTAGATAAAATTTTAACGACGTTAGATAAAGGACTAGAAGTATCACAGTTAGGAAGGAAAACAGCATTGGCTGTAGGAATATCAACCCTGAGAAAAGGAGCAGAATACTTCAACTACATGAAGGAGCAGAATCAGGTAGAAGTTCATCAACGTTAGACAACAGTACATCAGCTAGGATGTCACCAACCTTAGCTAAAAGAACAGAAGCAAGTAACATTTTGTCAGCATGAGAAAAATGAGTTAGAGTAGGTAACGAAACAAGATCAGTAAAACTTTAACGACAGCAGCAACAGGCATCACGGCTACGGGTTCACTAACTTCTACAGGACCTTCCCTATGCGTATTAGGAATTATCTTCACTTCAGCTACGGCTGTGATTGTAGGTACGACAGCAATTTCTTGAGTAGAACCATTTAACAAAGCAGGAACATGTAGAATTTTGACAGCAACAGCAACAGACATTAAAGATACAGCTTTATGAACTTTAACAGGAACTTCGCTGTCTAAATTAGAAATTAACGTCACTTCAGCGACAAGTGTGCTTGAAGACGCGATAAAAAATTTTTGAGTAGAACAATTTAAGAAAGGGAACAAACTCTTGAGAAGCTAGCTGCAAGTCACTAATTCGAAGCATTTGTTGTAAGGGTGGTGGAGACACAGTTTGTGGTGAGAGTGAATAAGTAGGGCGAGCAGAAGGAGGTGTAGAATAGAATGTAGAACTAGAAACGGAAGAAATTTTGTTAGAAGCTATATTTGCCGAAAAAGAGTAGATTTTGATAGAAGTAGCAGGAGGACCTGGATGAGATACAGAAGAGAACGTAGAATTAGAAGCAGAAGAAGTTTGGCTCCTAGAGCTGAGAACAGAAGTTGAAGTATTATTTGAAGACCTATTAGTAGTAGGGTGACAGTTTGGACAGTTGCGGCGAGAAGCTCCCTTATGTCCGCAACCATGGCAATGGAGTACTTGAAGACGAGTACAACGTGTCGAAACATGACCAGGTTTATCGCAATTAAAGCATACGACCTGACGAGTGGAAGTAGAACTAGGAGGAAGGACAGTAGAACGTCCGGAAGAAGTATCGGATCTACCCGTAGGCGTCTAAGAAATCTTAACACGTGAAAGGGAGTAGAGGAAAATCAGTGAACATAGCACCACATTTCCACCAGCATCCACATTTCCACACACATCTGGACCAAATAGTTTTCTTCGACTAACCATTTTTCATCTTTCGAGATAAATGAGCATCCTCATTTCCACACACGAGATAAACCTATTTTTTAAGATTTTTTTATCTTTCATCTGAACCAAATAGTTTTTCTTTGTCTAGCCATTACATCTTTCGAGATAAACCTACCTTGTTTGGTATCAATTAATATTAGATTTTTCTCAGGTACCCATATCTCTAGGAATTTTTCAGATAGCATCACCCCCGAGGGAGCTACCCCAATTTTAAGATTTCTTACCTGTAGCGACTTTTGAGCGTTCTTATAAAATTTTTTTAGTCATGCGATACATCTTGTTAGCTTAGAATTTTATGTAGAATTCGAATCTGCAAACAGATTTGAAATCGGACCACACCCTGCAAAGTTATACTTTAAGCTTTCAAACCTATTTAAAATTTTTGCTCGTATATATTTAACTCCATTTTTTAAAACCTTTTTCGCTACCCAAGGTATATGCTTTAACCAACACAAAAATTAAGAACACAAAAGTTTAATAATTTATTTTATCCAATTTACAGTTTAATAAACTATTACATTTTTTACAAAGTATAGCATTATTTCCTGTGCGTAGCCGAAAGTTTAATCTGTAACAAAAAAAGATTAATGTGTTGTTTAAATAGACCTGTAACAAAATGAGATTAATGTAAAAGAAAGGAAACGTGTTTTCAGTCAATAAGACATATTGTCGTTAACAATATGTCTTACCGTCCAGCGACACCACGTGGAGGTAAACACATGCCGCCGGGAACAAAGGAAATTTAATTAAAAGCAGAAAGTTTTGTTCGGAAACGCTACTGTAAAATATATAGAGCAAATAAATTATTCCCTGAATGTGTTTTCAATTGCAATAACTGACTATACAATCACAATTTAAATTACACTTTATTTAACTAAGTTACTTTAAACAAGAAATTACCGCATCCAAAAATTCCAATGCATGCTTAACAATAATGTAGAAATGGCAAGGTCGACTTTTGATGTCCAATGTAATGTGTTTTAAATATCTAAAAAGAAAGCGCATTTTGCTGGTATGAAATCTATGGAATTTCTCCTGTAATGAAAGAAGAATGCATTCGTAATTGAAAATGCGTGCTACAACTTTCGCTAGATTACCAGTCATGTATGTTAATTAGAAATTTTGTGTATATGCTGTTTTATAATTTCTTTTCTTGGACTTTCTATTAATTATGTTGAGAATATGTTTCAATGACGCGCATTTCAAATCGAGATATAATTGTTTGTAGATTACCAATACCACGAGGTGCTGAAAAGTGCGTATTTACGGAAAATACAAACCTCATTTAGTAGTATAATTAACGGATTCAAAACGTATATAACGCGGTGTCATTAGAAAAAATTTTATTAGTTTCGCACGCTTTTATGTAAAGCCCCTCGAAATTTTAAACCGTCGTTTCGCGTAGTTCTTTTGTGGAAAGTTTTGAAGGAAGATTTAAGGTAAGTTTACATTTTTTATTAAAGTAGAACTGAATTTATTTGCAAACACCAATTATTATGTATTCGGTTATTGGTTCTTTGTATTTTAAAACATTAATTTTTCCAAAGTAATGCGCTGTATTACAGATATATTTTTCCAAATTTTAAAGGTATGCTTTTGCTAGAATAAAAACAATTCTCACAAAATATTTTATTAAAATTTTAATACATTAACAAAATGCTTCAATACCAATACGTTTTCTTTAGAACAGCTTAAATTATTCAAACAATGGTTTAAACAGTGATTGTACCTATTACCGAATCTTCTTAATTCTTTGAGCCTTGGAAGTAAGAAAACACTTTCCATGTTTAAAATGTTGTTTGATAAATATTTTGACAGTAACTGTCTTTTCTGTTCTCCTTTAACATAGATAGTAGCATCGGGTGGTATGACTTCTTTCAGCAAATCGCCTACATTTGTATATCCACTTGTGGACTGTCCATCCCAGCTAAGCCCATGGATTCTTTGTTTTAACCACCGAACTTGCTTTTGAAATCATCGCTTAGGGTGTTATACTCACAGCCATGTCCAGTATCTCATGCCATATTACATTATTCGCTACATCCAAAATGGCAATCTCCTTGCAATAGAAATCACTAGTTTTGTATTGATATCCTTGTAAATCGATTATGAAACACATGCTTCCTGCTTCAAATCACAGATGGGAATGGGGTTCTAAGCAAATCTCCCCCGTATACCCAGTTTAGGGACTTTACTCCCTCCTTTTATGATTTTTTCATCCAGGTAATTATCTGGATGATACTAAAGCAAGTCTGTTTTCTTAATCCAACTTTTACCATCCCCCAACCACGACACTAATAATTCGCGTCCGTGCTTCCGTTTCCGTAAAACTTTTTCCACTAAGTACGTGTCGGGTGCTGCTGTGAGCTGAATTTCATCGCCGTAAAAGCACCTAGAATTGGCCGACCTTCCAAATCTTGTAGCAGATAGGTTGTCGGTCTCGTTTTTGTACTTTAACAATTTTGAATAGTTCTGTACTCCAGTTTGGGTGAAATCCTCGATCGAATACTGCTTTATATTTTGATATACGCACAATGTCTCCAACCTTATACAACTTCTTGTAACTTTTAGAAACGCTGTTAGCGGTGTAAAGTTTTATTCTTTCCGGATGTTCTTCTGCCTCCATAGGTGTCATGTTAATAGCCCGATGCGGTGTATTATTGTATTCTTCCATAACCTTAGGCAAAATATTCACCCATTTATGACTGCCTTGCAAGTAAAATCTTCTGTACAATTTGTTTTTGATTGTTCTAATCAACCGCTCGACCATACTAGCTTTGATTGCGGAATACGTAGAGTAATGGTTTATCTTATATTTTTGCATAAGATTTTTAAAACAGCGGTTGTAGTACTCTTTCCCAAAATCCGTTTGTAGATTGATTTTTAAGTTATTTTCTCCTTGCAGCATTTTGTCCAATATTTTTTTCATAGCATTTGTAACTTCTGATCCAGTTTTATTTTTAAAGGTTCAGCTAAAGCATATTTTGTGAAACAGTCCACTGCTATTATAATATATCTGTACCCATTGTTCACACGCGAGTAAGGCTGCATTTCGCACAAGTCCGATTGGATAAGATCACGTTTCACATGTTTCAGATTTGTATGACGACGCTGAAAATTTTTCTTGCAGGTTTAAATAATTCCTTAACGATGATTTCTTTACTCATTTTTGCTTAACACTGTTGCTAAACTAATAGGGTTATCTTTATCCAATTGCACCTTTGACATAAACTGAAGCTTTGGTTTGTAGTATTTGTTTTTATAGCTGCTGGTGACGCCTCGTAAATCGATGCTATTGCAAGACTGAGCTCCTTTTCATTTGTCTCGAAGTTGCAGTCAAATTAATAAAAACTGTATAAACGTTTTAAAGTCAGATACAAGCTTATCCAATTTTTCATTTACATATTGTTTATTAACTGCATCAGATGGCTCAACTGGTTGAGCAAGCATTGCGATACGCTGGTTTCTTGCATTGAAGGCTTTATCTTTACGTTGTATATCATCAGAACTTTTAGACAGTATGAAAAGGCTTGATTCACGAGCTTGATTACAGATTTCTTATTAACACAATCACTATCTTCTTTAGGATCCATTACATCCACTAGCCTTCTTTTACGAAAACTAATTGTTTCTTCTCCAGACTTGAATACTATAGTGCTTCTCTGATTAACACAATCACTATCTTCTTTCGGGTCTGATGAATTCACTAACCTTCTTTGCTGCATATCGTACCCATCACCATCCAACGTTAGCACAAATCCTCGACCTGGAGGACCGCGCCGAATATCAGCATCTTTACGCTCTGAACGTCCGAAGCGGTCGATAGGCATTTTAAAACTGTGTAATTATTTGCTGAGCTCACTGTATTATACCTTCTTCTCTCAACTCTTCTATTATGGACACCATCTCGTTAATGTTTTCCTCGCTTGTATTTCCAGCTCGGTTGGATGCGTTCAACAATCTCAGTCGATCCACAAGTTCATGTACATTATTCCAGTAGACATATTGCACCGGCTTTGAATTTAAACTTTTGTAAAACCGATTAGAAAAGCCTAAACCCGATCCCTTAGACTGTTTTCTTCTCTTTGGCTGTTTTCTTTCGGGATTCCTCCGAAATTCGGTGAGATATTTTTGCACATATTTGTTAAACTTTTGTTATTTGTTGGGAATCCGCTTAAATCGTGCACCGCAAATGGGTTAAACTTTCTTCTCAAAATCGACGCAGATTTGATCATTTCCAAGTAATTCGGCAAATCTTCATGCAAATTGAAATCACCATCTTCGGGGCTGATGTCTTTGTAAACCAGCAGGTTGTATAAACCCTTCGTACCTGGATATATCACATTATTTAATGTTATATCGCTAGTTTCCGGGTTAATTACCAATACACTTTTCCACAAACTCCATGTATCGGTTTCCGCATTATACTTTACTCCATAAATTGATTTGTCAATATTTTCGTCCTCGTCTCTAGCTAACACATCCGCATAGTAAAGATGGAACGGTTCTTCTGGAACGAGTTGTTTAATTTTCTTTATAGGCACGTCCATGTTTTCAACTTTAACCTTTGTTGTAGGTGTGGGAATTTTTTCGGTGATCGATTGCAACTGGGAAGCGGTTATTTCAAGGGATCAATCAATTGTTTGTGCATCTCTTTGAATTTTGCTGAGATGTAGCGTCTCCCTTTTGTACGCTACAAACTTTTTCGTACAGCATCCTGCATAAGATGAAGACTGCGTTTATTCGCAATAAAATTGTTAACGTCCGTCATCATGAAACTTTGGATGAGAACTAGCGGTTTTGAATAATGTCAAATATTTATATACTCGTCGAAATTCTTCCTATATCGACCATTATCCAAATCAAAATCTTTCACAACAGTTATAAAATTATGTTTTGAGTCACCCCAACACTGTAAACACATTTCTTTAAATTTCGGATATGTCATGTCACCACTTATATGATCCGAAAAGATATGGCGAAGGTTTGTATCATCCTGTTTCCATAATGCGATTACATTGGCGTTATCTCTGAGTCTATGTTTTAAGGCACTAGCGTAAGTTTGACATAGATAGAACGAATCTATTGCTTTATGTCGGCCGAACGAGAAAAATTGAGTGATTTTGCTTTGCTCGTTTGCAGGTATATCATCGAAAACCATAATTGAATCTTCTTTGGTATCTCTGGGTTCAATCAAATCATCGTAATTTTCAAACTCATGGTACCCAATTTCTTCTTTTAATGGTGTAAAACGTTTCTTAATAATTCGTATTTCGGTTGATATAAACTTTTAGAAAACACATAAACGTTTTGGAATCTAAGACCGTTCTCGTGCAAGATCAGAGATATTAAGAGCATTAGTTTTTCCACAACTCGATGGTCCAGCGAATATAGCTCGTATGTTAGACGGGAACAATGAACCATGTTTACCATCCTCTCTTGCACTAGCAATAGCAAAGTTATCATAATTCTGTATAGGTATTTTAACTTCTTGTTTCGCAGTCTCCATATTGCTTCGAGCGTACGCTTGCTTTTGCTGCTGCTTGCGGTGATAGCTTAACGTCTCTTTCGGTATATTATATTTTTACTGATGGAGTAAATACTTGATTTACCCAGCCGAACTTCTTCTATAGCTTTTCTAATGCTTCGTTACTGTATCCACTACTTCGTTTTCTTATGTAATTGCGAACCATGCTAACCAATACTGTCGGGACACTTTCACCCTATGGGCAATTTCACATGGAGGTAATTTCACCCTATGGAGGCAATTTCACCCTATGCAATTTACTATGGGGCAATTTCACTCTATAGAGCATTTCACCTATTCTGATGGAGGTAACATTCGCTCTAAATATAACTAGAACTAATTGAAACAAAATGAGATGCTCACCATTCGACAAATAAAAGTAGACTAATTTTATTAAAATAATTCCTTGCTTTTATACAATTTTATTAAATATATACAAAATATTTAATTGTGAATAAATCTATTAACAATTTCCGTAAACGGATTATATTCAAACATAGAGTCATGTATAATTAAAGCATAAGCCTTCATCGACGGTTCAAAATTTCTTGAAGCTTCTAATTCCATTCTTACATCAACCGTCGCATCCTTGATGCTTTCAAATTGATGACGACAGTCGATTACAAAGACAGGTGAATCCTTAAACCTGTTGTAGTCCATTAAACATTTATTTGACGATTTGTTCGGGTAGTATTTTTCCATAAAAGATGCATAAGACAGGTACGCTGGCAAGTAGTCATTCTGCTCGAAATCCAAATTTAATCGACCTTGAGGGAACATCTGAGAGTTTAAAAACACTTTGACATTGGTTATATTGGCATTCGTAAAGCTTGTAGCATTTTCTTCTTTCCTGTCGTACTTCCCATTTTGCAGCGCCAGTAATATCCACCGAGCCTTCTCTGTTTCGTTCGATACTTTAATTCTCCATACTTGCGACTTTGATTGTGTTAGAGACGGTAATTCATGTAGTTCCCATTTTCTGAATGCAACCATTATAGATGATTGATTTTGCATTTCCGAAAGCAGCGACGCCTTGGCGAAAGTCACTTAATGTTATATGCGGACCTCCCATGAAATACGTTGTATTTTGAACGTTACTGTATTTCCAATCGACTTGTAGCAATTTACGTCCGACTTGGATCTGATTAAAATCAGCTCTTGAGGCATGTTGACGATAGTTTTCTTGTAATCTTCAAAAAACCCAAAAATGGTTTTAGCGGTATAGCACAACTAAACCGTCCATCTTGGAATATGGTATCGGGTTTCCACCGGTATGTGTAATAGATTTTGTTTCTGATTCTTCCATGGATACTAAACCTTTAATAGTTCTTGTAATTCCAGGATTCGACAGACATCTATTATTTGATTATTACCCAATTTGTATTGAATTTCCTCAAACAGAAAATATGGTGCATTTCTAGTAAACTCGTAAGCTTTAGGGTCTGGTTCTGCTGCTCTAATCGGGTCTACAGTTGTTGACGCTTCCTTAATGTTTCCGTAGGCTTATAGGTACCCTTTATAAATATAAAACTTTCATGGGGTATGTGATGTTATCACTGCTCTGGATTTCAATTGAAATTCGATCGTTGTTTTCTGCATTCAATGTAAAGGGAAGATATGTATAATAATCTTCTTTATTATGGTTTCGTCTAATTTATAACCTCCAAACACATCCAATTTGGGCACGTCCTCATATTAAGCCTTCCAAGTTTAACGTTTTCATCACCGTGGAGATCTAAGCTGCGTTTACTTCTGCCTCCCATCATTTATAACTTCTAACCCCAAAGACTTTAAGAAACGTATTTCTTCTGCTGTAAGTCTCTCGACAACTTGACGCTTTGACACCGTATTCACTTCTAATCGTCTGGGGGTGTTGTAGCGTGCTTTATATACAAAATCGATAGGCATTTTCAACTACTTTTTATTTCCAGTCTCACACAGGTGTATGTTTCCGGGGAAAAGTTTACCAATTCACCCAAATGATCGACTAGTCTGATTGTAATATTATCGATTTCTGTCACGCTCAGCGGATAATATATGACGTGGTTAGGTTCCTTTTCCAGATTATACCCGGGTGGTACAGATAGACTGAATTCGAATATGCTGTGGGTAAGAAAATTGTTTCTGAACGATCCGCTGGTGATATTGGTTTCCACAAAATGTTTGAGACCGATATTATGTTCACTTGCTGATTAGCGATATGTACGGTATCTGCAGTCAATTTGCGGTTGGTAAACCCCAAGATGCTTCCAATATTGTTTTTACGGTTTGCCCCAAAATCAATCGGTATACTGCTTCGTATAGAACACTTTAATGTATTATTGTTGGCACTCAGTTTAAAATATTTTTCAATGTTCTCGTTGATGTCCGGCTTCTGACTGAACCATTTTTGAAGACGTCCTGTATATATGCATTTATTTCTTCTAATTCGTATGATCCAGGTTCAATGGTTATTCTGCGATGCTCTGGATCGTTAAAGTATAAGTTATTGTTTCCTGGATGTATGTTTTGCACAGTGTTACAAGTGTACAGTCCCACTAGACCCAAAGCATATTCACCGTCCTGTTTCAATTTAATTGGTGGGTAAATGGATCCTGTCGATATGACATTACCATACCCGAACACGCTCACTGTTTTAGCCATTGTCACTAAGAAACTTTAACACTAAATGTCCACAATTGTACGTGTTGTAAGTCTGCTCCGGTACACTGTTGTAGTAAATTTTACAACCTCGAAAATATCTCTCACTTCTTCCGGTGGTCTCAAGTCTCCAAACGAATCGTAGTAATACACACTATTTCCACGTTTTCGGTACCCCACCCAATGTGTACCCGAACCTTTGGTGGTATCCAAATTAATCACTCCGATTCGTTGACATGCGGTCTAATCTTCTGTAACTGATCTCTAGAAAAGACACCGCGAAAATGAGGAATGTTAGATGCGTGTTTCCTTATATCTACATCGGTGAGAGCTCTTCGAGGTAACTTGCTTAGTTTTTGATACTTTTTACAAATGCCACGCCCCTGTTTGTACGGTTTCAAGAATAATGCTGTGCCTTTTTGTATGGTTTTAGAAACATTCCATTTCCTTTTTCCCAACGGTAATGGCTTCCATAGATCTGTTGTGTCGTTCGCTCTCCTTAAGCTGTTCATTGGCCGTCTGACATCATTTACTGCTTTAGCTATCCCCGCAGCACCACCTGTTAGTGCCCCTAGAGCACTTAATCCTGCGAATATCGGAATCAATGGTAAAAAACCTCCTTTCTGTGGAACGGGTATAATACGTGGGACTTTAATTTTGTTTCTCCCACCGGCTCCTTTTATGATTTTTTTACCAATTAGAATACCAACGTCTAGTAGCTTTTTCAAGTTGTCGGAACCAACTCGGTCTACTGCAGAGCGTATTTTCTTCAAGAATCCGCCTTTAAAACTTATTTTCTTCTTTAAACCCATACCCATTTTTCTCTTCGCTTTCATAGCGTTTGTCACAAACCAAGCTGCAGCTTTTTCCCCAAACTTTGCGTTCTTAGACTTAACTCTCCCCCAGGCTTCTTCTTCTAAAATTTTATCTGCTCGGTGTCTGGCTGGAAGATCGTCGGGGTACTTGGCGTATGCAATGTCGTGGTCTTTACACAATTTATCTAATTCGTTTATTCCAGGATCACCTCTTGCTAAGCGTTCATCCAACTTTGTACCAGGACCGCAGTACTGATAACCTGGAATATGCAGCTCAAACGGCAACCTGTTTATAGCGCTGTTGATTAAACCCTCTCCAGAACAGATAATCATGTGTTTACTCAAAAAAATCTCAAACTATACTAAATAAATAAACAACAACGAGTCTATTTATACTTTTTCAAAAATTTACAATATATTTACAATAACAATACATTTACATCCATGTCTCTTGGGCTGTCTTTTATACTCTTTCTAGTTATCACCATAACCAGAACTCTTTCTAGTTATCACCATAACCAGAATCTTCAGATTCTGACAAATTTAAACGTCTAAACAGTTCCACTAATGTTCTTGTACGCATCACATCTTGCACAAATATATCCGGAAAACATATAACCAGCTCCAATGCATTTAGTGCGCTCTGATTCAATTCGTTGTAGAATAAAATATTGCCAATTCGAACTTCGCCTTCAATCAAGATTTTAATTCGTTTCTCCCTTCAGTCATAGTATTAAACCCATCGCAATCATTTAAATTAGAATTAGCAACAAACCCTACTAATTCGCTGTATAATGCTGGGAAGTCACGACTTTCCAACTGCTTAAGTTGATACTCAAACAACTCTCGCATATGGAATAGTTTACGGCACTCCAATTCGTTTATAACTATCGAGCTATCACCCATTATTATTTTTAACTGGAACGTTTCGTTCTCGGTTGATTCAGACACTGGGACAGAGTGATATAAAACGGACCTCCTAGTTGTATGTGTAGATCTTCCATTTCGGTGCACCATTTAATCGAGTGTTTAGCACGTCACGAGAAAATACGTTGATTTGAAATTCCACTTGAAAATTTGTAAATGCTAACCAATTTTCGTATGTCAATTCCAGAACATGGTTACCACAATATTTCTTGCTACACACCAATCGTAATACGGGTTTTATTCTCTGGTTTATAACAAACCCAATTTCCACATTATGAGGGTGTTCACCCAATTCACTTAAACTATACGTAAACTTATTAATCAGATTTTCGGTATACGAAACTTGTGCATCATTAACACCTGCAGACTCCATTGCTTTGCACTGATTTCACTGAGATGACTGAGAAGGATGCTATGCAGATCATCCTTTTAAATGTTTCAGGGTTGTTGTTGCGCATGCTCCTCATTATCATTTGCAGTATGTTACAGACAGGCATGAACTAGTTTGTAATCCGATTCAAGGTTAGTTAAGAATATTAGGTTTTACTGGTGTGATTAGACTAGTTTGGAATGCATGAATAAGCAGAGAGCTAACTGGTTTTCACCAAGGTAAATAGACTAGTTTGGAATGTTACTCAAGGTTAAACGACGCTGGGTTTTTAAAAGTAAAGTAGCTAATTATACCAATTATGTATAAAAGCATGGTACGAGGCGATATAAATTCAGTTTTGTTTAGTCTTCGGCTAGTTACAACTGTTAAAAGTCTTTGACCAGTTTTAATTTCTTTATAGAAAATGACATCATTCGTGTGCAACGTCTGCGGGGCTGTCTTCTCGAGAAGCGATAGTTTGAAGAGGCATCTGTTCCAGCAGCATGACGTGGGATCGAAATCCACCGGTCTTTTTGTTTGCGATGCATGCCCTGCATCCTTCTCGCGAAAGGATAGCCTAAAACGGCACAAGGACGCCAAACATGGTGTGGCTGTCCCCGTTGCAGGCCCATCCGGGGTCAAACGACCGACTGCACCAACGGTTGAGGACCTGCCCCAAGAAGTCGCGGAGATGTGCGGAATGCAATGTGGACGTTGTCAACTTGGTAGCCCACCAGCGCACGAACGCGCACAAGACTAATACAAGTCGTGTCTTGGATGGAGGTGTAGAGGTTGTAGCTACCGCTTTTAAAACAAGAGTAGCCACATACAGAATTAAAATGCTAATACTAGTGGTATGTATTTTTTATAAGTATTTTGTGTTTGCTTAGTTTGTATTTTTAGGTCTATTGGATTTTCTATGCGAGCAGAAGGAGAGGTTCATAACCTTAGTCGGGGAACAGCTGGCTATACACACCTCCCTCAAGGTTAATTGCGAGTTGTTTGGTGGCTACACCAAGATGGCTGCGGCAGAGGGTGTTGAAGATGTTAAATCTTTAACACCCGAAATGTTGTGGTCACCTCATCCAGTGACCTGGGAGCGGTCTACAACACCTTTGTGGAGAGGATGTCGGCTAAGTCGGACGAGTTCCAAGAACGAGATTCTGGTTAGTTTCTACAATTATTAATTTTTCTAATTTTTTAAATTTTAGGATGGACTCTGAAACAGTGTTGTACTTGGAGGTAAATGTTAACAAGTACCAACCAATGCGGGGTTCATCTTATATCGAGCTTCCCAAATGGATTCAGGGGAAGCATGCCATCGTTAACGTGCGAAACCAAGACGACGCATGTTTTGCCTGGTGTGTTGTGGCTGCCCTGCACCACAGTGTTCACAATCCGCAAAGGGTCAGTAGCTACCCGCATTACAACACGGTGCTCAACGTAACAGGAGTACTGTTCCCCATGCCCATAAAGGACATTCCCAGGTTTGAAGATTTAAATGCTATTAGCATCAACGTGTTTGGGGTAGAAAGCAAGTCCATCGTTGGACCGCTACATTTCACCGCTAATAAAAGGGATCGGCATGTGAACCTACTGTACATTCAGGATGGATGCAAGTCCCACTACTGTTGGATCAAAGATTTGGGGAAGCTAGTGGGTAAGCAGATCTCTCGTGAATGCACCCGCAAATGGATTTGCGATGGATGCTTGGTGTTTTTTCCATCTGAAGACAAATTACACCAACACTCAACAAACGACTGCAACCATGTGGTGACAACCATGCCGAACCACTTCAACAACATCCTCGAGTTCACCAACATCCACAAACAAATGCGGGTACCGTTCGTGATTTATGCTGACTTCGAAAGTGTGTTGAAGCCTATTAGCTCTGCAGTTCCGGATCCCACCTCTTCCTTCACCAACAGCGCACAACACCACGAACCCTTCAGTTTTGCATACTATATCAAATGTTCATACGATGACTCGTTTAACAAATTTGAACTGTACAGAGGACCTGAAGCCGCAAAAGTTTTTATGGAAAAGATGAAAGAGGAAGCCCAACGATTGGGAAAAATTTTAAAAACAAACACCCCCATGCTTCCAATGGAACCCCTAGATGAGTTGTTGTTTCATATGGTTGAGGAGTGTGGCATCTGTAAGCAGCCTTTGGGAAATGAGAGGTGAGGGATCACTGCCACCTCTCAGGGAGATTTCGCTTTGCCGCACACTCCCAATGCAACATTAAATACACGGTACCTAAATTTATCCCAGTGATTCTTCACAATTTGAGTGGTTACGATGGACATTTTATCGTAAGGGAGCTAGGATGTGATAAAGAACGTGTAGAGGTGATCCCCAACAATAAGGAACGATATATTTCATTTACGAAGTATGTTCGATTAGCAGGAGATGCAGATACTGAAGATGATCACAATTCAACGATCCAGCTGCGTTTCATAGATTCGCTTCGTTTTATGGCATCATCGTTGGATAAGTTGACGAAGAATTTAGAACCTCAACAGTTTGTTGAGGTCCAAAATTTTTCTCAGACGACAGATCGCGTAGTTTGCTGACGAGGAAAGGTGTTTTCCCGTATTCATACATTTCTGATGTAAGTGTATTGAATGAAACCTCTTTGCCCGCAAAACATGCTTTCTTCAACGAGTTATCTTCTACGACTATTAGCGATGCGGATTATAAACATGCGCAGAAGGTGTGGAGGAGTTTCACGTACGAAACTTGGGTGAATACAGCGATCTGTATTTAAAGAGCGATGTTCTACTGTTGGCAGACGTTTTGAAAATTTCAGAAACGTTTGTCTAAGTACGTACAATCTCGACCCGGCCCAGTACGTGACAGCTCCTTCTCTCGCCTTTGATGCAATGCTGAAACACACTGAGGTGAAGTTGGAGTTATTAACCGATGTTGATATGCACCACTTTATTAAGAAAGGCATTAGAGGTGGTCTCACTCAGTGTAGTCATCGGTATGCTCGTGCCAACAACAAGTATATGGAGGAGTACAACCCCAGTGAACCCTCCATGTACTTGACATACCTCGATGCCAACAACCTATATGGATGGGCTATGAGTCAACCACTACCACATGGGTTTTTCAGGTGGTTAAACATCGATCAGGTTAACCATCTGAAAGATAACATTTTGAATATCCCCATTACACACAATATGGGGTACATCCTAGAGGTTGATCTGCACTACCCACAACAGCTTCAGGATTTGCATAACGACTTGCCTTTCTGCCCCGAGACCATGGTTCCACCAACACTGTCTTCTAGGACTCCAAAGCTACTCACCACACTTTTGATAAGAAGAAATATGTAATCCATTACCGAGCACTTCAACAGGCTCTGCGCAATGGCTTACAATTAACTACAGTTCACCGTGTGTTGGAGTTCGAGCAATCACCGTGGCTCAAACCCTACATTGATCTCAACACGAATCTCCGTACCTCTGCCGCTAACGCGTTTGAAAAGATTTTTCAAACTTATGAACAATGCGGTTTTGGTAAAACAATGGAGAACGTGGACAAAGGGTCGATGTCAAGATTGTGTCGCGGTGGGAGCACGAGGGACAAAAGTTGTGCGCGAGTGGACTAATAGCTAAACCTAACTTTAACAGTTGTACCGTGTTGGGGGAAAATCTGGCGATTATACAGATGGATCGTGTTAAAATTAATTATAATAAACCAATCTATGCAGGATTGTCAATTTTAGATTTGTCCAAAACTCTTATGTATGAGTTTCACTACAGTACCATGGTTCCTCTGTATGGTCCCAGATTGTCCCTGCTTTATACGGATACAGACTCTTTAGTTTATAGTGTTGAGACGTCAGACTTATACAGTGACATTAACGCGAAACATAATGCATTTTGATACAAGTGATTACCCTCCAAACAATAAGTACAATATACCACTTATAAACAAAAAGGTGTTGGGTAAGTTTAAGGACGAGTTTTGTGGCGATTTGGTCTTGGAGTTCGTCGGCACCAGGGCCAAATCGTATTGCATTATTAGTGAGAAAGACATTGTTAAGAAAATTAAGGGTGTTAGTCGTAATGTGGTGGCGGGGATTAGTGTAGATAGTTTTAGGGATGTTGTTATTAATAATAGAGATGCCCTCATGAATACGATGGTATCAATCCGGAGTAAAAAACACGTTTTGTACACCCAATTAATTAATAAAATTAGTTTATCGGGCGCAGATGACAAGCGTTACGTCATCCCCGGAAGCATATCAACCTACGCATGGGGGCATAAGGATATTAGATAGTTGTTTATATTTTATTATGTATATATAGTATATAAGTTAGTTATAAGCATATCTACCCTCCCCCATCCTTAAAATTTCCTTTGTTCCCGGCGGCATGTGTTTACCTCCACGTGGTGTCGCTGGACGGTAAAACATATTGTTAACGACAATATGTCTTATTGACTGAAAACACGTTTCCTTTCTTTTACATTAATCTCATTTTGTTACAGGTCTATTTAAACAACACATTAATCTTTTTTTTGTTACAGATTAAACTTTCGGCTACGCACAGGAAATAATGCTATACTTTGTAAAAAATGTAATAGTTTATTAAACTGTAAATTGGATAAAATAAATTATTAAACTTTTGTGTTCTTAATTTTGTGTTGGTTAAAGCATATACCTTGGGTAGCGAAAAGGTTTTAAAAATGGAGTTAAATATATACGAGCAAAAATTTTAAATAGGTTTGAAAGCTTAAAGTATAACTTTGCAGGGCGTGGTCCGATTTCAAATCTGTTTGCAGATTCGGATTCTACATAAAATTCTAAGCTAACAAGATGTATCGCATGACTAAAAAAATTTTATAAGAACGCTCAAAAGTCGCTACAGGTAAGAAATCTTAAAATTGGGGTAGCTCCTCGGGGTGATGCTATCTGAAAAATTCCTAGAGATATGGGTAGCTGAGAAAATCTAATATTAATTGATACCAAACAAGGTAGGTTTATCTCGAAAGATGTAATGGCTAGACAATGAAAACTATTTGGTTCAGATGAAAGATAAAAAATCTTAAAAATAGGTTTATCTCGTGTGTGGAAATGAGGATGCTCATTTATCTCGAAAGATGAAAAATGGTTAGTCGAAGAAAACTATTTGGTCCAGATGTGTGTGGAAATGTGGATGCTGGTGGAAATGTGGTGCTATGTTCACTGATTTTCCTCTACTAAAGGGTTATTTTAATTTACTGAATTAATTTTCGTTTTTAACGCCAAAGGGATTTGAGTTGAAAATTATTAGACCGCGTACTTCTTATTAACAGAAAAAATGTGCGGGATGTTCACAATAAACGTAACAATCTCTCTGGGCTCGTGTAAGATTGCTAGATCCCCCAATATAGGAATACGTTTTGCCAAATTGATACCAAAACTGTAAGGTCTCTTTGTTTTTTCCAGCGTCTTTTGCGAATTTATCTAAATCCTTCAGAAAGTCTTACAAATGATTTTTATAGTGCTTGCATGGGCTTATGTTAAGATAGAATCTTTTTTCAGAATTGAATTCTTGATGTCTGACAATTTAATCTCGCGTGCTATTCCATACACATAGTCATCACCACAATTTTGATTTACGTTTTCGAAGCATAGTTGAAAGTTTTTTGTACACATAAATTGTACTACACTGCTTGGCAGAATGAGGCAATATTAGCGTAAAAGCAGCAGTGGTTACTGGAATGTTTTGAGATTATATCAAGCTATTAAAGGATCTCAAAGAAGGAATATTTGTTGTGCTAGAATCAAGATTACTATTCACCAAAAACCCACTAATATTCCAAATCGTATTCAATTCTCTAGATAACGATGCAGCAGATTCGATACAGAGTTTTGGGCTACTGAAAAATTATTGTGAATTACACCTCTTTGCTTTGGTGTGCTGAAGTATATTAGCTCTTGAAAGAATAAAAGTTTATGAAACGAACGGACACGACTATTGTCTTGCTCAACTAGGCTGTCACTTTGACTGAGGTTTTGTTCCAATACGTTTCCAATACTATTTTGAAATACTAACAAAACTGTGTCTCGTGATTACCTTCGATGCGCAAGGATGTTTGCTCTGCGTGTTCAAGGTTATCCATTACAGCTCGAATTGGAACGTTAATCCTTATTTCTTTTGAAGTTAAATGCTTTGTCCTTGTGAATAATTTAAAATACTTTTAGCGAGTGTAACATTGTGTCCTTCTACTGTATGCTAACTAACTGTAATTCCAAATCTACTAACAAGTTGAATAAGTAATTTAGACCGTATCACCTAATGAATTGCTTAAGCCAGACCAATGTCAGGAGGCGTCTTCTTACTTTCACCATGTATTAAATAATATAAGATCTGAAGCACAGTGCCATATTTCAACTTTACTTGATTAGACGAATTAGGCGAATAAAACATTTGACTACAAAATGTCAAACTGCGGGCACATACAACGGCACACGTGACCTATAGCTGGCTCTTTCACTAATAGATTGCAAATAACTCGCTAAATAAATAACTTCTTTTTTCGTATTTTCTAGATTTATAAAATAAAACCCTCGTCGTACACTATAACCTTTAATCGCAGTAATATATTGCTTGTTCTCCTTCCAATCTTTTAGTGTATTATTTTATTTTTAAAGTTCTGACCTTAACATAACATCTCTGTCCTATAAAAATAGGTCCTCTGTTTAACCGCCTGGTCACTCAACTGTAAGTAATAAAATAAAAGAGCGAACTCTATTTCTCTTTTTCTTGTCGTGTTTTCAATTGTTAAATAAATTGTAGGTCGAACTAAACCTAAACGGTCACGCGAGTTACGTTTCGGGCCTTGGGAGCGGTGTTTTTAAAAACTACTTCCAATTCTTTGTAACAATATTTATTTACTTTTCAACAGATATTAAATATGGAATTTTGACAATCTTGATTTAATATTCTAAGTCGAAATAAATTATTAATTGAACTATTATTAGGGTGAGTAGCCTAAGCAAACTGCAATGTTAAAGCTGAAATACTTTGACTGACTGACTGACTGGTCTTGGGGCTCCCGGGGTATTTATGTTGTCTCTGCCCCTCACAATTCTGTGGGAACTTGCAGAGCTCATGTCTGCTTATTCTTAATTCTATTCATTAATACATTGTTACAATCTTACTTTCTAGGTAATTGCGGTATCTTAACCGTCTGTGACCTGGCACCCGCAGTATCACTATCGTCTGGAATTCATTATATTGCATCCGTTCTCATGAACCTTTTTGTATCTATCCTTGAGTTACATTGTTGTACTCGACTTAATAATTCTTAATGGTTTCTAATAATTTCCTAATAGATTCTATTTTATAATACATATATTAATTGGGGATACATAACTCGCGCTGTTGTTTATCTGAAATTTTATCTAAACTAATTACAATTTTCTCTAAACTACAAACTACCAAAATCGCACATGCGTTTACAAACAGATTGTGTTTATATAAAATATTCTTCTCGACCTTATTAGATAAATTCCCGTAACTTATATTTTTAAATATCTTTATCTCCTGAATTATAATACTTCATGAACTTCAAATGCCATTTTTCCGAGAAATTATTAACTCTTTATTTTAAGGAAGTACTTTATACGCAGTCATGGCAGTTGATTTATCCAATTTTCGGCAAATGGCTAAACGAGTGTATGATACAATGACCCAAGATGTTAGCGATGTATTGGCTAATGAACAAATACATTTGGCCGATTACTACAACGAACGGCGAAGAATTTTAAAAGATAAAATGGAAAAAGCCTATAGAGAAATTTCAGCTTATGTAAAAAAGTTTGATTTTCAGTTGTTTGATAAAGATCCAGAAGACTATCTAAATAAATTGTTTCCTCTACCAAAAACGGTAAGTTTATTTACAATTTCTAAACCTTGCTAACACTCACTTCAATTAGGGAATTGAACTTGATCAAGAAGATGAAGAAATACACCACCGCCAAGCAGTATATCATCGTTTACAATGGATACGTTCTGAAGGAAAACGACTTCGTAAAGAAAATATGCACTTACAAAGACGTCTTAACGAATTGAAAGAGCAACAACGAAACGAAAAAGTTGAAGCTAAAAAACGCGAAGAATTAGCCGAGGCTCATAATGTTCAATTAGAAGAAACTGAAATAGAACTACAAAGTAAATTGGTAGGTCTGAATGAAACTGTTGGTAAATCGATAATTAATGCTGAAGATGAGATACGAAATAAGCAAAGCATTGAACTTAAAAAATCATTATCACGAGCAAAGAAAAGCCGTTTGCTTCAAGCAAAACCACTTCCAAAAGGCGAACCATGGAACGTAAAGACTGCAAAATGGATAGAGCACAATACACTTCAACAATATACTGAATCAATACTTGTAAGCGAATCAGGTGTTTCAATTGCTTCAAAAACAGGTGCAGTTAGAAAACTTATAAGACCAAAAATTGAGAAAGAGATTACAAAACCGGAATGGCAAAATCTTTTACCATCAAATTCACTTAATCAAGCAAGGGACTCTACTTTAAAACAGGTATCTTGTCAAACTTTTTAAAAATTTATAATATTAAAGTTAAGGCAGTTAAAAATTCTAACCTTATAACGTTTACAGAAAATTCTAGCGTTTTGGTAGCAGAATAAAATTTTTATTAATAATCCCTCAGTTTTAAATGTCGTCTCTTGGGTTAGTCGATTTACGTACGACCTTATCCTCACGGCGATGGATACGTAACTTTGTTTTGCTATTTGGACTTAAAAACTGATGATAAAAAGCTTTCGTCTCTTATGACCTCTCGGTATTTATAAGTTGTAAGGCTTCGGGGTATTACCCAATTTTTTCTTCTCAAGGATTGTGCGTCTAAAGCTGACCTATTATTGAGTCCAATGTCATTCTATTTATATCCACGGTCATCTTGTTCTCACACTTTTGAAAGCGGCATGTTTATTTACATTCGTAACATACGTTTTATTACTATAAATTTATAAGTATATGATTATTGGGGTAATCTACCATGGTTTTGGCTTCTTTTAATTCGTGTGAGCTTTTAATTTCTCCCACAGTTTACATGTAACGCTTTAACCCTTTTATGGCTGGTTTTCTGACTATTGATGTTGTAGGGTGTGCCGGTCCAATTCCATGATTCAATGGTTTATTTTTTAACTCGTGTGAATGTTTACAAACAAGTTCTCTTATAACAGTTATTTACCGAAATTTGTCTATGTTTTTCTTAATTTCATAGGAAGAGTGTAAAGTCCCAATCTTTATTACTGGTTGCATAATTTTTTATCCGACTTTAATACCCTATTGGGATAGCTACATTATTAAAGTAAATTACCGACGATTCTGCAAATATTTCATGATTTTTCGTGCTAAAAGCTTATTTAACTAACTGAAACTTCCTAAATTCTTTTCTGTTAACTAATATTAGCTTAAATAACGCACTAGCGTTACACATCTTTACTAATTTCAACTCATTATTCACTAAGCAAAGCTTTGGAGAAATCGTGCAAAATAAAATAGAACTGATGGTTGATTCTGATACGAATATTAAACCATAAATATATAACTGTGAATTATTCTAGTTGCAAAAGTAATAAATGTTTCACTAATTTTACATTCACTAATTAATATTTTTCCAATACTAAACACGTAATGATGATTGATTGATACAAATTAAAAAGGCATAACTATTACCAAGTTTAATATGTAAATTGATACAAAGTAAACTTATTACGAAAAGTTCTGCGGGTGTTAGTGCTAACAATCTTTAACACACTACTGGTTTTTAAATACGTAAACAAAGTGTATGAGTTTGCAACCAACCATACTACTAACACACCAATAACCAAGCAGTATGCAAATGAATAGCATGCACACATAAAACATCCTTCAATCAATAATGGACTTTTATAACATCCCTCGAATACAAAATAGAACCTTCAGAATGTACAATACAAGCAAAGCTAGGTACAAAAGGAGCTTCAAACGCTAAAGCAAATCACTTCTTATTGGTCTTTTAAGAAAATCACATTCAGATTATCTCATTGTGACTCCCAAATCTAACTAGATAAAATGAAGTAAACTCTCACAATACTACAGGATCCCGCCGTAACTTGGACCGATCCACTTCCAGGGTCACGGCTATCAGAACCACATCTCCTAGAGCAGCTGACGCCAACTAGCACGCTGGGATCAGAAACGTTTTGCCATCAGCTCGCTTTAATTTTTAACAACTAAGGAAGCCGCCCGTACGCAAGCGCCTCTGCTCACCAACCACTAGGTACAAAAAATATAAAAATTTGACTTCAATCACCGCCACGAGGTGTCGCATTGTGTTTAGCGTGATCCGCATCAGGGTTACTTACAAACGAGGCTTTCGTCGTTAAGCTGCCACATTCAATTATTCAACATAGAAACGCGCTACGCAACTTTACAAACTAAAATGCTTTCAGTTCAGGTGTTAAAAATATTTGCAATTCAATTACGCACATAAAAACGTTTGTAGATCGTTCCTTTGTGCGTGTCATGCCTTTAATGTTAATGTATAACAAGTTCACACAAATATTTTAACTTGTAAATAAATGTTATCTCTCTTACTACGAAGCATTAATAAGGTGACTCCAGACTATCAGAACACCACAAAAGCAATCCGATAAGTTTTTCATCAAATCTGCACATACAAAACTGTTGTTTGGTTGACGCGTATTTTATACTTATAAAAGAAATTACTAACCAATATACCGGTATTTGGGTTAATATTTAAGTGTTTGAGAATGAAAAAGCACGGTGGCCATTCGTTGAGGTGCCAAACTTATAGTGATGTTAATTTAAAAAATCATGTTGAACGCTCGAGGCAAAAGTTGTCCCGTATTTCTCAGGGTTGTGGGGTCTGACGCTCCTTTAAAACCTACTAATTACACAAATGTTCTGTTTTGATTAAAAATATGATTCGAACAGCAGTATTATATATTTATGTATCAATTATTACAAAACACATAATGTTTAGGCAAGGTGGCGTCTTTGCAAGTACTATTCAGGCAACGGTCCGAGACTAACTAAAGCATTAAAAGCGCATTATAAGTTTAGATGTTTACAAGGATTCAGATTAGCGTGAAGTTATTATTATAATTGGCCACGTCTACGCAGTGCTTTATCTGTTTATAGGGTAAAACTATATTTGGCAGAATACAATTATTATCGGATGGCCAATGAGATCATATGCGCAATGGGTTCAAATAAACTTGAAACATTAAGATTCAGCATGGTGCAATGCGACCTACAAATATCATGCTAGCATTGTAGTTTTGATACGTTGTCACAATACTCTAATTATAACGTAAAATAAAATATTGTTTATAAAGTCCCCGTTAACGCTAACAGTATCTATAAATGCATACATTCACCAAATAAATCCAGACCAGCATATACTATCAGAGATTTTACTTGCTTTCGGCGCTAAATAAATATTGGTTCACAGTATCTTGTTCGACAAAAATTTGATGTGGCAACAGTGAACATACTCAACTGATCGCAATAGCGTATATAAATATCATTCTCGTTCGTGCTTTACTTCTCTACTTGGCGCTTGTAGAGAATAGGTCTAATAAACGCATTAATGATGTTGTTATATAGATTGAAAGTTTTAAAAACTGGAAAGCACTATGCAAAGACAAACTTGGTGTAATTATTACATTTCGCAAAACTGCAAAAACTTTCTTAAAGAGAAAAGTAATATTTATATCAAGATATATTCATTCAGAAGGCATCACATCTAGCAATGAGCTTATGTCATTTTCATTTATAGAGAAACAAAAAGGCAACAATAAGCTATTAAAAAAATAGATCTCTTAGTTGGTCGGCATCTTTTGCTTTGGCTACACTGGTTATGTAAGCAGTCGATGTTTTCTTGTTTCACTTCTTTATTTGGATTTTAATAAAGCACCGCCTCGTGCAGGTTTTCAAGGTCACCCGCTTTCCGATAATAGTACATTACTTCTGTATTAAATATTTGTTAACAAGTTACATACCGACAAAATAAATATTAGTGCAATATAAAGTATTTTAGAACTCTAAATTGAAACTATTAAATATTTACGAAAACAATCACGATCTGTGAATTAACAACGGTTATTGGTAATTTAAAATTTATCCAGAAGACTTTAAAGAAAACTGAGTCTGTTATGGAATATATTAAAACCATCGCATTTAGAGCTCAGTAAAATAGTATTTGACACACATATAACTTTAAATTTACTCAGGGATTCGATTTCCTGGGGCTACCAAATGCGTCGTTGAGTTATAACTAACACATACCCGCGGTATCTTGCTCATGATGCAGCGGCTTCCACGTCTCAGTAGTGATTTCGTGGTGGCGTGCTGTTGTCCCGGTGTTTGTCTGACTGTAGCCCTCTGTGACGAAGTGCTGATACGATATATGATGAACGATGTGCTAGGTACAGAGGGTGAGGGGTCGCTTATTGATAAGCCGAAGCACTACTCACACGTATACACTCGAGGGAAGTCGGTTATAGAGGTCTTTGTTTCGATACATTCGCTCTCACGAGAATATCTATCTGCTCCAAGAGATGTTAAAGTTTTTCGGCACACATTAGTGGGTGCAACGACGTACAATGCGTGAGAAATGCCAACATTGCATGTTCTCAGACGACAATGATAAGCCGATGACTGGATTTTCCGTGAGAACCAAAAGTTTGTATGGTTTTCACGTACGTCTGCATTACAATATTAATAAGCTGGGAATTTTTCGGTGCGAGGTTTTAAATAATCCTCGAAACCTAACTAATACAATAAAGCTAAAGCTTTTCAAAAAATAAGCGTAACAGTCATAGAAAAAGTATTAGAACTTTTAGTGACAAGATCTATGGAAGAAAAGTTAATGAAAAATCATAGATATATGCCAGAAACCTCTAAAAAATTGGAAGAGTGAGTGATATAACGTTATATGAAGCAAAAATACACAAAACCTGGTCTGGGCGCTATTTAAAAAGAAATTTTGTCCATACTAAAAATAAAATATCTAATTTAATACCGTCAACCGATGCATTAAATAATAACCAGAGTGATTACGGTAATAACCTCTTTCCTAGATTAATCATTCAACTTCTTACATATCATTCCTAATAACCTTAATAAGCGCAAGGGCTTATTAACTTCAAAACTGAGAAAATGAAATGAAGAACTACAAGAATTTGAAGCGCATAGCTGGGTTTGTATTAGATTGACCTATATAACTGTACCGGATACTTTATTAAAAACTACTAGTGCAAACCTTTGTTTGAGGTGTCCAGAACAAATTAGTTCAGCTTAAAACTTTGGAAGGTGGGCAGATTTATATCTTGAAGCTAGTGAACTGTTTTGGGAAAGGACATTCTTAAGAAGGAGGGTAAGACTAGTATGATTCGAACCTAAATTTTCTTAACGAACTGGATGACACGTTAACTATGAATTTATAAAACAATCAATTTCAGTTGTTTCTAAATAATCTGCCTTTTTAAATATTAGACTCAATATTGAAATAAATTTCTAGTTAATGAACCGTAAACATAAATTATTTTTGATAGACTGAAACTGGACTATTATCAAATAAATTCGTTTTAGTTGTGTATGGGTAAATTGTTATTGTGAATGATTAGTATAAACCGTATTTCAATTGTCGAATAAAAACTATTGGTTAATTGAGTTAACCTTTAATAAAGTAACGCCGTGAGTGAATGATTTCTATGCAATATCATCCACTTTACCGCAGAATTAGGAAAATCATTCAATATCACGCTCTTACTTAGTAACTGCGTGTAAAATATTGCAACAAAGTTCTTTTTGCTATTTTTTATTGGGTTTATTATAGGCTTAGTTACTCATAAATACAGAGAAAACTTAAATCACTGATGAAAATTATTACAATATTTCATCATCATTAGATCTTCAATGCTAGAACTGGTTAGACGTGTACCTTCATTGATATTCTGAACTAGCCTCCACATTTCCCTGAAATTTTCACAGTCTGCATCTATCACTAATATGCGTGCGACAGTCCGATCTAGATCTACTTCTACCTCTTTTTTCCTATCTCTGCTTGTAATATATCCGACACAATTCCTCAAAAATGCCTTAGAACGTATCCTCCCTTACTATTTCTTCGATATTTTTTTTTTGTTTTCCACGAATATCTTTATTCCCCTACTATTTCTATAACCTATTTGTTATTAACTTTGGTTGTCCATTGCCTTCATCCTCAGACATCTGAAGCACAACATTTCAGAAGGCTTCTATCTCTTTCTGATTGCTTTTCCTAGTGCCCGTATTTCATAGACGTACTGTGCTGTGCTCCAGACATATGCTTTCAAGAATTTTCTTCTTGTTTCTATGTTTGTTGTCTTTGGACATAGCCGCTGTTCTTTTTTGTTAGATGCAGTTTGGTCGTCTTTTATTGTTTTACAATTATATACCCTATTTCCTCAATATTCAGTGGTATGTGAAGAGGGCGTCGCCGTGGATCAATGTAGTATGCGTAAGACTACAGATCCCAAGGTCCTGGGTTAAAATCCCGACACGGCCGACTGCTTGAAAAATGACAGGTGAGCATTTTTCACAAAAATTACGCCCTCGTTCGGATGAGAGGTTAAATGGAGGTCCCGTGTGTGAGTGTTGTCACGCACGTTAAAGATCCCTACCTTGCCTGGAACGGCAAGGGTTCGGCAAAATTCTAAATTTCCAGGCAACAAAAACTCGCCTCCTGGCCAATGTAGTACCTTCTGGTGGAGCATTGGAAATATAAATGCACGGTATGTGAAGAGGAGACGGCTCCGTGGTGTAGTTGGTATGTGTGTGACTACTACGCCCAAGGTTCCGAGTTCGAATCCCGGCACGGTCCGCTTGAAAAATGTTAGACGAGCATTTTTCACAAAAATTCACCCTCGTTCGGATGAGAGGTAAAATGGAGGTCCTGTGTGTGAGTGTTGTCACGCACGTTAAAGATCCCTACCTTGCTTGGAACAGCAAGGGTTCGGTAAAATTCCAAATTTTCCAGGTAAAAAAACTCGCTTCCTGGCCAATGTAGTTAGTACCTTCGGGTGGAGCATTGAAAAATCACATGTAAGGTATGTGAAGAAGTGTAAGCAGCTTGTGGCTGCCAAGTTTCCCGAGCACTTGAACATTTGCTGAATTAATAGTTTTTCCAATATATCCTTTCGCACAATCAACATTAGTTGAAAATATTTCACAACCAACACCTGTAGTTGTTTATTATAATCATCAGAATTAAGTGCACTTATTTTTTCGTCATTGGGTTTTCAGTCTTGAAACTGGTTGGACGCTAGCCTACACAGTTCCCTGAAATTCCCACATCAGCCTATATACAGCTCGGTATCCGTTCTATTGTTTTCTAATTATATGCCCTATTTCATCGAGATTCAGTGGCATGCGAAGGGGGTTAAGCAGCCTATAGCTGCCAAGATCCACCAACACCTAGACATTTGCCGAATTAATAGTTTTCCAATAAATCCCTTTCGCAGAATTAACATTATTCGAGAATACTGCACAACCAATACTTGTAGTTGCTTATACTAATCATCATGTTTAAGGGCAGTTTTTTTTTGTCATTAGTTTTCCCATCATGAAACTAGTTGGACGCGTACCTCCATTGATTTCTATTCTGAGCTAGCCTACACATTTCCCTGAAATTTCCACAGCCTACATTTTTCACTATCTGTGTGTAATAGTCTAACCTAGGTCTTCTACCTCTAACTCCTGCTTTTTCCTATCTCTGCTTCTAATATATTCTGTACTATTCCCTCATGCTTTAGTACGTGGCCTATCATCCTATCGCTTCTATTTTTAACTGTTTTCTACATATTTCTTTCTTCTCTTACCATTTCTAGTACCTCTTTGTTCTTAACTTTATCTGCAGCACCACATCAAATATATGAAAAATATACCTCTTGCCTCAGCTGTGCTGGACTTCAATTTTTACACCCTCTTGTTCTGTAAATACGGTTAATATTGGAATGACCTTTTTTTTTTAGATTCAATACCTTTTAGATAAAATTTTATGACTAATAATTCCTCAACCATGAATATCTCGTGTCATTTAAGACACTATCACCCAAGTCCTTTCTACATAACTGTAATTATGAAGACCGCTAACTCAAAGCGATTCTCCAGTCGCTGGAGTTAGAAGTTGGGAAAACGTCCTTGCTCTACGACAGATAAGAAGCGACAGACTAGTTTTTGAACGTTGTAAATGGGTGTCGCATAGCGAAACAAACAACATCAGGCGTGACTTTGTATCGAAACTGTACGATTTATCTGAACTTGAACAAAATTAATCGTAAATTGAAGGTTTTGCAAAAGCGAAACTTTGTTTATGAGGGACAAAAACCAACCGGATACTTTATAACTATATAGCATTAAATATTTTATCAAAACGAGTATTTATGAAACTAAAAATGATTCTGAACCAAAAGTATTCAGTTATAGGAGTTCTGGAAAATGAACATGCTACAATATGTTTTAAGCAATCTTTTCCTTGTTTTTGTTTCTTATCTTTAAACACAGTGGTTGCTTTTTCTTGTTAAATGTAGCACGGCCTTATGCTAATCTTTGTTTTATTTCTTTTGCGCTTTTTCCATCTTGCGTTATTTGGTTTCCTAGGTAGCAGAAATCCTGAACCTCTTGTAAATTTTCGTTACCTATTTGTATCCTTGTTTTTAATTTATTTTTCCCTCCTTTTGCATACTAGTACTTTAGTTTTATTTTGTTAATTTTCATACCATAACTCTTCTTTAGAACTGTTTCAATTTCATTAAGAGCAGCTTCTAACTCTTCTTTGCTAAATGCTAATACCGCTATATCATCTGCAAATCTAAGCATATCAATCTTTTGTCCCTGTATAGTAATTCCAAATGTCTTCCTGCATTTGACAGCATTCATTGCCCCTTCAATGTACAAGTTAAAAATTAATAGGAATAGGGCACATCCCCGTCTCACCCCTTCCCTAATATTTACTTCTCTACGTTCTTGCTCTAGTTCTATTACTGTTGTTTGAAATTTACATGTCCTTAAATGCGATGCCAATTCTCGTTTTTAAGTAATGTTTTCGAGCAATTTGGAACTGTGGACTCGACCTTATTATTTACTAACCCACACACCTCATGCAATTTTCCCTGTTTAAGTGCAACTGTCACCATAATCATCTTTACTATTATATATAATTGCTTTATCGCGCCAATAATCAATACCATTGTTTGCATCTGTTATAAACGAAACACTAAGTAAATTTTCACCCATCTTTGACACAAAATACATTTTTAATATCTATAATTGATTGAATCTCGTTAACCTGAAATTTACAAAAAAGATATTCCCTACTTTTAGAGCTTTAACAATATCACCGTTTCCTATTTTAACATCAAGTGATCTACTCAATGTAACACATTCGTAAAAATATCTATCGCTCATAACTACATGATCTAATAAAAAATTGATTCTTTCTTGCGATTGAACTTCACCAACATTAACTTTGGGTAGGAAACTACTTACATTTGGTTGCTCTTCTTTGTCGATACTTACCTCTGAAGTTCCAACAAATTTGCTTTGTTTGTTATTCCAACGAACGTTTCTGCCATGTTCGCTACTTCTATATCCATTTGAGTGAAAAACTCTGCTCGCCCCTCGAGCATGCCCATAATTTTGGCTGCCTATTGTTGGAGTAGCAGTATCTTTGCATGTGCCTTGGTTGCCACATTTGTAACACCTAACTTCGTTATTTCCTTCTTGTTGCTGCCAGTTTTGTTGAAAGTAGCTTTAAATACATGTTGATCTTTTTTGCTTTCATGCATATCACTTCCTGAGCTTTTTTATTTTCTACACTCCGATGTAAGTGTTAATTTTTTTCTAAGATATTTGACTGTGCGTTGCTCTTCCTGTAGCAGGTCGCCTGTTTCAGTTATATCCCAAGTGATTCAGGCAACGCCATTTACAAATAACTTAGTTTTCGTTTGCTGTCTACACCCGCTGCAATTAAGTAATCTTTAATTAATCGTTCAAACATACAAAAGAATTCGTCTAAATCTTTGTCTCATCATACACTAATTGCCTAAGTTTCTTTTCAATCACAATTTGTTTACTCTGTGATTTTTTTTGGTACAGATTATCAAGCTTGGTGATCATTGCATTTACGGTTTTACATTCCATAATTCGATCAACGTCCACCTCATTCGCGAAATAATTTTCGGCGCGTACATCCTTCGCTTTCCAATCTGTTGCCGTTATATCTTTGGATCGAACAGCATTTTCCACAACTTCGTTTCACTTCTTAAGCTCCAATAACAACATAAAACGGCATCTCCATTTCGTAGTTCTCACTTTCAGGACGAAAATTTCGGTACTTTCAGACAACTACTGCCTTCCATTTGCATATCTGCCATTTTTTAAGCCGCTTTCTTTTCACACCCGTGTTAAAACTTCTTAATTTTCATAAACTTGTTTACTTATTCCCTTAATTCCAATTTCAGTGTAAAATACGTGGTGGTTTAATAACGTTGCTCAATCTAATTATTTATTAATTTTTCTCTTATCAATGCAATTACCGTTCGTGCATCTACATTTTCTTATTTATATCTTCTCCCGACGTCATGACGACCATAACGAATGACGATTTGATCACAAAAAAAGTTGGTGTCTTTTTCTAGCGCCTACATAATTAACTACCAAATAAATTAACTGTTCAAAACTTAAATTAAACATATTAGAATTTTGGTATCGCATCAAAATATTCTAACACACGTATTTATTTTAACGCTTTATTCTATAATTTAAATCATAATACTCACGCACTTTAATTGAAGCTAGTCTCTCTGCCCTATCTTACACTTTTATATAAATCACCAAATAGAGACCAGGAAATACTTGAAGCTTTGCAATTTTTCTATTTTTTTCGCTTTTGTGTGCTTTGTATTAATTTTTAAGTGCGCCCTTTTAGCTGTCAATCAATTCATTGTTGGTTTAATAGCTTTGTCCCTTTCGATTCTAAAAGCTTTGGTGCCCTTAATACAATATAAGCCACTCTCAATAAGTGAATATTCCTTTTAACCTTATAATTTTAAACCGGTGATGTTTTGTATGTGGTAGTTTTCCTTGCATAATATTTTAGTACAAAAAATTTGTTCAAAAATATCTTTTATTTTACAGCCTTCGTCAGCTAGATCACGGCCTATCCAATCTCAAGTTCATTCCTCTCGACAACCGTCTCCTAAGTCAGAAGATTTCAATAAGGTAACAGAGACACTTGGAATGGAAATTAGTCAAAATATAATAGAAGAAACTCCAAAGGAGAAATTTTCAACTCGTCCTAGAAGAAATCTTTTACCTAGGGATTTCTGAAGAGACTTTAAATAATTGTGTTTTTTAATAACGATTATATATAAAAAAAATTTTATTATTGGAGTACATTTTAGTCTTTTGAGTTTGGATACACATTCACGCATGTATTAATTCTTAAGTATTTTTCAAGCTAATTAAGAACAACACTGGCTTTAAATATTTATCCCATAATATGTTTGCTAGCTTATTAAATTTGAGCGTGGAATTATATCATCATAGTATATATATTTTCATAATTATATGTTTAACAATGAGGAGATGTTTAGTATTTGCTGCTACCAATTCTTAGCATTAGAAAAAAAAGTTTTAGATATAGGAATTTCAAAATTTGTATTATTTTCATGAGATTTTGTACTAACCTTGCAATTAAATAGCATTGGCAACAAACACACTAATAGGTTAAACAAATAAAGAAATAGAAAACCAAAACTAACTGTTTAAAATAAATCAAATACATCAATAAATAGTCTATATGCAGAAGAACGGATATAAATTAATAGATTACAGTCATACAGGACATCTACCTTATTTTACGAGAAAGTATTACGATATTAGAAGCAACCATATATTGCATCACGGTTGGAAATTGTTACATGGTAAACGATGTGTATAATTTATTAAAAGACTGTACCTTTGTATACTATATGCGCCAATGTATTCAATGTCGATTGCAAAAGTATAGAAAAAGCTAGCCGAGAATTTGTAAAACAGTTGATACTTGACATTTAATAACATTCTGAAACACCTTTATTAGGGAAACAGCAACACAAAAGAACATACAGCTAAGTTAAGATAAACATTGAGAACAGAAGTAAGACAATAAGTTATGTAATTCTCGCATTTAGTTTTAACTTTTTATCAATTAATTACATAGACATTATCAAAGAGAAATATTTATGCCAAAGTTGGAAACAAACTTTACTCATTCTTGAACAGCTTTCTCCCTAATCCCAAAAATGAAAACATCAACTATCTATGACTGATCGCTGCAAGTAACGTTTCACCCAAATTTTAAGAAAAAAAGAACTTATAGCGCATACCGTAAAATAAATAGAATAACTGTGACCTATTTATGTACTATTGGTTAACAAAGAAAGAATTTTAAAAAATAAATTTAAAAAATACGCGATTAAAATACATAGCAAAAAGTATCGCATTATTCGTCACAGTATAAACATCCAGAAATGCAATGTAGTTAAATCCAATGAGTAATAAATCACTTCAACACCTACTGGAGCAACCTTATATATAAAGATTTAAATTTTTTAAACGACTTCTTCAAAACCTAGTTCCTTAATATGCAAAAACGGAGTTTACAAAAAGTAAATAGAAGTTAATTCCTCTTGACTTCGATTGTTTGATTGCTTACGGGAAAACCTTTCATAACATTCTGAACTCATGATAACACAATATATATCTTATTTTCAAAAATAGGTTTCTTTACAGTTGCAACTATCAAAATAACTGTTTCTCGTAACTACAATAACACTATTGATACATTAGAGAGATTGCAAACATTTAGTAATTGGTGGCGAAATGTGGTTCGTTACTTTCAAAATGTAATTTTTAGATTGAATTTATATTGACAAAATTGCAGTCTAAACTATTTAACTTAATAATTTGAATTAGTGAGCATATTTTAAATACAGTTGCGCATTTTAACAGTGTCTCATCTTCCTAAATAAATACTAATAGGCATATTATACCAGGCACGGAATAATAGCCACTCATAATCAAGATCTCCAGAGGTTATGTCAGGGGGTAGTCACTCTATAGACGGTTTTAAAATAAAGTTTTTGGCGCCACCAGCTGCATTGAAACTGAGTAAAAATTGAAAATTTTACAGATATCTGTAACTGTCTATCAAAATGTGCTGCGCGCGCTGCGCGTCTCACAAAATGAGGATGACTACACCGACCAATATTTGTTTCAATTCCGTATTTATTTTTGGTACAGTAGCAGTAATTTCAGGTGAAAAGTATTATAATATCACAGTTTAGAAAGTGTGCAGTTTTCAATTGTGACAACAGAGATGCAATTCGCCATAGATTTCCTAATCCAAAGAAATTTTTGTATGTTTATTACCAGTGGATGGATTTAATTGGAACAGCTTCTCTGAAAAAAATGGATCCTGCATGGGTCTACAAAAATTTACGAGTTTGCCATGCTCATTTTGTTCCAGAGAATATTTGTCGAAATACGTATGTAGTTTCTAATAAGCATCTTTATATTTTTATTTTACCAATATTTAAATTTATATATATACTTGTGAAACTTAAGTTTGTATTGATTTGATTACATTTTAACATAAAAGCATAAATCTTCCTTAAGGAAGCCACAGGTTTATCTACGCCTTTTAATGAATGCAATGATAGGTGATTTGATAGATCTTTCTTATAACAATTGTAAATATACAGTTACTAAAATATAAAATGTGGCACAGATATGTAATACATTGAACAAACTCTAAGTGCAGTATTTAACTAAACAAGTATCGTATTCAACAGCAGTGTTCAATAAATTACAATATGATATTACATATTATATTTACCTAATTTGTATACATTTTCAAGCAATACATTTGAAATTCCCGCTAAATACGCATTTTTCCGCCAGATGACGCTTATCACTAGTTTTAAATTTCCCGCCATAGCAAGTAATTAAGCTTCAATCTGCATGGTGGCGCTAGACTTAATTGTAATTGTTATGTACAGTGACGCATCTCTTGTATTATTGGTCTGTGGGTTATGGTTATTAAACCAAAATATTTTTGATCCTATCATATTCATTTTTATTTATTCTATTATGAAACTGGATTTGCTATTTGCTGATGAATGAGGTTGGCTTTTACTAGGAAAAACAACAATATTGTGGTTTTCAGTAAAATATAAAACAGAACTGATACAATATTGGTGCCTGATACACAAATATATTCTTTTGAAATTGGACCAAAATACATGAATGTTGTTACCTCAGATAAGTATATAGATCATGAACAGTCATGAAAAGTTAATTTTAAGGTATGCGGATATTAAATAAACTCACATAATATTGTGAAAACTAATTGATGTATGGAAACCCTTAAAATTGGAAGATTTAGAAACTGCGGGGATGTGCAATCCAAACCCAGAACTACTGTGAAGAACTATTTTGTTAAATCTAATTCTTATGTTCATACAACAAATACAGCAAGAGTATTTTATTGCATTGGTTGTTATTCAAAACAATAGTTTTGCTTCGTGCGGCTGTAAAATACACATGGTGAACTTCGTGTGTTAGTTTTGCTAAGTTTTAACATTATGAGATATATGAAAGTAGTAAAACAAGTAAAATTCCTCAATAATAAGCGCAAGTTCACATTAAATTTGAAAATGTACTACACATAACTATTCCTCTAGAAACATGCGTTATTCTATTGAAAACATCAGAAAAATTAGTATGTCTTGCTCTACTTGTACTGAAGTTAAATCGAAGTTTTATAGAAATAGTAGCATTCTCATTAAAGCAACCTTTAGACTTTAAGCGTCTTATTCCTTCCACATCCTCCAATAAATATCTGCTAACCATAGATGAGTACGGCCGTTTCCCATCTCCTGATTTTTCTGCGTCTTATGTTAAGAAGAGTCCATTTAGCTTATTTTCAATCTTTGAGATTCTGAGCTATATTCACTCTGATCGAGGGTCTGCTTTCACGTCTCAAGAGTTGAAACACTATCTAAATACGAATGGCATTACGACTAGTAAACCTTTAACTATAGAAGATTTTGAAGACAATAAAAGTGCAATCCGAAAATGATAAATTATATCATAAATGAAAGGTGTGATTTTGCAGTCAATGATTTAAAGAATGAAGTAATCAAAGAGGTTAACGAATTACTTAAAAGTTTGTAATTTAATAATAAAAATTATATTTAGTTTTATATTTATTTATTATACGGACAGTTAAATATATTTATTAATACATAATCAACTATATGCCAATGATTAATTAATTTACAAACGTCGATGTATCCATCCTGTAAAAGTTTCTTTCATTAATTTCCCTAGGGTTCCATCATTTTTTTGTTGATTAGTTGTTACTGCAGACTGAATCGCAGCTGCTGTCGTAGCTACTCCCATTCACATTAATGATCAACAGTGCAACATATCTTTCATCAAGCTTCTCGATCTCGCCATCCTTTAGTTATTCTTCCGGTGTGTAGTACAGAATCTGCAGGCGGCTCCGTGGCGTAGTGGTATGTGTGTGACTACTACGCCCAAAGTCCCGGGTTTGAATTCCGACACAGTCCGCTTGAAAAATGTTAGGCGAGCATTTTTCACAAAAATACTCCCTCGTTCGGATGAGAGGTAAAATGGAGGTCCTGTGTGTGAGTGTTGTCACGCACCTTAAAGACCCCTACCTTGCTTGGAGTAGCAAGGGTTCGGCAAAATTCAAAATTTTCCAGATAAAAGAACTCGCTTCCTGATCAATATAGTATCTTCGGGTGGAGCATTGGAAAATCACACGTAATGTACAGAATCTGTCCATACTTGAGGTATTATAGTCACTAGTTCTTCATACATACAGTTTTCTATAGAACTACCATCCCTACCAATATGACGATTAAAATAATTTTTTGCAATATCCCAAACGAGTCCAATTGGATTGAAAATTCAATGGTAGGTAGGCAGTCTTTAGTACCTTTTGGCCATACTTTTAGAGGTTTGTTCCTATAGTTTGAAGAAATGTGTTAGTCAGCTACAAAGTATACCACATTTTCACTCACATTATAACCACATGTAGTAGTTCACTTTTAAAGATGCTACTTCAAATCTGATTTTATTTTTAATAAGCCATTCTGCTATTTTACTTTTTCTCCACAAAGTGTTTGATATTTTTTGTTCTGTAGTACTGATACGAAGCATCATCCAAGAAAATTACGGGTGATGCTTCTAAATTCTTTAGTAGTTGATTTTCAGACCAACGTAAAACATTTATCCTTGCTCATCTCGCCATGATATTCATGATTTTTTTGTCGATGAACAAAAGACCAATTCACTATCATCAATAAAATCATCTGCATTGCCTGCATATGTACCTAAAGTTTATAATTACTTTGTAAATTTATATTATAAAATGTAAATCTCGCCATCCTTTTTTCGTCAGCTCTTGTACTTTTTACATTTTACAAATTGGTGTTTTGCCAAGAGCGACTTATAGGACCATTTTGAAAAAATCCATGTTTCAGCTCAAACAACCAATTGATACAAGCTCTCCTGATTCTTGGCGATGAAGGATTTGTTGTTTTTAACTGCCTGTGACACGGCGATTATGTGGACAGATTGATATTTAAAACAGCTGCTACATGCTAAAATAGAATTAATAAACTACATATTGAAATAAATAATGAAATTACCTCACGAACTGCCGTCAAAAGAATAAATGGGCCGCCGTTATTTCTTTGTTGTTCAAAAAACGCGCTACAAATTAGCAACAAATGGCTTCTCTCTACTTTCTAAACGTAAACCGGACATGGTTTATTCACCCAAACAAAAATAACTCTAGTCTGTTCTGAAAGAACAATTTTAAAAGCAAGCAAGAATAACAAAATTCGGAAAAAAACTACGCAAGAGGTTAATGACAACAAACAAAGACGACAACGGAAATCTAGCATAACCTATACATGTAATAATTAAAAGTCAGCAAATGTCCTAAGTGAAGGACATTGCAAAATTTGTCAAACTAAGAGGAAAACTTGTTGTGGACCGGTCACTAGCTATACTATTGCGCACAAGACTTATACTATTGCGCAATTGTTAAAGCCGCGTAATTCCTATGACACGTATCACTACGTTTTAAGTATTGCGCAATAGTCAAAGTTTCATGCACATTTAAAGACAGATTACCTTCACAATATAAGTAAAACAGGTTACTCACTTGTATGGTGTTTTGTAGCTAAATCTCAGCATCCATGTTTTTGGGTAGATTACGTCATTGCTGAGTCAAATTGCCAATCCGTCCATCCTAAAACTCTATACTCGTAGGGGAATGAAGGAATAGCAGGTAAAGATAAAGGAACCTACATCCCTAAAAAAAGAAAAGACACACACACAACACAGATAGATGTTCTTGGCGTCAGGTATCGTCGCTTATTAACGCTTTCAACACTACCCGCACCTGCGCATTCTTTTGCGCAAACGCAACTGTCCGGAATGACGGAAGTTGACAAGTTCCATTTAAAAATATTCGTGGTAATTTTTTTACAATTTTAAAAATGTACATTACCAAATTTTGGCATGTAACAAACTGTTTTCTCGAGTTAGAATAAGACAACAATATCATTTGTTGTTTATGTAGGTGTGACGTTGTAAGTGACTAAAGTCGGTTTGGAAATCGCAAAGACTATAAAAAGTGTGTTATGTAATGAACCAGAAGGATAATTAAGTAAAGACCAGAACGGCCTTAGTTTTTTAAATAATAAAACAAAGTAAATGAATAATCTGCTTGTCACTGCATCAGACATGCTGCGATGATCTTTTAACAAGAGTTTAAAAATCACAAATTGTCATTCGCGTGCCTTTTTTTCAAAATCTTTGCACCCCCCAACACCATATCGCCCGCCAAACGTATGGCATCTCTTCAGCAACCACGCCTCCCCAACCCCAGCTGCGACCACCTCTGTCGCCCCGTCCGCGCGACGACCCTACTTGTTCTTATACCTGTAACAAAATAATATTTATAATTTACTACAAAGACCTAATTTCTGAGAGTACTTCGTTGTTGAACTATAACATCCCTGTTTTAGTTGTGCTAAAAGCAGAGCATAAAAAATGATTTTTCAAGCTTATTTCTTCCTTTTATTATATCACAATATATATTCCAAAAATTAAATAAAAAATAAAAACCCAAAATTGGGTACAAAAATTATACTTTTACACAGAAATCTATAACATGTTACATGCCGAAAATCGGCATGTATCATATTTAGATTAAGTATAAATATGTGACTAAATTCCCGGCAGTATTTCAAATATACTTGTTAAATTTCCGTAATTTCGGACAGTTGCGTTTGCGCAAAAGAATGTGCAGACGCGGAGTGGATGGGCAAGTGCGCGGTGTGTGACACGACATTATTAGCCAACGAGACGTTGAACGGTGACTTTCACCTGTGTCGTTCCCTTGTCTTTTCTTTTAGAATGTAGATTCCTCTATCGTATCTCTACCTTCTATCGTTCCCTACCTTTATTCTTTCGTCCTGCCTACGAACGAAGAGGAGGGAGGACGGTAAATCTGGTTTTAACGATGGCATGACGTAACCCACCCCCAAACAACGCACAAACGAGATACATGGAAATCAGCATGTACCCTGCGCAAGGATGACCGCAAAATCGTGAAGCGTTCCACATTTTTAAGTCAGTACCTTTTATCTTTTTAAGTGTCAACTTGTATCATTGTAAACATATTTGGCATGTGATACAATTTGACACGCATTTATGTCGTAATATCTTTGTTGTGCAATAATGTGAACGTGGATGTATCAATGTTGCCAACTGTAGTTGTGGCTCTGAACACGGTCCCCGGGGTTATAACAAACAACCTGTAATTTTTGTTGATTTATTATTTTGGACATACTGCAAAGCGTTTACCACAAAGTAGAAGTCTTGCGGTCTTTCCAAAATATCTACTCAAAATAACATTGTGACATTTATTTAATTTTTTTGCAGCAATGTAGTGTACCGCAAACTAATACAAAACCATTTTCATTTGTAAAATTTTAAATTTTTTACTAATTTTATTCAACATTTCACAGCTCACAATAATTTAAACTTGAATCGTAACAACTAAACTAGTTTCTATGTTTTAAAATGTAAAAAACTTCATTCAATTTTTCACTAGAAGGAAAGGTCCTCATGATTGATATTGCATTTCCTTTCGGAATTGCTATTCCTATTCTTTGGGTGAGGTATAGACGAGAGCGAGATTCTCCACTATGCAATGCTAGCATTCTTCCTAATTGATTAACAAATCGAATAGCTTCTTCACACCACGGTCCTAAAGTTTCTACCGCGAAAGTTTCAACCGTTTGGCTGCGTATTCTACTTGATTTGATGATAGTGAATTATGAGATGGCGCAAGAGTATTCGAGCATGTACCATCCCAAACAAGGCATTGACCTTTTTCCACGGGATCAAGGTCATCCCATCTACTCTTTTACCATCATCTCTACTTAGGCCTATTAGTTCCAAACGAGAAGGAATTTTGGCAGCAACGAGTGCCTTAGATAAAATGGAGTTTATTTCTAGGTGCCTTGAATAGCGACCTAAGCCTTTTCCATAACTCAGTCTATAATGACCATTAGATAATATTTCCGAACCACAAATGCATAAATGGGATTCACAAAACTTACATCCAATCCTTGCCAACTGCAATTCGGAAAGTATTATTGTCCAATAACGTACCCAATGACCTCGAAGGTAGTACATTTAGCCATGCATTTGACTTTGGTCGTTGTAAAGCTAAGCTAATAGCCTTTTCGTTCGTTAAACATGGCAAATTGGTATTTAACATGAAACATAGATGTAAATTGTCCCATGATTTTTGAAGAAAAGGGGCCGGTGGTATTCCTAAATCTGAGGTCTGTCTATTCCACTCATGTATTGCTTCTTCAAAGTATGACAAATTTGGTTGGTCTGTGTCTTGAAGACAACATCGAGTTGACCAACTTAAATATGTTGAATGCTGAAGAGAGAAATGCAGGCAGTGACAGTTCTTTGCTTAGTCTAATCCCTAAGCCTCCAAATCTTGTTGGTAGAGAAGCTTGTTGATGATTTGAAGAAAGTTGGGAGTTGATTATAAATTCTATTGTCTCTTTGATAGTAGAGTCTAAATGTTCCAAAGTTTGGCTGAATTTCCAAGTTGGAATCGTCCTCAGGATGTAAATTAATTTGGGAATAGCAAAGCAGTTTCTCAGTAGATAGTATGCGACATGAAAATTGGAAAGATCTCTAATTCGAATGAAAAATGTCTTCGGTTTCTCTATTTATCGTTCAAAATGGTAGCGGTCGAATTATCTGTAATCAATGCTCCTAGTAATGATAGTTTGGACCCTACCCTTTTTCCAGGTGTTTTAAAAAGGATAGGCGCACGACAGAGCATAAAAAAAAAAATTACACTCTGGCACAGCTAGCATCGACCGTTGAGGTTGCAGAGGCTGCAAGAGACCTAAAATCTCGAAGGGGAGAAAATTTGTGAATTAATAACTGTAAATTAAACAACTGTGAGAAACTATGAAAAGTTATATAGTGTGTTTATTAAATTTTATAGAAAATAAATTTTTGAACAAAACATAAATATTCTATGAAGTCAGATAAAATGAAAAGATCAGTAAAGATTATGATACATGTTTCTTTTTTTTTTTTTACTAGTCAAAGTAGGTACATAAGTCTAAGAGAGTTTTTAAATATGTGAATGTAACATATAAAAGTCAATAAAATATTTAACGTGAACTAAACGTTCAAAAATACAAAGAAAAGTATCTTGTGCTTTTAAATGCGTAACGAAATTAATAAATGTACTTTACTACCATAAGTTTCATGAAACGTGTGGCTTACATTTGGACAGTATGCGTCCAGTAAGACTATGTATAAAAGAATTACTATTTGTGAACACCAGATAAATTATCTGTAAGATTTATATGTTTTACAAGTGTAACATAAAGAGAAAATTTAATATTGTATAAATCAGTTCATTAAATTTTGAGTAGATAAATAGTATTTTAGTTTGTCATACCTGACATGTGCATTGAATAACATATTTTTTGTTACCCTGATATTCTTGAACGGAACATCTGTAGAAATCCAAATCACATGTGTAGAAACTGCAGGAGTCCCAGGTAACATCAAAATTAAACAAATGATGAGGTAGAATTCGCTAGCATACAAACAAGTTGAAAACATTATTCTGTGTTAACTTCATAGATCCATATCAAACCAAAATTTAAGAGAGTAATTAATAAAACTAAAATGTATGTTGCGGTAGCTTAATTTAAATGTACAACGCCATCGTCATCTCATGGTCAAACGACAGCAAAACACATTTGCTTCTTTACGGAGCGTAAGGTGCAAATATAGGAAAACTGAGGGTAGAGAACGACCCTAAAATACAATATGTGAATTAGTTAACACGCAAAAAAGTCAAAAGGAAATTAAAATACATCTGTTAATTTCTTACCATCGGAAAAGCAATCCGGTGGGATTCGCAGCCCATGAAGGAAGGAAACGCTAGACAAGATAGCTGTAATATTATTTAAATGATTACACATCTTTTATTTAACAAAATAATACATACTTGATACGACCTCATGGTCAATTTTATCACCTTGAACTCAAAAGCGACCTGTTGTGCACAAGTCAAGACAAGAAATGAAACTTTTGTCAGAACGTTTTGACAGGCAAACAATCTGTCTCAAATATCAGAGCGGGGTATTTAGGATTGTAAGGAAAGAAAACTATAGAGCTCTTCTGCAAAGTAAGTGTGAAATTAAATACCAAGAATACTGGATTGTAGGCAACTTTACAAACAAGTATGAATATTAGAAAAACAAAACACGGTACTTTATAAAGTACTATAACCTTCTTATATTCTGAGATTATAATAAATCTATTAAAGTAAAAGTGTATATTAAGGTTCAATGGACTTTTAAAGTAAAATCTGAGGTTTAAAGGAGAGATAAATCAAGCTGAAACGTGGCGTTTACCATAGGTAAAATGACATGTTTCACTGCCCTGAACAAAAGAAAAAAATATATGAAGATATATTTTTATAAAATCAAAATTGATTGAAGTGAAAGACTTATTAAAAGAAAATAAAAATTGTTTGAGAAAAAAATTTGAGAAAAGAAAAAAGTTTGAGAAAAAATTGTTTAAGAAAAAATGTTTGAAAAATGTTTGAGAAAAAATGTTTAAAAAATGTTTGAGTGGTGGGATATCTAACGCGTATCACACGTCCCAAAGGGAAACAAAATTGGTAAAGTCAATAATCCGTGAAGTCAAAATCAGTAAGGACTAAACCACTCGACACGGGTAAAAAGATTAGAAATAAAACAAAAAATTGTAGAAAAATGGCAATGGGGGTTATAGGGAGGGTATAACTGTTGTACACCAGTTATGTATGTAAGTGTGGGGGCTAGATATGATATGTCATCAAAAAATATTACATCAAACACGTGTAATGTTACAAGAAAAAAATTTTAGTTAAGAAAGATTATGTTTAGTATTATTTAAGTTAAGGTAGGTATATTTAGAAAATTTATTAAGTTTATATCAGTGCCTGTATATGGCTTTAAATCTTTTATGTGCCAGTTATTTGTCTTTGACCCATCTGGGTTAGTAAGATTATAAATTAAATTAGATAGTTTTTATTAACTGTACATAAAATATATTTGGGTGCAAGTTTTGCAGTAAAAACATCAGCGGCACTAGACAATACTTTGTTTGTTCTCCAAACTGTATCACCTACATTGAAAGTAAATGGTCTGCGTCGTAAATTGTAACGACTAGACATTTTTATAGGCAAGATGTAATCTATTTTTACATCTTTGAAGAGATTAAAAGACCTTGTTGGTCGGTAGAATATGCGGTCCTATCTTCAGGCATTATATCTACGTCATCAGAGGGTTTATAAGACGAACTATAAAATTTTCCTGAAATAGGTACATGTCTACCAAAATTAAAAATTTGGCGAAAACCCGTCACCTCATGTTTTGCTGAATTTATAGCGTACTGAATTTTGCTATATTTTCATCCCACATGTTGTGTGTTTCGACATATGATCTAATCGCCGTACCTACAGTTTTATTTATTCGTTCTACAAAATTACATTGTGGGGAATATACTGCAGTGTACCATATTTTTCAACATTATAATTAGCAATTAAATTTTTAAAATGTTTCCAGATAGTTGTGATCCATTATCACATATTACAAATTTAGGTACCCGTAGGTTAGAAATACTTTATTTTCGATATGTTTTCGATATTTGGTGCTGTAGCACTATGTAAAGGAAATAATAAAGTGAATTTAGAAAACCAGTCTCCTACAACAAGTAACCACTTGTGTCCTTGTTTTGACCTAGGAAGGGGTCCTATGAGGTCTAAAGCAATTGTGTGAAACGGAAATGTAACATCTTTTTCTTTACCTGCTAAACCTAATGGTTTCATATTTGATGCTTTTGTGCTCCACATATTAGACAATTTTACAATACTTTATGACGTCATATTTCATTTTAGGCCAGTAGTAATTTTCTTGAAGTCTAGCTAATGTTTTATAAAATCCAAAATGTCCAGCAGTAGGTGGATCATGACAAGTAGAAATTACTTCATTTCTTTGTTTAATAGGTACTAGGATTTTCCAATTATTTATATTCGTAGTTAACGGTAAATTTGAAGGTAGGAATTTGTATAACAAACCGTTTTCTATTTTCCATTGCGGATAGGTATCTGGAGAATTTATAATTTTATTTTTAAAGATATATAGTAATCATCTATGTTAGCTAAATCTATTTCTAAGGTATTTAAATTTACAGTGTTATCTTGTGTTGATCGACTAAGGAATCAGGTATTACATGTAGCTTGCCTTTACGGTGAATTAAATCGAAGGTATGTTGTCTTAAACGGGTGGCCCATCTTGCCAGTTTCCCAGAAGGATTTTGGATATTATTGAGCCATAACAGACTGTGATGATCTGTTATGACTGTAAATTTTGTTCCTTCTATCCACGGACGGAATCTTTCTATAGAAAAATAACTGAGAGACATTCGCGTTCTGTAACGGAGTAATTGCGTTCAGAACGTGTAAGTGATCTGCTTACGTAAGAGATAATGTGATCTTCACCATTTAGATTTTGTAATAGAACTCCTCCTAAACCAGTATTTGATGCATCAGCTTCTATCGTGAATGGTTGATTGAAATCAGGTTGAGATAAGATAGGCTCAGATACTAAGATTTGTTTTATTTTTAGAAAAGCTGACTCAGCCTCGGAATTCCAAACTATTGGTTGTTTTTTCCTTTTTTCACTTTTAACAGATCATTAATAGGAGACATAAGGGTAGAAAAAGATTTTATAAACCTTCTATACCAGCTAACCATGCCAACAAAACGTTTAATTTGTGTGGTTGTTTTAGGTCTTGGATAGTTAGTCATTGCTGAAATTTTTCTGGATCTGTTCTAATAGAATTTGAACCAACAATGTATCCTAGGAATTTTAATTTTTTTTTAAAAAACTCACATTTTTTGAGATTTATAGTTAAATTTGCATCTTTTAAACGGTCACGAACTGTTTCTAGTAATTTGATGTGTTCAGAAAATGTTGAAGATATAACTATAATATCGTCGAGGTAACAGAAAATATGGGGTTCCAACTCCGGTCCAAAAATAGTATCAACGAGACGTTGTTGTGTTTGTGCAGAGTTTCTTAAACCGAAGGGAACTGTAACGAACCTAAATTGGCCTCTGGAGATTACACTAAAGGCTGTTTTGTCCTTAGACTCTGTAGTTAAAGGTAGCTGCCAAAAGCTATGTCTTAGATCAAGACTAGAAATGTATGTAGCACCTCTTAGCAAATTCAAAATTCGGTCTACATTAGGCATGGGGTAGCTATCGTGGGTAGTTATTTCATTTAGAGCTCTTCCATCAAAACAAACTCTATAGTCACCAGAAGATTTTTAACTAGTAAGATAGGAGAACACCAAGGTGAGGTACATTTTCAATTACACCCAGCTCTAACATTTCATCTAATTTTTCATTCAATATTTTGACATATATGGAGACATTGGGTATGGACGTTTTCTGATAGGTTTGTGGTCACCAGTGTCAATATTCATATAAATTTTATCAGTGCGACCTATATTTGTATCAGTGCTTGCAATTAAATTGAAGGAATCTATTATTTGTTTTGCTTTAGGTAATTGTGTAGGAAGTAAATCGTCTAACGTGCAAAGTTTATGTTTATCTAAATTTTTAAAGGAACTTTTCCACAGGTATAGGTATATTTGTAGATGTGTGAACATCCCAGGAATTATTTTAAAATTGATAGATAGTTCAAACTTTTCGCAAAATCTGAACCAAAAATAAATGAGTGAGGTAGTGCAGGAACGACTAAACAAGTAATGAAACAACATGTGTCACCTATAAAAATAGGCAAGTCTAAAGTACCAGAAATATTTTGTGGAGTGCCATCTGCAGTTAGTAATTTATGTGTAGTTAAAGGAAATATATTTAGATTTAAGGTTTTATTATAGGTATGCCTAGAGATCCTATAACAGAAATGTTACTTCCCGAATCGAAAAGTGCAGTTATATAAATGTCTAATAATTTTACTTTAAGATATGGTCTAGTATCTAAATGTTTTGTAATTAAATTATAAGTTTCTATTGAATGTGTTTTGATTTATAGAAGTTTCTAACAGTAGTCAACCATTTTGACCAGTTATCATTGTTTTGAGAAATTTTATGTAAGTTAAGGTAATTTTTCTTAGACAAACTTGTTAAGTTATAATTTTGTTTTATAACAATGATTTATTTTTGAGGGTAAGGTAGGTTTTGTATAAGGTAAAGTAGGATTTGTACTAGGTAGAGTAGTCATTTGTTTTTAGAAAAATAGTGGTAGAGACAATTTTATTTGGTTTAAGATAATTTTGGGTAGCCATAGATATCTCAGTACAGGGTTGGCTATATGTCCTGTACTTTTTATTCGTTTTTGAGCAAACGGGACATGTGGATATTTTACATTAGGAATGCCACATCTGTAGCAGAAAATTTTTCTTTTAATATTACAATTAGGATATGTGTGATCTGATTTTAAACAGTTCCAACATTTACTTGTGGTATGTCTATAGGTATTTGAGAAATAACGTGTATTTTGAGTTGAAGGAAAAGTAGGTAAATTTGTATTTATATTTTTATTTATTGTGGTATGTGGTTGTGTTTGAATTTTGGAATCGTATTATATTGTATGGCATTTAATTGAGACGAAGCATTTTGTATTTTAGGTTTATTGTTGTATGTCCAAGTTTTCGGTTTACTTTCTTGAAATTTTGTGTATAAAATTTTGTGGAAAAGAATTTTGTTTTGTAGTGAAACAGAGGTAGTTGGTTTAAATGAGTTATTATTAGATATAAGTTGATTTTTATACGAAAAGATTCTTCTAATCTTTTTGTAGCTGTAACGAGATCTGAGATAGTATTAATTGTAGGTAGAATTATAGAAAGTGGTGTAATAAAATCAGGTAATAGATTTTGTGAAATAATTTGTATTCTTGTTGATTCTAAAGGTAATTTTTGAAATCTGCGGAATAAATTCTGCATTTTCATTATATAGATAGTCACTGCTTCATTCGTCTTTTGTTTTCTAAGTCTTATTTCGTCCCATAAAATAGTTTCTATGTTAGGAGGTAGAAAATCTTGTTTTAAACGAGTTATTAAGGAGTTCCAATCTGTTACAGAGTGTTTTATTTCCCTATACCAAACAATTGCATCTCCGTCAAACAATTCCATCGCAGACGAAAACAGATCTTGTAGTGAAACATTTCTGGTTTCAGCTAATTCAGATACTCTTTCTAAAAATTCAAAGACTGTGTCTGGTTTACCATTAAACTTTATTGACCAAGAAGAAATTGGAGTAGGATTAGATATATAAGTTACTGTTGGTGGATGAACATTTATTGTGGGGTAGTATTTGTTAAAGGTACATTAATTTTACCGGTAGTAATTTCATATTTGTCTATTTTTTCATGAAGTTCTGCATCTAACAAAAGTGCAGTTGAATAACTTTCATTTTTAAAAGTTGTTACAATTTCATTATCATTATCAGGAATAGTTAATCGGTTTATTCTGCCACATACATGCGCCAGTCGAGACATAATTCTTTTATAAAGTGAATCTTTAACATCACCATCAAATTCTTCTATTAAATTCGTAATTGAATTTATAGTATTAGTTATTTGCTCACTATCTTGTTCGAAAGTTATAGTATATTGAGATAGTTCTTTATGTGGTGGTGGTTTATTTAATTCAATTCTTAATTGACGAGCCAAAAGTTTTCTTTTATCCTCCATAGTTCTCTTTTTTGAACTAATGGACCTTATGTAAAGTTCATACTCAAGCTCCTCTATTAGTAAATAACCTGCTTTTAAATATGCTTCCATTTTAGTTTTTTATATTTTACAAAAGAATATTTATTTATATTTCAAGGTAAAAATAGGTATAAAAATAAATGTTGGCTTCACGTGACAGTTTATGCAGGAAAAAAAAACGAGATACGTTGAGCGATACGTGCAACCATGCACGAGAAAAAAAGAAAGATACGTTGGGTGTCACGTGTAAACGTACGCAAGAGAAAAAAATGAGACAGGTTTGGCGTCACGTGGAAGCGTGGACATGTGCTGTATAAAATATTAAAGAAACAAAACGCGTTGTATAGAAAATTTAAAGAAAAATATCGTCGGGTTGTGTTATGTCAAAATTTAAAAATTTATATTGGGCGCAACGTGTATGCGTGTGCCTGATATAGAGAAAATATTAGAAATTTGGGTGCCACGTGTAGACGTGGGTGAGAGAAAAAATTAAACCTGTTGGGCGTCGCGTGTAAACGTAGCCAGGTATAGAAAAAATTTCGTGTGTCAGATATAGAAGAAAAAATAGGGAGGTTTGGCGTCACATGGAAACGTGCGCGGGAGAAAAATGGAGAGAAAAAAGAAAAAAATTTAGGTAGTTGGACGCCACGTGTAAACGTGCGCGAGAGAAAGAAAGAAGATAGGTTGGGCGCCACGTGGACCCTACTCTTTTTCCAGGTGTTTTAAAAAGGATAGGCGCACGACAGAGCATAAAAAAAAAATTACACTCTGACACAGCTAGCATCGACCGTTGAGGTTGCAGAGGCTGCAAGAGACCTAAAATCTCGAAGGGGAGAAAATTTGTGAATTAATAACTGTAAATTAAACAACTGTGAGAAACTATGAAAAGTTATATAGTGTGTTTATTAAATTTTATAGAAAATAAATTTTTGAACAAAACATAAATATTCTATGAAGTCAGATAAAATGAAAGGATCAGTAAAGATTATGATACATGTTTCTTTTTTTTTTTTACTAGTCAAAGTAGGTACATAAGTCTAAGAGAGTTTTTAAATATGTGAATGTAACATATAAAAAGTCAATAAAATATTTAACGTGAACTAAACGTTCAAAAATACAAAGAAAAGTATCTTGTGCTTTTAAATGCGTAACGAAATTAATAAATGTACTTTACTACCATAAGTTTCATGAAACGTGTGGCTTATATTTGGACAGTATGCGTCCAGTAAGACTATGTATAAAAGAATTACTATTTGTGAACACCAGATAAATTATCTGTAAGATTTATATGTTTTACAAGTGTAACATAAAGAGAAAATTTAATATTGTATAAATCAGTTCATTAAATTTTGAGTAGATAAATAGTATTTTAGTTTGTCATACCTGACATGTGCATTGAATAACATATTTTTGTTACCCTGATATTCTTGAACGGAACATCTGTAGAAATCCAAATTACATGTGTAGAAACTGCAGGAGTCCCAGGTAACATCAAAATTAAACAAATGATGAGGTAGAATTCGCTAGCATACAAACAAGTTGAAAAACATTATTCTGTGTTAACTTCATAGATCCATATCAAACCAAAATTTAAGAGAGTAATTAATAAAACTAAAATGTATGTTGCGGTAGCTTAATTTAAATGTACAACGCCATCGTCATCTCATGGTCAAACGACAGCAAAACACATTTGCTTCTTTACGGAGCGTAAGGTGCAAATATAGGAAAACTGAGGGTGAGAACAACCCTAAAATACAATATGTGAATTAGTTAACACGCAAAAAAGTCAAAAGGAAATTAAAATACATCTGTTAATTTCTTACCATCGGAAAAGCAATCCGGTGGGATTCGCAGCCCATGAAGGAAGGAAACGCTAGACAAGATAGCTGTAATATTATTTAAATGATTACACATCTTTTATTTAACAAAATAATACATACTTGATACGACCTCATGGTCAATTTTATCACCTTGAACTCAAAAGCGACCTGTTGTGCACAAGTCAAGACAAGAAATGAAACTTTTGTCAGAACGTTTTGACAGGCAAACAATCTGTCTCAAATATCAGAGCGGGTATTTAGGATTGTAAGGAAAGAAAACTATAGAGCTCTTCTGCAAAGTAAGTGTGAAATTAAATACCAAGAATACTGGATTGTAGGCAACTTTACAAACAAGTATGAATATTAGAAAAACAAAACACGGTACTTTATAAAGTACTATAACCTTCTTATATTCTGAGATTATAATAAATCTATTAAAGTAAAAGTGTATATTAAGGTTCAATGGACTTTTTAAAGTAAAATCTGAGGTTTAAAGGGAGAGATAAATCAAGCTGAAACGTGGCGTTTACCATAGGTAAAATGACATGTTTCAAGTTCGTTAATTATTCTGATTCCAGAAGAAATGTCTTGAAAATCCTTCACGATATGATGGTCAGTTCCTCCACAAAAGTATAGTTCACATTTGTAAAATTATATGCCAAACTCAGAAAATCATAAATAATAACTAGAAAACCTATAAATCAGCATTTTTCAATTATTTATGTCTTTTATATCGCTACGAATCTTTGAAATATATATATGGAGTTTCTTCTTGTAACACGGTTTTCCTTACCGTAGCCTTACTCATCTTCACGAAGAGGTCAATACAAAATGACCAACCATAAAGAAATCTTGTAGATTCTAGTGGATCGTAAACATTGACTTTTCATATTCGAATCTGGTATAGCAAATTCATGTGATTCACAACTGAATCATAAAGACAGTAAACTTTTGTTTAAATAAGGTGACATATGTCGCAATTTGTAAAAATAAAATACAAAAATTTCTAGTTAAGCAAGTGCTCAGAATGGGGGATCTAGCCGAAGATTTAAATTACGACTGTAATTATAATATGTTTTTGACAAAAACTTTGCTGCCTAATTTACAATCTTTAAATGGTAAAATTTTATTTGAATACACTGTGCAGATATTTATCTTTGTAGATCGTCAAAAAACCGTTCTATGGATGCGCAAATTAGCAACCTGTAATCGATCAATTAATGAAATGAGATTAAGGAACGATTTTATGTATTATTTAGTACTAAATGTACAAGCTGGTGAATTACGTCCACCTTTTACAGAAAATCCGCCACAAGGACCGTTGCCCCATATGGCATATTTGCTAGTAATTATTTTACGTTAAATTCTGAAAAGATTACCTTATTTTATTACCAATTTTTATATTAGAGATGCTACGCACATCTAAACTGTTTTTTATAAATATTAAAGTTTTTTATTTTAGCCTGGAGGACTGGAAGCAGTTGCCACTCCACCAGGCGCAGCCGAAACTGGTGAATCATCTTCCCTTACAAAAGGACATAAGCCAATGCTTTATCAAAATTCACCTGATGGAGGGGCTTTCCTTGCAGCTCAACCTATACCACGATGTGGGGCATTTTGCTACTTAGCAGTTATTAGTAGATCAAAAGATAATAAATCGTCTATTTAATGTTCCGTGCGGTTTATCTACTATTGTTGGTATATTCATTTTTATAATATATACTTAAGCGATGTATTTTCCAAATCCAATATTATCAAAATAACAGAAACAGATCATTGGTTTGAAGCAGTTTGTAAGAATACGTAAGTAGCATCCCCTAAAGATTAGAGGAAGTTTATATCATGAGCATATATTCTAAACTAGGCGCCTCGGGACACAATTATTTTTGACAGTTTCAAGATCATGTTTGACGTATAAATGTTAATCATTGCACTTTTCGCAAATAATTTCCTCTTCCATAATACTTATTAACAAAACTTATTATCTAATCCTAATTCTAGTAATTCTATACAAAGTTAAAATAAATAAAAATGAAATTCAAAACCTATTTGGCGCGGTGCGGTGATGTTTAATAAGTAGCATGTTTATGGGGCCACTGCCGCCTCATATCCACCAGCATCCTCATTTCCACACACATCTGGACCAAATAGTTTTCTTCGACTAACCATTTTTCATCTTTCGAGATAAACCTATCTTGTTTGGCATCAATTAATATTAGATTTTTCTCAGCTACCCGAATTTCTAGAAATTTTTTAGATTGCATTATCCCCCAAGGAGCTACCCTCATTTTAAGATTTTTTGCTGGTAGCGATTTCTGACCGTTCTTATAAATTTTTTAGACATGCGACACATCAAATTAGTTTAGAATTTTACGCAGAATCCGAATCTGTAAACAGATTTAAAATAAGACCACCCTCTGCAAAGTTATACCTCTTTAAAGTCCTGTACCTCTAAATTTTGCTCTTTGCTCTATAAGCTAACCTAACAAATAGTTTTATTCGACTAATCATTTCCACCCACAAGATAAATGTACCTTGTTTGGTATCAATTAATATTAGAATTTTCTCAGCTACCCGAATTTCTAGGAATTTTTGAGATTGCATCATCCCCAAGGAAGCTACCCTCATTTTAATATTTTTTGCTGGTGCGATTTCTGACCGTCCTTATAGATTTTTTAGCCATGCGACACATCAAATTAGTCTAGAATCTTACGCAGAATTCGAATCTGCAAACAGATTTAAAATCCGACCACCCCTTACAAAGTTACACTTTTAAAGGCTCCGAGCCTCTAAATTTTTGCTCATCTATATTTAACAGCATTTTTAAAACCTTTTTTGCTGCCCAAGACATATGCTTTAACCAAACATCTCCGAAAATCTAAAACCGCGGGAGTTTTTAGAAATGAGCCCTTTATAAGCCATAAGTGTTTAATATTTAAAACCATTTTCAAACGGTAATGTACTGTTTTTAGAATATTCAAAACCATGACTTTTAAAATTTTAAACAGTTATCAATTTTCTGGTTTAACATTTTTAATTACTAAACACGTCATAACATAATTATGTAGTCAATGCTAAATAGGTACTTGGAAAATACAATTCGTTTCCGAACTAATTTCTTGACGATTATGGATTACCCAAATTACATGTGAGAGCGCTGTATAATTTCTTTTTAAAAGTGTATATCTTCTCCAAACAAATGCGTTAATTACAGAAGGAAAGTACGTTGAATGCAAGCCAATTAATAGCAATTTAATACGGCTTACTGACCTACCTTAATTGTTTGTACAAGGAAACACAATAAAATATATACAAATATAGCAACTATCTTATATATTTATGCCTCCCCCCCCCCATGCGTAGGTTGCTATACTATTAGGAATGATTAACCTTTTGTCGTCCTCGCCCGACAAACTAATTTTATTAATTAATTGGGTATAAAGTTAGTGTTTACATGGTTTCGTTTAAGACCTCGTGAATATTTTCCAGATTACTAGAAGATGTTATAACCATATTTTTTGTGTTAAAAAAAACTCGGACACTATCGTCGACACTGGTGTTCTTTATGCGATAGCTAGCCATACGGTTGTTAAACGCTGTGCTAACCATTTCTAAACCATCTTCGCCAGTAGCGGTAACTGTTGCATTTTTATGTTTGTTGCTTCTTATATGTGCGGCATAGGTAGTCTTTTCCATTTCGAATTCGCATACTTTACACATAATTCGTAGTTGTTTCGTACAAGACCCTTTAACAGCTGTCGGAGCTGAACGTTTACGGCTTAATGACATACCGTGCTGTTTTTCCTTGTGTCGCAGTAAGTTGTCCATTCTCATAAAAGCGATACCGCAAGACACACAGTTTAAGTACTTTGCTGCTGACGGATGTATAAGCTTAACTGTGGACAAAGTTACACCACAACATTTGTTCTGCTGCCGTTTGAGAGCATTTTTCCAGGTATAGGAAGCAACGCAAGAATTGCATTTAAAACGTTTGCAGGTACCATTTTAGTACAAATCAAAATCCGCACTATAGAACTTTGGTTAAATTTATAAGCGAACTAACTTATAACTAAAATGTTTACTCTTGCGTACCTGCTTTATGTTCCTTATAGAATGCAAACCGAAGGTTTCCGAAAACAGCCGAACAAAATTAAGAATTCAGCGTGGAACTAAATGACGTCATTTTTTTGCCAATCCTTGCTACTCGTCCAGTACATTTAGCACCAATGCATGCGCCCGGTTCGCATCGTCCATGCTGCGAATGCAGTTAGTAGAAACACCGAAAACGTCTTCCATGTTATATGGATCAACAATCGCATCGCGTGAATATTAAAAATCTAAAAGAGTGGTAGCTCAAGCACACAAATTGGCTGCAAGTCGTGCGGTGGAAGATGCAGTGCTACTATAAACAAAAACTTAATAAAACACTTTAAACCTTTACTAAGGGAATACCAAACTTGATGTCTACAGGATACTTACTAATAAAGCAATTTAATTTTAAATAACTTCTACGTCATATTTTCGGAAATGGTAGGCTTGAAAATTTTTTGAAAACAATCGAAGATTGCCGAAGCCACTCGAAGAGTGCACAAACGCGGTCACTAAACCAATCAGCATTAATACCGAGTATTCTATGCTTTCGTAGGTTTCTCATTTCCTAGAACCAAATCTTCCGCATAGCGGCGGTTGGTAGCACGTAATGATTTCTAGAACCGACAAGTACTCGATATCGCCCAAATACAGAATTAGATGCTCGATGTCCGTCAACCCCCGATTCCCTCGTAAAAGGTAGAAAAAACTCGGACAATCATCCATCTAACTTATACTTCAACCCGCTCCCGTTCTGATAATTTCCAAACTTTTTTCAAACGACAATGGTCTCAGAATTTTTAAACCTCCGAGGGATCTATAAGTCGTTATCAATTACACGTTCGAGCTACCCGTAAACTAACATTTATAGTAACAGTGCGCTGTATAATACATGCATACTCCTTCTCTGCGCTACTGCTACTCTTGTAGTTGCTTGAAAAAGTCAGTCGCCTTTTTTTTACTGCTAGGACCGCTGCAAAGCACCATTATATACTTTCTTTAAAAGTATAGCACATCGCGCACTTTTTTGTTTGATAATTAAATTTTGCTCATGTAGGCTTTTACACTTTCGCATATTTAAACATCTAATACGATCGATTAACCACTTTCGATTATTTTAACGGGAACCACCATACATTCCGCCGCACTGTTCTTTTTGAATCCAACGATCCGATGGGCTTCCACACACTAACACTTAACGTATCTTTCCTACTATTTGTTAAACAAAAACTACCGGCATCGCCATGTCCGTATGTGGACGTAAGCAAATGTTTGCGGATGTGTACGAGAATATGTAACCATATACATTAATCAGTCCAAGCTAGGACCCTCGGTTTTACCTAACTACACTTCGTAAGATCCCTTTAATCTTTTTAATCGTGTCTTTCTCGCTAACAATACAGTAGGACTTGGTTTTTGTAACTACGAATTCTAATACTAGACCCCCCATTAAATTCGCCTTTGAATTTCTCTACAACTTTTTTGTTGACAAGCGGTATATTGTATTTATTATCCGCGGGGTAGTCACTCTTTTAAGATAAATGTATTTTGTTTGGTATCAACTAATATTAGATTTTTCTAGGGAGCCTCAACCTGTAAATAGATTTTTAATAGAACCACCCCTTACGAAGTTACGCCTTTTAAAGTGCCAAACTTCTAATTTTTGCCCATCTTTATTTAACTACATCCTTAGAACCTTTTTTCGCTACCCAAGACATATGCTTTAACCATCCATTTCCCGAGAAATCTAAACCCGCTGTGTTCCGCGAACACCACGTGGAGATAACACGTGTACTCTGTCAACCAGGATAGAAGCAGGAAGGATTTGGAAGAAGGGAAGGTGGGAAAAGAACTTAAAAATTATGGAATCTTAAAACTAATATATACAATAGATTTACAAAATCTATACAACTATCTTAGACCTATATCTTTATACCCACCATGCGTAGATTGATATGCTTCCAGGATGACGTTACGCTAGTCATCTTCGCTCGATAAACACAAATCGTGTTTTTTACTCCGGATACATACATACGCCGGCAAGTACCCCATACCAAATAAACAATTAGATGCTTGGTGACTGTTAACATCCGCTTCCCTCGTGTACGTCCAGACACATCCCAGCACATGCGCACCCCCGGCCATGCGCACCCCTGCCCATGCGCGCCTCTGCCCATGCGCATTCCAGCCCATGCGCACCCCTCTCTGTGTGACTGCTATTTTGTGGTAATGTCACAGCCTTTTGTAAATAAAGAGCAATGTAATACTATTCTAAAATTTTTATTCTGACATACATAACAAAATTTAAAAATATTTAATACCAAGCATGGAGTCATTTAAACTTAATTTTAATAAAAAGTTATACACAGAAAACAGTCCTTTCTTTATGTTTGTTTGGAGTGATTTAATTTTATCTAATTTTATTCGCAGCTTAAAATTTAAATCGAAACCCAAGTCCTCTATCTCCTTTTCTAGCCAATAGTTTGATACATAGAGACCGTCTAGGTTTTCGAATTGTAAAATGTATCGAAGTTTGCCTCTATATATAAAGTCTTTAATTCCACCGACAACCAGATCCATTCCTTCGTGTAATTCTTGCAGCTTGTGACAATCTTTTAATCGCGGCCCTCCCATTATATCCTGCATACGTATCTTGTTAGCTTGATCGACTTCTTCTTGTTGGTATTGGAGGAAGTCCTTATTCTCCCACTCACTGTTGCGTAGTTGCATGCCCACCACTTTTGGAAATATATGGTTCTTATAGGTTGTAAGACCCTCGGTTTTAAATGATCTGAAAGGTTCTTTACTAGGCAAATATACAATGTTTAACTGAACACCTTTGCGTGTGGTGTACGCCAAGGTTACGAAACCCGCATTCCTAAGTTCGTCTATGTTATCTGCCATTTCGATAAATACGTTTTTAGAATAACCTTTTAAAAAGTATATTTAAAATGAGGGTAGCTTCCTCGGGGATGATGCAATCTAAAAAAATTCCTAGAAATTCGGATAGCTGAAAAATTCTAATATTAATTGATACCAAACAAGGTACATTTATCTTGTGGGTGGAAATGATTAGTCGAAGAAAACTATTTGTTAGGTTAGCTTATAGAGCAAAGAGCAAAATTTAGAGGTACAGAACTTTAAAGGGGTATAACTTTGCAGGGAGTAGCCCTATTTTAAATCTGTTTACAGATTCGGATTCTGCGTAAAATTTTAGACTAATTTGATGTGTCGCATGTCTAAAAAATTTATAAGAACAGTCAGAAATCGCTACCAGCAAAAAATCTTAAAATGAGGGTAGCTCTCTAGGGGATGATGCAATCTAAAAAATTCTTAGAGATTTGGGTAGCTGAGAAAAATCTAATATTAATTGATACCAAACAAGATAGGTTTATCTCACAACATGAAAAATGGTTAGTCGAGGAAAACTTTTTGGTCCAGATGTGTGTGGAAATGAGGATGCTGGTGGAAATGAGGGGGCAGCGGCCCCATAAGCATGCTACTTTTATAATTATAATATTTATGCAAAAGTATGTTTTATTTTATGTACAGATCTATAAAATATAAGTGGAAGAGGCCTTTTAACAGTTAGATTCCATTACCCTTCAAATTAAAAGATACTATTATAGATAGTTCAGTTTTAACGGATAATTTAAATATGAGTTTAAACTGAAACTTCAAAGTTGAGCTTGAAACGGCCAAAAATAATTGTATTCCGAGACGCGTGTCAAATTAGGTGCAAAACCAACGCAGAAAAAACACAACTTTTGAGAAATATGTATTAATGGCTTAAGTCTTTTTCGATTAAACACTTTTTTTTTGGCGAGAATAACAATCTATTAACTCCTGTTTGTAACGGTATCACAGATTTTGTAACTTTCCTTAACTTGATTTTCTCAACTGCATACCGAGATTAAATTACTGTAAAACGGCACACTTGAAAATACCGAGTTTATCTTAAAGGAGGTGCGTTGCGTTAGCCCTTAGCTGCATACAATTCCCAGTTGAGAGCACCGCCTTAAATGCCATCTGAAAACAGTTTTATGTAGTTGAAACCTTGTTACGTGCCATTGCCACTTAAACATTGTTTTAGGTTAGTTTTTGGTGTACGGAAGTTTCGCGGCATATTTTTTAAATAGACTAGGCGGTACTTCCGTACGTCAGAGTAGTGAGCTTGCGCAGTGTGCTTATCCCTAGAAGGGTAGAGCAATACTAGACAAGGGGTGGGAGAGTTTTCCGGCTCTCTCGCTATAACGTGGCTTTTTACCGGGTATCGTCGAGTTAAGTGCTGGGTTTTTGTCTCTGGTAACGTATCGTTAGGGTTACCTATGTAGTTCCCTGCCTAATTATCTTTTGTTTGTCTACCTCATACCTTATTTTCCTGTCAAATCCCTACATAGGTAAGACATCTGCCGCCACCTAGGCGCACCGATCTTCACGCCTGAGGATGAAGACTCATGACTACCTTAGCTAGCCGGGGCTGATCGAACGCCTTTGAGAGCGTCGACGCATCATCTCTAATTCCTCCGGAAGGAGCCCCGACTGGACTTGGCTAGAGGCCTACCCGAGCGCAATTTCGAGCGAAAGCAGGATTTCTGATGTAAGTAATCCTTTACTTATTTTGTGTGCCTTATTCTTTGTGTTAAAAATGGAGTAAATTTTCGTAGTATTGCGTAATATTGATGACATCATTAGTAGTTGACCGCGCCCCAATCTGTATAAGAATTAGTGCTGCCAACTGTTGATAGTGTCTATTACACCTCGCTTCCGGGGTTGCATTTATAGAACTTTTTTGTATGTAACCACGGCGCGAACGTAAGAACCTGTCCTTAATTAGATTAAAGTGGCGTACATTTTTCTAGTAAAGTTAGTTATATTTAAGCGTTGACTGATATATTTATCAGTCAATGATTTAGGATTGGAGAAACACGATGTTTTACAGGTTGAAAATTACTGTATCTTTATTGTTACATGACTTTTTACTTGTTTTAATAAATTATAGTTCGGATATTTCGTAAAAATAACAATTTGTAAAATGGTAAGTAGATAATATACTAGTTATATATTGTACTTTATACATTGGTATAAAAAAATTTAAGGCAGATTGAACACACTAGTCATTTTCAATAAGGTAGTCAAGTAGAACGATATGCATGCAAAGAAGAATAATCATAGTGTAGCGGGCTACTAATTTCACCAATTTAAAACAGTAGTAATAAAAGTCTTTATTACTCACTATTCATAAGTCCAATTAACAGTATATGCCTTATTTATAAATGTTTTCAGTCCAATTAACAATGAAGCACTATCCCACTAATGCTAATTACAAGCACTAATATATTCCTAAACTAAATTCTTAACCATAGGTCTATTAACAACACTAAACACTACTATTTATTTATTACACTTTTTGCTATTTATGTATTCTACAAGCTGTCTGAACAATAGACACGTTCACATAATATAAATTTATATTTACTAAAAGACTTTCAGAACGTAATGAACCACTAACTATAAACGAGATGATTTATATACATTTATATACATTCTGATATAGACTGACTCTTACATTTATTAACCGATTTTATATATACCCTACAATTAAATAGATGACTCATATTCTCCTGTTTGCTAGAACGTTCAGGAGTTCTGTAGGATATACCATCCGTTATGCAGCTGTGTGTTTGACGGGTTGCCTAACAGTAGTTCGTAACACTGCCCCCTCTTTAAAACCGTTACGTCCCGTAACTGTAAAAACACTTTGACGATTCGATGACAAATGACGGTATCGACAGCTATCTCCTCTGGTACATCCACCACGTCGTTGAAAATAACAGTAAACACTCTTTTCTTGGTCTTGGTAAGCAACCGGTTGATAGCAACAAACAAGGACCTGGACGTTAGTTCCCTGGAAAATTACTTCTAGCATATTTGGGACTATTCTCCAATCTACGCGGTCCAGTCCACAGCCTAGCTTGGACACCGCTAGTCTCGTTACTTCATTTTCCATCATCTGAGTCTTAAGATTCAGCAAAGCCGCCCATAGATGTCCATAACTAGGTGTCTGCTCTGAAGAATTTTTGGTGACTAGATAATAAACATAACGATGTTTATCCTGAAGAACCAAAGCTTTTTCTACAGTTGGCTGCTGTTGTACTAATTTATCTACACACTTAAACTTTTGTTGGAAACAACAGCTATTCCCCTTCACATTTCCAGATCTTGACCTACGCAATGTGCAAGGGAATACTCTTCTGGTGCTCTAAACAGATCTTGCTGTTTTCAACAACACCGCCAAATCTCGCCTTAGCGGAACCACCATACGCCGCCATAAAACTTTCAAAATCTACATTTGGCTCATGATTAATAACTCTTCGAACACCATTCTCGTTTCTCGAGTCTTCCTGGTTGTTGCCAGCGTAACATGTTAAACGGTCAAAGTGTACCACTTTCGGTTTACCACGGGGAGATCTTCTGATCCGGTACACTACATCATTAATCCTTTTCATCACTTCGTACGGGCCTTCCCCTTGTCTTTGTAATTTTAACGACAACCCACGTTTTCTTTGTGGATTATACAACCACACCAAATCTCCTGATTGATAACCACCTTCTTGTGCTCTCGTGTCTTATTGTGATTTCATTCTATCGCTTGCTGCCTGGATATTCTTTCGGACGTTTTCGTGAATGCTATTTGATCTTTCACGAAGCTTACTAACATAATCTTCACCTGCGATCTCTTTTCCAGGTTTAAATCCAAACTGAGGATCACATGGTAGCCGCAATTCATGTCCTAGCATTACGCAAGCGGGCGAATATCCTGTGCTGTAATGTACCGAAGATCGGTACGCCAGTAGGAACAAATGTAAGTATTGGTCCCAGTCTCGTTGATGTTCAGAGACAACTTTGTCCAGGTACTTTCCTAACGCCCTGTTCATTCTTTCAACCATTTCATCCTATTGGGGATGAAGTGGCGTGGTTCTAGTCTTCCTGATTCCAAGATGCTTGTAGACGTTTTGAAACAACGCTGATTCGAAGTTCCGACCTTGATCGGAGTGTAATTCCAACGGAACTCCAAAGCGACAAAACAACTCCTTAACTAGTTCATCTGCAACCGTCTCAGCTTTTTGGTTAGGTATAGCATACGCCTCCGGCCATTTGGTAAAATAATCCATTGCAACCAAGATGTATTTATTTCCTTTCTCTGATTCAGGAAACGGACCAGCTATATCAATGGCTACCCTCTCAAAAGGATTCCCCACGTTATACTGTTTCATTGGGGCTTTCCGTTTTGTGACCGGGCCATTTGCAGAGGCACACAATTCACATTTCCGGCACCACTCCTTCACATCTTCTTTGCAGTTCACCCAATAGAATCTTTTTCTCACACTTTCGAGAGTTCTTTTCACGCCAAAGTGCCCTTCGGAAATACCATCGTGCAAGTGCTGCAACACTTCTGGCACTCTACATCTCGGCACTATCACTTAAAGTCTCTCAGTGCCATCTTCAAATTTCAGGCGTCGTTTCAAGATTCTATTTTCCATCATCAAGGAGTCCCACTGTGCCCAGTATGCCTTCAGGCTCCTACTTAAAATACTAATTTCTTCCCAAGCTGGTCGTTGTCCTCTATTTTTCCACTCAATAATGCGTCCTAATTCGGCGTAATTTTCCTGGTCTTCTCGTATTCTTTCGGGTTGCCAAGTATCATCGGTTACCGTCATCCTATGGATGGCACTTATTTTCTCTTCCATCTTGGAGCAATGATTGCAGTCTACCGGATAAGGTCTCCTTGAAAGAGCGTCTGCATTCCGATGGCTAGTTCCTACACGATGTTCTGTGTCAAAGTCATATTTCTGCATCCATTCTATCTACCTTGCAACTTGCCCTTCGGGATTTCAAAACTGCAGTAACCATTTTAGTGCAGCATGGTCTGTTCTCAACAGGAATTTACGGCCGTATAAGTACTAATAAAAGTCCTATACAGATTTGACGACGACCAACAGCTCCCTTCTTGTCACACAATAGTTCCTTTCTGGCCGCGACAAGACCTTACTGAAATATCCAATAACTTTTTCTTGTCCGTCCTGCACTTGAGAAAGAACGCTTCTTATAGCTGTGTTACTGACATCGGTATCCAGCACAAATTTCCCCTTCGTCCGTGGATAACTCAAAATTGGTGCTGTAACTAGTAGCCGTTTCAGTTGTTCAAATGCATTGTGGCAGTCGTCATTCCAATCATATTCTTGTCCATCTTTGGTTAATTTCGTTAACGGTTTGGCAATGTTTGCAAACCCAAGTATAAAACGTCGGTAATATGTGCACAATCCTAGAAAAGTGCGTAGTTGGTGTATATCTGCTGGTGTAGGCCACTCTTGTACCGTTTTTATTTTGTCAGGGTCAGCTGTTATTCCGGTCTCCGAAACGACATGTCCTAGGTATTTACCTCTTTTCAAATAGGTAACACTTCTTGGGGCTCAATGTAAGGTTTGCCCGCGTAATCTTTGGAATATTTCCTCTAGGTTCTTAAGGTGTTCTTCAAAAGACCGGCCTAACACTATCATGTCGTCTAGGTACTCCAAACATGTTTTCCAGGACAGTCCACACAGTATCGACTCTATCAAGCATTCAAAAGTAGCAGTGGCATTGCATAATCCAAATGGCATGACCTCGAACTGCTATAATTCAGTTTCAATTGTAAACGCAGGTATTTTTATATCACAAATCATTCAAACTTGCATCGTCTGATTACTCGTTCCTTGAAATGGATTCACATCATCATCTATCCGAAGCACATTTTCTTTCATGTTCACATGAAACCCATATTCTCTCATGAGATCCATTCACAAGATCACTTCGTCTGTAATTTCAGCTACCAACACCCGATGATTAATTAGTTTGTCTCCAATTCCCAACGTTACGGCAGTTTCTCCGTGAGTAGAAATTTTCTCATCACTTGCCGTTCGAAAACATACTGATTCAGGTAGCACTTTTCCACAACCAACCAACTCTGGTATCACAATAGTCTTTGTCGCTCCTGTATCGACGAGTAATCGGACAACCTTACCATTCATTCTACCATCGATATAAATGCTGTCCAGACTTCCCATCAACGATGCAGCCCGGATGATAATCTCCGCTGCACTACGTTGTGCTGTCGACGTTCGCCCCCTTACATTGACCTGCTATAGCTCAACAGGTTGTTTCTTTGTTTGAGTACAGCGTCTCTGTATATGACCAACTTCACCGCAGCTCCAGCATCTCAGACGCCATCTCCGCGGTCGTCGTCTTTCTAGCCTGTCCGCCTTTTGCTTTTCAAACACACGATTGATTATTTCATCTATGCTGTTCTGCGATTGACCAGGTTCTTCTAAGGCAGACCTGTTTCGCCATAGATAAAAGGCATTGGGGACGCCTTGTTCCTCAGTACTTTCGACATCCTCTACAGAGAATTGTCTTCGGCTCGGAGTTCTTCTAGTCTGGCTTTCCAGGCCTCGTTTCGATGCCGCCGAACTGACAATCGCATTTTGGCGACCGATCGATTGTACCTGAATCATTCCACAAGATCCCAGGTTCTTTGGCACTGACGCCTGGCACGGTTCTTCTCTCGGATGAATTTGCGGTTGTGTAGAGGGAGGATGTTCCTCATATCAGCTACCGGTCTCATGGAAGTGGCGCTACTGACCCAAGTGTGTATGCACTCCACGAGGCGGTTCATTTGCGCATCTAGCGCGCCAGTGATGGGGATGTCGTTAGATATCCCTTCGACCGACATTGCTAGACGGGCGGCAGATGTCGACCCCGAAACCCTACGGATATCATTGGTGGCCGGGGCTCGCTCCTCTCCGAGATTGTGTAGTACGAGGTTGTAATCAGAACTGAAGTCGATGTCGGCCCGGATCTCGGTGTTTGGTGTCATTTGGTGGAGTATCGCGACGTCTAATACACTTGGCCTGTCTCTATTGCCGTAGTGAGTGGGTTCTGCTGGTCCTAAGACCTCGACCTCACGACTGTCAGCAAACTGTCGGAGTATGCGTCCATTGCAATTCGCTACCCGACTGTTTCAAGACGGATGTTCAGAGTTGAGGTCGTCTGCTAAAACCACAAATTCTCTCGTTCCAGATTGGTTTAATAAACTCAATTTTATATATATATACTGCGAGTGGTCAACTGTCAAACCACAAAATGTACATACTGGAAGGAGCGGTGTGTTCAGCGTAAGGATGCTACAGATAAGTAGCGGTAACAAAAACCGTTACGCAACTGTTCCCACTGCCGTACGCAACCAATGTTTATTACGGTACTATACAATCTTTGTTCAACAAGCTGTTTAAACCATTCATAATTAGTACTAATTACTTATGACAATTAACTTTAGGAGCCCATCGCAGTAGCGACCATCTTAAAGTCTATAAAGACACAAACATTTTTTTTCGCCTAGCGTATATGAAAATGAATCATATTTGCCCTACAAATGTGACTGAAAGTAAACCTTTGCGACCCTAGGGCCGCTAAACTCATAACACTTAAGTTTTTCATGTTCCATGCTCCTCACGATTTACCTAATATTTTTTTGTTTTCACCATCAATTAGTATCTTTAATTACTTATTCCTTCTCTTATACACCTACGTTTTATACGTTTAACTTATTTACCTTAAACCCTTTCCTTTTGGTTGACTTTTCCTTGACCATACCGTTACTTATATATCACTTCATTCTCTACACCCCCCCTAATATAACTCTGTCGTTTCATTTAATTAACCCTTCAACTTTTCCTACTACATATTGTTCGGTCTTTAGTATTTCTCTTATATGGTTTAATTGTGTGGTAATTGTCGTAACTTTGGTTGAAATAACTCGTTGAATTTTTATGATTGGTTTTAGCTGATGTTGAGTGGATGATTTTTTTCCTTGGACTAACATAGGAGTCATGACCTATGCCATTGTAAGAAATACTTCATATTCGCAGTTGCAAAAACTAGGACTACCTATTCCGTGTGTTTTTCTTCTGAATTATTGCAGTCGCCTACATTATACTACATCATTATTTCTTTCTTTTTCTATTAAATCTACATAACTTATAAACATTTTTTTTTCATTGTTTTTTATTGAACTTTGTGGTGAGACGCTATTGCTTCTTATTGATATCTTATTAAATTCTCGGTTGTTTTAGCATATGGGGACAGTGTACCTGTATTTAACTGCTTATAATTGGGCATTTTTGTGTGTTTAGGGTGTTACCGTTTTAAAAACTACCTTAAAACAGTTTGTTTTGTGTGTTTGTATCTGTAATGATACTTTTAAGTTGTCGTGTCAACTTTTTTCTGATTTTCTTATCGTAGTCAATGTACTCGTTAGGAAAATGATCGCACTAGTTCTCTTGAGAGTCTAGTAAATGTCAACATATGATATATCTTATCTTGTCGGATCAATATCGCAGGTAGTCCTTCAGACTGCGCTGTGTTTAATAGGGACAATTCTCTACCTTCTCTCGGACGCTTGTCCAAAAACTATACTTTTTTCTTAACCCGCTATCTCCGCTATGCCTTATTCTTCTTTCGGTGGACCTGTTCTTGTCCCGGAACACCCGTCTGCCACATAAGAATGATGATCCCTCATTCCGAGCTACTGACCACACTGGTTGGTTGAGTAGCGCTTTGCTATCCACCTTTCCCTCTGTCGCTTTTGCTCAATGCGAGCCCTTCCTCTACTTTCTTCTACCTGGAGGTGCCTCTTATGCACTCCAAAAAACCAACCTCCTTCTTTTTACCTTTCCTATTTCTACTGCCCTTTCATTTCTGTGTGGTTGCGCGGGAGGTTTTCACAGACACCTGGACCATGTCTCTGCGAATCTTTCGTGGGGTCATGCGGTGCCGCTGTCAGTGCATGGGCTCTGGCAGTGAAGGTATGGATGAGTGTGTGAATGTGTATATATCTGTATATCGTATATACCGTGTGGATATAGGGTGATAGTATGTATCACCGATATCGATTATCGCCGGGTGCAGGGATGCACCCAAATGTCTTTGCCGGTCTCTCGTGCCGTTTATTGCAAACGGATCTGCTTCACAGGTTTCTCTTTTTAGAGGGCACGAGTCAATCCCATTTAAACGGCTCTACTGGAGCCACTCTTTTGTTGTTATTCATTGTCTTGGGTAATAACTAGGCCAATATCTTTGTCTTCTTTATTATCCTCGATAATACCTTTAGTTTTAATATCGTTACCTTACTGATTACCTTTAATAATAACTTTAGTTTAGTATCGTTATCTTACCGATTACCGTTAGTAATAATTTTGGTTTAATTTCTCGTTATCTTACCGACTACCGTTAGGAATAACTTCGAGTTATTTCGCGTTATCTTACCGGTTATCTTTAGTAATAGCTTTTTTAAATTTATGTCACCTTACCTACTATCTCTTATAATCACTTTAACTTAATATCGTGTTATCTTATCGAGTATCTCAAATATAACTAAAGCTTAATACCGTTATCTTATTCATTACCTTTGAGGATAACAACTTAAGCTTAATAACATTATCTTATCTACTATCTTTAACAACAATTTGAGATCTTGTCTTATCTTTTTATCGTCCTAACGTGTGGTATATATGACCAGACGTGGGAATTATTTTTTCCTGAAATTTAAGTGAAAAAGCTAACCCGATTTAGAAATGTAATTGTCAGGTTAGCATATAAGGATTTAGTAGGTGGTACTTTTGGTAAATTTGTTGATTCACAACTATGTAATGTACAAGTTTTAAATGTGCATCGTTAAGAAAACCAAAGTACCAGTAACAAAATTTGCTAGAGTGCAGAGTGACGCACTCCATGAACATTTTTAAATTTGGGCACTTCTTGCCAAAAGAAGAATAGTTTTGTTGCAACACTCATGTGTGTTTGCACATAAGAACTTTTATGTTAGCTTTAGTTAGATAGGTTTAGATAGTTTAGGCGACTTGTCGCACCCGTGTTAGTTTAAGTAGTGTTTCATGCTCCCCGACAAATTTGTGCTGTCGATAATTAGTGTAGTCAAAGACTATCGGGCTACCTATTCCGTTTCCTGGTACTTCGGTAGACGTGTTATCGGGCGAAAAAACCAGGTGGCGCCTTATATAAACATTCTGTAGGTTTTAGTTAGGGTTTATGTAGGGTAGTTAGGATTTAGATTTTAAGCTGTTACTGTGCTAACAGACTTTTTCTTTTTTTTAGTTTTTTCTTTTGTGGCTTTGTCGCGATTGTTACGTGCCATTGCCACTTAAACATTGTTTTAGGTTAGTTTTTGGTGTACGGAAGTTTCGCGGCATATTTTTTAAATAGACTAGGCGGTACTTCCGTACGTCAGAGTAGTGAGCTTGCGCAGTGTGCTTATCCCTAGAAGGGTAGACCAATACTAGACAAGGGGTGGGAGAGTTTTCCGGCTCTCTCGCTATAACGTGGCTTTTTACCGGGTATCGTCGAGTTAAGTGCTGGGTTTTTGTCTCTGGTAACATATCGTTAGGGTTACCTATGTAGTTCCCTGCCTAATTATCTTTTGTTTGTCTACCTCATACCTTATTTTCCTGTCAAATCCCTACATAGGTAAGACATCTGCCGCCACCTAGGCGCACCGATCTTCACGCCTGAGGATGAAGACTCATGACTACCTTAGCTAGCCGGGGCTAATCGAACGCCTTTGAGAGCGTCGACGCATCATCTCTAATTCCTCCGGAAGGAGCCCCGACTGGACTTGGCTAGAGGCCTACCCGAGCGCAATTTCGAGCGAAAGCAGGATTTCTGATGTAAGTAATCCTTTACTTATTTTGTGTGCCTTATTCTTTGTGTTAAAATTGAGTAAATTTTCGTAGTATTGCGTAATATTGATGACATCATTAGTAGTTGACCGCGCCCCAATCTGTATAAGAATTAGTGCTGCCAACTGTTGATAGTGTCTATTACACCTCGCTTCCGGGGTTGCATTTATAGAACTTTTTTGTATGTAACCACGGCGCGAACGTAAGAACCTGTCCTTAATTAGATTAAAGTGGCGTACATTTTTCTAGTAAAGTTAGTTATATTTAAGCGTTGACTGATATATTTATCAGTCAATGATTTAGGATTGGAGAAACACGATGTTTTACAGGTTGAAAATTACTGTATCTTTATTGTTACATGACTTTTTACTTGTTTTAATAAATTATAGTTCGGATATTTCGTAAAAATAACAATTTGTAAAATGGTAAGTAGATAATATTGTAGCGCGCTACTACTACCGCGTTTCTTTAATTTAAAACAAGTAATAATAATGGTCTTTATTACTCACTGTTCAAAAGTCTAATTAACAGTATATGCCTTATTTATAGATGTTTTCAGTCCACTTAACAATGAAGCACTATTACACTAATGAATTTACAAGCACTAATATCTTCTTAAACTAACTTCTTTACCCTAGGTCCAATAACCACACTAACACAACTATTTGTTTATACACTTCTATTTATTTATGTATACTGCAAGCTGCATGCACATTAGACACAGCATATCATTTATGTATATATTCTAAAACTCAACTACGTTTACTTTACAACGATATAATTTATATTAGACATTCAAGAATAGACTAACTCTTACATTCATAAGCGGCCTTATATATACCCTGCATTAAGATATGACTCATTATCTAGAACTTTGTAGAAGGATTCTCGAATGCTGAAGAATACGCTGTGCCCCGGGCGTTTGTATGTTTGACGGGTTGCCTAATAGTGGATCGCAACACTGCCCCTCTTTAAAACCGTTACGTCTCGTAACTGTAAATCCATCTTGACGCCAATTCGATGACTGGTGACGGTATCGGCAGCTATCTCCTCTGGTGCATCCACCGCGTCGTTGGAAGTAACAGTCAACACTCTTTTCATGGTCTTGGTAGGCATCCGGTTGATAACAACAAACAAGAACCTGGACGTTGGTTCCTGGAAAACTACTTCTAGCATATTTCGGACTATCCTCCAATCCAAGCGATCCAGTCCACAGCCCAGCTTGGGCACCGCTAGTCTCGTTACTCCATTTTCCATCATCTGCGCCTTAAGATTTAGCAAAGCCTCCCATAGATGTCCATAACTAGGTCTCTGCCATGAAGAATTTTGGTGACCAGATAGTAAACATAACGATTTTTATCTTGAAGAACCAAAGATTTTCTACAGTTGGCTGCTGTTGTACTAATTCATCCACACATCCAAACTTTTCTTGAAAACAACAGCTATTCCCCTTGACATTGCCAAATCTTGAGCTACGCAATGTGCAAGGGAATACTCTTCTGGTGCTCTAAACAGATCTTGCTGTTTTTCAACAACAACGCCAAATCTCGCTTTAGCGGAACCACCATACGCCGCCATAAAGCTCTCAAAATCTGCATTTGGCTCATGATTAATAACTTGCCGAACACCATTATCATTATTTGAGTCTTCCTGGTTGTTGCCAGTGTAGGGTGTTAAACGGTCAAAGTGTACCACTTTCGGTTTACCACGAGGATCTTCTGATCCGGTACACTACATCATTAATCCTTTTAACACTTCGTACGGCCCTTCCCATTGTCTTTGTAGTTTTGGCGACAATCCACGTTTTCTTTGTGGATTGTACAACCACACTAAATCTCCAGGTTGATAACCACCTTCTTGTGCTCTCGTGTCATATTGTGATTTCATTCGATCGCTTGCTGCCTGTATATTCTTTCGGACGTTTTCGTGAATACTATTTGATCTTTCACGAAGCTTACTAACGTAATCTTCACCGGCGATCTCTTCTCCAGGTTTAAATCCAAACTGAAGATCACATGGTAGCCGCAATTCACGTCCTAGCATTACGCAAGCGGGCGAGTATCCTGTGCTGTCATGTACCGAAGATCGGTACGCCAGTAGGAACAAATGTAGATATTGGTCCCAGTCCGTTGATGTTCAGAGACAACTTTGGCCAGGTACTTTCCTAACGTTCCATTCTTTCAACCATTCCATCCGATTGAGGATGAAGTGGCGTGGTTCTAGTTTTCCTGATTCCAAGATGCTTGCAGACGTTTTGAAACAACGCTGATTCGAAGTTCCGACCTTGATCGGAGTGTAATTCCAACGGAACTCCAAAGCGACAAAACAACTCCCTCACTAGTACATCTGCAACCGTCTCGGCTTCTTGGTTGGTATAGCATATGCCTCCGGCCATTTGGTAAAATAATCCATTGCAACCAAGATGTATTTATTCCCTTTCTCTGATTCAGGAAACGGACCAGCTATATCAATGGCTACCCTTTCAAAAGGATTCCCACGTTATACTGTCTCATTGGGGCTTTCCGTTTTGAGACCGGGCCATTTGCAGAGGCACACAATTCACATTTCCGGCACCACTCCTTCACATCTTCTTTGCAGTTCACCCAATAGAATCTTTTCTCACTCTTTCGAGAGTTCTTTTCACGCCAAAGTGCCCTCCGGAAATACCATCGTGCAAGTGCTGCAACACTTCCGGCACTCTGCTTCTCGGCACTATCACTTGAAGTCTCTCAGTGCCATCTTCAAATTCCAGGCGTCGTTTCAAGATTCTATTTTCCATCATCAAGGAGTCCCACTGTGACCAGTATGCCTTCAGGCTCCTACTTGAAATACTAATTTCTTCCCAAGCTGGTCGTTGTCCTCTATTTTCCACTCAATAATACGTCCCAATTCGGCGTCATTCTCCTGGTCTTCTCGTTTCTTTCGAGTTGCCAAGTATCATCGGTTACCGTCATTCTATGGATGACACTTATTTTCTCTTCCATCTTGGAGCAATGATTGCAGTCCATCGGACAAGGTCTCCTTGATAGAGCGTCTGCATTCCGATGGCTAGTTCCTACGATGTTCCGTATCAAAGTCATATTCCTGCAGCCGCTCTATCCACCTTGCCACTTGCCCTTCAGGATTTCAAAACTGCAGTAACCATTTCAGTGCGGCATGGTCTGTTCTCAACAGGAATTTACGGCCGTATAAGTACTTATAAAGTGCTCTACGGATTTGACGACGGAACAGCTCCTTCTTGTCACACAATAGTTCCTTTCTGGCCGCGACAAGACCTTGCTGAAATACCCAATAACTTTTTCTTGTCCGTCCTGCACTTGAGAAAGAACGCCTCCTATAGCTGTGTTACTGGCATCGGTATCCAACACAAACTTTCCCTCCATCCGCGGATAACTCAAAATTGGTGCTGTAACTAGTAGCCGTTTCAGTTGTTCAAATGCTCTGTGGCAGTCGTCATTCCAATCATATTCTTGTCCATCTTCGGTTAATTTTGTTAACGGTTTGGCAATGTTTGCAAACCCAAGTATAAAACGTCGGTAATATGTGCACAATCCTAGAAAACTGCGTAGTTGGTGTATATCTGCTGGTGTAGGCCACTCTTGTACCGTCTTTATTTTGTCAGGGTCAGCTCTTATTCCGGTCTCTGAGACGACATGTCCTAGGTATTTCACCTCTTTTCCAAATAGGTGGCCACTTCTTGGGGCTTAATGTAAGGTTTGCCCGCGTAATCTTTGGAATATCTCCTCTAGGTTCTTAAGATGTTCTTCAAAAGACCGGCCTAACACTATCACGTCGTCCAGGTACACCAGACATGTCTTCCAGGACAGTCCACGCAGTACCGACTCCATCAATCGTTCAAAAGTAGCAGGAGCATTGCATAATCCAAATGGCATGACCCTGAACTGCCATAATCCAGTTCAATTGTAAACGCAGTCTTTTCTTTATCGTTTGGCTCCAAGCCTACCTGCCAGTATCCGCTTTTCAAGTCCAAGGTCGAAAACCATTTAGATCCGGATAGAGTATCTAAGGTGTCATCAATTCTGGGCAAAGGATAGCTGTCTTTTTGTCACATTATTAAGCCGCCGGTAGTCTACACAAAACCTTGTATTTAGGATTGGAGAAACACGATGTTTTACAGGTTGAAAATTACTGTATCTTTATTGTTACATGACTTTTTACTTGTTTTAATAAATTATAGTTCGGATATTTCGTAAAAATAACAATTTGTAAAATGGTAAGTAGATAATATTGTAGCGCGCTACTACTACCGCGTTTCTTTAATTTAAAACAAGTAATAATAATGGTCTTTATTACTCACTGTTCACAAGTCTAATTAACAGTATATGCCTTATTTATAGATGTTTTCAGTCCACTTAACAATGAAGCACTATTACACTAATGAATTTACAAGCACTAATATCTTCTTAAACTAACTTCTTTACCCTAGGTCCAATAACCACACTAACACAACTATTTGTTTATACACTTCTATTTATTTATGTATACTGCAAGCTGCATGCACATTAGACACAGCATATCATTTATGTATATATTCTAAAACTCAACTACGTTTACTTTACAACGATATAATTTATATTAGACATTCAAGAATAGACTAACTCTTACATTCATAAGCGGCCTTATATATACCCTGCATTAAGATATGACTCATTATCTAGAACTTTGTAGAAGGATTCTCGAATGCTGAAGAATACGCTGTGCCCCGGGCGTTTGTATGTTTGACGGGTTGCCTAATAGTGGATCGCAACACTGCCCCCTCTTTAAAACCGTTACGTCTCGTAACTGTAAATCCATCTTGACGCCAATTCGATGACTGGTGACGGTATCGGCAGCTATCTCCTCTGGTGCATCCACCGCGTCGTTGGAAGTAACAGTCAACACTCTTTTCATGGTCTTGGTAGGCATCCGGTTGATAACAACAAACAAGAACCTGGACGTTGGTTCCTGGAAAACTACTTCTAGCATATTTCGGACTATCCTCCAATCCAAGCGATCCAGTCCACAGCCCAGCTTGGGCACCGCTAGTCTCGTTACTCCATTTTCCATCATCTGCGCCTTAAGATTTAGCAAAGCCTCCCATAGATGTCCATAACTAGGTCTCTGCCATGAAGAATTTTTGGTGACCAGATAGTAAACATAACGATTTTTATCTTGAAGAACCAAAGATTTTCTACAGTTGGCTGCTGTTGTACTAATTCATCCACACATCCAAACTTTTCTTGAAAACAACAGCTATTCCCCTTGACATTGCCAAATCTTGAGCTACGCAATGTGCAAGGGAATACTCTTCTGGTGCTCTAAACAGATCTTGCTGTTTTTCAACAACAACGCCAAATTCTCGCTTTAGCGGAACCACCATACGCCGCCATAAAGCTCTCAAAATCTGCATTTGGCTCATGATTAATAACTTGCCGAACACCATTATCATTATTTGAGTCTTCCTGGTTGTTGCCAGTGTAGGGTGTTAAACGGTCAAAGTGTACCACTTTCGGTTTACCACGAGGATCTTCTGATCCGGTACACTACATCATTAATCCTTTTAACACTTCGTACGGCCCTTCCCATTGTCTTTGTAGTTTTGGCGACAATCCACGTTTTCTTTGTGGATTGTACAACCACTAAATCTCCAGGTTGATAACCACCTTCTTGTGCTCTCGTGTCATATTGTGATTTCATTCGATCGCTTGCTGCCTGTATATTCTTTCGGACGTTTTCGTGAATACTATTTGATCTTTCACGAAGCTTACTAACGTAATCTTCACCGGCGATCTCTTCTCCAGGTTTAAATCCAAACTGAAGATCACATGGTAGCCGCAATTCACGTCCTAGCATTACGCAAGCGGGCGAGTATCCTGTGCTGTCATGTACCGAAGATCGGTACGCCAGTAGGAACAAATGTAGATATTGGTCCCAGTCCGTTGATGTTCAGAGACAACTTTGGCCAGGTACTTTCCTAACGTTCTGTTCATTCTTTCAACCATTCCATCCGATTGAGGATGAAGTGGCGTGGTTCTAGTTTTCCTGATTCCAAGATGCTTGCAGACGTTTTGAAACAACGCTGATTCGAAGTTCCGACCTTGATCGGAGTGTAATTCCAACGGAACTCCAAAGCGACAAAACAACTCCCTCACTAGTACATCTGCAACCGTCTCGGCTTCTTGGTTAGGTATAGCATATGCCTCCGGCCATTTGGTAAAATAATCCATTGCAACCAAGATGTATTTATTCCCTTTCTCTGATTCAGGAAACGGACCAGCTATATCAATGGCTACCCTTTCAAAAGGATTCCCCACGTTATACTGTCTCATTGGGGCTTTCCGTTTTGAGACCGGGCCATTTGCAGAGGCACACAATTCACATTTCCGGCACCACTCCTTCACATCTTCTTTGCAGTTCACCCAATAGAATCTTTTCTCACTCTTTCGAGAGTTCTTTTCACGCCAAAGTGCCCTCCGGAAATACCATCGTGCAAGTGCTGCAACACTTCCGGCACTCTGCTTCTCGGCACTATCACTTGAAGTCTCTCAGTGCCATCTTCAAATTCCAGGCGTCGTTTCAAGATTCTATTTTCCATCATCAAGGAGTCCCACTGTGACCAGTATGCCTTCAGGCTCCTACTTGAAATACTAATTTCTTCCCAAGCTGGTCGTTGTCCTCTATTTTCCACTCAATAATACGTCCCAATTCGGCGTCATTCTCCTGGTCTTCTCGTATTCTTTCGAGTTGCCAAGTATCATCGGTTACCGTCATTCTATGGATGACACTTATTTTCTCTTCCATCTTGGAGCAATGATTGCAGTCCATCGGACAAGGTCTCCTTGATAGAGCGTCTGCATTCCGATGGCTAGTTCCTACACGATGTTCCGTATCAAAGTCATATTCCTGCAGCCGCTCTATCCACCTTGCCACTTGCCCTTCAGGATTTCGAAACTGCAGTAACCATTTCAGTGCGGCATGGTCTGTTCTCAACAGGAATTTACGGCCGTATAAGTACTTATAAAAGTGCTCTACGGATTTGACGACGGCCAACAGCTCCTTCTTGTCACACAATAGTTCCTTTCTGGCCGCGACAAGACCTTGCTGAAATACCCAATAACTTTTTCTTGTCCGTCCTGCACTTGAGAAAGAACGCCTCCTATAGCTGTGTTACTGGCATCGGTATCCAACACAAACTTTCCCTCCATCCGCGGATAACTCAAAATTGGTGCTGTAACTAGTAGCCGTTTCAGTTGTTCAAATGCTCTGTGGCAGTCGTCATTCCAATCATATTCTTGTCCATCTTCGGTTAATTTTGTTAACGGTTTGGCAATGTTTGCAAACCCAAGTATAAAACGTCGGTAATATGTGCACAATCCTAGAAAACTGCGTAGTTGGTGTATATCTGCTGGTGTAGGCCACTCTTGTACCGTCTTTATTTTGTCAGGGTCAGCTCTTATTCCGGTCTCTGAGACGACATGTCCTAGGTATTTCACCTCTTTTCCAAATAGGTGGCCACTTCTTGGGGCTTAATGTAAGGTTTGCCCGCGTAATCTTTGGAATATCTCCTCTAGGTTCTTAAGATGTTCTTCAAAAGACCGGCCTAACACTATCACGTCGTCCAGGTACACCAGACATGTCTTCCAGGACAGTCCACGCAGTACCGACTCCATCAATCGTTCAAAAGTAGCAGGAGCATTGCATAATCCAAATGGCATGACCCTGAACTGCCATAATCCAGTTCAATTGTAAACGCAGTCTTTTCTTTATCGTTTGGCTCCAAGCCTACCTGCCAGTATCCGCTTTTCAAGTCCAAGGTCGAAAACCATTTAGATCCGGATAGAGTATCTAAGGTGTCATCAATTCTGGGCAAAGGGTAGCTGTCTTTTTTTGTCACATTATTAAGCCGCCGGTAGTCTACACAAAACCTTGTCGACCCGTCCTTTTTCTTGACAAGCACTACCGGGGATGCCCATGGACTATTCGAGGTTCAATCACTCCCTGTTCTTCCATATCGGTGATAATTTGCTCGGCTTCCTTACGTTTTGCCAAAGGAAGCCGCCTGGGTGTTGTCTTATCGGTTGCGCATCTCCAGTATTGATCTTGTGTTGCACAACATTCGTCCTTCCTTTCTCACTATCATCCAGTGCAAATACACCTCGATATCGTCCGACCAGTTCATTTACCTTGCCCAGTTGGTCGCCATTTAATCCTTGAGACGAGCGTATCAACATATCCAGCAATTTCTGTGAGCAACCGTTGGTTGGTTTATTTTTCGTGTCGTCCACACAACGTTTAATATGACATACTGGAATGCAACTTCCCACAATCATGCCTTTCTTCAGGGTCACTGTATGGGGATTAATGTTCAGCACCCTTACTGGTACTATATTTCGAGACTTTACCAGCGTTCTTCCAATCAGAAGTCCTCCTGACCCACTCCCGATTCAGTTGCTTCCATCATGCATACTTGTCCTTCCCGGAGCGTACCATCCGGGCATCCCATTACTATCATTTCTGCCTTCTCGGTATTTTCATATCGCAAATCATTCGAACTTGCATCGTCTGGTTACTCCTACCTTGAAATGGAATCTCATCATCATCTATCCGAAGCACATTTTCTTTCATGTTTACATGAAACCCATATTCTCTCATGAGATCCATTCCCAAGATCACTTCTTCTGTAATTTCAGCTACCAACACTCGATGATTAATTAATTTGTCCCCAATTGTCAACATAACGGCAGTCTCTCCGTGAGTACAAATTTTCTCACCACTTGCCGTTCGAAGACACACCGATACAGGTAGCATTTTTCCACGACCAACCAAATCTGGTCTCACAATAGTTTTGTCGCTCCTGTATCCACGAGTAATCGGACACCTCTACCATTAATTCTTCCATCGATATAAATGCTGTCCAGACTCCCCATCGACGATGCAGCACGGATGATAATCTCCGGGCACTACGTTGTGCTGTCGACGTTCGCCCCCTTACGTCGACTTGCTTTAGTTTTCCTGCTGCTCAACCGGTTGTTGTCTTTCAAGCTTTTCCACACGGTTGATTATTTCCTCTATGCTGTTCTGCGCTTGATCAGGTTCCTCTAAGGCAGACCGAACTTTGTGACTCATTCTGTGTGATGTCTGCTTAGCTGCTTCAAATTCAAGCGCATGAGCCAGTGCGTCATCTAACATCTTTGGCCGTGCTAATCTTAGCGCTTGCTGTATTTCGCCATCTTTAACGCCATCCACAAATGTTTGTACAGCCAGTTGTTCGAGGAAACTATCTGGTGCCGTTGGATATGCCAATCTAACTAATCTGGCGATGTCAGCTTCGAATTCTTGCAGGCTTTCACTTGTCTTTTGCGAGCGGTTCTTAACTTGTGCGTGGTAAACCTGTTGAAGGTGAGCGTCTCCATATCTCATCTCAAGCTTCGATGTTAAGAGGCCGTAATCATTCTGCTGGTGATCGGGAATCGTTTGTAAAATGTTAAGAGCTTCCCCCCGTAGGGCCACTATTAGAGATAGACTTCTCTTTGTTGCACCAACCGTTGGCTATTGCAGCAGCTTCAAATTGTTTCAAATATGTGGGCCAAGGTGTTTTACCATCGAATGTAGGTGGTTTTACTTTAAATTTAGACGGAATTGACTCGCTTCTTTCCGTGGTTCTTATTTCTGGAATGTTCTGATTAACAACTTGGCTTGGCAATTCAAGTGGCCGCGTTGTTAGTGAAATTACTTGTTCTTGCAGCCTCATCACATCTTCTTCCATTTTTATCAATTTACTGTCCAACTTTTGCTCAACTGTTTTACCTGTTCAGTGAAATCTTCTTTCAATGCAATGGAACTTTCCATTAATCTTCGTTCTAACGTGGCTGTATTTTCACTTAACTTTTCCTCTATTTTCTCAGCATTTTCACTAAGTGTCATTTCCATGCCGTATTTAAATTCTTTAAGGGTCGATTCAGTTCAACTGACTTCACTAAGTTTTCGTTTAGTGTCATTTCCAGTTTAGCCGACCTCTCCTCCATTTTCTCAGCATTTTCACTAAGTGTCAATTCTAGTTTAGCCGACCTTTCCTCCATACCGGATTTAAAATCCTTGAGGAAATTCATTAAAGTGTCTGCCTCCATTTTACTTTGATTTCTTGTCACTGGCATATACAAACTACTTAAATGTCTTTAGACTTGTGTTTTAAATTAATCACTATATACCCCACAAATGCCTGACACCAGTGTAACGCGCTACTACTACCGCGTTTCTTTAATTTAAAACAAGTAATAATAATGGTCTTTATTACTCACTGTTCACAAGTCTAATTAACAGTATATGCCTTATTTATAGATGTTTTCAGTCCACTTAACAATGAAGCACTATTACACTAATGAATTTACAAGCACTAATATCTTCTTAAACTAACTTCTTTACCCTGGGTCCAATAACCACACTAACACAACTATTTGTTTATACACTTCTATTTATTTATGTATACTGCAAGCTGCATGCACATTAGACACAGCATATCATTTATGTATATATTCTAAAAACTCAACTACGTTTACTTTACAACGATATAATTTATATTAGACATTCAAGAATAGACTAACTCTTACATTCATAAGCGGCCTTATATATACCCTGCATTAAGATATGACTCATTATCTAGAACTTTGTAGAAGGATTCTCGAATGCTGAAGAATACGCTGTGCCCCGGGCGTTTGTATGTTTGACGGGTTGCCTAATAGTGGATCGCAACAATATACTAGTTATATATTGTACTTTATACATTGGTATAAAAAAATTTAAGGCAGATTGAACACACTAGTCATTTTCAATAAGGTAGTCAAGTAGAACGATATGCATGCAAAGAAGAATAATCATAGTGTAGCGGGCTACTAATTTCACCAATTTAAAACAGTAGTAATAAAAGTCTTTATTACTCACTATTCATAAGTCCAATTAACAGTATATGCCTTATTTATAAATGTTTTCAGTCCAATTAACAATGAAGCACTATCCCACTAATGCTAATTACAAGCACTAATATATTCCTAAACTAAATTCTTAACCATAGGTCTATTAACAACACTAAACACTACTATTTATTTATTACACTTTTTGCTATTTATGTATTCTACAAGCTGTCTGAACAATAGACACGTTCACATAATATAAATTTATATTTACTAAAAGACTTTCAGAACGTAATGAACCACTAACTATAAACGAGATGATTTATATACATTTATATACATTCTGATATAGACTGACTCTTACATTTATTAACCGATTTTATATATACCCTACAATTAAATAGATGACTCATATTCTCCTGTTTGCTAGAACGTTCAGGAGTTCTGTAGGATATACCATCCGTTATGCAGCTGTGTGTTTGACGGGTTGCCTAACAGTAGTTCGTAACACTGCCCCCTCTTTAAAACCGTTACGTCCCGTAACTGTAAAAACACTTTGACGATTCGATGACAAATGACGGTATCGACAGCTATCTCCTCTGGTACATCCACCACGTCGTTGAAAATAACAGTAAACACTCTTTTCTTGGTCTTGGTAAGCAACCGGTTGATAGCAACAAACAAGGACCTGGACGTTAGTTCCCCTGGAAAATTACTTCTAGCATATTTGGGACTATTCTCCAATCTACGCGGTCCAGTCCACAGCCTAGCTTGGACACCGCTAGTCTCGTTACTTCATTTTCCATCATCTGAGTCTTAAGATTCAGCAAAGCCGCCCATAGATGTCCATAACTAGGTGTCTGCTCTGAAGAATTTTTGGTGACTAGATAATAAACATAACGATGTTTATCCTGAAGAACCAAAGCTTTTTCTACAGTTGGCTGCTGTTGTACTAATTTATCTACACACTTAAACTTTTGTTGGAAACAACAGCTATTCCCCTTCACATTTCCAGATCTTGACCTACGCAATGTGCAAGGGAATACTCTTCTGGTGCTCTAAACAGATCTTGCTGTTTTTCAACAACACCGCCAAATCTCGCCTTAGCGGAACCACCATACGCCGCCATAAAACTTTCAAAATCTACATTTGGCTCATGATTAATAACTCTTCGAACACCATTCTCGTTTCTCGAGTCTTCCTGGTTGTTGCCAGCGTAACATGTTAAACGGTCAAAGTGTACCACTTTCGGTTTACCACGGGGAGATCTTCTGATCCGGTACACTACATCATTAATCCTTTTCATCACTTCGTACGGGCCTTCCCCTTGTCTTTGTAATTTTAACGACAACCCACGTTTTCTTTGTGGATTATACAACCACACCAAATCTCCTGATTGATAACCACCTTCTTGTGCTCTCGTGTCTTATTGTGATTTCATTCTATCGCTTGCTGCCTGGATATTCTTTCGGACGTTTTCGTGAATGCTATTTGATCTTTCACGAAGCTTACTAACATAATCTTCACCTGCGATCTCTTTTCCAGGTTTAAATCCAAACTGAGGATCACATGGTAGCCGCAATTCATGTCCTAGCATTACGCAAGCGGGCGAATATCCTGTGCTGTAATGTACCGAAGATCGGTACGCCAGTAGGAACAAATGTAAGTATTGGTCCCAGTCTCGTTGATGTTCAGAGACAACTTTGTCCAGGTACTTTCCTAACGCCCTGTTCATTCTTTCAACCATTTCATCCTATTGGGGATGAAGTGGCGTGGTTCTAGTCTTCCTGATTCCAAGATGCTTGTAGACGTTTTGAAACAACGCTGATTCGAAGTTCCGACCTTGATCGGAGTGTAATTCCAACGGAACTCCAAAGCGACAAAACAACTCCTTAACTAGTTCATCTGCAACCGTCTCAGCTTTTTGGTTAGGTATAGCATACGTCTCCGGCCATTTGGTAAAATAATCCATTGCAACCAAGATGTATTTATTTCCTTTCTCTGATTCAGGAAACGGACCAGCTATATCAATGGCTACCCTCTCAAAAGGATTCCCCACGTTATACTGTTTCATTGGGGCTTTCCGTTTTGTGACCGGGCCATTTGCAGAGGCACACAATTCACATTTCCGGCACCACTCCTTCACATCTTCTTTGCAGTTCACCCAATAGAATCTTTTTCTCACACTTTCGAGAGTTCTTTTCACGCCAAAGTGCCCTTCGGAAATACCATCGTGCAAGTGCTGCAACACTTCTGGCACTCTACATCTCGGCACTATCACTTAAAGTCTCTCAGTGCCATCTTCAAATTTCAGGCGTCGTTTCAAGATTCTATTTTCCATCATCAAGGAGTCCCACTGTGCCCAGTATGCCTTCAGGCTCCTACTTAAAATACTAATTTCTTCCCAAGCTGGTCGTTGTCCTCTATTTTTCCACTCAATAATGCGTCCTAATTCGGCGTAATTTTCCTGGTCTTCTCGTATTCTTTCGGGTTGCCAAGTATCATCGGTTACCGTCATCCTATGGATGGCACTTATTTTCTCTTCCATCTTGGAGCAATGATTGCAGTCTACCGGATAAGGTCTCCTGCATCCCGATGGCTAGTTCCTACACGATGTTCTGTGTCAAAGTCATATTCCTGCATCCATTCTATCTACCTTGCAACTTGCCCTTCGGGATTTCAAAACTGCAGTAACCATTTTAGTGCAGCATGGTCTGTTCTCAACAGGAATTTACGGCCGTATAAGTACTAATAAAAGTCCTATACAGATTTGACGACGACCAACAGCTCCCTTCTTGTCACACAATAGTTCCTTTCTGGCCGCGACAAGACCTTACTGAAATATCCAATAACTTTTTCTTGTCCGTCCTGCACTTGAGAAAGAACGCTTCTTATAGCTGTGTTACTGACATCGGTATCCAGCACAAATTTCCCCTTCGTCCGTGGATAACTCAAAATTGGTGCTGTAACTAGTAGCCGTTTCAGTTGTTCAAATGCATTGTGGCAGTCGTCATTCCAATCATATTCTTGTCCATCTTTGGTTAATTTCGTTAACGGTTTGGCAATGTTTGCAAACCCAAGTATAAAACGTCGGTAATATGTGCACAATCCTAGAAAAGTGCGTAGTTGGTGTATATCTGCTGGTGTAGGCCACTCTTGTACCGTTTTTATTTTGTCAGGGTCAGCTGTTATTCCGGTCTCCGAAACGACATGTCCTAGGTATTTCACCTCTTTTTCAAATAGGTAACACTTCTTGGGGCTCAATGTAAGGTTTGCCCCGCGTAATCTTTGGAATATTTCCTCTAGGTTCTTAAGGTGTTCTTCAAAAGACCGGCCTAACACTATCATGTCGTCTAGGTACTCCAAACATGTTTTCCAGGACAGTCCACACAGTATCGACTCTATCAAGCATTCAAAAGTAGCAGTGGCATTGCATAATCCAAATGGCATGACCTCGAACTGCTATAATTCAGTTTCAATTGTAAACGCAGGTATTTTTATATCACAAATCATTCAAACTTGCATCGTCTGATTACTCGTTCCTTGAAATGGATTCACATCATCATCTATCCGAAGCACATTTTCTTTCATGTTCACATGAAACCCATATTCTCTCATGAGATCCATTCACAAGATCACTTCGTCTGTAATTTCAGCTACCAACACCCGATGATTAATTAGTTTGTCTCCAATTCCCAACGTTACGGCAGTTTCTCCGTGAGTAGAAATTTTTTCATCACTTGCCGTTCGAAAACATACTGATTCAGGTAGCACTTTTCCACAACCAACCAACTCTGGTATCACAATAGTCTTTGTCGCTCCTGTATCGACGAGTAATCGGACAACCTTACCATTCATTCTACCATCGATATAAATGCTGTCCAGACTTCCCATCAACGATGCAGCCCGGATGATAATCTCCGCTGCACTACGTTGTGCTGTCGACGTTCGCCCCCTTACATTGACCTGCTATAGCTCAACAGGTTGTTTCTTTGTTTGAGTACAGCGTCTCTGTATATGACCAACTTCACCGCAGCTCCAGAATCTCAGACGCCATCTCCGCGGTCGTCGTCTTTCTAGCCTGTCCGCCTTTTGCTTTTCAAACACACGATTGATTATTTCATCTATGCTGTTCTGCGATTGACCAGGTTCTTCTAAGGCAGACCTGTTTCGCCATAGATAAAAGGCATTGGGGACGCCTTGTTCCTCAGTACTTTCGACATCCTCTACAGAGAATTGTCTTCGGCTCAGAGTTCTTCTAGTCTGGCTTTCCAGGCCTCGTTTCGATGCCGCCGAACTGACAATCGCATTTTGGCGACCGATCGATTGTACCTGAATCATTCCACAAGATCCCAGGTTCTTTGGCACTGACGCCTGGCACGGTTCTTCTCTCGGATGAATTTGCGGTTGTGTAGAGGGAGGATGTTCCTCATATCAGCTACCGGTCTCATGGGAAGTGGCGCTACTGACCCAAGTGTGTATGCACTCCACGAGGCGGTTCATTTGCGCATCTAGCGCGCCAGTGATGGGATGTCGTTAGATATCCCTTCGACCGACATTGCTAGACGGGCGGCAGATGTCGACCCCGAAACCCTACGGATATCATTGGTGGCCGGGGCTCGCTCCTCTCCGAGATTGTGTAGTACGAGGTTGTAATCAGAACTGAAGTCGATGTCGGCCCGGATCTCGGTGTTTGGTGTCATTTGGTGGAGTATCGCGACGTCTAATACACCTGGCCTGTCTCTATTGCCGTAGTGAGTGGGTTCTGCTGGTCCTAAGACCTCGACCTCACGACTGTCAGCAAACTGTCGGAGTATGCGTCCATTGCAATTCGCTACCCGACTGTTTCAAGACGGATGTTCAGAGTTGAGGTCGTCTGCTAAAACCACAAATTCTCTCGTTCCAGATTGGTTTAATAAACTCAATTTTATATATATATACTGCGAGTGGTCAACTGTCAAACCTCAAAATGTAAATACTGGAAGGAGCGGTGTGTTCAGCGTAAGGATGCTACAGATAAGTAGCGGTAACAAAAACCGTTACGCAACTGTTCCCACTGCCGTACGCAACCAATGTTTATTACGGTACTATACAATCTTTGTTCAACAAGCTGTTTAAACCATTCATAATTAGTACTAATTACTTATGACAATTAACTTTAGGAGCCCATCGCAGTAGCGACCATCTTGAAGTCTATAAAGACACAAACATTTTTTTTCGCCTAGCGTATATGAAAATGAATCATATTTGCCCTACAAATGTGACTGAAAGTAAACCTTTGCGACCCTAGGGCCGCTAAACTCATAACAGCATAATTTTGTAGGTTTTTCACAATCTAGACACCTATGACTATCATTGAGATTCATTTATTGCGACTTTCATAATTAATATCAATTATTATAATAAATAAATACGTCAAATTATTGTTTTTATTATTATTATTAACCTTCTTTATTTTGTATTATTTTCCTATTTTTTTCTTTAATGCTAGGCGAAAAACAGTTGCGTGTCACACAGGCAAAACTGCATTAGCAGCCCTTAGCTATCAGCTGCCCTCGTTCGCTTCGCTCGCTCAAGCATCTAATAGCTGCGGGCTGCTAATGCTCACTTTCTGCCCTTGTGACACAATATACTATTTTGTTAAGCATCCAAATGAAAAACTGTTTTAGTAAAATATACTTATAAAATAATTGTCTATGTGGGAAAGTCAATTAAATTTTTTTACCAGCAAAAAACATATTTTTCTGCTTGAAATAGAGCGATTTAAAATAAACTAATAACTTTCCCAAATACGTGAATAATTCTTATGAATTTTCATCAAAATTGTGTACTAAAATTCACTTTATTAATCGAATAAATTCAAAATTAGTGTTTTTTGGAAGTACGGATATGTATTGTGGCGCCACAGGAATAGTACATACTTTTATGCCACAAATTATTAGCAAACAGAAACGGTTTGAATAAATACTAAAGTTCCATTTCAGTTAAGGATGTTGACCCCTGTAACATTAGTTATTAAAATAATAAATTTATGTCAAATCTTCTAAACTAAACTACCTCTTATCGTAAAATTCAAGCACACCCCCACCCATCCCAACCGGTTTATACTCGGTTCTCGGCGTTCAGTTTTGCAACCCTTCTCGGAAGCTCTTTCAATGCTGTTGTATTATGTCGCGCAATCCCTCATTATTTCGTGACGTTGTTGAGCGCGATCTTCTATTGTTTACTCCTTACTAAACGATACACCGCTACCAAGGTTTTTTTTGCGAGTTGGGCGTGCAGAATTCTTTAAATATATTTGTTCGCGTTTCTTCAATTAATGTTTTGTATGCGGAACGGAGTATCATTTTACTTTTTCGCGAGTGTTTCTATTTGAGTGGCCTCTTAGTAGTTTAATAATTCGTTCTTGAATGCGAGCTGCTTTTGCTACATTTTTGTTTAAATCTCTCTCAATTTTCTTTTTTATTACAGTAACGTGGGAAAATGACAATTTGCTCGTTTACACGTGTTCCGTCATCAATATCCCACATTATTAATTTGTGCTCAAAGAGTGAGACCTAGTCCGATTTTCAATTCCCAATTGCAAACTACCTCCAACATCCTGTGCGAGACTGCAGTGACATCAATAAAGTCGCTGCCGCTATGCCCCTCAAACATCGACGATTCGTTGTTGTTTAGCACGCTCAAATTCCATTCCGTTAACAAATCAGCGATCTGTGACCCCTGTCGCCTTATATTGGACTGTTCAATTATGGGGACTTGAAATTAAAATTTCCCAAATAATTATTTTTTAGTTTCTCCGTAGCATTTTTTCCAATTGGGTTAATAAATTTCCGATCTATGGGTTTTGCGTCACAAGTCGACTACAAGAGTACGCACTTAGAGCGTATGTAACAACCCGATTTTCAATCGCTTTGTTGAGCATAAATTTTATAATTATTTTTTATATAATGTTACGCTATTGCGTACCAATTCTTATAGTATTAATAGTTGACACAATTTAATTATCACTTGTATATTTCACGAATCGTGGTGGAATTATATGTACGTTTTACAAAGCCTGCATACACCGTGGTGGAATAACCTCATACAAGCGAATTCTTCTATATTTTAAAAAGCTTTCGTTATACATCTACGGTACCTGAGATCGCATAATATTTACAATACAATGTAGTGAGAGGGTTTAGTTTCTGGTATTTAAACATATGGTGCGGCCTATGGCCGCAGGACCGGACAATTCATTGGGGTTTTGCAGGAATGTGGTTGCAGATGTAAAGAAACAGCAATGATTCTTGGCTTTTTTTGGTGTGTGGTCTTTGGGGACAGACGTGTTTATGTGTGTGCTTAGAACACGTGAGTATTTATTTTGTTGGATGACATTTTTTTAATAATGCAAAGCAACCCTTTGCTATGAGTTTTATTTCGATTCTGCGTCTCTTTTGTAGCGTCTTATTAATTTGTAGGAAGGATTACTTTAATTCTACATAGACGCTACGACGGTGTGCTATTGCTTAGGGTTATTTAAAAGAAAATTCCTTTGCTTCAACTACCGGTCATTGGAACGTAATAAAGACGTGAACTAACCTTTGTTAATAGCTCAGTAAAGAAAGCTGTTTCGGATTTACGTGTCAAACTTTGTAGTGTTGTAAAGGTTAATTACTATAGACCAGTTGATACTGTTTACTTTTGCTCGCGGAAATGTATGTTCGTTCTACCTATAGACGCTAACGACGGGGTGCGGGAGCTGTTGTTGCGAGCTATAGGCCGGTCTGTTTTTGTGAATTATATTGACAGTAAATTACGTTTCGCGTGTTCCGGAAATAATCATTGAAGAGAGCATGCGGTATTAACCCATGGAATCCTTGATTTAATCTGTACATACGGATACCGTGTTGTAAAGACAGTAATGCATAGTTGTGTTTCACAGTGCTTTTGTTAATATAATTAAAGATCTTAAGTTAATCCTAGTTAGGCTAAAGATTAGGTATATGTGACGACGTGCGTCCCTAGATATCAATTAGGTTAGATAGAATTACGTTTATATTATGTCGGAATAGTGGGCCCTGTAGGCCCTATTTCATTCGAGTTCAAGACTGTTAATTTATTTGTGTATATATCTGCTTTTCCGGACAGTCGATGGTATAATAAAATGTTATTTCTTTTTTCTAAACTATGAAGTTTATTTCATGATTACTTTTATTAGGTATCAGTGCCTTTCCGCTGATTGGCGCCCATGTTTATTATAAATTGTTAATATATGTATCGATGATTTTTATCCATATCGCATATTTGGTAAGTACAAGCAAGGGTTTAGTTAAGAGTTTGAACCACGACCTACGCCGCTGAGTTTAGTCTGCCTGGCCTTAATTAACCGTCTTGACTGGTCTTTACAGGCCCTCGACGGACGGTTGATTAGGTATTTATTACACTAGCGCCTAACGCTTGGGGCTCGAATTTTGTATCGTTTTACGTTGCTCAATTTTTCAAACATAATTGTACTGACGCAGACACTTTTGAATTGTTGTGCTGAAGCATTTGCTTTTACTTGCCAAGTTGAATGTACATTATAATTTTTTTGTGGAGTTAACATATGCGTGTATTTTGAATTTATTGAACTGATATTATTATTGAAAATGTTTATAGTAGAGTCTTTAAAAGCTGACGAGCTGAGTCACGAATTATTAATTCGAAATTCAGATCCTTCTGATAAAACTGTTGATGTTAAAAGAAAATTATTACGTTCCAAACTTGCATTAGAAAAATGGATGTTTCAATTTTTCTAACTACGAAAAATTCAAATTAATCAAAAGACGAATTAAATTGTTTAGAACAAAAATTAATGAATTGGAATCCTTGCTTCATTCTTATAAAATTACTCCTAAGAAAAATGAATATTTACGGTTGCATACCAGACTTTCACACGTCTATCGAAGGTTAACATACACAACCTTCAATGAAGAATATTCTTCATTTCATTCACAAATATTTTCTCGTTGTATTAAGTCTATTGAAATGTTAGAGCAAGTCCATGAAGAACAAGAATTTAATTCTAACTTTACGTATTTTTCTTTAGGTGTTAATCGCGACTCTACTCATGTTCCTACCGGAAAAGACCTACCTTCTACGTCCAACGTTGTCACCCACACTGAGCCTTCAGTTGGTATTTCAACTAAGGACCTTAGTACCTTAATAGACTCGCTTAATAGAACTCGTTCAGCGGTTCCGATTTATAAATGGGGTCTCCAGTTTACGGGTGATCCGAAAAATATTTCTGTTTTATCTTTCATTCAACGTTGCAATGAGCTTCAGGTTGCTCGGAAGGTTTCTTCTGAAGATTTATTCGAAGGAGCCATTGACCTATTTTCTGATTCGGCTTTGGCTTGGTTTAGAGCCACCCGTTCCTCTGTTCATTCCTGGGATGAATTAATTTACAAACTTAAACAAGACTTTCTCCCGAGGACTACAATGAAAATTTATTGGCCGACATAAAGGCGCGAAAACAAAAATTGAAGAGTCCCCTATTGTTTATATTTCTACCATGGTAAATTTATTTGCTCAATTGGATGAAGCTATTGCAAACTCCGAACAACTGAAAATTATTAAAAGAAATTTGCAATCTTTTTATGCCACTCAATTGGCTTTGATTGAGGTTACGGACATTTCGCACCTAATCTCTTTATGTAAAACCTTGGAAGCTATTAAATTACGACATGCACCTGTCGAGGAGCTTCCCACTTCCAACAGATTGCCATTCAGTCCAAATCCTAGGGTCCTTGTTTCACCTACTACAAAAATATAGTAGCAAGAACTGATATTTCTAATTTCTCAAAACGAATACTGCCAAGTCTACTACAATTTGTTTCAACTGCAAAAATTAGGTCATTCATTTCATACCTGTGCCGAAAAGCGCGCATTATTTTGTTATTTGTGCGGACAACACGATGTTACTTCATTGGATTGTCCAAAATGCTCCCAGAAGTCAAAAAACTAGTTTCGAAGAGTCATTTCGTTAGCCGATGTACCTCTTCACCAAAATTTGCGCTGGCTGACAAAAGATTTGGCCCGATTGGCTTCAAAAGTCAAAAATTTTTACAAACTACTAAAATTTCTTCTAATTTCTATAATTCTGAAAGAGATTCCAGACCTCATATCGCTGTTAAAATTTTAACGATAATTTAGTTGCTCTATTGGATTCTGGCGCAACGACCACGATATTAGGGAAATCGGGAATATTTTTAATTGACAAATACGATTTAAAATTAAATCGTAACGATGAGTTTTCGTCACTCTCTACGGCTGATGGTACTTCACAGTCTATTCTTGGTAAGATTACTTTGCCACTTTGTGTTAATGGTCTCACTCATGAATTATCAATTTTGGTTTCTGATACAATTGAGAATGCCCTTACCCTTGGTGTAGATTTTTGCCAATTATTTGAAATTAAAGTAGATTTTTCTACAAAAGAATTTTTGCTTGTTCTTCTGAAATTGATACTTTTCATATGATTAAATGTGCTGATGAATTGGATGAAGGTCAAAAATCCGAATTGAATCGTATTATTTCTTTATTTAACTTACTTGATCGTCCAGAATTGGGTCGAACTGATAAAGTCACTCATACTATTATTACTGGCGATGTTATTCCAATTAAACAACGTTATTATCCTTTATCACCTGCCATGCTAGCACATGCAAATAAAGAGATTGATGAGATGCTGGCTCAAGGCATTATTAGCCCGAGTTCTAGTCCTTGGAATTCGCCGATGCTGTTGGTTAAGAAGAAGTCGGGAGAATTTCGTGTTTGCTTTGATGCAAAAAAATTGAATTCTGTAACAAAAAAAGATGCGTATCCTCTTCCATTTTTAAATGACATACTTGATAGGTTTTGCAATGCCAGGTACTTAACCTCTATTGATTTAAAGAAAGCTTTTGGCAAATACCTTTAGACGCGGCGAGTAGAGAAAGACTGCCTTTACAGTTCCTCGCCGAGGTTTATTCGAGTATAATGTAATGGCTATGGGTTTAACCAACGCGCCTAGTACACTTCAGCGGCTCATGGAGTCTATTTTGGCCATTCCTTGTCGCAAAATGTTTTTGTTTATTTAGATGATATTATTGTCGTATCGAGTACTTTTAAAGAACATATTGAAATTTTAGAGGAAGTTTACAAAAGACTTAGAGATGCGAATTTTACCATTAATCTTTCAAAATGTGAATTTTGTAAACCCAAGTTATTATATTTGGGTTATGTTGTTGATAAAGACGGTCTTCATACCGATCCTTCTAAGATAGATGCTATAGTCAATTTTCCGCTACCTAAGACAGCCACAGAAATTAAACGTTTTACTGGAATGTGTTCGTGGTATCGTCGATTCATCAATGATTTTTCCACAATTTTGGCTCCGATTAATGACCTATTAAAAGCAAAGGAAGTCTCAATCTATTACCTGGAATGAAGAAGCTCTTAAATCCTTTGCAAAATTAAAGCTTGTCTTGGCCAGGCTCCCATTTTGGCTAGCCCTGACTTTACTAAGCATTTCTACTTACAATGTGATGCGTCGAATTATGGTGTTGGAGTTGTGCTGACTCAAGGTGAGGGCGACAACGAAAAGGTAATTGCTTACGCATCTCGTGCTCTTAATAAGGCTGAGAAAATTACTCGGTGACAGAAAGGAATTGTTAGCTGTCATTTTGGCATTCAGAAATTTAGGCCTTACATAGAAGGCACACACTTCAAGGTTATTACCGATCATCATTCTTTGATCTGGCTTAATAGCCTAAAAGATCCTTCAGGTCGATTAGCGCGTTGGAGCGTTAAGCTTCAGCAGTTTGATTATGAGGTGATTCATAGGAAAGGTAAACTACATGTTGTACCTGATGCTCTTTCCAGAGCTCCTGTTGAAATTAATTCTTTAAAATTTTCTTCTGATGATATCGATGACTGGTACAAAAGATGCTATCAGAAATTTCTAATAAACCTGATTCTTATCCGGATTGGAGAGTTGAAGATGGAAAAATTTATAAATATATTTCTAATAATTTATCAATTGAATCAAATTTGGTGGAATGGAAACTAGTTGTTCCAAAGTCGAGTCGTAATGAGATTTTGCAAAAGTGTCACGATGACCCTACCTCGGCTCATTTAGGAGTTTTCAAAACTTTTCAAAGATTAAAGAGTTATATTATTGGCCCAAAATGAAGTCGGACATTTCTAAATATATTCGCAATTGTAAAATTTGTTGTGAAAGCAAATCTGCTCAATTTAATCATTATGGATTTATGGGCCAGGAAAAGCAGATCTCTTTCCCATTTCAATGCCTTTCTATCGATTTAGTTGGTCCTTTTCCTCGTTCAAAACAAGGAATACAGTTCTTTTAGTCATCAGTGATTGGTTTACCAAATTTACTCTAATCCACCCAATGCGCAATGCCTCTGCACAACGCATCTGTGAATATATTGAAAATTATGTGTTTTTGGTTTACGGGTTCCACAAATTTGTATGGTGGATAATGGTCCCCAATTTAAAAGCGTTTTGTTTTCAAAATTAATGAATACTTATAACGTTCAATCCGTTTGGTTTAACGCAAATTACCATCCGCAGGTAAATTTTGTCGAAAGAGTAAATAAAGTTATTGGAACAGCCATCCGTAGTTATATTAAAGACAGTCATAAGGAATGGGATGTTGAAATCCATAAAATAGGACACGCCCTCCGAAACGCTGTTCACGAATCAACAAAATTTTCACCATCATTTTTGGCTTTTGGCCGTACCGTTCCTATTTCTGGAGATTTTTTGGTCGGTTAAAGAATTTCAAAGAGGATGAGTTGTTTTAGAAAATCGAGAACAGTTAGTTCGAGACATGAATGAACTATCTCCAATTTTTCGGGAGGTAAAAGAAATCTTCATTTGGCGTATGAGCGCAATACCCGTTCATATAATCTAAGACGAAGACCTTTGAAGTTTAATGTTGGTGATATTGTTTGGAGAAAGAATTTTGTTCTGTCGGATGCTACTAAATCATTTAATAAAAATTAGCTCCTAAATATTTGGAAGCTAAGATAATTGAGGTTGTTGGTACTACGACTTACCGCTTAGCGACGGTGGATGATAAACCGTTGGGTATTTTTCATGTTAAAGATTTAAAGCCACATTAAATATTTTCCTATTACCTTTATTCCCAGTTCTCAGTTGTTAAGTTGAATTCAAGCTATTGGATTTAAGCCTTGTGCATTCACTAGTATTCACATTTTATTTCTGCCTTTGCTGGTGCAGAGGTTGTTGTGGACGTTGGTCCATACACTTATTTTTGGATTTCGCCTAGAAGTCTATTTTTTTGTATATTTTGTGGGTTATTGGATTTGAGTTTCGTTGGTGTTGGAACTGATCACTCCATTCACTTTCGCTTATTCAAACTCTGTAGTTGCAGTTTGGACTGCGCATTTTATTTAATGGAAGCTTGGCTTCTAAAGTAGATATTTGCCGATTATTAAGTTTTAATACTTAGGAACTTAGCTTCAAGAGTTGGATTTGTAACTATTGTTTCGATAGTTGCTGGAGCTAATAGTTTTCAAGTTACCTTTAATCACTTAAATGTGTGAAACATTTTAACTTGTTGGAGGTTGTAGCAAGTCATTTTGTTTTAGAGTTTCGATAATCGGTGTTAGGTGTAGAATCTAATATTGACTTGGCGAATTTAACGTATTTCAAGTTCAAAATGTGTTTAGTATGGTTTCCTTACGTTGAGAGGTTGAAGGGTTGAAATTTCTTCCCGCAATTTCAACTTTTGTGGGGGGGGTGTGTAACAACCCGATTTTCAATCGCTTTGTTGAGCATAAATTTTATAATTATTTTTTATATAATGTTACGCTATTGCGTACCAATTCTTATAGTATTAATAGTTGACACAATTTAATTATCACTTGTATATTTCACGAATCGTGGTGGAATTATATGTACGTTTTACAAAGCCTGCATACACCGTGGTGGAATAACCTCATACAAGCGAATTCTTCTATATTTTAAAAGCTTTCGTTATACATCTACGGTACCTGAGATCGCATAATATTTACAATACAATGTAGTGAGAGGGTTTAGTTTCTGGTATTTAAACATATGGTGCGGCCTATGGCCGCAGGACCGGACGAATTCATTGGGGTTTTGCAGGAATGTGGTTGCAGATGTAAAGAAACAGCAATGATTCTTGGCTTTTTGGTGTGTGGTCTTTGGGGACAGACGTGTTTATGTGTGCTTAGAACACGTGAGTATTTATTTTGTTGGATGACATTTTTTAATAATGCAAAGCAACCCTTTGCTATGAGTTTTATTTCGATTCTGCGTCTCTTTTGTAGCGTCTTATTAATTTGTAGGAAGGATTACTTTAATTCTACATAGACGCTACGACGGTGTGCTATTGCTTAGGGTTATTTAAAGAAAATTCCTTTGCTTCAACTACCGGTCATTGGAACGTAATAAAGACGTGAACTAACCTTTGTTAATAGCTCAGTAAAGAAAGCTTTTCAGATTTACGTGTCAAACTTTTGTAGTGTTGTAAAGGTTAATTATTATAGACCAGTTGATACTGTTTACTTTTGATCGCGGAAACGTATGTTCGTTCTACCTATAGTCGCTAAAGACGGGGTGCGGGAGCCGTGTTGCGAGCTATAGTCCGGTCTGTTTTTTGTGAATTATATTGACATTAAATTACGTTCGCGTGTTCCAAAAATAATCATTGAAGAGAGCATACGGTATTAACCCATGGAATCCTTGATTTAATCTGTACATACGGATACCGTGTTGTAAAGACAGTAATGCATAGTTGTGTTTCACAGTGCTTTTGTTAATATAATTAAAGATCTTAAGTTAATCCTAGTTAGGCTAAAGATTAGGTATATGTGACGACGTGCACGTCCCTAGATATCAATTAGGTTAGATAGAATTACGTTTATATTATGTCGGAATAGTGGGCCCTGTAGGCCCTATTTCATTCGAGTTCAAGACTGTTAATTTATTTGTGTATATATCTGCTTTTCCGGACAGTCGATGGTATAATAAAATGTTATTTCTTTTTTCTAAACTATGAAGTTTATTTCATGATTACTTTTATTAGGTATCAGTGCCTTTCCGCTGATTGGCGCCCATGTTTATTATAAATTGTTAATATATGTATCGATGATTTTTATCCATATCGCATATTTGGTAAGTACAAGCAAGGGTTTAGTTAAGAGTTTGAACCACGACCTACGCCGCTGAGTTTAGTCTGCCTGGCCTTAATTAACCGTCTTGACTGGTCTTTACAGGCCCTCGACGGACGGTTGATTAGGTATTTATTACACGTAAAAAGCATTTACTCCAGTTTTTATGTAGGCCGTCGAGGAGAGGTAAAATGGAGGTCCCGTGTGTGAATGTTGTCACGCACGTTAAAGATCCCTACCTTACTTGGAACAGCAAGGGTTCGGCAAACTTCCAAATTTTCCAGGTAAAAAAAAAACTCGTTTCCTGGCCAATGTAATACCTTCGGGTGGAGCATTGGAAAATCACATGTAAGGTCCCGAGTTCGAATCCCGACACGGTCTGTTCGAAAAATATTGTGCGAACATTTTTCCAAAAATACGCCCTCGTTCGGATGAGATGTAAAATGGAAGTACGATGTGTAAGTGTTGCCATGCACGTTAAAGATCCCAACCTTGCTTGAGTTTGCAAGAGTTTAGCAAAATTTAAAGTTTTCCAGATAAAAAAACCTCACTTCTTTATCAATGTAGTACCTTCGGGTGATCATTGGAAAATCAAATGTAGTGTTATACATGTGCGATTCCAGAATGAACCCGACATTAATTTTATTTTCTGCGAATAATTTAACGAAACTGCTAGTCGCCGCGTAACATTCCCTAAATTTAATTGAGCGCATTTAATCTTTCTGCTTACAAGGGATTGTTTGAGCTTTACAATCCATAGTCGGGCGTTGGGTGTGAATGTGTTCTTCAGTCGTTACATCGTTGGGCATCTACTCGACGTGGCGTCTTGGCCATATCGATTTTTACGCCACGGCTTATTCTGTCGTTTGCCCTTGCGCAAACCTCACAGCAGGGAACTGCCTTTATGCAATGCTTCAATTCATGCGCGGCCTCGGCATAGTAATCGCACCAATGTACCTTCTCCCTGCATTCCATTGATTTGTGACTGCACTCGTAGAACCTGTAACACTACGCCGTCGAGAAGTGGTTCCTGGTCTCTTAGCCACCTGAGGTTTATAGCTTCATCAAATATGCGCCTTCAAGGTGTAGACCTCACTTGGTTACATTAGAAAAAAATAAGAAATCTGAAGGACTTTGCTATGTGTATTTTTAAAGAAAATTATAAGTGTACTTCTTTGCAAACTAAAAGTTACATTGGGGGAATAAACCCGATAGAACTTTGCTAAGTGTGTATTTTTAAAGAAAATTAGAATTACACTTTTTTGCAAAATAAAAGATACATTAGAAAAAATGAAAACTCGAAGGAACTTTGCTAATTGTATATTTTTAAAGGACACTAGAAGTACACTTTTTTGCGAGCTACAAGTTATAAACAATGAACCGGCTGCAAAGCAGTTCTCCAAAGGCGACAGTTCTATATAGGACTGAAACCACTTCCAGCTATAGCAATTTCACTTCTTCAGTCTGTTACACTTTTGTTTAGTGTAAAATTTTCTATAATAGTGTTATAAGTATATTGTTAATTGGTTTTTACATCTATTATTAATTTTAAAGAAGCACTACAATAAAACATACTTGGCAAATCGCCACTCTGTTTATTATATCACTGTTATAAAATTAGAATTTCAAATTTTTTCTCTACAGAAAAGTTTTGATAAAAAGAGTAAAAAAAATAAATAAATAAATAAAAATCAGCTAACTAAATATCACCATCACATAACTCACAATTAGTTAGCGGTCTGGAATGTTGGTAACGATTCGTTGCTTAAGCCTTACCATAACATATTGCTGCGAGCTACTATTAAGCAACCCGTTAAACACACAAGCGCTGTAAGCACCGTATATTCTTCAGGAACCGAGAATTTTCTAGCAATTACTGGAGGATGAATCATCCTTTTAATTCAGGTTATAAATAAGACCGATGATGAAATACAGAGTTTAGTCTATATCAGAATGTCAAATATAAATTATATGGTGTAAAGTTAAATAGTTGAGCTTTTGAAAGTCCAAGAGTAAACATAAATGTTATATTATGTGAACGTGTCTAATGTACATGCGGCTTGTAGAATACATAAATAGACAAAAGTGTAATAAATAAATAGTTGTGTTAGTGTTGTTAATAGACCTATGGTTAAGAATTTAGTTTAAGAAGATATTAGTGCTTGTAAAGTCATTAGTGTGATAGTGCTTTATTGTTAATTGGACTGAAAACATCTATAAATAAGGCATATATTAGACTTGTGAACAGTGAGTAATAAATACTTTTGTTATTACTTGTTTTAAATTAGTAAAAACGCGGTAGTAGAATCCCGCTGCAATATAATTTAACACTTTTCCTTTTTTAGAGGAGATAACCAGGTAATATTTCATTTCCTTATAAATGGGAATCTTGTAAACATGTTGGAATTCTTTAACAACCATCAGGTTGCTAATATCTATATAGAGCCAGATAAATAAGAAAAAGATAGAAGAGTATAGGAAGACCTAGACCAAGCTATATTAGTCCAATTATTAGAAATTTAGGGTATGTAGAACTTTTTAGATTAGCACAGAATAGAAAAGAAGTTAGAGCTGCGTCAAATCGACCTTAAGTAAGGTCGAAAATAAAATGATGATGAGTATCTAAAATTTAAGTAGACGATGTACTAAGCTTTATATCCTTTATATCCTTTCCCAATATTTAGTCCTGTCTTGTTGGTCCTCACTCCAACCCCCGCTGTTGCAGCAGATGATTGGTAACCTACTGTGACGAGCTCTTTATGTTTACATTTAAAGAAACTACAGCAGTAAAGTGTATAAATATAACACATATTTACAAACTGGACGATTTATTATACAGTAATTAACCTTAAATGTTTAGATAATTGATCAATAAACTATAACCTACTAATAACCCACAACACTTCAAGAAACTTGTAGCAAATATACTTACAATATTGGCACTAATGTATTTAAAAATAACCTCTTGCAGCAATATAAATGATCCTTTTCAACTGGATAGAATATATAAATAAGTCACCCAAGTTATACTATTTTGTTAAATAAGTATGTGATTATACAACACTACCTCCACTATTAATGCTGCTGAAAGGGGTTCTACAGTATTAATTTTACAGCGTACGAATTATTACGTTACATGTCACAATATACACAAATGTTATATAATGCACGCAATTTCTAAATAGACGTCATTCGCGATGTCACACAGGTATTAACTACTTATGTAAATGTTTGTCAACTTAATATCCTACAATATTTATGTTACAGTTTTGATTTGAATAATAGCAATGTAGGACGTTACCAATAATCTAAAGCCAAATATGAAATGTTGACGTTTAAGTTTTGGGTTATATGTCATTCGTTGTTTAGTTGATGTCAACGACCTCTTAAATTTTTCTGTTTTTATACATTGATATTTGGCTGGTTTTTGCTTCAAGCAGTTCTTTTCAGAACTCATATTAGTATTAAACTGAACTCTAATCACCGAAGACGATAAACGAGATTCATTTAAACCTAGAACTAAGCTACTTGTTGCTAGTTTTATCACCTTTATAGGTTGTATGAAAATCGCTAGTATTCATTTTCCAGTTAAGTTTATAGTGCAACATGTAATTATTTTTAGATTTTTCATGTTTCTGTTCATACTTGATGGTAGAATTTAAAGCATAATGAGCTTTTTAGTGGTAGTAAACGATCCCTGAATACAGTTTTGCACAGTATTGTATTTAAATGGCTGAAAGATAAACCAAGAAGAGGTATAATGGAACTGCTAGCTGTGTTTATTCATATTTTTTCAGAGTTTATAATCAATCTAAATCTAGCAGTTTCTGATTACGCTTAAATTTTGCAACCTACCTGCCCTACGTCAAGTCCAAAGCAATGCAATTTTCACTGCAAACTAAGCAGTTATCAAAATTATGCAACTGCATTGCGCCACCAGCAGTTTCCGTGCCCTACTTTGAGTTCAAAGTAACGCTGTTTTTAGTAGGCGGACATACTTAGAGTTCCAAGTAACGCACTCTTCTAATCGATTGACCTACATCGAAGCCACAGTCACGTTGTGTTTAGTAAATTGATCTACTTACCAACGCAGTCACGTCATTTTTGGATTAATCTGCATTGAGTCCAAAGTCGCATAGCTTTTCGATTGACCTACAGTGAATTCAAAGTCGCATAGCTTTACTACTAGTATTCTAGATGGTCAATTGACTGGCAAAATGCGAATACGATATATCACACAACTGCTTTCTTTCGTGGTCCCGACCATAGATGGCGGCTACGTGGGGTAGTGGTATGTGTGTGACTACTACGCCCAAGGTCCCGGGCTCGAATCCCGACACGGTCCGCTTGAAAATGTTAGGCGAACATTTTTCACAAAAATACACCCTCGTTTGGATGAGAGGTAAAATGGAGGTCCAGTATGTGAGTGTTGTCGTGCACGTTAAAGTTCCTTACCTTGCTTGGTACAGTAAGGGTTCAGCAAAATTCCAAATTTTCCAGGTAAAAAAAAACTCGTTTCCTGGCCTTCGGGTGAAGCATTGGAAAATCACATGTAAGATCCCGACCTTAGATATTAATCCACAGTTCCGACTATGTAGATTCGTTAATCATAATTCGTTATCTAAAATTATAGGTATTTAATGTCTTGCAAAACAAGTTTATTAAACAGTAAATAATGTACAGATTATAAAATCAAAACAATTTAATGGAAGTTCAATATTAAACCAATGTAAAGTTATTACGTATTGTAGCGAGCTACTAGTAGGCAACCCATTAAACATACAAAACGCCGCAAGCACTGTTTATTCTCAAGGATACCAGAATTCTTTTAAAAATTACTGGAGGATGAGTCATCCTTTTTAATGCAGAGTATATATAGAACCGCTAATGAATGCAAGTGTTAGTCTATACTAGAATGTCTAACATATAAATTATATCTTTGTAAAGTAATAGTAGTTGAGCTTTTAGAAGTTCAAGAGTATACATAAATGTTATATGCTGTGTCTAACATACATGCAGCTTGTAGTATACATAAATGGACAAAGTGTATAAAAATAAATAGTTGTGTTAGTGTTGTTAATAGACCAATTCTAAAGAAGTTAGTTTATAAAGATATTAGTGCTTGTAAATTCATTAGTGTAATAGTGCTTCATTGTTAAGTGGACTGAAAACGTCTATAAATAAGGCATTGACTGTTAATTAGACTTGTGAACAGTGAGTAATAAAGACTCTTGTTATTACTTGTTTTAAATTAAAGAAACGCGGTAGCAGTAGCCCGCTTCACTGGTGTCAGGTGCGGGGCATATAGTAATTAATTTAAAACACAAGTCTAAAGACATTTAAAGTAGTTTATATATGCCAGTGACAAGAAGCCAAAGTAAGATGGACACAGAAACTTTAATGAATTTCCTTAAGGATTTTAAATCCGGTATGGAACAAAAATTAAGCGAAAATGCTGCGAAAATAGATAAAAAGCTTAGTGAAAATGCTGAGAAAATGGAGGAGAGGTAGGCTAAACTGGAAGTGACACTAAATGAAAACGTAGTAAGGTCAGTTGAACTGGAAACAAACCTTACCGAAAGGTTAAGTGAAAATGCTACGAAAATGGAGGAAAGGTTAAGTGAAAATGCTGCAAAAATGGAAGAAAAATTGAATGAAGAGACAGCCACGTTAGAACAAAGATTAATGGAGAGCTCCATTGCATTGAAAGAAGATGTCACTGAACAGGTAAAAACAGTTGAGCAAAAGTTGGACAGGAAACTGGTAAAAATGGAAGAAGATATGATGAGGCTGCAAGAACAAGTAATTTTACTAACAACGCGGCCACTTGAATTAGCAAACCAAGTTGTAAATCAGAGCATTCCAGAAATAACAACCATGGAAAGAAGTGAGTCAATACCGTCTAAATTTAAAGTGAAACCACCCACATTCGATGGTAAAACACCTTGGCCCACATATTTGAAACAACTTGAAGCTGCGGCAATAGCCAACGGTTGGTGCAACAAAGAGAAGGCTATCTCCTTAATAGTGGCCCTACGGGGGGAAGCTCTTAACATCTTACAAACGATTCCTGATCACCAGCAAAATGATTACGGCCTCTTAACATCGAAGCTTGAGATGAGATATGGATATGCTCACCTTGAACAGGTTTACCACGCACAAGTTAAGAACCACTCGCAAAAGACAAGTGAAACCCTGCATGAATTTGAAGTTGACATCGCCAGATTAGTTAGATTGGCATATCCAACGGCACTAGATAGTTTCCTCGAACAACTGGCTGTTCAAACATTTGTGGATGGCATTAAAGACAGCGCAATACAGCAAGCGCTAAGATTAACACGGCCAAAAATGTTAGATGACGCACAGGCTCATGCGCTTGAATTTGAAGCAGCTAAGCAGACGTCAAGCAGGATGAGTCACAAAGTTTGGTCTGGCTTAGAGGAATCTGGTCAAGCGCAGAACAGCATAGATGAAATAATCAACCGTGTGTTTGAAAAACGAAAGGCAGAAAGGCTGGAAAGACAACGAACGCAGATGCTGGAGCTGCGGTGAGATTGGTCATATACAGAAACACTGTACTCAACCAAAAAAACAACCGGTTGAGCAGCAGCAATATGACTTTGACACAGAACATCGTGTAGGAACTAGCCATCGGAATACAGACGCTATGCCAAGAAGACCTTTTCCGGTAGACCACAAGCATTGCTCCAAGATGAAAGAGAAAATAAGTGTCATCCATAGAATGACGGTAACCGATGATACTTGGCAACCCGAAAGAATACGAGAAGACCAGGAAAATGACGCCGAATTAGGACGCATTATTGAGTGGAAAAATAGAGGACAACGACCAGCTTGAGAAGAAATTAGTATTTTAAGTAGGAGCCTGAAGGCATACTGGGCACAGTGGGACTCCTTGATGATGGAAAATAGAATCTTGAAACGACGCCTGGAATTTGAAGATGGCACTGAGAGACTTTAAGTGATAGTGCCGAGATGTAGAGTGCCAGGAGTGTTGCAGCACTTGCACGATGGTATTTCCAGAGGGCACTTTGGCGTGAAAAGAACTCTCGAAAGAGTGAGAGAAAGATTCTATTGAGTGAACTGCAAAGATGATGTGAAGGAGTGGTGCCGGAAATGAGAATTGTGTGCCTCTGCAAATGGCCCGGTCACAAAACGAAAAGCCCCAATGAGACAGTATAACGTAGGGAATCCTTTTGAGAGGGTAGCAATTGATATAGCTGGTCCGTTTCCTGAATCAGAGAAAGGAAATAAAAACATCTTGGTTGCAATGGATTATTTTACCAAATGGCCGGAGGCATATGCTATACCTAACCAAGAAGCCGAGACGGTTGCAGATGTACTAGTGAAGGAGTTGTTTTGTCGCTTTGGAGTTCCGTTGGAATTACACTTCGATCAAGGTCGGAACTTTGAATCAGCATTGTTTCAAAATGTCTGCAAGCACCTTGGAATCAGGAACACTAGAACCACGCCACTTCATCCCCAATCGGATGGAATGGTTGACAGAATGTACAGGGCGTTAGGAAAGTACCTGGCCAAAGTTGTCTCTGAACATCAACGAGACTGGGACCAATACTTACATTTGTTCCTACTGGCGTACCGATCTTCGGCACATGACAGCACAGGATACTCGCCCGCTTGCGTAATGCTAGGACATGAATTGCGGCTACCATGTGATCCTCAGTTTGGATTTAAACCTGGAGAAGAGATCGCAGGTGAAGATTACGTTAGTAAGCTTCGTGAAAGACCAAATAGCATTCACGAAAACGTCCGAAAGAATATCCAGGCAGCAAGCGATCGAATGAAATCACAATATGACACGAGAGCACAAGAAGGTGGTTATCAACCTGGAGATTTGGTGTGGTTGTATAAACCACAAACAAAACGTGGGTTGTCGCCAAAATTACAAAGACAATGGGAAGGCCCGTACGAAGTGATGAAAAGGATTAATGATGTAGTGTACCGGATCAGAAGATCTCCCCGTGCTAAACCGAAAGTGGTACACTTTGATCGTTTAACATCCTACGCTGGCAACAACCAAGAAAACTCGAATGATGAGAATGGTGTTCGACAAGTTATTAATCATGAGCCAAATGTAGATTTTGAAAGCTTTATGGCGGCGTATGGTGGTTCCGCTAAGGCGAGATTTGGCGTTGTTGAAAAACAGCAAGATCTGTTTAGAGCACCGGAGGAGTTTTCCCTTGCACATTGCGTAGCTCAAGATTTGGCAATGTCAAGAAGAATAGCTGTTGTTTTCAAGAAAAAGTTTGGAAGTGTGGACGAATTAGTACAACAGCAGCCAACTGTAGGAAAAGCTTTGGTTCTTCAAGATAAAAATCGTTATGTTTACTATCTGGTTGAAGCCTTTTCTTTTAAATTCCGATTTTAGTTTAACGAGAAATTCCGATAATTAGAAATGGAGCCCACGGCAAATTAAGATGGAAGGTGGCTCTAAGTTGAGGAAATCTCAAAGGCAAAGCGGCTAGTCGAACTATATGCTCTGGGTAGAGAATGAGCTGTGGGTCGGGGTGTAATTGCAACCACTAATAATAAAAATAAGGCGCCACCGTATTTTTTTATACTGAGAAGACCTAATACAAGTCCCTTGTACAAGGCTAATGCGGAAACCTTTTTTCTATAACCGCTATATAATTTCAAAGACCACCTAATCTTTGAAGTTTCTTACCTTATGGCTCGACCTTGACCTTAGCAATCCTCCATTGCACCTGTGAACAAATTAAACAAAGAAAAGCACTGTTTGTGCATTCAAACTCAAAAATAATTAAATATAATCAGAATCGACTTTCATTCCTCTTATATAAAAGATAGTCTTTAGTCCGAAAATAAGAATCTATTCTTTTTGGTATCCAATAAGGTAATTTTTTACAAAAAATATGTCTTCCTTTGTAAGTTAATTTAAATTAGGAAGAGTTAATTACAATGGTACTGAATATATCCGTACCAATTACTATTTAATGAAGTTTATATAACAAATTGACAAAGCATAAAATTGCTTATTTATAGAAAGAGTTAATTATGGTAAATTTACCTTAATTTCACAGTAAATAATTACAGATAATTGTTCATAAAATATCAAATGTAAAAATTTAATTTCTAAAGGTTCAAAGTTAGAAGAATTTACTTTATCTAATTAGTAGTGACATCTTCTGATGTTTCATTGAGTTAATAAAAGAATTTGTAGGAACAAATTACAGATTCATATCGTATAACTACGAAAAATATAATTGAGGTCTGTCCTTGACCTGTTCAAAGTTAACACAAGTCAGTTAAAATAAATTTTATCTCGTTACTACGTCGACAGTTCAAACAACATACGAACATAATTTTTTGTACATACCAGAACTCCAAATTGCACCTAAATACTTGCTTGAAAGCTGACGTATGTATTAACAACGGAAAATTCCATTCCAAACAAACAGCTGCGCTGCATACTGAAAAACACGTCACTTGGCTTCCATTATCTGCGTTTCAATTTACAGATGTTCCAGGCGTAATTCACACCATAAGAAAGCAAATGTTGTTTGTAATTAACTTGAATAAATTATATATGTGATTCCATATTATACAAGAATAGAATTGTTTTCATTTAATTTTCGTATGAATAACCATTCAGAAAAGTTGCTTATTTATAAATTACGTTGCAATATATTTTAAAATAAATTATTCCCAAAGTTACATGTTCCTAATGGTCTTTTTAACAAAAACTTCATCGTTCTTCACGACTGGTTTCAACAAAAAAATGGACCATCCAAAACAATTTATGAAGATAGCATACACGTGCAATCTTCCATCGTGCACGCTTCCAACAGCAAAAATCAATGACGGACATCGCTCCTAAGAACAACTTTCGACCTGCTTGAACCCCAGCTGTGTTAGAAGTGCCGGTCGAGCTTGTTGCTGCCCAGTAACAAAGTTACACTGCAGTTATTGAGTAGAGGGGGCTTTAAGAAGGATACCAAACAAAAGTTTTTATATTGTCTCCGTAGAATTTAACTTTTAACATGAACTAAATACTAGTTCTTTATTGGACAATAGATGTTATTAAATTAAGTGGATTGGATAACATTATAATGTATTATATTATTTAACATTTAATAAAAGGATTGATTATACAGATATATATATTAGGTGGAAAATAAAATTGCTACATGGTCACCAAAAATTCTTTATGGCAGAGACCTAGTTATGGACATCTATGGGAGGCTTTGCTAAATCTTAAGGCGCAGATGATGGAAAATGGAGTAACGAGACTAGAGGCGCCCAAGCTAGGCTGCGGACTGAATCGCTTAGATTGGAGGATAGTCCGAAATATGCTAGAAGTATTTTTCCAGGGAACCAACGTCCAAGTTCTTGTTTGTTGTTATCAACCGGTTGCCTACCAAGACCACGTAAAGAGTGTTGACTGTTACTTCCAACGACTTGGTGGATGCACCAGAGAAGATAGCTGCCGATACCGTCATCAGTCATCGAATTGGCGTCAAAATGTATTTACAGTTACGAGACGTAACGGTTTTAAAGAGGGGGCAGTGTAGCGAGCTACTAGTAGGCAACCCATCAAACACACAAACGCCACAAGCACTGTTTATTCTCAAGGATTCCAGAATTCTTCTAGAAGTTACTGGAGGATGAGTCATCCTTTTTAATCCAGAGTATATATAAGACCGCTAATGAATGCAAGAGTTAGTCTATACTAGAATGTCTAATATAAATTATATCGTTGTAAAGTAATAGTAGTTGAGCTTTTGGAAGTTCAAGAGTATACATAAATGTTATATGCTGTGTCTAACGTATATGTAGCTTGTAGTATACATAAATGGACAAAGTGTATAATAAATAAATAATTGTGTTAGTGTTGTTAATGGACCAATCTTTAAGAAGTTAGTTTAAGAAGATATTAGTGTTTGTAAATTTATTAGTGTAATAGTGCTTCATTGTTAATTGTACTGAAAACATCTATAAATAAGGCATATACTGTTAATTAGACTTGTGAACAATGAGTAATAAAGACTCTTGTTATTACTTGTTTTAAATTAAAGAAACGGGGTAGCAGTAGCCCGCTTCAGTATACATAATGATGACATGCATTGAAAATTATTTTACATGACGCTAAAAGATATGTTTAGGCCATTGGTTCAAACTATTTTCATAAAATAGTTTGTAGTTTATTTGGAGAGACTTTTATACTGGTTTGATTTTTATACTTGATTTAAATCAAATACCTACAACTTAAACATTGACAATCCGTAGTAAATTATTAACCCCTCTATCGACCTTATTGAAAACGTCAATTCTTTAAAACAGTTCAGTCATAAGCTACTCATCTTTACTTTATTTAGGCGGTTTGTAATTCTCCGAATTAAATATCAAATTTTACATACTTGAATCGCGTTAACATTAAATATCGCTCACAGACAAATACTCGTTATGTAATAATGCCATTTTTCTCACGACTATCTACTAAAGCGATTCTTACGCATTTAAGAATATTTTAATAATAGTACTCATTATTCTTTAAGTGTGTATGAATTCATAATCCAACACCTTTAACCAATCATGAACATCCAAGTCGTGGATTATGATCATAATCCAACACCTCTGACCAATCAGTACAAACCTTGGTTTTTCATAATCCGCGAAGAATAATTTTCGTAACATGCAAAGTAGACTGTTTTATGTTGACAACTAAATTTTTGCTTGTCAGTGTTAGCGATATTAGTTAAAACGATTAGAAGATATCTGATAATGAAGATTTGTGTAGTCGTGGAAAAATTATAGTATTCTACTCGCGAGTTATGACCGTTCGGATTACGCCACTCGCCCTAACGGGCTCGCGGCGCAAGCCTTTGGATTGAGTAATGGCTGTCATAAGTCGCTCGTTGAATAGTATACTATTATATAACAATAAGGGGAGTAATAGAGTTAATGTAGCAATATTCAAACAAATTTTGTGCAAAAACTAGAAGTACAGTATCAGTTTTAGTATGTTTATTTAATAATATTAAATATACGTTCGTTTTATTTTCAGATTGATACAGGTGCCCACTTTTTAAAGAAATATAATCATTGAAAGTGAATTGCTGAATTATACTTGATTGGTCAATTAGTTTTACTTGTGTGAATCTGTAATGCTTGATCTAGTTCAGTATTAAACATTATAACCTAAAAATATTTGCCGCTTTATTTACGATTCTTGTTTATATTTATGCCACTTTAATTTGCTCAGAATACAGAATTATATTTTGATTAATAACATTTTTTTCTCAAGAAAACGTATTTTAACTGTTTTTAATATGAAGCGGAGAAATAAAACAACAAAGCCCGCTGATAACACATCTAAAAAAATTAAAGAAACAAGTGATATTACTGATAATCCTGATACAAATGTAATTACTTTTGAGTCTGACACTCAGACAACTGAAACTGCTACAGATTTAACCCGTTTTAAATTAGCGTCTAAACAACAAATGAAAAGGGAACACTTAACTGTCGAATTCGAAAAACAATCTCCAATTGTAAACACAAAAGGCATAAAAGATGATAAACCTCCAAATTGGGAAGCAGTATTGCAGAATATTAGAGAAATGAGAAAGGATTTTAGTGCCCCGGTGGATACAATGGGTTGTGATCAATGTCCTGATGAAAATGCTTCGCCTGAAGTAAGTCATTTATAACTGTTTTCCTATTTATACATAATAAATATTTTAAGGATAAACGATTTCAAGCACTGTTATCATTAATGTTGAGCAGTCAAACCAAGGATCAGGTTACGCATGCAGCCATGTTACGGTTACGCAAACATGGATGTACTCTAACAAATATTTTAAATACAAATGAATCTAAATTAAGTGAACTTATATATCCTGTTAGTTTTTATAAGGTTTGTATAATAGTTTTACATAATATTTCTATATATTTATAAATAATAGACAAAAACAAAGAACATAAAGAAGACAGCTGAGATGATACAAGATGTTTTTAAATCTGATATACCTAAAACTGTAGAAGATCTGTGTAAATTACCTGGTGTTGGCCCAAAAATGGCTCATTTATGTATGAAAACAGCTTGGGGACAAGTTACAGGAATAGGTAGGTGTTCTCACATTATATTACAAATTAGAGTTATCATACGTCCTGGTGTACCTGAATCGTCCCAATTTTAGTTTGCTTTTTCGCTTTTAAATTGTACTGATGCCAATTTGTTTCTATTTACTAAATAAGGATCAATTTTTAACAACAAATGCTTTTCCTGATGTAACATCACATTCAAATGTAAATTAAAAATTTTTTTACAGTAAGAAATTATTTAATCGCATTGTATCGTCATTGGTAATATGACCGTGCCCTAATTAGACAATCTTGCTAACAGTTCCAACACAAGCTAACATGTTGCTTGCTTATAGTGCTGTGATTAAGCAGTAATTAGAGTGTTGAAAAGAAAATATGAGTGTTGGTGTTGTGTCTGTTAGTGTTTTAATAAATATAAATATGCATGGCCTCCGGAAGTGCGTTATGAAATGTTGTTATGAAACTGAAGTTGTTGGTTTTTGAGTACTGTCATATAGTTTTTACTTGTTATATATAATCTTAAAAATAGTTACATGTTTAAATAAAGAATACAAAAGTGGTATCAGAAATGGGATTTAATCATACACAATGACCAAAGTATCACCCGACCTCCTGCGAACACTCTCAAACATGATCATTAACGCAATTCAGGGAGCAGCAGCTAACACCGTAGCAGCAACGATAGCAAACAATACGAACGGCAACTCATCGAGCACATCAACAAAAGTCACAACTTTTTCCATTAACGAATATCGACCCACAGTGGAATCAACAGTAGAAGATTATTTCAAAAGTTTTGATTGGGCCCTACAATTGGCAAAGATTGCATACGAGGACTACACTTTGAATTACCTAGTCAGTCCCCACACTCCTAAAGAGCTTTCGTACATAGAGATCAAGAATACCCTTATCGAGCATTTTGTTTGAAGCAGAAATAAGTGCACTGAAAGTATCAAATTTTGACAAATAACACGGCCAGAAAACGAAAAATTGCACAATTTGCTTTCTGTTTGAGGCAAGGTGCTGTTCATTGCATATAGTAAATATTTAGATAGAATGCTTGTCGAACAATTGCTGCATGGACTTTGATCTTGTGAAATGTGCGATGAAGTAGTCGTGAGAAACCCCACCAGTTTTACAGCAGCTTATAAGATCGTTCATGAGCTCGAAGCAACTCACCAGACAGCAACCAAAGTGAAAAGTTCTACTGCTACATCGTGCTTAGAGCCCGTTAACAAATTAGGATACACCGCACCCAAGACCAGACGTGATCCAAAACCGTCACCCACAAATCCATTCCCGAATAGCCGAACACCACAACGTAGAACACAAGGGGCGCCACTGCACGAGAATGACCACAATCAACCCATTTATAATGGCTGCGACGGTTTACATTCATGCAGTCAGTGTTTTTTCTTTGACAAGCGCTGTAGAACATGTGAAAAGATTGGTCATATAAGTAAGGTCTATAAGTCAAGATCGTAACAAATGATTTCACAAATACCAAGCACGGAGCATCCCGTTGATGATATTGATCAAGAAAACATTGATTCAGTCGCCTATTTCAAAAGAATCAACACAGTTGGGGGCTCCAAATTGGCCGACTATTGCATGATTAAAGTTCTAATTGACAGACAAAGTGTGGAAATTGAGTTTGACACTGGTGCACCTTGGGCAATAATCAGCGAAAACACCCTGCAATCTATTAAACCACAATTTTCATTGCTGAGAGTCGATAGACAAATTGCATGCTGCACCAGTCACAGAATCAGCTGCCTTGGCCGACTCCCCGTACAGGCAAGAATCGAAAACAAAACACAAAGACTTAACCTGTATGTCGTTGAAGAGGACTTTGATGGTTTACTTGGCCGAGAATGGATCGCACATTTTATTTCTGAAATTAACTTCCTTAAACTTTTTCCGGAACCCAAACAAGTTTGGGCAATATCAACCACAACACCGAAGCAAGTCCGGTTTTTGCAAAAGCTAGAGAAATCCACGACACATATGCAGAAAAGATTGAGGCAAAATTAGCAGCAGGACATTACAAGAAAGTCGATTACTCAAAATGGTCATCGACAACGCATGTAGTGGTAAAGAACAATGGAAAACTATGCATTACAGGCAATTACAAACCCACACTTAACCCTCGGATGATACTTGACGAATATTCAATCACAAAAATTGAGCACATTTTCAACCAGATGAAAGGAAGCAAATTCTTTTGTCACTTAGACATCAAAGACGCATACTAGCATCTCCCAGTAGACGAAGAATTTGCTGAAGCACTAACCCTTAACTTGCCAACACATGGACTAATCCGGCCCACATGAGCAATCTACGGTGCAGCAAACATTCCCGCAATTTGGCAGTGACGTTTAGAAACACTGCTACAATACCTTCCAAATATTAAATTTTTTTTGATGACATTGTTATATGCAGAAACATTTGAATGTCTATTGGAAACAATGGATCTGGTCCTAGAATGGATCAACACCCACGGACTTCGTCTTAACTGGAAAAAATGCATATTTGGAACACGTCAATAGAGTTTTTGGGTCACAAAATTGACGCTCGAGGTATTCACAAATCAGACAAGCATATTCAAGCCATTTGTGATACACCTAAACCAACTTCGCCAAGGGATATGCAGCTCTTTCTACGTAAAGCCACTTATTACAGTTTATTTATTCCAGAGTTATCCACATGAAACCGACCATTGTGAAAGATGCTGCTTAAAGATCAAGACACAAGAAGCGGACAGAGCATATGTGGACATAAAAAATGTGATGATCTCTCCCCAAGTACTTATGCAGCATGATCCAGTTCTCTCTCTCATCCTAGCAACGGATGCCAACAAAATAGGACTTGGTGCTGTGTTGTCACACTAACTCAAGTACGGCCGAGAATGACCAATCGCTGATGCGGGCCGGACAATGAACTCAGCAGAACAAAAATATCCACAAATAGATAAAGAAGAACTGGCTGTAATATGGGCAGTACAAAAAATTTTCTTTTATCTATATGCCAGACACTTTACACTATCCATTGATAATAAACCACTATCACAGATCTCTTACATCCAGAAAAGTCACTACCTGTGTTGTGCATCAGCCACATGGCGAATTATGCAGGTTATCTGGTACATATCAACTACGACGTGAAATACAAACCAACGGCACTAAACGCAAATGCCGATTATTGCTCCCGGACACCACTACCTGAGAAGATCAACAATCTCCGAGAAGGGGAAGAAGACATACATTTGGATGAATTCGATTATTTTATCATACGACAAATCCAACAGCTTCCGATCTGTGTGGAATACATTGCCCAAGAAACTGTTAGAGACCACGACCTCGGTAAAATTGTCCGCTTATTAAAATCAGATCAAAACCTTGCACGTGCCAGATATAAAGCACCGGAACTAGAGTATAAATTATACTCAAGCTGCCTAATTTTCGAACACCATGTTATTGTCCAACCTAAGTGCGCTAAGCGGTTCCAAAGGATCTACACGCAGCACATTTGGGCATTGTGAAAATGAAAGAGATAACTCGTTCTTTCATGTACTGGCCTAGAATTGACACAGATATTGAATGCATTGCTAAATGCTGCAATGACTGCAGACACACGCATTTGCCACTGAAGTTCTGTGACCATCATTGGGAATACCCACATGGACTTTGAGAACGAGTTCATATCGATTACATGGGACCCTTTGCTGGAAGATGGTTGCTGAACATCTCCGACGCTAATAGCATATGGCCTGAAGCGAAGATTACAAACAACATGACAGCGGCAGCCATGATAGCAATTCTCGACAACGTTTTTACGACCTACGGAGTCTCTATCACCTTTGTTTCGGATAATCGTACTCAATTTACCTCCGCCGAATTCAGTGCCTAGAATAATGGGAATATTTGGCTTGGCTAAAACTTCCAAACATCCTTGAATGTTATGTTCTTGTTAATATACTGCCTTTTTCTGCTCGAATATCAGGGCTATTTAAAGGACCACCACAAGCCTTTCACTATAGGAATTAAACCGTGTTAAGTTATTTTGAACTTTTTAACGATTGGTTCTACAAGTTTTTGGAAACTTCACGTACTGAGATCTTTAAGACATGTTTACACTTCAGCAAATTTGTCGGAAGTGAGCGGTAAATCACATCCTCAGGCAACATGGGTCATGATCTCGCCAACAATTGGAAAGGGATCCCTTTCCACTTAATACTTTTTCTTGCTATCATCTGACTACTTATTCAGATCTCCCTCCTTTAAATTTTGTGCATATAAACTTAGAAATTTATTACCAATTTTAATATGTGGACATAATAATCTAACGTGTTACCAAGGAATATTCACATAAGCAGCAAAATAATTGATTAGTAAAATACTTTGAGATTTACAACAACGTTAACTGACACATGAACTATTAATTGAAATTAAACTTGAATAAGTATAAAATAGTTTGTTCTAAAAAATCATAATATCAACACTGCTTAGATACCGACTTTATCAGTGATAAATATTTTTCATAAAATAAGTAACAAAAACCTAATATTTTGAATTTTTCCAATCTTTAGTGAACTGCTGACGCCTTGGCAAAACCAAAAAACTACTTTGGTGCAGTGTTGTGATTTAAATCATGATCTAAATCAAGTGATTTTTTAAAAGTCATTGATTTAAATCATTTTTATTTTTATACTTATTCATTTTATTTTAAGTTAATATAAGTTTAATTCGTGTTTTCTGTTTTTTACATGAATTTTCGATTAAAATAAATATTGGACACTTCGGCCACAATAAAATTTCTGCTAGAAGTAGAAAATTAAGTACATTTTTTTCTTTTATTTAAATTTTAAAGTATATATTAAGATCATAGAAATAACAATAGTAAATATAATAATAGATAAATTAAAACAAACATAAATTGTTTATTGTTGTTAACAGACACGTAAAAGAAGAAAAATTCTAAGAAGAAGCTATTGCACACAAAAAATTTTTTACTATATGTAAATACTTTGATATATCAGATATCTCTATTTGCAATAATCACCGCTGCAGAGGAATCATTTTGGTCAATAGCTCTTCGGTGAACATAATTTTTTAAAGGGTTCTGATTATGCCAGAGGTTTTAAAATTAACGATAATATACCAGTATCTCTCTCTCTATTTCTCTCTCTCTCTCTCTCTATATATATATATATATATATATATATATCCCCAACCCCGATAACCACTTCCTAAATATATATATAAATAAATATATGTATATATATATATATATATATATATATATAATATATGAGCAAATTAGCTATGCACCAAATTCCCCTATAATTTCCTTTCTTTAATTAATAATTTACTAACTTCTCTATTGGGTCTTTAAATCTGCGCCTCGACCAATGAAACTCTTATCTCAGGTTAATTTTGTGAATAAATCTATATCTGCATACAGGGTGAGTTCTGAACTATATACAGATGTACGTGACACTGTCAGTCAATTGACCTCTAGTTAATTCTACATAAGCAATTTCTAAATGTGACAGTGTAAACAATTACTTGAAAAATACGCACAGTAAAACAGTTTATATTAGTTAATAAATTAAGATTTCCATCGAGTATAACGGGTTAAGTGTTCAAAATATGACACTGATAAACTAATACCTGAATTCCAATGAAACGTCTTGCTTCTGAACAATGAAGCTCCACTGCTTACAGCTACGACTCGAAACAGGTGCGGGTTCCTAATACATGAAGATCAGTACGTTTTAAAATTTTGAATTACAGAATTTACGCTTTTTATTTTAGGGTTTAGGGTACGCCGTTGGTCTTATCAGGAATCTTAGCTCCGTGAAATCAACACCGTGCTCGACACCGAAGGTTCAGCAATCCCAGCGTTTCTGATAGCACCACTTCGAAACTCGTCTGTCTTCACAAAAAACTCCCAGAAATAAAATGGTCAATAGTAAGACAATGACAAGGACTCTTGCATTTATCACTTTTTAATATCAACAGTTCCTTTATACTTTGAATATCACAGATACATTTTTAACATACGTTGAATTTTATGTTGGAGATTACAATAAAAGGTATACAATTCGTAAAATGTTACAAAAAAGATTATACTTTTAGTTCTATATTTTGTAAAGCCCTTTTTTTCACAGTCTTTGTTTTTTCAAATTCAGTTTTCTTCTTATTTATTTTATCTCCCTGGAGATCTCTCTCAAAACATTAAACCAGCCTACTCTTTACAATTCTCCCCCAACTAACATTCTATGATCCATTCTTTTAATGTCAGATCTTATTGCTCTTGTCAAATTCTAATTTGGAGTAAACTAATACACAAATGTCATTGGCCGAAAATTTATAAATTTTTATTGATGTTTTAATATTTTAATCCTACCAACATGTGCTAAATAATTTCTATTTAGATGAGTTGGATGTCTACAAAGTTGCAAGAAGTGAAATTCAATGATATAATGGACTTACAACTATATACTGACAAGTAAATAATATTTCTACATCTTATAACTAACTTAAATCTAATAAAAACATGCTAATTGACTTTAATTTGTTAGGCTTTACGTACATATTTAAATGAAAGTGAAAGTTTAACATCTTATACCTAACTTACATCTAATGAAAACGTACTAAGTCACTTCAAATCTTAGCTTTACATACATATTCACATGGCAGTGAAGTTCGCTTTTAAATATTGAAACAAAATTTTATGATATACAAGCAACAGCAGTTCACTTCATTGGAACATACTTTTCAAATTTACTTTACGAAATCACCAACACCCAATTTGAAATCTTAAAACTTCATTTTCGAAATATCATTTTACATATCTTTAACAAGTAACTGCCCTCACCATCTCCTTCATCAATCATTTTACGAACTAGAAGTCTATATCTGAGTGGTACTTCAGTGAGTCAAGGTTTAAATATCATATATCACAATATATATATTTAGGAATTGGTTATCGGGGTTGTAGTCAATTAGGGCAAATTAAGAACTCCTTTTTGATCGATTCGAGCTTTCGAAAATTGTATTTTCTTCTTCAGGAAACTGTAAATATGTATAATTACAAGATGTAATTAAAATGTTTACTTACGATCTAGAGTATAATCTTAAATGTAAGAAGCATGAAACTATTTAAAGAAAACGACTATTTTAGGGTTGACATTTAAAGCTAATGTCACATACTTGATGAATAATTAAAATGGGATAGTTATTGCTTTACAATGAGGTTGCATTATTAAATAAATCTAAAAATACATTGATGGATATAAGGGGTGTTGTTATGAAAATTAAATAAGTTATATGAATTAAATTATGATTGTAGACATGTGATAAACTAAGATAATAGCTGCAAGGAGATTTGTGTAATAAATCAATCAATTGTAGGGTTGTTGGCATTTTTTATTATTGATAATAAATATGAATAAATGTTATTTAAATTTTGTGTGTCTGTCCTTTTGTTCAGTGGAAGATCTTGTAGTGAAATAGCAACCATTTCGAGAAACAAACGTTTTTTGTAATTATCTTCTTTGAAAATAATGTTAGTGTTGTTGTAATTAAAAAATGTGACCAGTTTCTATAGCGTGTGACACTAATGCACAGGTCATGGTTTTTCCATTACAATCACTTTTGTGAGAAGTAATTCTGACGGAGAGCCATCTAGATGTGTGCCACATATTTGCCATGACAGTTCTGACATGGTATTTGGTATACGACTCCAGATTGTTGGTCTTTAGGAGTTCGATTTTTTAATTTACTAAAAAGTACTTTATCTAAAGTTAAAACGGGTTTACTTGTCAGTTGTATTCCTTCAATGTCTTTTAAATGTGTTTCAATTTGGTTGTAAGTTTTTCTATATAAGGAAGAGGAATAAAAATTTTTGGGTTGATAGATATCGTCGTACTTAAACTATGATTGATATTAGGAATATTGAAAAGTAATTTATTTATTAATGAGTTGGGGTAAGAATTTTGAAGAAGAAGGTTCCTTAAAATAAAAAAGTTTTTGTTCTTTAGGGTGCGATGTGAAAGAAGTTCTATCCTCTTCTTTAAGCCTAAGACAAGATTAATTTTCATACTAGTTGGATGAAACGAATAATAGTTTAGATATTGACCAGAAGAGCTAGATTTTCTATACCAATCTGTAATGAGGATATTGTCTTTATGGTGCCATTAATTTCTTTTTCAATTGTAAATTGGATGGTAGGATGGTAACTGTTGAAGATTTGAAGTACATGATCGTCGCTACCAGAAGGAATACAGCAGATTAGATCATCAACATATTTTTTAATGAAGAAAGGATCAAAATTGTGCTAATATAGGTGAAATACTGGCTCCCATAGGGGTACCAAGTATTTGCTTATAAAATCTATTATCTATTTCTTAGTTCTGTTAATCCTTGCGCTCTTTCATCGGCAGTTAATTTATAAATTGTTTTGTGGGATCTAACAAATACGTGATAGTGATATGGTGTTAAAGCTTCACTGTAACTTTTTTGAAAACGATTATTTGCTGTACTGACAAATCCAATTCCCCAAAAAGCCATTTTAAGACGTTTCCAAATCTCAACTATATCAGATAAAGATGCATTTTTTTTACTGCATCTAGTAAACTAGTATTGGTTTTAAAATGTTCAAAAAATTTTCAGCAGATTGTTTCAACTCAATGTTAGGTACTTTTTGAAATACTACAGAATCAATTTCTTTTCTATGTTCATCGCATATTTGTCCCATTGACTCACTTAAATCTTGGTGTCATCTGCTAAAGTATTCCACCTGACTTCCTGAGAAAGAACAAGTTCCTTTCTACTGCTTGTTTGTATTTAGCAGGCCAAGTGGTTGTTACGAAAATCTTTTACAACATGAACAACATGTTTAGTAATATCTTTCATTTCAAATTCAAAATCTTTTGACAGTAAATTTAGAATTTGTACCATGTAACCCTATTACATTCAAATTAATAAAACCTGAAAATTTTTATATATTTTCACGCATTCGGGCTATATTTGCAGCATTATCCATTATGAAACTTGAGACGTTACAATTATGTTTTGTTTTACATGAAATAAAATCTTGTGTTATTGAAGTCGAATAATCTACCATGTACAGCTACCCGGAAGTATCAATTGTGTCATAGAGAAATGAACGATTCTCTTCAGATGTTACTGTTACACAGAAAATGGGTTCATTGTGAATATTGGACCACCCATCAATAGACATATTAACATATTGCCCTCTTAAATTTCTAAAACATTTTTTGTGTTGTTCTACATAAATCTCATTTAATAAAGTAATTGAAATAATTTTCCTCGACGGAGGCAAATAACCAGGTCTTAATAACTCTAATACTTTTTTTACTTCTTTATTTTCGATGCATCTGAAACTGCTATTGGTAGCAAAAATTGCTTTTGCGATTTATTTATCAATTATGTGCTTCTTATCTACAGATATGCGAATTACAAATGATGATATTGATTCTTCCTTACATATTCACATTGAATGTGAGGAATAAGTATTCAGAGTTGTTCTGCCGAAATTTCTGAACAGCGATAATAATAAACGATATTTTTGTATGTTTCGTGATATGTGTTTGCTGCCAGGACTTTGCAAAAGTTAAAACAATAACCGTCTAATAACTGATAATGAAACATTATACATAATTACAACAAACGGCACCCACTTGCTAAATAAAACAAAAAATGTTTTCTAATTCCAAGTTATTGAATTTATATAAAATTCACCAATAAAAATTAATCAGCTGATTTCACGTTAAGCATATTGGCTACCTAAAGAAAGTCGATCCCAGGTCGCAACACAAATTGAAGGCAATCATTCTTTTAAACACTAAAATTTTTGCTTAGTGTACTCAAACCAAATATTTCAAACATCAATAAATCAAAGTCATCTTCAATTTATGTCATAAATGTCGAACTTGGAGTTTTTATTATTTTGACAACGATCCTAGGTCATGGATCGAAACGTAAATAAAGTTGATTTTAAAAACTATGAGTGGTTTAATTTCCAAAGAAGATTAAGAAGAATGCTAAACAAACCACAACAAACATACAGGGAGTATTTACAAGTCAGGTATGGGCCTGAAATTTGTATTTGTTTTAGACAGTTGGACAATCTAAACCTAAAGCTATCGCATTCCAAAAATTCACTCACGTTCCTAATAAAATGCAGAAACAACGAAATTATACCAAAAGGATTTAGAATCAAATTTGGAAAGACAAGCAATAAACTATCAAGGATTCTCGAAAGAGCAAGTTACAGTATGATGAAGGAAAGACTACAAAACCACCGACACATTATTTATAAGTTAAAACAAGATATTGAGGGCATTATAAATTTCATACGAATAAAGGTAACAAAATATGATTTTGATAAAATTTTCGTTAGTGCAAAAACCTACTACGAATCAGTTTTTTCCAAACAAAAAGAAATTCACATAAAGAAATTTAATAACCTATTTATAGAGAAAAATAACATGCAAACTAAAACGTTAGAAAACAGCAACACCATGCTAAACACTGTGATAAATTTAATCAAGCAGAACTATTAACGACACAGAAAAATCAATTCTATCAAAAGGCCTTAACTTTGCAGTAACACCAAAATCTATACCAACCTTTTAAATAATTAGCTGTATTGAGAAAACAGCAAACCAACTCGAAGAAGATCAAGCAAACGAATTTAGAGTATGATGCAAAATCGAAATAGAAAAGAATCACAAAATAAAGCCAAATGTAAGTAATAACGAAATAAAAGCAATTCGAAATCTAAAAAACGATAACTCAATTATAATTCTACCTGCTGACAGGTCAATGCAACAGTAATAATGAATAAAAACGATTACAACACAAAAGTCAACGAACTATTGAACACTGAGAATTACACCAGTTTAGAAACGGACCCAACAAAATCAATTGAAAATAAAATATACAAAACTCTATTTAAATTTAAAAATGAATTCGAAAACAAAGAAAGAAGTAAACTGGTCCCACATTACAGTAAACCACCCCACTTTTATGGTCTACCAAAAATTCATAAAAAAGACATTCCTTTAAAACCTATCGTAAGCTCCATAGATTCACCATGTCATAATTTAGCAAAATTTCTCCTAAAAATTATAAATCCGTTAGCAGGCAAAACGGATTCTTTCATAAAAAACCAATTAACACTTTTTAGAAAAATCATCAAACATAAAAATTGAAAATACACACATAATGGATAGTTTTGATGTAGTAAATCTCTTCACAAATGTCCCTATAAACAAAACGCTTAATTTTATAAAAAACAAACTAGAAAAAGATGACAACCTTAAAGAAAGAACAAAACTAAGTATATCATCGATTATGGAATTACTTAGTTTATGCGTCAATACCACATATTTTCAAATAAGTGATCAATTCTACAAACAAAGCTTCAGAATGGCAATGGGAAGTCCACTATCGCCAATCTTTAGCAATATATTCATGGAAGAATTTGAAAAAGATGTAATATTCACACAAGAATTGAAACCACTAATCTGGTGGAGATACTTAGATGATGTCTATGCTATTTGGCCTCATAATACAGAACTAATTAAAAACATTGTACAGTCAATTACCGAAATAGAACCAACTATTAAATTCACATATGAATTAGAACAACATGGAAAACTTCCGTTTTTAGATATTTTAGTTAGCAAAAACGATACAACAATTAATACATCAGTATACAGAAAACCAACGCACAGAAACATATACTTAAACTTCGATTCAAACCACCCACACTGTGCCAAACGAGGAATTATCAAAACCATGTATGATAGAGCAAAATTAATATCATCAAACGAAGAAATTTTAAAGAAAGAGAAGGTCCTAATCAGATGTACACTAATATAAAACAAATATCCTAAAAGAATAATAGAGAAAGAAATAAATAAAAACCCTAAAAATAAAGAAAAAGAAAACAAAAACAATGATACAAACCAAAAAATGCTCTCAATACCATACATAAAAGGATTCTCCGAAAAAATCCAAAGAATAGGAAACAAATTTAGAATTAAAACGGTATTTAGAACCAACAATACACAATTAACAAAAACAAAACCCAAAAACGCAATACAAAGTTCAAAAAACTGCATCTACAAAATACCGTGCGAATGTAACAAGTTTTATATAGGGGAAAGTTCCAGACCATTTGAAGTTCGATTAAAAGAACATAAATCATATATAAAAAATAGAAAATTTGAAAAATCCATGATTTGCCAACATGCATGGGACTCCAGTCATAAAATAAAATGGGAGGACGCAAAAATTATCGACAAAGAAGAAAACCACCAAAAATGCAAAATCAAAGAAGCTGCTTATATAATCCTACATAAAAATAACTGCGTTGCAAACGAATCCATGACTTTCAGTAAACAATGGATTCCATTACTAAAAGAAATAACAAATGAAAATCAAATGCCCACAATATCTAGGTAGCATTGCAAGTTTTTCCTGGGTTTTCCTTGCAATATTAGCATGAAATACAGCCTACATACATGATTTCTATTTATACATAAAATAACTAATTACATAAAAATAAGCATATTAACAACCCCTGTAAAACAGCATTGGTATCCGACAAGTGTAAACCCACAATAGGGTTACCTCAAAACCATATACAATCTCCATTGAACAGTATTGGTATCTGACAAGTGTAAACCCGCCATAGGGTCGCCTCAGATCCATATACAATCTTCATAGAACAACATTGGTATCTGACAAGTGTACTCCAAAGAAGATTAAGAAAAAAAACTGTGTTTATATTTACCTGCAGCAGGTGCAGGAGTAGAAACAACTTATTTGCAGATTTATGATAAATTTTTAAACGTCGTTGCAGTTCCTTTTCACAATATTTACAAACTACCTTTACATCTGTTTTAGTTTTGTCACTTTTCTCAATGTAATGCTTCCAAATGGTCTTTTCTTCCGCTTATAACATATAACAGATTAAACTTTTGCAGTTGCAGAAAATATGTTAACTAATATAAAATAAATTAATAAACTGTAGAAGTATTTAGATTATACTGGCAACGACGCATGAAACTATAACAAATAAAATGTACTTTCAGAAGGAAAACTCCAATCTTTTATAGGCTTACAGCCACTGCAAGTCTGGACAGGATATGACACTAATTGCTATCTAACTGTACATTTTCCAACGCGCTGAATGCTGATGCATGTATTTTTGAATGTTTTACTTTTGGAATAATACGGTTATGGTCTTCTAGATGTAAAAAATTTAAGAACGGCTACTAAATCACAAAATAATGAAATTTCAATGTAATAATTTTTGCTGGTTTATACTATCGGAGGTGTTTATTTCCGTCTAATTACGAATACATAAAAAAAATCAAAAATCGCGATTTTTTTAAAAATCAGTGATTTTTTTTTTTAAATCGAGTCTTCCCACACTGCTTTGGTGTCATATTAGTGAGCATAAGTAATTAAATTTCTTATATAAAAGTTATTTGTGAAGAGCTGATTTTCTGAACTACTTTCTAATGATTGTGACACTTTTAACCCCTTGAATCCCATGCCACATATGGATGCGACATATGCATCAACTTGTACGCTAAAGTTATATCCCATGCCACAACCGTTTACAACAATATACTGTTCTAGCATAGGGTTTACCCGTATGCTTCAAATTCTAGGATTTAACTGTAGGATATGCATTTGCAAACTGGGATGTGGCACATGATATAATACTTTTGTTGCAAGAAGTGGGAATAGTTACCCATGACCTTCTTAAATTATTATTGGTTAGGGTAGTCGCGTTTGAAACTGGTAGTACTAATTGCAGTGGTTATGCGAATTAGTGTCTAGATTTTGTTCTGTCTGTATTGCTATTTTACATTAGCGTATTTTGTTTGTAAAAATGTCTGACTCTGATAGTGATTATGATTACATACCTGACGATGATCCTAATGATGTTTCAAGCAGTGACGATGAAATTACAAGTTGTTCCAAACAAAGTGATGAAGAAAATGAACCAATACAATTCGGTGAATGGAAAATTGTGTCTAATATATACAATGACCAAAGGGGTTCGGGATCTGTTAAGGACTATAATTCATTTTATGACGTTCATCTGACTATTGAATTTGAAAATGTAAAATCGCCCCTGAAGTGTTTTAAAACTTTTGTTACACCTGATATTGTAAATAACCTTTGCAAATGGACAAACGGAAGAGCTGCTTTATATTTTCTTGCAAATTTAGATAAGAATTTGAAAGTGCATTCAATGAAATGGCGCGATGTTGTAATAAGTGGGATGTATGTTTTTATTGCACTTATTTTTCTACAAGGCCCTATACATTATCTAGAATTACGTGATTATTAGAGAAAAGACTTTTTGATGGGAGGACTTCAAGTCTTTTCAGTAAAAGTTATGAGTAGAGGTAAGTTCTTGTCAATTCTAAAGTTTTTGAGATTTAGTGACCCTCGTTTTGCTGATACGTCTGTTTATGTTTTTTCGGCTATCAGAGAAATTGCTACAATAATGGTAGATGTCGGTACACCTATTGCTTTAGATGAGTGTTTGCTACTATATAAGGGTAGATTACACTAAAAAGTATTGTGGAAATTGTATATCAAAACCAGCATTGTGTTCACAAGAATATTTCGAATGGTATCATTCAAATTTGTAGTCATAAGATTTGTACATCCCTGTATATTATAATTTTTTGGTTCGTTTGTTAAAATAATTTTTTTACGGATACAAATTATATTTTTACTTTTAAAAAGGTTTTTTAAATTAAAATTTATTATAGATTAAAAATTGAACCCGAGTATTGTAGTAATATGCACTTTTAGTACCCGAAAACTTTTTTGTTAAATACCGGATTTAGAAACCGCTTAGCACTTTCAAGCACCGGGCTCAAAGGGTTAATATTCATTTTCTAACATGAATCTATTTGACAAAGTATACTTATTTTTGGATGTTCATCACTTCCAGAAAGATTACATAACCGTTTTGAAACACTTTGAAAATGAACTTGAATTAACTACAGTATATGCACTCTTGATATTGTATCTAGCTAAATCTATCTATTCTTTTTTAGATATGGTTTTTAATTGGAATGAAAGTTTTGTTTTGTATTTAATTATATTGATTTATTATCAAAGATCTTAAAATGTTTTTTTTTCTGAGCGAAGTTCAATTTTTAGGGGTAGATACACATGTCCATCGTATATGCAATCGCTTACAATGGGTCAAGAGCAAAACACCTGAAGATACACGGAAAACCTTAGAGAAATGGCTACCATTTGAGCTCTGGGTTGAAGTTAATCATCTGCTGGTAGGCTTTGGACAACAGACTTGTTTACCTGTAAATCCACATTGTAGTACGTGCTTAAATAAAGCATTGTGCCCTTATGGTCGCAAACAAAAACAGGTTCTAAATCAGATTAAGTTCATTAGTGTTTTATTTTGAATAATTATGTTATGCTTTAGTTTATACCTACTTATTATAATCCCAAACATTTTATTTTTATAATATACAGTTCCATCACTTTGAATGTGTTAATTTTTAAAATAAAGGGTAGTAATTGGTTGCAAGATGCAATATTTTGGTCTCATAAGTTTTAGAAATCCAGTGGTTTTGAAAAATCAGTAAAGCAACTAATAACAATTTTAAAATATGTGTTTGATATCCATATATTGCTACAGAGTTCACTGCATTTCACACACTCATATAGTTCTTTATTTTGATCATTAATCTTTTGAAACCAATCAAAATCCTAATGCTTAATAGAAATATGGTGATCCAATCGAAGCAAATACTGTAGTTTGGTGTGTTCAAAAGAAGATTAATTAACATTAGCATTAGACCGATTGCAATGGACATGACTACATTTCAAAGGTGGTTTGAAATAATCTTTTAGCTGTTTACATTCTATTTCAGGGTCTATAAGTGTCAAAATCCTATTTACACTATAATTATTGATTCCGATGAAGCGTGTGATAAAAATAAGCTTGATGTAAATAAAAAAGTATTGCTACTTCAGCAAGGAATCATAGAGTGACTACTACTTAGGTATGGATAAAATTACAAGATTGTTAAAATCACACAGCTACGTAACTAATTGCATACTTTTATGATATGGTGTGCACACTTAGAAGCAGGGTTGGCAGATATATATATATATATATATATATATATATATATATATATACAGGGTGGTCCGGTTTTCATTAGCCAGCGTATATCTTCTGAACTATGCAAGATATAGAAAAATTTCATGGGAAAAAGTGTTTTGAGTATATTTTCTCTACAAATATAAGGCATTAAGTATTTTTCATGGCCTACTATATTTGAGCAATAATATGTCACTTTGGTTTTTTAAATAGAACACCCTGTATATTTTTTTGAAAAATACTCTACTTGAAATTGTCTTTATGGCACTATACCACAATCAATGATTTCTTGTCAGAATGCGCTAAATAACTCAAATAATAGAATTCCAATAGGAAACTGTGATTATTGTTTATTTACTGTATAAATTAATAAATTGAAATTTTTTTATACATACATCTGAAAATAATAGCTAATATGAAAACTGATTATCTTAGTAATTGCTCAAATTGTTCACCATTACATTCTAAACATCTATTAACTCGAATAATTAAACTTTTTCTAGCATCTTGCAACATGACCGGAGTAATTAGTAAGCAAGCTGCTTTTATTTTTGCGATTAATTCTTCAGGTGATCGGGGAGGCCACAAAATCGGTCCCCTATTACCGATCTAGTTCTGACCAAACTCATTATTTAAATAAGTTGTAACATTGATTCCATTATGTGGTGGAATGCCATCGTGTTGAAACCATAAGTTTCGCCTGATAGCTAGGGAAATTTCATCTAAGAAATCCTGAAACGAAGTTTGCAAAAACATCAAATATCTATTTTGGGTTAAACTACCATTAAAGAAATACGGACCCAGTATGCGGTCACCTACTACACCTATCCACACATTCACTGAAAATCGTACTTGTGAATGGGTTTCAACAAATTGCAAAAACTTTCTATCATTCCAATAATCTGTATTTTTCTGTTAAAAAAAACCATTTTTACGAAAGAAATTCATCAGTCCAAATTATACTGTCTAAAAATTCTCTTCCCTACATTCAATATCATACAATGACCAACTCGGCTGTTGGGATCATTGGGATGTAATGTTTGAATCAAACGCATCTTAAATGCTTTCATTAAATGACGCCTCAAAACATTAAAAATTTGTCTTCTTGAAACGTTTAATTCAGCTGCAGCTTGTCTCGTAGAAACTAGGATAAGCTCTAAAGTAGGCCAAAATAACCAATTCACGATCTTCGTTATGTTGTGTTTGATTTCTGGTGGTAGTTGAGAAGCTACCATTGGACCTTAAAGAATTTTCTAAATTCTTAAATGTATTTATATTTGGCGGTCTACGGTCAGGATACAAGTTTCGATAACTGCAGCTTGACATTTATTGTTATTTGACTTATGAAAACAGCATAACATCAACTTTTTCATTGTTTGAATAATTTATTTCCATTATTTTGCACGAAACACCTATTAAGAGAACACAATAATACTTTTACTTATTAATATGACAGATAATTGGACTAAACAACTGAAATACTGCAATGGCATTAGTTAACAGCATCAGACTGCTATTGAAATTCTAATATTTAGGTTATTTCGCACACTTTGAATAGAAATCATTGATTGTGGCATATTGCCGTAAAGACAATTTCAAGTAGAATAATTTTTTAAAAAAATATACAGGGTGTTTTATTTAAAAAACCAAAGTGACATATTATTGCTCAAATATAGTAGGCCATAAAAAATACTTAATGCCTTATATTTGTAGAGAAAATATATTCAAAAAACTTTTTCTAATGAAATTTTTCTATATCTTGCATAGTTCAGAAGATATACGCTGGCTAATGAAAACCGGACCACCCTGTATATATCAATAGATATATTATATCATGATATTTCTACACAAATAAATATCAATTTTTTGTTGATATATATCGTATGCCTAAAAATCTCTATAAACACATAATAATTCAGAACTAGGTAACTGGTTTGTTACGTTGTTAAAATGCTTGATTTTCTCATACAATTCAGGAGTAAAGTGGGTAATTCCCAGCAGGTTTTGCACTTGTGAATTCCAGAATTGTAGGGTGTTATTTAGTTTTATATTAGTACCACTTCTGCTTTAGTTAAGGTTGGGTGATTTCGTCTTAAAGTGTGTGCATTCGATTTTGTAATTGGATTAAAGGATTTTAAACAAATTTAGTATTTGAGTTTTGTGTTTGTATCTGTAAATATGCCAAAACAGTGCATCTTATGTGGAAACATTTTGATTGCAATACTAAGCAGTGCAATAGTGGAAAAAGGGCAGTTTGCAAATCATGCAAAAAAGAAATGTAAAGCCCACCACAGAGGCTCGTAAAGCATATTCAAACATGTGAAAATAAATCAGCTGCAAATGATGATAACACTAATATACAAAATGCTAAAATTAGAATAGAAAGTGAATGTGGTTCCAGTTTAAATATTCAAAATGTTGGTCAGCAGAATCGACAAATATGTGGAGAAAACATCACCAAAACAAGTATACAGTGGCAGAAAGATCAAAGCCCAGCTAGTAGATTTTAAATTTTGTAGTTTGTTATTTTGTGTATTTTTAATGAAAAACAAATACAATTTGAAATTAATCATACATTCCTTGAAATTTCAGTTTTATTTCACCACTACACAGCAATAGCTGCAACGTTATGCTTATTGCTGTTACATTATTTTCGAAATTTAGCAAGCAACAATGGTAAATGCAGCATGCCACTCAACTCGGTCATTGGAAAAATCACTTACCACGGTGATATTGCTTTTAATTTAATATTATCTTGTGCACTCCGTTTTGTAATTTCAAAACCAAATGTCACGGAATGGATAATTGTAGTATACTGTACTACAAACGTTTGTTTGCTTCGGGTCTCTTGCAAAATAAGCTTATACTGGGCAAACAAAATTTCTATCCTAAGAAAAATCTATGACTGCATTGAAATTGAAGAAGGTGGCAAATGAAATTAATGCAATAGTAACATCCAGGTCATATGCACATGAAATAAATATGCAAATTGGACGATACTTTTTCTCTACTAACACTTGAGTCAATCACACAGATCATGACAAGTTTAATGAAATGCGTGCTATATTAAGATCTGATTTTAGACCTCGTTCTAGATGACAGTTAGGTGACAACATATCAGATGAGGTATACATTAATATTATACAACAATGCAAGGAAAAGTTAAAAGGGTAAGTTTTATCAATGTCCCATGATGGCTGATCAAATATACACAAAAAGCAACCAGTATGCTGCACTAGTATTCTATGACTATGATGAATTCTTTCTAGTTAAAACTGTAGACATATTTGATAATGTTCATACAGTTGAATATCTAAGAGATGTCGCTTTGGAGACCATAAATTACACAAAAATTCTGAGTAAAAAAAAGGTAGATGACTGACAACACAGGAAATGCTTCAAAAATGAAAAACTAGTTGAAAATACAAATTATATTGACATTGTACAATATGGCTATTCAGCACATATCCCAAATTTGTTAGCACAGGATACACAGGTTCCAAGTGTAAAGATTCCATCATGCAAGTGATAAAATACTTTAGAAACAAACATCTCTCATATGCCTGGTACAAAACAGCAAAAGATAAAAAGCTCATATTGCCTCAAAAGGTGAGTTGGAACACCCTTACTGGTTCATTTAAATCCTACCTCGACACTAGAGGAATACTAGTTCAGGTGTGTCAAGATCACGAAGATATTGATAAAGACGTTTCCAGAATTTCAATGATATACACATAACTATTAATGCAAAAGAATTTTTAAAGGGCGAGGCCGGTTGCAATAGCACCTGATAGAATGCAACGAGATGGATCTAAAATTGACATTGTTGTAGAAATTTGGAAATGATTAGAAGATCTTAGTGCACAGCTGCAAGTTGTCCTAAACCACTTCAATAAACGAAGATAAATGGCATTAACCGGTGCTCATTATTTAGTTAATTTGTGTGACCATAGATTTACGGGTAATAATTTAAATTAATACCAGAAACAATTAGCATTGGATTATTTTGAAACAATCAACCTCAATATCATTTTATCTGTCATGGCATTACATACTAAATCTAAACCCTTTCCATTAAGTTGTTAGGCAAACAGTTTAATACTACCCCTCCAATGATATGGTGGAAATCTGTAACGCTTAAAGATGCTAAACAATACTTTAATTAGCTGCAGCTTCAAAAAAGATTTTTAGATCATTGTTATCAACTATTGACTGCAGTGGGTGCTAATGCAGGAATGGAAAATTTTTTTCAAGCATTGGACTGATTCAGTCACAACTAAATAATAAGTTAGGTAATAAAAAAGCAAGCAACTTGATATTTATGTTCAGATACCTTAATCAAATACTCCCTGTATGTTTGTTGTGGTTTGTTTAGCATTTTTCTTAATCTTCTTTGGGAAGTAAACCACACAAAGATTTTGACAACGATCCTAGGTCATGGATCGAAATCTATATAAAGATGATTTTAAAAACTATGAGGTCATGGATCGAAACGTAAATAAAGATGTTTTTAAAAACTATGAGTGGTTTACTTCCCAAAGAAGATTAAAAAAAAATACCCTTAATCAAAACTGTGCAACAAAAAGAGTACATTTAAACTGGGCCTACAAGACATAAGTCTTCAGATATCATTTCTACGTTTCAAAAAGAAGCACAACTCTTAGATTCAGATATGGATAATAAATTGAAAATACCACTGGCAAAACTAAGGTGAAAAGAATAGTCCTCACATCAAACTTAACTCTGTATACTTTTTAAAGGTTTCTAAATTCACTTTTGGTTCGTTTGCTTTTATAATTATGTATAAATATTCACGCATGAAATATAATATTAATATTTTACATCATGTAAAAACAAAAAAGGAAAAATTTTTAAATTTAGATATCGCTTGTTGAAAGCAACAGTGAGATATCTCCAAAAAAGTGAATTTTGGATTATTATGTAGAAGTATACTTTAAAACAAGGTCTATGCGATGCAACACTGATATATGAATGATTTAACAACTCAAGCCCTTGAGAGCAATTATCTCAGTATTGAAATTTTCAATTCTGTAGTGTAACACTGGGATAACCCAATGTATCCTTCTGCAGAAATTCTGAGAAGTATTCTACACTGAGATAAGTGAATTGTCTCACAGTTCCCTAAACCAACATACAAATGACTAAACTAGCTACGACAGAACTTACCTCACTGATGTTCAGGAATTTATTGTTACCTGACTAAAAATAAGTGGGATTCGTAACTTCCTGCAGCAATGCTGAGTGCATTTTCTTCATCGAATTTAATAGTGACACATCATTTAGTTGTTTTAAGAGCAGTTGTACATACACAATTTCATAATTCAATAGTGTTATTGATTTACAAAGTCAAGTATGTGTAATGCATTCACGGGGGAAATTGCTGTGTGCTCGTGCATTAGCAAAAATAATGAAGCACTTTTATTTATTTATTTAAAAATATCATGGCACTACAGAAACATTGTTTCCAACTGACCACCTTTAACTAAAAATATAACAACATAATAATATAACAATATGGTATAATAAAACACAATAGAGCAATAATCCTAAATATTGCATGCCCATTTCTTTCTAAGGGATCATGTAATCTTCTTCACTGCACTCAAACTTAAACTAAACAAATCAATTCCTGAAAAATGTTTATTATAGTTAATCAATAGCAGATCTGATATGTGGAAGGTGCCATAGTTAGTTCGATGTTGCCTTTCTTGAAATAAACGTACCATACGTGTGTTACGGTGGGGTATTCGAAGCAATACCTCAGCAACTAAAGATTCACAAATTAGAAGACCAATGACAAGCTTGAACAAGAATATCAGCATAGCATGCAGTCTTCCCTGGTGCAAAGTAGTCATGCCATACAATTGCAATCTGATACTTGCTGTAAAAGCGTCATGTGTAAAATGAAGTTTCCACAAGAGGTCCTTAGTGAATTTATTTTGAATACGCTCTAGACTCGTAGAATGACAAATATAAATAGGAGACCAAATAATACTATTGTATTCAAGGATACTAAGTACTAAACCATTATACAATGCTTTGATTGCAGTAACATCTGAAAAATGTTTTGTGTGCCTTTTGATGAAACCCAACATCCTGAAAGCTTTAATATTAATGTTATCGATGTGGCAGCTGAAGGTTAACTTCGAATCATATGTTACACCCAAATCATTAATAGTGAAAACAGATTCTAGAACTTGGGATTTACAAACATACTCATAAACAATCGGGTCTCTGCATCTGTAGTATCTCATAACTTTGCAGTTACTGATATTTAAGCACAGCTTTTTCATGTCACACCATCGAACAAGGTTATTGATATCGTTTTGGGTCATGATACAGTCTTGTGTAGAACCAACAACTGCAAACAGTTTGAGGTCATCTGCATACAACAGGAACTTAGTGTTACGTAGTATAGTATTTGGGATATGTCGTTTATGAAAAGACTAAATAAAATGGGACCCAAATGAGACCCCAGAGGAACTCCGGAGGTAACTGAAATATCATTTGAACTTGCCGCACCAATAACAACTTTTTGAACTCGTCCAAGTAGATAAGAACTTATCCATTTAAGGTAATTGCTATGTATTCCCAATAAATTTAATTGGGAACATAATAATTCGTGACACACACTATCAAATGCCTTCTGGATATCTGTGTATATCACATCTATTTGTTTGCCACTTTCAAGTGACAAAATTAGAAAATTCTGATAGACTGCCAAGTTGGTACAAGTAGAGCGGCCCTTAAAGAATCCATGTTGTTCTTTGACTATGCAATTTTTAAAGGTTTCAAAAATTTCGTCAGAAATAATAGCTTCCATTAACTTAGGAATAGTGGCTAATAGTGATATTCCTCTATAATTATCTATTTGGTCTTTTACCAGACTTAAAGATCGGGAACAACTTTGCAATTTTTCAAGTTGATGGAAATTCCCCCACATCGAAAGATTTTGAAAAAGTTGTAATAATGGTTTACAAAGCGATTCTGCACACTTCTTCAATAGAAGTGGAAGAATACCATCAAGTTCCGCTTTTTTATTCACATCGAGTTCAGATATCCTCTTCATTATCTCATCCTTAGTAAACTTACGAAACGACAAATTTACAGTACTCTTACTATATCGTAAGTGTGAGGTACCATGAAAAATATTTTTGTGGGTTGTGTAGCATGCTTGAAAATGCTTGGCAAATCCGTTAGCAATGTCAACCGGATTGTCATACTGATTAGTGTTTAATTCCATCCTAGCGAGATCTGGTAAGTATTGATTTAATTTTGTTTTTATAAAATAATACAAAGTGTTATTTATAACCATGCCAGAGTTCCACTTTCTTTTCAAATTATTAAAATTATTGAACTCGACTTGTTACATGCCGAAAATCGGCTATATAAACATTTCTGGTTTTAGTTTTAAAATATGTGACTGAAATCGCGCCAATATTTCAAAAAATAGACTTGTGGGTGCAATTTAATATATCATTCTTTTGTCCAAAGAAAGATCATTGCTCATTTTGCTCGTCCTTCCAAAATTTAACTCTCAATGAGAAAATCCGAAAACAAGATGAATATGAGCAGCACAAAGAAAATGTTCGCCGTTCACGTTTAAAAAAAAAACGATAAAGTTTCTGCTGCATCGAAAAATGATACGGTCATAGCAATTTTTGATTTGCAGGCGGTGATGCCGCTACCAAATGGTAATATTTACACTTTTTATTATAAGAGTAAATTAAGCGTTTATAACTATACTATTTATGAAACAACAACTCGACAAGGGTATTGTTACCTCTAGCATTTTTAGATTTTTCAGTGAACATTGTCGGGGTAAGAATAGAGTGATATTTTTCAGCGATAATTGTGTAGCCCAAAATAAAAACAAATACTCGTTTTCAATGTACATGCATGCTCTAAAAGTTTTCGATATTAATGTTATTAAGCATAAATACTTAATTGCTGCTCACACGGAAAATGAAAGAAACCCCATACATTCTTCCATTGAATAAGAAAAGAAGCGAATTTTCAAGAATGGCCCTTTATACGTACCTACAGAGCTATTACTATTTTTCAAAATCACGTTTTTCAAATAAACCAGATGTACAAGGTGAATACAAAGCCTGGCTTACAAATTTTAATTCAAAATAGAATAAATTGACGATTCCTTTACTATCTACCAAAACTAAAACTGTGATTATTGGCCAAAGTAACCTTTTGAGATATTCCACTGTTGCTTTCAACAGGCGATTATCCTAAAGATATTAAAGTAGAACATATTTTTTTACTATGTCAATGCTGGGATATAAGGTATCGTAATTGTTTAACAATGAACTCTACTGTAACATTTAAAGCATTTAACGACCAACGATTTTCACATAAGACAAGATATTTCAACAATATACTTTAAGTTTTGATATTTCTATTATGTATACTAAAATTCCATTTCTTGAGAGCATTCTTTGTTTCTCTTACAAATTAGCCACTACAAAATATTAAATTAAATTACGAAAATAAAATGATACTCTCTTGCGTTAATTTCAATAACCACAGATGGTGGAGATAGTGAACAAGTAAATATGAGCAAAGTTTAATAGGCAAAACCTTCCAGTACTTACCAGTAATACTTCAAATTTAAGCGGCGGTGGCACGACGAGGAACTGTCGATCTTGTGTGAAACTCAAACGGTAATATTTTTATAGCACCATCGCTACGATCACACCAGCCTGTCTACAACTGTTTCGGTATACCACAACGCAAAATACTTGAAGGTTAATTGCCGTAAAACCCATAGATTATACTATATACACAACAGAAGGGAATTGATGTGCCAGCTCCATCTTATGCAATAATTAAAGTTAATTTTAACTATAATTGCAAACGGAACAGATACATTGTTCTCGAAATTGGATTTAGGGTTTCAAATGATGGCAACAGCTACAAGCACTTTTTGCAGATCATTAATTGTTGTATGATGTAGCCAATAGGTATATATTTCATGTACAAAAGGAATCAAAATTATTTATAAGTATTGTAAAATGTAATGTTGTTTTGAATTGCGATAGCGTAAAACAATATGTAAACTTGAAAACTGATTTTATTGCCAGAGAAAGCTATTTTAACCTACGCAGAATAGTTTGGAAAATTGAAAACTTGAATTTTTGACAGGCCCTTTCTCGGTTTTTTTTTAATACTAAAACAGATGAGCTATAGAGTTACAAATACTCAACGTTCATTTTCAACACTTTAGAGTATTTAATCTAAAAATTAGATTCACGGAAAGTACCCTAATTTAAAAATTCTAATTACTTAATATTATCACAGATATTAAAAGACGCATTTGTGTGAACTTTTTATATTCCACGGGTTTTGTTAAGATATCGACTAGATTCATATTGCTGCTGGTGTATTCTATGTTGATATCACCATTCAGATATTTTTCTCTAATAAAACAATTTCGCACTGCAATGTGTTTGGTCCTTTTGCAAAATTCGGGATTCTTAATCAGTTTCAGAGTGTTTGCTGAATCAACAAACTATGGCTTGCAGTTGCGATGACCAAGATCAATTAGAAGACATGGAAGCCAAATAAGTTCTTTGGCACCTTCGCACTTGCTACAAATTCTGCTTCAGTAGTGCTGAGCGCTACTGAGCACTGTAGTTGAATCGTCTGCAAAATTGTTTCACCGGATATGATTGAAATAACACGTCGTTGATCGGAGTGTTGTTGAGCAACCTGCAAAATCAGCATCACTGTACACTGAAAATTCAAAGTCTTGAGATTTAAACTATGTCATAATTACCCATACCTTGCAAGTACTTAAAGATATGCTGAACAATGTACCAATCATTTTCAGTCAGGGTTTCTACAGAGCGTGCGACTTCGTTTACAGCAAAAGCTATATCACTACAACTTCCTACTGTCAGATATATCAAACAACCTATCAATTCACGACGTCGTACCTGATCTCGAATACAATTTGAATCTACAGATCCACTGCGTTCACATGGTGTACCAACTTTCTTGCAATTCCCCATATTAACGTGATGTAACAATTTCTTTTTTCGATATGCATACTGGTTTTCGTAAAGACAGAGGGACTAGAGAACCGATACTAATGATTAGGGTAATTATCGAAAAAAGGTTACAAAAAAATAAAGACTCATTTCGCGTTTGTAGATTTAGAAAAAGCATTTGATAAGGTTAATTGGATTGTTATGTTCAGGGTTTTGCAAAAAATAGGAATCTCTCATAGGGATAGAAAAATTATTTACAATCTATATAAAAACCAAAGCGTAGCAATTAGATTTGATGAAATAGAAAAGGAAGCTAAGATTAGAAATGGTGTTAGACAGGGTTGTATACTGTCTACCTTGATTTTTAATGTTTATATTGAGGAAGCTTTAAACTTGGCTAGAGAGAGAAAAGAGATAGGTATTAGTGTACAGGAACAGAAAATAGACATGTTACATTTTGCAGATGATATAGCCATTATAGCAGAGTCTAGAAAAGAGTTAGGAGAGTTTTTAAATATTTTAGATGAGATACTACAGAGTAACTATAGTATGAGAATTAACTCAGTAAAGATAAAGATAATGACAAGTGAGTTACAGCCTAGTTCTAAACCAAAATTAAAAATAGGTAATACCGAGTTAGAGGAGGTAGATGAATTTTGCTATTTAGGTAGTATAATTACAAAGGATGGACGTAGCAGAAGGGATATAGTAGCTAGAATAGCTCAAGCTAGAAAAATGTTTTTAAAAAGAAAACTTACTAATAGCTAATAGTATTAGTTTAGATAATAGAAAAGTTTCTTAAAGTCGATGCGTATGAAGCGTTCTACTATACGGTAGTGAGACTTGGACAATTAAAGAAGTAGATAAGAAAAAGATAGAAGCTTTTGAAACTTGGTGTTATAGGAGAATGTTAAAGATTAGTTGGACAGATAGAGTAACCAACGAGGAAGTTTATAGAAGGATAGGTGAGGATCCCTGTATGTGGAAACAATTGAAGGTCAGGAGAGATAGAATGATAGGGCACCAGTTAAGACATGAGGGACTATTTAGTAAAGTCTTAGATTATAGACTACCAAATAAAAATAGAGTAGGAAGGCCTAGACAAAGCTATATTAGTCAAATTATTAGAGATTTAGGTTGTGAATGGTATGTAGACCTTTTTAGACTAGCTCAGAATAGAAAAGAATTTAGAGCTGCGTCAAACCGACTTTAAGCAAGTTCGAAAACAAAACAAAAAGAAAAATAAAAATCCGTTAACTAAATGTCACCAGGACATAACTCACAATTAGTTAGCGGTCTGGCATGTTGGTAGCGTTTCGTTGCTTAAGACTACCATAACATATAATTTAATAAACGTCACCATGACATAACTCACAATTAGGTAGCGGTCTGGCATGTTGGTAGCGTTTCGTTGCTTAAGCCTTACCATAACATAATTTAATAAACGTCACCATGACATAACTCACAATTAGGTAGCGGTCTGGCATGTTGGTAGCGTTTCGTTGCTTAAGCCTTACCATAACATATAATTTAATAAACGTCACCATGGCATAACTCACAATTAGGTAGCGGTCTGGCATGTTGGTAGCGTTTCGTTGCTTAAGCTTTACCATAACATATAATTTAACACTTTTCCTTTTTGAAGCGGATAACCAGGTTTTATTTCATTTCCTTATAAATGGTAATCATGTAAACATGTTAGAGTTCTTTAACAACCATCAGGTTGCTAATATCTATGTAGAGCCAGCTGGATAGGAAAAAGATAGAAGGATATAGGAAGACCTAGACCAAACTATATTAGTCAAATTATTAGAAATTTAGGTTGTGAAGGGTATTTAGAGCTTTTTAGATTAGCACAGAATAGAAAAGAAGTTAGAGCTGCGTCAAACCGACCTTAAGTAAGGTCGAAAACAAAATGATGATGATGATGATGCATACTGGCATATAATGTTTGAACCATCCGAGTTCTGCAGAATTTGAATGCCCATAAAATTGTTCAGTTTGCCTGGGGTGATCTTAAAGCTTTTCTTAAAATAGCTTGTGAAGGCTGTAATTTCATCAAGATCGCGTCCTGCTATGTGACCATCATCGACGTAAATGGCAACTAACAACTTTTTGCCATTTCATTCATGAGTAAACAGACAAGAGTCAACCTTGCTGTTGCATTCCACCTGATTGCATAAACTCGACAAATTTTGCATTCCAACAACGTGACACTTGTTTCAGTACATATATGGTTTTCATTAAAAACAAGCACAGCATGTGTTATCATCAAACCCTACCGGTTGCTTAACAAACTTCATGCAGTTCACCATAGACAAAAACAGTTTTTAAATCAAATTGTCACAACTGTAGTTTATGACAATTTCATACTGCGCTACCGGGTTAAATGCTTCATTGTAGTGCAAGCTGCAGATTTGAGCACATCCATTGACTTTACATTAGATTCGAAGGTACTATACTGGCCAGGAAGCGAGTTTCTTCATCTGAAATTTTTATTTTACCAAACCCTTGCTGTTCTAAACAAGGTAGGTCTTTAATGTACGTGACAACACTCACACATGGCCACCTCTCATCCGAACGAGAGCATATTTTAAGTGGACCGTATTGGGATTTGAACATGGAACCTTGGGTCACATCCTTTGACTACAAAACGTATTTTGAAACGCATTTTATCGTTTGGATTAACTTTAATACGATAGACCCATCGACTGTTTAACAATTTTGGTCTCTGGAGGTTTTTACTAGTTCCCACGTTTGATTTTCATACTGCAACTGTTCTTCTTCCTTTGCCCTTTCCCATTTATCAGAATAAATGGATAATACTGCTTTTCTCAAAAAGAACGTGGATGACTAATATCAACAAATCGTCAGCAGCTGAATAAACATGTCATCAATTTTCTTAGGCTAGAACGTTCCACACGTTTGTGTGTCTCATAATGTTTTTCTTGTGTATCTAATATTGATTTTGAAAGGTTTCAAAACTTACTCCGGAACAACAACCGTTGGAGTCAGTGATAATGCAATACAAGATGTTAAACATGTATGTTCAGGCTTAAAAATGATGTCACGACTGCAAACAACTTTATTTGTGGAGGATAAATACAAATGATAACTGTCACGATCATTAACGTTGCCAACTACTTGACAGCTTTATTGTCAAATTTATGGCACTTCTGTTTTGGTATATGTACAAAGCTTTCAATTCCAAAAATGTCTAGATATTCTAAACTATCATATTCTTTACCTAGTCATATCTCAATCGGAGATTTATGTGCAATGGTAGATTTTCCTACACGATTTAATACGTGGACAGGAGTTGCACATGTTTCAGCCCAGCAAACTTGTGGCATTTGTGATGAAAACAACATTAAGCGACAGAGCTCAACAATCGTTCTGCTTTCTTGTTCTGCCACACTGTTCAATTGAGGTAATTTCAGATAAAATACCATTTGCAGTAATAATGTTATCAACATCTTGATCGAATTAATCCCCACCACTCATGCGGAACACTTTAATAGTGTGTTCATACGTCTTTGCCTCATTTATAAGCATTTAGACAACTAACAACCTTACTTTTCTGTTTCATAAAATATAGGAGTCTGTACTTTGAAAATTCCTCTTTAAAACAAACATAACAAGCTTATTGGCAAATGATGCATTTTCCGTTTGTCCCATTATATCAGTGATAATCTTATCACCAACTATATCTGAATCTTTAGTGCACACGCTCACCCAAGTTTGTAGCCAGTAAGGGTAGTTTGGTGTTCATGATGGAAGGTAACTGATTTTCTATGAAACATTACAGCATGCCCTAAATTCGTTACACGAGTTACAGAAAGAAGATTGTTTTCTACATCTGGTACAAACCACGCATTATTTAAATGACTGCATTCCCATTTATTTATGCAAATTTCCACGTTGGTACATCCAGAACTTCAAAAGAGGTAAAAGGGCTAAATTTCACTGTTATAACTGCAGAGACCCTTCACATAAACGGGCTGATTGTTCAAAAACGAAAAAATGAGCAGCAATTAGGGTTTTCTATAATTCAACAGCAGCCTATTAATAAATCTGGTAGGCCCAGTCAAAAGTCAATGCTGTCGACTGCTCTACTTACAAAGGTATCCGCATTGGAATTGATCATCGATAGCAGAGCCACTTGTCATATGGCGATGGAGAAAGACAAGTTTGTTAGCTTGAACAGTAGAAGCAATACTCAGATTTCTGTGGCTAACAATATGAAGATATCATCTCAAGGTTCCGGTGACATGAACTTAACAATAAGCGTGAATGACTGTAATGAAAGAGTTGTTGTTAAAGATGTAATGTTTGTTCCTAACTGAATAAACAACCTGCTTTCTGTAAGTAAGATTACTGATAGGGGTTATATTGTAATGTTTCATGATGTCTTGCATAGTTTATGATAAATCAAGCTTTAGGGCCGTTGGAGACATTGAAGTAACTGGTGCTAAATGTGATTGTCTTTATATTATTGACAGGCCTGCTGATTTGTCTTGGCAAGAATTGTGGCACAAACATCTTAGTCATCTTTCCCGTAAAGGTATCAGGCAATTAAAAAATGGTTTGGTTAGTGGAGTAGAATTCGATGATGATTACAACAAAATATTTGTTACGTGTCATGAAGGTAAACAAACCGTAAAACCATTTCAACACAGAGGTAAAAGAGCTTATGTTAATTTAGGATAAGTTCACTCTGATGTCTGTGGTCCGATGGATGTGCCGTCGTGGGGTGGTGGTCGCTATTGTTTAACCTTTGTTAATGATTTTACAAGCAATGTTTTTGGTTATATGATTAAAGCTACGAGTGACTTTTTTCTAAATTTATAGAATTCAAAGCTTTAGTTGAAAATCAAACCGTTAACAAAATTAAATCATTAAGATCGGACAATGGAATTGAGCATATCAGCAACCAATTTGAAAGTTATCTCAAGGCACATGGCATATGTCATCAGACAACTGTATCGTATACACCTCAGCAAAATGGTATAGGGGAACGCACAAACTACACTTTACGTGAGAAGATAAGGTGCATGCTGTTTCAATCAAATCTTGAGAAAAGGTATTGGGCAGAAGCCATAATACCGCAATTTATTTGAAAATGTTTGCACCTACTGCTGCTGTGTGTGGAACAGTGTCTGAAGGAGCTTAGCGAGATGAGTTAATTGACATTTCACACTTACGCGTTTTTGGCTGTAAGACACATGTTCATGTCCCAAGGAGAAGCGGAGCAAACTAGATAGAAGATCATAATCAGTAATTTTTGTAGGTTACTGTACGGATGCCAAAGGTTACCGTTTCATCTCTGAAAAGGATCCTAAAAATATCGTTGTTGCCAGAAATTTTGAATTCATTGGGTCAAATACTGTTTTTGACTTATTATCCTGTAAAAATGATGATGATAGTAAGAGTGATGTGAGCTTGATAAAAGGTTATGTACCAGTTAGCATACAAGCACCTGTGCCTGGTGTCTTAAATCAGAACGAAGCTATAAATGAGAATGAGAACACTGATGTATTGGAGATATTACCGGACTCTCATTTAACCAATGAATCTATTGTGAAAGTAGATAGTTGTAGCATATCTGACCTGGAATTCTCCAATAAGGAGATGGCTTTCAATGAGTAAGTCGTACAACCAACTCAGGAAAGATATCCTACTCGTATAAGGAAATCTAACCGTTTCGATGATTTTGAATGTTTTTCTAGCTGTGGGTCCCAATTATTCTCAAACTTATGAAGAGGCTGTCATGAGAACTGAAAACGTTCATTGGAATAATGCTACGGAAGAAGAAATGAAGGCATTGTCTAACAACAATACCTAGGAATTAGTAGATAGGCCTGTGAGTTCTAATGTGATCAAATGCAGGTGGATTTATGTTAAAAAGAGCAACTGATGGTTTGAGTAGATACAAAGCAAGGTTAGTTGCAAAAGGCTTTAGTCAGAAACCAGGCCAGGATTATGATCAAACCTTTGCTACTGTTGTAAAGTTATCTTCTCTTAGAGTACTTTTTGGTTTGGCCGCTGAGTTAGACTTAGAAATAGACCACATTGATATTACAACTGCATTCCTTAACGGTGATTTAAATGAAATCATTTTTATGGAATAACAGAAAGGTTTTGTTTATGAAAGAAACGAAAAAAAAGTCAGTAAGCTCATTAAGGCAATTTATGGCATCAAGCAAGCAGCCCGTTGTTGGAATAATAAGATTCATTCGTTCCTTGTTTCCAAAAATTTCTCAAGATCTGAATATGATCCCTGTGTATATATTAAAAAATCTTATGGAAACTACATTGCTATTGGTTTACATGTAGACGATTTTTATTGTTTCTCGAATTCAATCGATGAAACTCACAAGATAAAAATCAGAAATTGCAACATCGTTCAAGATGAGACGGGTGCAATTAAAGAATGCTTAGGTATGAAAGTTATTAGAAATCGAAAAAGGGGTACTATTAAGTTGGGTCAAGAGTGTTATGTAAAAGATATCATTGATAAGTTTGGTATGAATGCACCTCTGTGTGTCTCACAAATTGTTAAAATCAGAAAATGCTCCACAAAACAATATTTATCAGAAACTGATTGGCGCTCTGATGTATGTAGTAGTATGTACACACCCTGACATTTGCCATGCTACTAGTTATTTGAGTTAATTTAATACTTGCAATGATAACATTTAAGAGTTGTATTGTATTTAAAGGGTTCTTCAAATGTCGGCCTATATTATCGTAAAGGTGAATGCTTGTTGCAAGCAAATGCTGATACAGATTTTGGTAATTGTGTAGTCGATAGAGCATCATACACTGGTTATGTTTTTAAATTCTGTACATTGGTGTTAAAAGAAACAGTGTAGAAAAACTCTAGTTCAACATTTGCAGAATATGTTGCAATCAGTGAATGTGGTAAAGAGGGTATTTATCTCCAAGGCCTAATGTCAGTTGTGTATATCTTCTAATCCTTTAATAATTTTTAACGATAACCACAGTGCTAATAAGTTATGCTACAATGCTCAGAAAAATGGAAGTAAGCATAATGATGTGAAATATCATCAAATTAGACACTGAGTTGAGCAGAATCTAATCAGTGTAGTTTATTTGTCCGACAAGGAAATGATCGCTGATATGCTCACAGACTCTTAGCGGACCTAAATATAATTTTGTGTTATAGGTATGGGACTAGATTTATAAACGTTCTGGTTAATGTTCTTTTGCTCGAAAAAGTGAGGGTGTTGAAATATGCCTATTATTCATATTATAGATAATCCAGCAAGTTATGGTGCAGTCTGTCACTAAATGTCTGACTGAACAAATAAAATTGTAAACTGTTTAATTAGAGTTGATATAATAGCATATTATACGAGACTATAAAGGAGGCTATTATTCCCGAGGATGAAAGTTGCTACATGAGCGAGCAAGTGTAGTAATCATCCGAGGGAATAGTACCCTTCATTATAGCAAGTTGTATACTATACTTTATCTACAACTAAGTATCAATATAAGAGGGCATAATTTATATAACTTGACTTTCCAAATTATTGAAATTCTACAATAAATTAGCGAAAACCAGCATGGCTAGTTGTTTGTGTTATTGTATTGAGACATAGTATTTGATATTTGGCATTTGACATTTGTTTTAAATTTCAAAGGTATTGCAATTTAATAATATTATTTCCCAGTTGGTCTTTAAGAGGGAATAAAGATCCATTATTCCCTTTGCTCATTATTCCCTAGCGTGATTAATATATAACATTATACTGCAAAAACCACAGGTGTAATATGTACATTATATATTAGTTGTAGATAAACTGTTTGTACTGTTCTACATTCAAACAATAAATACATTCACGACTATTTCTGCTTCTAATTACACAACATACGCAACATACCTTACCTTAGCAGCCTTCAGAAACATTTCTGCAGTCAATGAATACCAAATTCCTGTTTTTAATTAAAAATTACATATGTAAAAACTATCTCATTAAAGAATCGTCTACAACACGGGCTACAATTTGCCGAAAGACCTTACTGCACTACTTATACATCCACACTGATTTTTATCTTAAAAAAAAATCGATTATAAAGTTCTTTGAGCTTCTAAAAAGCATTTCCCAAATACATAAATCTGTTGAATAATTTATCAATAACTTTATTTATTATAACTGTAAGAATTTATCTACTAATAAATCTTAATCATCTTTGAGAAGTTGGTCTCTCTCTAAATCCACGCTTTTTATTTTTTTTGTTTTGTAATTTTATTTTCATATGTTTTATTTTGTTTGATTTCTTTCTTTGTTTTTGCCCTTCCAATTTACTTTTCATTTTAAAAGGTTTACTATTTTGAACATTTTTGGTGGCATGCTTCTTCACAATATTTTTAATCTGTGCTTTGGTTTTATTACTACAATCATTAAATTTATCTCTTGGTTTACTTTTGACTTTAATGTGCATCCCTGGAACATCCTCATCTGAATTCACTTCAACAGATTTAGTAGATGGCTCTTCATCTGTATATAAAGGTTGATTAGCACCTATCCAATTATTGTGTTTTGCTATTTCATTTGTAGATAACTCGATTACTTTAACATTAACATCTTCGTCTTCATATTCTTCTGCAAGTAAGTGTTCAACCTCGGGAACTGCGGTATAGGATCTAACCAACTTTTTATAGGATTCCTTAGCTTCCGCTTTAAGTCTCTTTCTTTCTTCCTGTAACTGTTTTGCAAGTTTCATCTTAGCATCTTTTTTTCGTTGTAATTTTCTCTTATGAAAACCCGATAAGAATTCCCTAAAATAAATTTTTTCTATTAAGACTTTAAAAATGAGGTTAAAAAGATATGTGCTCTTTTAAACACGATTAAATATGAAATAATACCTGCGTTTCTCTTCATCAAATACCAAATTTATTTTTAATTTACGTTTCTTACTTGAGAGTTTTGATTTTCCCATTTTTCAAACAACCAAAGTTTAGACTGGAATAAGTAGGGAATATTGAGAAAGTAATGGAGAGGATAGCTGTTATGGTGATCTTAGATACTCGCATCTAGAAACTGCTTCTTTTCTCTATACGCATTTTGATTGGTTCCGGAATAAAATGGAAGTTCAGTTTGAAACAAACAAAATGCGTATGCAAATCAAGTATGTAAAGCCATTATTATAATCAAAGATGATATAACGTCCTTGGTTATGATTGTTGAATATTGTGACACATGCCAAAATTAGTTTAATAAGGTGCATCAAAAACGTTAACTTATATTTTAAAAAATTGAAAAAATTGATAATTGTTTCAAAAACTAAATATAGTTAAAACATGGTAAACTGGTGTCTTTAAATGTGCCAAAAAACAAATATTTTATTTTATGGTTAATTAGTGCTACTAATAAATAGGCATAAATTTTAAACTTAACTTGCAAGTAAAGATTTTCATAGAATTTTAAATTAAAAAAAATAAAAGATTTGCAGTAAGCCAGTTTAGCATGAGATTTTATATATAAACTATACTGGATTTTCTGAAAGCTTTTTCGTTATCTGTTAATCTTTATTGAATTATTAAATTCATTGCCATAGAGAAACTATTAAAGCCCAACTGCACCGCGTACGCTTAAACTACAACTTAGTTGAGTTCTACTTAAATTTTAGGCAAGCTTAAATGCGACCTCAACTGCACCGTAATTATTTAAACGGTACTTATCTAAGTAGCATTTAGTTAGGGAAATTTTATGTTGTTGCATTTGGGACAACTTCATAGTGAACAACAATTATCTACAATTTGACAGAAGTTCATTATCACATGCTGATAGTTCATTTATAGTTTTTTTTGTAGAAAAGTCTTTTATTATTGCTCTAAATGAAATCCGCAGAATGATTAAGAACTGCTAACTATTCCAGCGAAGAACAGCTACGTTAAGTAAATCTTATTTCGCAATATAAGGGTGTTTTCGAAAATAAAAAGACAGGTGCTGTAACATGGAAAGATAAGGATAAGGTGTCGGACAAAATAATGGCACAATATAATGCAGTAAGCAAAGTGCATCGTAGTAAAAAATCTCTAAAAAAATGTTATGAGTATAATAAAAAAGAGGTTAGAAAGCTTACTGCAGTAGAAAAACAAGAACGACTGGCTACTGGGGAAGGAGTGTATATTGATCCGATCAAGAATGATCCCTGTACAGAGATTCTGTTGGAATCTAACAAAAACAAAACCATAGCAGACTTATATAATCCTTTCGATGCTGAATGTGAGGACAAGGAGGTTACAATTCCTGACATATCAAAAGATCTCGTACATATGGACGACGTGGAAATTGTTTATGTTGGCGATAATCAATCATCAGCAGCAACCATTAGCTCGGCAACAAGTGTAAGTTAAACAAACTTTCTATATATTTCTCAATTAGCTGTGAAATGTTGAACAAAACAAAATGATATTTGATCAATTTCTAATATTATATTAATTTTCACGTTGATTGGGGTGACCACACGTCCAAAAATTTGAAAAGACCTCTAAGTAAGCCTTTGACGTCAGGTAATTTGAACAAATAAGCTGCAAATAGTGGAAGACCCCAAGTCGTTAAAGGCTTGCATACCAGTCATTTGTCCAAACAGTATACGGAGGTTGCTAAACTGAAAGAACAATATATATTGCAGGAGTTAAAACTTTTCCAAGAAAAGAGAAATTGAGATTCATGAGCTGCAAAAAAGGAGTCTTTTATTAGAAGTAGAAATTAAAGAGCAACAATAAAAAACATTAAAAAAACTCTATAATTTGTATTTGGCATTTAATTTTAGTACGTCATTGTCTTATATAAATAATTTAGTTTTGGGCACTAATATTTAATTAGCATATGATTTGAATTTAGCATAATACTTTTTTAATTACAGTGTAACTATTTTCCTACAATTATATTCTTAAAAATAAAGTAATACATATTATAGTACTTTATTCAGAACAATAAAAATTATTTACATACTAAACTTAAACAAACAACTATAAATATAATGCTGTTATGCCAGTCTTGAAAAAAACTCATTAATTAATTGACTTCTAAATTGCATTTCAATTACAGGACCTACATTCTGGTGAGGTATATGGGGAATGTCGTCATCTTGTAAGACTCTGTGTAATTCTCCTTCATCCATATCATCATCAATATCTGGCTTTGCGTCATTTGCATCTTTCGCTATGTTGTGTAGCACTGATGTAGCAACTATTATTGCAAGCACTGTTTGAATTTTTAGCGACATCCGTATGCTAAGCAAGGAAATCTTCTTTTAATAATTCCAAAGGCGCATTCAACGTTATTCCGAGTCCTGACATGTGATTTGTTGTACAGCTGTTCTGCTCTAGTTTGGGGGTTTAGCAATGGAGTCATTAAATAGCTTTTAATAGGATAACCATCATCTTCTAATAAAAGACAATTTTGAAAATTAAACCTGGCCAACGAGCAACAATGTCAATAAACTTGCCATTTGCGTCACACACAGCTTGTACGTTGATGAAAAAATAGTTTTTCCGAATCCTAAATATTTCTGCATCATCACCTCCTGGTGACTGAATTCTAATGTGAGTGCAATCGATAGCACCAATTACATTAGGAAAGTGGGCAATTTGAAAAAATGCTTCCTTACTTCGGTCTTGCTCATCCTGTGTAGCCGGAAGTTTTACAAATTGTCTATAAAGTCTTGCTACAGCAATTCACGTTCTTTTTACAATTTTACCAGCTGTTGTTGAATGTATGCCCATAAAATCCGCTACCATGTCCAAATGAGCTCCTGTTGCATAATACCGCAAAGTTGTTAGTAGCTGATTTATAGGAGAAACCGAATAATTAACATCTAGTAAAAATTCCAGTTGATTTTCGATAAGAGGCAAAATGAACATTACAGATTCTTTTGTCAATCTGAATTTTTTAAAAAATGTATAATTATCCACACTATGAAAATGGTCAGTTCTTATATAAATATTTTTTGGTATTCCAAATTCCACTAACTCCATCACATCAATATCATCAAAGTATATCATTTTTCAATATAATAAAATTCATTGTATCTCTGAAGTAAATTTTAAATTAAGCAAAGTATGCAAATAAACGGTTAAGTGAAACTTAAACTACCGCTTATATTTAAGTGCAACTTAGAATGTATAAGTGTCACTTAAAGTGCAGTGCAGTCACATTAAACTTTTAAGTAGTACTTAACTTTTAAGCTTAAGCGGTGCAGTTGGACCTAAAACAGTTATCATTCAAATATTGTTTATAAAAAACATTAAATTTGTCGTTCGCGGCAGGATTGCATTAGATGCATCTTGCAACTTGTAAGAACACTAATGCCATGACAAGCAATATCAGTTTTTCTTCGACATTGCGTTATTAACATTTAAAATAAGAAATAGGCCAATGTAAAGTTTAGATTTTAGAACAAAAAGCAATTATCAGAAAATATGGAATAATTGAGCTCACATTCGTCTTCTCGATTATTTTAGATTTTTTGTGATAAATTCATCGCGTTTGAATGATAAAATGCAATTTTGTGATGTTCTGGATTGTCTGGGAGTCACCTTGTTAAAACTCGTAACAACATAAATGGCATTTATTTACAAGTTTATTAATACGACTTATTATACATTAAACACATAACGCATAAAAATATTTACAAAAGTTTTGTATAATGGTAAAGAAATTCTTTTGTTTTCTAAATTCGGCCTCGGATATTATATAAATTATTATTTACATTGTAAGAATATAATGGTACATTAAGATAACTTACGGGGATTTTCAGCGCTCTCGTAGAAATGATGTAAACACGCGCTCTTCAACTAACGATGTTCTCCGTACTAATTGGTTATAAGACATCAACAGCTTTGAATAATCCAACGACGAAAAAGTTCTGGGACAATGGGGATTTGGTGGACACAATTGTGTTTTTCGAGAGAGTGCTGTTATTGCGTGCATCGATGTAGTATTTGAATTTTTTGGTTCTCCCTTTTTACCTTTTCATTCTAGAACATTATAGCGATCATTGGCAAGCAACAAATTATAAAATCTGAAGAAGACAGGATCACCACAACCTGAAATAAGTTTTGTCGCAGGAGGCCATGAACGTAAGTATTTATAACTTGTTTGGGGTACCGAAGTTTATATGATTAAACTTTAATAGTTAAGTAAGATTGTTGGGGGTTGAGGGTAACAATGCTCAATGCGGTAATATAAAAATTGCAGTAAAATAAACAAGCCTAGAATTATGCTTTACTGGTATAGGTACTACACATAAAACTTAATATCATTGTAACTTACTATTGCCGTTAACCTTACTTGTGAAAAATTTTACTAAAATTCTTCAGTCATATAACTTACTGCAACAATATTATAACAGTGGTAGGTAATAGTACTGATAACTGACAGGCCCCTGCGGGTGGTAGATTTGATTCACAGGCAGGTGAGTTTAGCATTTAAGAATTATTTAGAATACAATAGGTTTGTTACATGCCAAAAGTGGCAATGTACATGTTTTAGGTTTAGTTATAATGTATAAGGAAAATCCTGCGTTATTTTAAAATTAAAACTTGTCAATTTCCGTCATTCCGGACAGTTGCGTTTGCGTAAAAGAATGTGCAGGTGGGAGTAGTGTCGGAAAGCGCCATCAAGCTACGACACCTGAAGCCAAGAACATCTACCTGTGTTGTGTGTGAGTGTGTCTTTTCTCTTTGTAAGCATGTAGGCACCTTTACCTTCGTGTACCTCTAGCGGGTTGTTCCTTATCGTTCCACCTACGAAAGCATAGAGTTTAGGATGGACGGATTAGAAATTTGAACTCAACATGGCGTGATGTGACCCACAAAACGTGATGAACTCTGGGATTTGGCTGCAATGTGCGATTTAAGTGAGTAAATTGTTTTTATTTACATTGTGCATGAAAATTTGACCATTGCATCACCTTTAAACGCGTTCGGTCTTTGATGCAAAATGGCGCGTAATTTGCTGCGTAATTATACGTTATATTAAACAATTGCGCAATAGTATAGCAATGAGTGAAGCACAACAGGTCTTGGGAATGTTATTTGCATAATTTCATGCATCTTTCAGAATTAACTAGTACAATCAAAATGTATATAAATGGCCGCCATAGATATTGAAAGTCAGTTTTAATTGAAGCTTTGGTATGTGTTCTGATGGTGTAAAGCTTTGATAGTTGTACACATGTAATATAAATACTGTTCATATAAATTACACTTGATATAAATTACTGCAGTGATTGTATAAATTAATAATTAGTGCTTAGATAGTTAATTATTGTGCTTCAATATTAAATAAATTAAAAAGATAGCATCGTAGTAGAAACTAGTTAGCGATTAACTGAATTACGAGTTGTTGAAAAAGCTTGTATAATCAGTTTGAAAATGAAGAACTGGTGTTTGAGCAAATAGAGTTTTCGTTACAGTACAATATCGATTTCTACTCAATTTTTCCTATAACCGTGGAAACTTTTTCTGAAGAATTTGTTTCAATTGAAGCCATGTACAGATTTTGTTAATACGAAACTACCGCACATATCTAAACATTATTATACACATCTAAAGAATGTAACTGCAGAAAAGCGACAGTCTGCAGTTGCATGTAATTGCAATACTTTCTCCAACATATATGCAACTGGTAAATTAACCCAGAGACAAACTATAACGAAGTCAAGGACTCTATATTTTTTCACTACTTTATAGCGTTTAGTTCTAACTTTTATAATGTTTAAAGAGTGATTTGGAAATTCTTTAAGTGCTATAAAAGTAATGAATATTAAACGTAGAAAGAACAATTTTGTAACAGGTGTCATTTTGGACCAAAATTCCTTGCTGCTTTTATTATTAACAAGTCAATTTCTTATTCTTATACCTATGGTTCTGCAATGTTATTATACAGAGTGATAGAAAAGTCCCGGAACGGTCAAATATTTTGGGAAATACTCATCGCATCAAAAAAAGAAAAAATACGTGTTCAATATTTTTTTAAAAGCTAACCAATGACACCAAAATTGAACCTCCACCCCCACCCCCTGGGGGTAGGGGTGGGGCAACTTTAAAAGTTTAAGTGAAAACCCCCATTTGTTATTGCAGATTCGGATGCCGCAGGATAAATTACCCCAAATTGACCTACGATACAAGCCATTTTGGATGATAGAAGGCGTTGTAATTGACAAAACCAAAATAGGGTACAAAAACATTTGAAATCGAAAAATGTCAGAATGCATTCATTTTTAGTATTCATTTCGTTACTAGCTTTTGATATTATTTCGTGATGTCTCTGTCTGAAAGAGAAAGAATAATTGTCCTGATGATACGGGGGTATGGAGATAAAGAAAGATCATTGCAGCAAGTCGCAGATTTATTCAATGAAGTCAATGCGGAACGTCAACCGATTTCTAAATCTACTGTGAGTCAAACAGTAAATCGTTTTGAGCGAACTGGTTCGGTGAAGGATGAACCAAGATCTGGAAGACCTAAAAACGCGACGAGAGGTGGTCAATTTGAACACCTTCGGGGGTAATTTCGTTATGTATAAAATAAATAATTTATTATTTTACTTCTTTTATTTTCTGATCCATCAATTCTTCTAGAAATAGTTAATTTTTGTCGATTGCAGCGCCATCTGCAAAAAACCTAAAAAAATTATGACTAACATTTTGTGGCGAATCCGAATCTGCAATAAAAATGGGGGTTTCCACTTAAACTTTTTAAGTTGCCCCACCTACCCCAGAGTGGGGTTCAATTTGGTGTCATTGGATAGCTTTTAAAAAATATTGAACACGTATTTTTTCTTTTTTTGATGTGATGAGTATTTCCCAAAATATTTGACCGTTCCGGGACTTTTCTACCACTCTGTATAATATCTTTAACAAATAGTTTAAAAAATTAAGAATAAATGTTGACATTTATAAAGAGAGATTTTCCTAATTTGGAAATATATTGTTCAATGTTGGAGACCGTCATAATAAATTATTACGTGGATATTGGTAACTATTAAGGATTATTTAACTATATTTGCAAAATACCAATAATTTAAAAATTCTTATTATAAAACAATTAAAAGATTGTTTATGCCAAGCCGTTGATCAAATGCATTGAATGAGAAACATAAGTAAATGATATTAAAATAATTTGTATTTAACAGTTATTTGCTAAAGTAGATATAAAAGTATCATTGGCAAAATAAAATTTTCAAAAATTATTGGAACTTTTTTTAAATTCTTTTCCACAATAAGCCGAACAAAGTAGGAACGCTAATCTGTCGCAATCTAGAAAATAAATTAAATCAAAATTTTATAGAAATGCTAAAAAGATTAAGCAAAGTCGTGAATTGGAACAGGTCAAAATATGAACAAAACGGGCGAACTCTTAATTGAATGTAGTTTTAATTTTATTTTAATAACAAGCGTTTAAGCTTATGTATTACAATAAAGCTATTGATATTCCAAGCCAAATTTAAATATGTTTTACTGTAAATTAAACTAAACAATTGTAAATATTCTTTAATGCTTCTCGTTTAAGGTTTATGGTGCACTTTGAAAGCCAATCTTCGTTCTAATTTTCCATTAATCAATATATTGAATATCTCTATTAAGGTTAACGATCTCTTTCGTTTAAATATCTGTGTTAATTTAATTTTCATATCTAGTTTTTGCTTAAAGTTGTTGAATTAATATATTCTGAAGATATATATTTTTACTTTTACAGTCATTCTTTAATTATGATGTGAATATTCTTCGTTAGGTCATAACTTGCTTATAATTTAATGAAATACCTATTCAATTATGAAGTTACTTTAAAGGTATCTGATTGGAGTTGTGGTTAGTCGTCAACCAATCAGAATCAATTCGTGGTATAAAGTCGCGCTCATCAGCAGTATGGCTGTCAGTATATATTTGAAACAGAAGAGATGAACACCCTTTCTTGGAAATCGAATCATAATAAAAAGTTACTTGTGTATTTTATAGTGATAAAATGGTGGAAAATATTGTGGAAACGCTACAAAATGTCTAGAGATATAACATAGTTATTTAAAATGGTAAGAATTTACTTAATTATGGTTTTTGCAAAAATTTATGTTAACACTACAATATGTGAAGGTATTCATTGTCTTATCTTGATCTTAATTTGTACCCATTACCTCTTTAAATAATTTCAAATAATGCAAAAAAGAGACTTAGGTTTTGATAAATCTGTAAAATGTAATAGTGTATGTTCTGCAGACTTTAAACCTACATAAAGATTTCATTTGTGTTTACATAATCAATATGTTGTTCCATTTCAAAATCTAATTTTTTATTGCAGATTGCTATTCTGCTGTAAAAGGAAAAGAGATTAATAATGACCTCCAGCAGGTAAGTAAATGTTTATCCTGTATTTTAACTTTTATAAACCCATTTTTCTGCCAAATAAATATACTATTTACATTTTCTTGTAATATTTGATGGTCAAATAGAGGTTTTCATCATAATCTAAGGAGAAAGTCTGCATTATACACTTGTCAACTCACCATTCCCTAACAAATATTCAGTAGTTCAAGGTACTATTTAGAGTGTTCTTACTTTCCACGTATTAGAAGCTTCCGATTGGACATTCAATGGATATTTTTTCAATTTCTTCTGTTGCGGTGAAATACAGTTGTTAATTGAAAAAAGAATTTTTATTTGGCTATTTAAATTTTGTTATATTTGGTAATGGTTTTGATTGAATAGTTACGATTAGTTGCATTAAATTAAAATAATTCTGCTTAGAAAAATACAAAGTACAACCTTCGAAAAGCATTTAATTTAAAATGTTTTTACTTATGATAGAAGTAACTTCAGTTATTGTTTATATTTGAGTATATAAAATATATCTTTCTTGGGTAAAACCACTCGGAGTTTTTAAAATTGGCTTTATTTACTTTCGATCCATGACCTAGGATCGTCCTCAAAATAATAAAAAAATTTACATTTATGACACAAATTGAAGGTGACTTTAATTTATTAATTTTTGATCTGAATACATTAGGTGAAAATTTTAAAGTTTAGAAGAATCAGTATTTTCAATTTGTGTTGCACCCTGGGAACGGCTTTTTAAGGTAGCCAATATGCTTAATGTGAAATCAGCTGATTAATTTTTATATAAGTAGTTAAATTTCATATAAATTCAATAACTTGATGATTGGAACATTTTTTAATGTTTCTATTTATACGGTTATGGGGATGGTTATTAAAGAAGTGTGTGATTACGTTACCATAAGACTGAAGCAGCTGGGGGCTGCTAATATGCCTATTGTTATGTAATTAGTTGTATGTATAAAAAAAAATCATGTATGTAGGCTCTATTTCATGTTAATATCGCAAGGAAAACCCTGGAAAAACTTGCAATGCTACCTAGATATTGGGGTCATTTGATTTTCATTTGTAATTTTTTTTGTTATTTCTTTTAGTAATGGAATCCATTGTTTACTAAAAGTCACATTCGTTTGCTACTCAGTTATTTTTATTTAGGGTTATCTAAGCAGCTTCTTTGATTTTAGGTTTTTGGTGGTTTTCTTCTTTGTCAATAATTTTTGTGTCTTCCCATTTTATGGCAAACTTTTCGTTTGTGAGCCCTTACCTACTAAAGGTATTTATGCCCGTTTCCGTATTGGTGTAGACTTCCAAGATTACGAAGCAATAATCAAGCCTGAAAACTGGTCTAAAGGTGCAGTTTTAAGACACTATATTTTTCGTAGGCACGCCTCACCTCAATAACCTGTATAGAACTGCGAACAAGTTCACAGGACGGAAAGTGTTCCTGTTGGACTCCAAAGATACACTCTTTTTTACCACAATGTCAAAAGGTCTTAGAACAAAAGTTTGTGCGGTTTCTCTGGCTATCCAATCTATAGACTACGATTTTGTCATCTTAACTGAAACGTGGCTTATAGCAAGTATACTCAGCTCGGAGCAGTTTGATAATCGGTTTAAATATATCGAAAGGGACAGTGACTACAACACTTGGCTGTTCAAGAGGAGGTGGAGTACTCATAGCAGTTAAATCCAAATATGTCAATTGAGCAAAAGCGGTAATAACCTAATTGATCAAGATATTTGGGTTAAGATAAAGACAGGTAATTTTCATATACTGCTGTGGGCTATATATATATATATATATATATATATATATATATATATTTTCTTATGCTGCACCCCGCTCTTTGTTTCGCGCCTTTTCTTATTAATTTAATGATTTTTATATAATGTGCAAATATTGATTTTACGTTACGTGCTTTAGCAACGTTTGGTTGGTTAATGAATCAAAACTGTTTTTAAATATGCCTCGACTATTTATAAGCTCTTTCTTCCCAGGGTATCCACCTACTTACCGTGGGTTCAGTGGTAAGTAGATGTGCAATGCCCAACCAAACTGCACTATCTTTTGTTTTAGTACCTTTTTATAATTTACTTTTGTATATGCCAAATTTTATATGATCCACGTAGCCTTGTGCCAAATTAATTACTACCACACAATATCTGACTTTGACGTTATATCACACAGTACTCACCTGTTCTATACGTCGTTAACGGCCTCTCTGAATGCTGGCTCAAAATCCTTCTCGCCGTATGCGCCTTCACAAGGTTTCACTATCACTTTGAAAACTGCCGCCTAGCCTCCAGGTATCTTTTCCTTAATTTTGCTGCGCCCAAATCTAAAATAAATATGACCCGAATTTAGAATTTAGAATACCCTTTTTTATTTACTTCCCCTGCGCTAATTCTTCCGGTGTTATTTCTTCTTTGTTTCGTACGATTCCACTTGCTACTCTTACGCTGTCTTCTAATTTCGCTTCTCTCGTTCTAAATCAATATTTCTGCCTTTAATCCGCTCGTTCCAAATCAATCCTTGTTTCTTTTTAAAACTACTCGTTCCAAATCTATCCTCGTTCCTATTTTCCACTCAATGCCCCGCTACACATAAAACCATATCCAATTCAATCCTAATATATTCTTCACTCTTATAATTCCTATTCGATGCCTTCTGCCTATATAAATCTCGTTCCAATTCAATCTTATTTTCCGTCGGTTCGCTGTCGCACTAATTCCAATCTTAACTTTTACTCGTCGCCGATATCAATTATTCATTCACTATTGCTTATCCTTACTCTTTCTTTATAGATTAAACTCGTACAATTCAAACTCATTTATTTAATCTTCAAAAAAATATTTAAACAATTTAGCTCAGTTTTATAAACACGTCTTAATACAAAAATATTTCGAAATCGACTCCCTTGTTTACTTATCCAAGGTGATAATTACAATATTTATCTGCCTACTCTTTATTACATAGTATATAAAAAACCATCCAATAACGTCGTATCACCAAGTTCGTGGCACTAATACCGTAAACTTTGTCTTTTGCACTTTCCTATTTTATTACATAATGTTCAATCATTGGTCCTAAATATCGCACAACCCTTCAATCATATTTGACAATGGTATTACTTATAATTTTGATTTTACATGTTTGTCCAAAGGTTGATTCTAGTAAAAATAAATGCCGAAATGTTACACATATGAACCTGGATCTGCATGGTTAATAGTGGACATCCATAGACGCATCCGGTTTTCGGTTGGCAAATGTACGTTCAATGGCCTATTAAACTACAACTCAGTATAAAACCTTGAATACTGTGTGTTTTATCACGTCATCAAGTCATTATAATTTACGTCTTGGCACTTACATTTCAACTAACATTTCAAATACTTTAACGTATGTAAAGTACGGCAAACATACATTTTTAAATTACGGGATCTGATATATGGCTCACTCTATTTGGCATACACCACCCTCAACACAAAACAACCCTTAGAACCCTTGTAGCTCCTACTGACACTACATTATATATATATATATATATATATATATATATATATATATATATATATATCTCACCTGCTTCTCATGCACAATTATATCAAGAACTTATTAATAGTATGGAAAATATAAAACGGGAGAATGCACATTGTAAAGTTTGTATATTTGGGGATTTTAACTGCCCCGAAATAAGTTGGTACCAGGAAGAGAATGTATTTGTACCTTCTCAGTTTAATAATCTGGCATCAGAAATTGTTGTAGATGGTATGTGTTACCTTGAAATGCAACAGTAGAGTGGTATTACTAACAATCAAGGTAAAATTCTAGACCTTATTTTTGCCGACAATCTAGATTTTATCAGTGTGGTAAAATGTAATTTTGTTATATGCCCAGTCGATATGCATCATCCACCATTACACTTCACTTTATCTTGCTGTCAAACTTATTGTTCGAAAATTTTCACATCTATCCGTGCCTCTCTTTTTTGGTATAGTGACTATGATGTTACATTTGAAATCTTTGGGTATCTCGCCTGTCTCATACATATAGTTGAAAGAGACGTTCTGTTACTGCTTGTCCAGCGACTTTTAGAGTTTCTGCTTGCACCTTATCTATACTAGGTGCTTTGCCATTTTTCAGACCCTTTAATGCTAATTCAAACTCTTCCCAAGTCATCGTTTTCAATGTTTGATTCCTGTTCCAGTGCTGTTAGTTCCTCTCCTGCATATAAATTCCCTATGTAGTTTTGCCATCTAACCACTTTATCTACATTTTCTATAATGATGTCTCCTTCCGCGCACCGCATATTTTTGTTATACGGTTTTATATCCCTAAAATTCATTCTAATTAGTCTGTATGCTTTGTCTGTCTTTCCTATTTTCATCTTAGTGTATACCTCTTTGTACTTTTCATCAATTCATTTCTATTTAGCTTTCCTGCATCTACGAATAATTTCCCATTTTATAGCTTTGTATCTCTGTTTTCCAGCTTTGTCTGGTTTATTTTTGTATTTTCGCCTTTCTTCTATTAAATTCAGGATATTCTTTGTTATCTATGGTTTCTTATTTTCTTTTTGTGTATACCCTAGAATATCTATGACCGCCATGTCCAAGCTGGATTTTATGTTACTCCATTCTGTTTCTACTTCCTTAGTATCAGAAATTTTCTTGATATCTTTCAGCAATTCATTTAACTTTTTCAAATCTTTCTTGGATATCTTTATCTTTTAGTTTCTCAAAGTCAAAGTGCCTTTCTCCAATCCTTTTTTCAAATTTTTAAATTTAAGAGCGGCTTTCATAATTACGATGTTGTGGTCAGTGTCTATATCTGCTTCTGGTTAGCTTCTACAGTCATTTACTTGATTCCTAAACCGTTGTCCAACAAAAATGTAACCAATTTGATATCTTCATATATCTCCTGGCATCTTCCACATGTATCGTCTTCTAGCATGATGTTGAAATAATGTGTTTGTGATGGCTAAATTGTTTTTGTCACAGAATTTTACCAGCCTATTTCTCCTGTCGTTTCTCATGCCTAAACCAAATAAACCTACTACCACTCTTTTCTTACACTCACCTACCACTGCATTAAAATCCCCTGTAATTATTAAATTTTCATGATCTTTTACGTATCTTAGTATCTCTTCAATATTTGTGTAGATTGCTTCTATCTCTTTCTCACTATGACTAGAGGTGGGCATGTATACTTGTATTATTACTGTATTTACCGGTTTAGATTCCAGTCTAACCATGAGTACGCTTTTATTCTTTTGCAGGTAGTTTTCTACACAGTGTCCTATCTTTTTTCTCATAACTATCCCCACACCTGAATTTCCTTCCTCTAATCCTGTGTGAATTACTCTAAAGTCTCCACTCCAAAAATCCCTCGCCTCTGGCAACCGAACTTTGCTGATTCCTATTATGTCTAATGCTAGCCTATCCATTTCAATTTTCAAATTCTCTAGCTTACCTACTTGCATCATACTTCTGACATTCCATGCTCCGACTCTCAGAATTTTCACGACTTTTTTTGTACTTTCCTATCACGTTTTCTGAAGTAGTCCTCTTCTGGAGGATCCGAATGGGGGACTATTTTAACTTCGGAATTTTTTCCTGCAGTAGATGCCATAATCTTAAATATCAATTTAAGTGTGCTGTGTACTTGGGAGGTAATGTGGTGGTTTCCCGTTGCCTTCCACGTCGCAGTAGTGTGTCTTAGAATGCCATACCCGCCCCTGTGGTCTCTGCCAGTCTACGTACCGAAAAAGCTGCTGCTTTCTGTCAGTGACTTGTCTTAGGCTGGTTCCTCACTAAAGATCCCACTAATTTAGTTGAACCTATAGTTCAGCTCTTTAGATCACTGGAACTCTGAAACCGTTCTAGTAATCTTGAACTTCTTCAAGGTGCAGGTCCATTCAGAACGGTATTCCCAAATAACATTTACTAAAACAGATGTCGTAAAATCAATAAAATCTTTTAAAACTAGTTCTGCAGGTGGGCTAGATGGCATACGTCCGTCACATTTACAGGATTTAATTTCATACTCTTTAGGTTCCGAAGCTATAACACTTCTCGGATCACTAACTGCATTATGCAATTTCATTCTAAGAGGAGAAGTAATACAAGAAATCTGTCCTATTCAGGACTTCTTTGTGCGCTTTCAAAAAAAAGGATGGAGACATCCGCCCAATTGCAATTGGAACATGTCTTATAAGATTAACAGCCAAACTTTGTTGCAGAGAAATTAAAAATATTTTAGGAATAAAATTCAGACCAGTACAATTTAAAGTTGGTCCTGGAGGATGTGAGATAGTTGCTCGTTCCTTACAGGCTTTTATTAATTCACAAACATCTCAGAGTAAAGTACTCCTTAAAATAGACTTTCGCAACGCATTCAATAACATCTACAGACAATGCATTTTTGAAAATGTTTTTAAACAAGTTTTTTCCTACTTCCTTTTCTATCTCAATGTTACCTTTCCCCATCGTTTCTAAGTTCAACAAGACGATCCTTTAGGTCCACCACTTTTCTGTCTAGCTGTAGACAGGCTTACTGAAGATGTTGATCTTGAATTTAATTTCTGGTACTTAGATGACGGATGTTAGGGTGGTAATACTGAATCTGCTCTTACTAACTTTAACAAGGTTATTAAAATTTCCTCTTTTTTAGGTTTAGAAATCAATTACAACAAATCTGAATGATTATTTTTAAATTCTCCTGAAGATCACACCATGTCATCATTTCAATCTCTCACACCCAATATCCGCATACCTCTTTAAAATGACTGGAATCTACTAGGAGTTCCACTTTGTATCGAAGCATTAGAAAATTGCCTTCAAGAAACATACATATGCTTTCACTAATGTCACTTAAATTTTCTGAACCGGAAATCCCCCCTATTTCCTACTTTAAAGAATTGCTTGGTTAGTCCCACGCTTTTGTATTTCCTAACATGTTGTCCCTCATGGAGATGCGCGACTCTCTTAAATCAATTTGACAACTATTTTAGGAATTCTTTAGAAAACATTATTAACATCGGCATCTTAGACAAGAATTGGTACAAGGCACTCCTTTCAATATCCAACGGAGGCTTAGGTATTCGCTACTCTTTTTCACTTTCTTTACCTGCTTTCTAGTCTACATTTATCTACATTAATCAACATCAAAATTATTCTAAAATCAACCAAATAAATTTAAATCTTTATAACGAAGTGGAGAATTTGTGGCTTAATAAGACAAAAACGGTTTGAATCATTCGTAATAAATATATTTAAAAAGAATGGGATGAACTTCTTTTACAAATTGTAATAAATAATTTAAGTGAATGTGATAATAATCCACGTCATAAGGCCCTAATCAAGGCTGTTACTGTCCCTAATTCAGGGTCTTGTCTATCTGTTCTTCCTGTTTTTATCATTAGGCACTCTTCTAGACATTACATGTGATTTTCCAGTGCTCCACCCGAAGGTACTACATTGGCCAGGGAGCGAGTTTTTTTACCTAGAAAATTTGGAATTTTGCTGAACCCTTGCTGTTCCAAGCAAGGTAGGGATCTTTAACGTGCGCGACAACACTCACACACGGGACCTCCATTTTACCTCTCATCCGAACGAGGGTGTATTTTTGTGAAAAATGCTCGCCTAACATTTTTCAAGCAGACCGTGTCAGGATGCGAACCCGGGACCTTGGGCGTAGTAGTCACACACATACCACTACGCCACGGAGTTGCCAACTCTTCTAGACAACCAATCCTTCAGAATAGCTATCGTTTTAAAACTTGATTGTTAATTATGTACAGTTCACACGGGCAGGCGGGTGGGCGTGCATGCGTATGTACGTGCATGCATGTGTGTGTGCATGCATGTGTGTGTGCGTGCGTGAGTGTGAGTGCATGTGTGAGTGTGCATGTGTGAGTGTACATATGCGAGTGTGCATGTGCATTTGTGAGTGTGTGTGTGTGTGAGAGAGAGAGAGCATGTGTGTGAATGTGTGTGTGTGTGTATGTGAGTGAGTGTGTGTGCATGTGTGAGTGTGCATGTGTGGGAATGCATGTGTGGGTGTGCATGTGTGTGTGCATGCATGTGTGTGTGAGCATATGTACAAGTGTGTGTATGTGTGTGTTGGAGTGTGTGTTGGAGTGTGTGAGTGAATAAGTGTGATTATGTGTGGCTGAGTGGGTGCATGCTTGCATGCATGCGTGTGTGTGTGTGTGTGTATGTGTAGTCAGTTGTTACAATCCGTTTTGGTCTCAGAAAATCTAGCCGGTCATCCACATACAAAAATCAGTGAACTACCTTGCACCCTACCCTTTTTCAGGCGTTATTAAAGGATAGGTGCACGACAGAGCATAAAAAATTATGCTCTGGCACAGCTAGCATCGACCGTCGTGGTTGCGTAGGCTGCATGAAACTTAAAATCTCGAGGGGAAGAGAATTGGTGAACTAATAACTGTAACATCAATAACTGAGAGAAAACTATAGACAAATTAATTATCGTATTTATTAAATTTTGTTAGATATTTAATTTTGAACAAAAATATCATAAAAGTTCTATGAAGTCATTTGAAATAGAATAGATCAGTAAAAATAATGAAACTTGTTTTATGTAACTAAAAAAATGTAACTGTGCTTTTAAAAAGCGTTAATAAGTTAATGAATGAACTTGACTACCATAAGTTTCATGAAACATGTGGCTTACATATGGACAGTATGCGTCCAGTACGACTATGTATAATTAGGAATTAAATATTGCAAATAGTAGATAAATTGTCTGTAATATTAGTACGTTTTACAAATGAAAAATGAAAAGAAAATTTAATATTTGTAGAAATCAGTTCACTTTAATTTTGCGTGGATAAATATTACTTTAGTTTGTCATACCTGACACGTGCATCGTAAAACAAGTGTTGTTACCGTAAAATTCCTTGAACTGACCATCTGTGGAAATCCCAATTAAAGGTGTATAAACTGTAGGAGTCCCAGGTAGCATCAACCGCAAATAATGAGGTAGAATTTTGTGTGTAACTTCATAGATCCATTATTTTAAGAGAAATATTTAACTAAACTAAAATTTGTATGGGTAATGTAAATCAAAAATACAACGGCATTGTCATCTCCTTTAAAAAACGACAGCAAAGCTAATTTGCATCATAGCGGAACTTAAATATAGGTATGAAGACATGAGGGTAGAGAACGACCCATCGGAAAAGTAATCCGTGGGATTTGTAGTTTATTGAGGTAAGGAAAACGCTAAGCTAGATATTTGTTTCGACCTCATGGTCAATTTTTGTCACCTTGAATTTAAGACGACCTGTTGTGCACAGAACCCAGACAAGAAAATGAAAACTTTTGCCAGTACGCTTTGACATGCAAACATCTGTTTTAATTATCAGAGAGGGGAATTTGAAGTTATAAGGAAAGGAAAGACCACAGAATTCTTTAGCAAAGTTATACCATGAAAATAAATATCAAGAACACTGGATTATAGGCAACTTTACTAACAGGTATAAATATTGGAAACAAACACGGTACTTTACGAAATACTCAAACCTTCCTATGTTCTGTGATTATAACTTATCTATTAGAAGTAAAGTGTAAATTAGGGTTCGATGGACTTTTCTAGGTAAAAGGTGAGGTTTAAAGAGAGAAATAACTGAAGCTGGAACATGGCATTTACCATAGGTAAAATGACATGTTACACTGCCCCGGAACAAAAGAAAAAAAATATATGAAGATATATTTTTTTTATGAAATCCAAAAGTGGATTAAAATCAAAGACTCATTAAAAGAAAAATAAAAAGGTAATTGGAAAGGAGAAAAAAAATTTGAGAGAAAATGTATGTTTGAGAAAAATGTTTGAGAGGAGAAAAAAAATTACGTTTGAGAAATAAATTATGTTTGGGGAAAAAAAACTTGTGTTTGAGTGAAAAGGATCATGTTTGAGTGAAAGGATTATGTTTGAGTGAAAGGATTATGTTTGAGTGGTGGGATATCTAACGCGTAATCACACGTCCCAAAGGGAAGTAAAATTGGTAAAGTCAAAAATCATTGAAGTCAAAATTGGTAAGGACTAAACCACTCAACATGGGTAAAAAGGATTAGAAATAAAACAAAAAATTTGTAGGAAAAAACAATGGGGGTATAAGGAGGCATAGCTGTTGTAAACCAGTTATGTATGTAAGTGTGGGGGCTAGATATGATATGTCATCAAAAGAAAATATTTACATCAAATATGTGTAATGTAACAACAAAAAAAAATTTGTTAAGAAAATTTATGTTTAGTAATATTTAAGTTAAGGTAGGTTATATTTAGAAAATTTACTAAATTTATATCAGTGCCTGTATACGGCTTTAAATCTTTTATGTGCCAGTTATTTGTCTTTGACCTATCTGGGTTAGTAAGATTATAAATATATTTTTTTATTAACTGTACATAAAATATATTTAGGTGCAAGTTTTGCAGTAAAGGCATCAGCGGCACTAGACAATACTTTGTTTGATCTCCAAACTGTATCACCTACATTGAAAGTAAATGGTCTACGTCGTAAATTGTAACGACTAGACATTTTTTTATAGGCAAGATATAATCTATTTTTTACATCTTTGAAGAGATTAAAAAGACCTTGTCGGTCGGTAGAATATACTATCCTATCTTCAGGAATTATATCTACGTCATCAGAGGGTTTATAAGACGAATAATAAAACTTCCCTGAAATAGGTACATGTCTACCAAAATTTAAAAAACAAGTATGAATATTAGAAAAACAAAACACGGTACTTTATAAAGTACTATAACCTTCTTATATTCTGAGATTATAATAAATCTATTAAAGTAAAAGTGTATATTAAGGTTCAATGGACTTTTAAAGTAAAATCTGAGGTTTAAAGGAGAGATAAATCAAGCTGAACATGGCATTTACCATAGGTAAAATGACATGTTTCACTGCCTCGAACAAAAGAAAAAAATATATGAAGATATATTTTTATAAAATCAAAATTGGATTGAAGTGAAAGACTTATTAAAAGAAAATAAAAATTGTTTGAGAAAAAAATTTGAGAAAAAAAAAAAGTTTGAGAAAAAAATTGTTTAAGAAAAAATGTTTGAAAAAATGTTTGAGAAAAAATGTTTAAAAAAATGTTTGAGTGGTGGGATATCTAACGCGTATCACACGTCCCAAAGGGAAACAAAATTGGTAAAGTCAATAATCCGTGAAGTCAAAATCAGTAAGGACTAAACCACTCACATGGGTAAAAAGATTAGAAATAAAACAAAAATTGTAGAAAAATGGCAATGGGGGTTATAGGAGGGTATAACTGTTGTACACCAGTTATGTATGTAAGTGTGGGGGCTAGATATGATATGTCATCAAAAAAATATTACATCAAACACGTGTAATGTTACAAGAAAAAAATTTTAGTTAAGAAAGATTATGTTTAGTATTATTTAAGTTAAGGTAGGTATATTTAGAAAATTTATTAAGTTTATATCAGTGCCTGTTTATGGCTTTAAATCTTTTATGTGCCAGTTATTTGTCTTTGACCCATCTGGGTTAGTAAGATTATAAATTAAATTAGATAGTTTTTATTAACTGTACATAAAATATATTTGGGTGCAAGTTTTGCAGTAAAACATCAGCGGCACTAGACAATACTTTGTTTGTTCTCCAAACTGTATCACCTACATTGAAAGTAAATGGTCTGCGTCGTAAATTGTAACGACTAGACATTTTTTATAGGCAAGATGTAATCTATTTTTTACATCTTTGAAGAGATTAAAAAGACCTTGTTGGTCGGTAGAATATGCGGTCCTATCTTCAGGCATTATATCTACGTCATCAGAGGGTTTATAAGACGAACTATAAAATTTTCCTGAAATAGGTACATGTCTACCAAAAATTAAAAAATTTGGCGAAAAACCTGTCACCTCATGTTTTGCTGAATTTATAGCATACTGAATTTTTGCTATATTCTCATCCCACATGTTGTGTTTTTCGACATATGATCTAATCGCCGTGCCTACAGTTTTATTTATTCGTTCTACAAAATTACATTGTGGGGAATATACTGCAGTGTACCATATTTTTTCAACATTATATTTGGCAATTAAATTTTTAAAAATGTTTCCAGATAGTTGTGATCCATTATCACATATTATAAATTTAGGTACCCGTAGGTCAGAAATACTTTATTTTCGATATGTTTTTCGATATTTGTTGCGGTAGCACTACGTAAAGGAAATAATAAAGTGAATTTAGAAAACCAGTCTCCTACTACAAGTAACCACTTGTGTCCTTGTTTTGACCTAGGAAGGGGTCCTATGAGGTCTAAAGCAATTGTGTGAAACGGAAATGTAACATCTTTTCTTTACCTGCTAAACCCAATGGTTTCATATTCGATGCTTTTGTGCTCCACATATTAAACAATTTTACAATACCTCATGACATCATATTTCATTTTAGGCCAGTAGTAATTTTCTTGAAGTCTAGCTAGTGTCTTATAAAATCCAAAATGTCCAGCAGTAGGTGGATCATGACAAGTAGAAATTACTTCATTTCTTTGTTTAATAGGTACTAGGATTTTCCAATTATTTATATTCGTAGTTAACGGTAAATTTGAAGGTAGGAATTTGTATAACAAACCATTTTCTATTTTCCATTGCGGATAGGTATCTGGAGAATTTCTAATTTTATTTTTAAAGATAATAGTAATCATCTATGTTAGCTAAATCTATTTCTAAGGTATTTAAATTTACAGTGTTATCTTGTGTTGATCGACTAAGGAATCAGGTATTACATGTAACTTGCCTTTACGGTGAATTAAATCGAAGGTATGTTGTTTTAAACGGGTGGCCCATCTTGCCAGTTTCCCAGAAGGATTTTGGATATTATTGAGCCATAACAGACTGTGATGATCTGTTATGACTGTGAATTTTGTTCCTTCTATCCACGGATGGAATTTTCTATAGAAAAATAACTGAGAGACATTCGCGTTCTGTAACGGAGTAATTGCGTTCAGAACGTGTAAGTGATCTGCTTACGTAAGAGATAATGTGATCTTCACCATTTAGATTTTGTAATAGAACTCCTCCTAAACCAGTATTTGATGCATCAGCTTCTATCGTGAATGGTTGACTGAAATCAGGTTGAGATAAGATAGGCTCAGATACTAGGATTTGTTTTATTTTTAGAAAAGCTGACTCAGCCTCGGAATTCCAAACTATTGGTTTTTTCTTTTTGCCTTTTAACAGATCATTAATAGGAGACATAAGGGTAGAAAATGATTTTATAAACCTTCTATACCAACTAACCATGCCAACAAAACGTTTAATTTGTGTGGTTGTTTTAGGTCTTGGATAGTTAGTCATTGCTGAAATTTTTTCTGGATCTGTTCTAATAGAATTTGAACCAACAATATATCCTAGGAATTTTAATGTTTTTTTAAAAAACTCACATTTTTTGAGATTTATAGTTAAATTTGCTTCCTTTAGACGGTCACGAACTGTTTCTAATAATTTAATGTGTTCAGAAAATGTTGAAGATATGACTATAATATCGTCGAGGTAACAGAAAATATGGGGTTCCAACTCCGGTCCAAAAATAGTATCAACGAGACGTTGTTGTGTTTGAGCAGAGTTTCTTAAACCGAAAGGAACTGTAACGAACCTAAATTGGCCTCTGGAGATTACACTAAAGGCTGTTTTGTCCTTAGACTCTGTAGTTAAAGGTAGCTGCCAAAAGCTATGTCTTAAATCAAGACTAGAAATGTATGTAGCACCTCTTAGCAAATTCAAAATTCGGTCTACATTAGGCATGGGGTAGCTATCGGGTAGTTATTTCATTTAGAGCTCTTCCATCAAAACAAACTCTATAGTCACCAGAAGATTTTTAACTAGTAAGATAGGAGAACACCAAGGTGAGGTACATTTTCAATTACACCCAGCTCTAACATTTCATCTAATTTTTCATTCAATATTTTTGACATATATGGAGACATTGTGCGGACGCTTTCTGATAGGTTTGTGGTCACCAGTGTCAATATTCATATAAATTTTATCAGTGCGACCTATATTTGTATCAGTGCTTGCAATTAAATTAAAGGAATCTACTATTTGTTTAGCTTTAGGTAATTGTGTAGGAAGTAAATCGTCTAACGTGCAAAGTTTATGTTTATCTAAATTTTGTAAAGGAATTTTTTCCACAGGTATAGGTATATTTGTAGATGTGTGAACATCCCAGGAATTATTTTTAAAATTAATAGATAGTTCAAACTTTTTCGCAAAATCCGAACCAAAAATAAATGAGTGAGGTAGTGCAGGAACGACTAAACAAGTAATGAAACAACATGTGTCACCAATGAAAATAGGCAAGTCTAAAGTACCAGAAATATTTTGTGGAGTGCCATCTGCAGTTAGTAATTTATGTGTATTTAAAGGAAATATTTTTAGATTTAAGGTTTTTATTATAGGTATGCCTAGAGATCCTATAACAGAAATGTTACTTCGAATCGAAAAGTGCAGTTATAAAATGTCTAATAATTTTACTTTAAGATATGGTCTAGTATCTAAATGTTTTTTAATTAAATTATAAGTTTCTATTGAATGTGTTTTTGATTTATAGAAATTTCTAACAGTAGTCAACCATTTTGACCAGTTATCATTGTTTTGAGAAATTTTATGTAAGTTAAGGTAATTTTCTTAGACAAATTTGTAATGTTATAATTTTTATTTTTATAACATTGATTTATTTTTAAAGGTAAGGTAGGTTTTGTATAAGGTAAGGAAAGATTTGTATAAGGTAGTGTAGTCATTTGTTTTTTAGAAAAAATAGAGGTAGAGACAATTTTATTTGGTTTAAGATAATTTTGGGTAGCCATAGATATATCAGTACAGGGTTGGCTATATGTCCTGTACTTTTTTATTCGTTTTTTGAGCAAACGGGACATGTGGATATTTTACATTAGGAATGCCACATCTGTAGCAGAAAATTTTCTTTTAATATTACAATTAGGGTATGTGTGATCTGATTTTAAACAGTTCCAACATTTACTTGTGGTATGTCTATAGGTATTTGAGAAATAACGTGTATTTTGAGTTGAAAGAAAAGTAGGTAAATTTGTATTTATATTTTTATTTATTGTGGTTTGTGGTTGTGTTTGAATTTTAGGAATCGTATTATATTGTATGGCATTTAATTGAGACGAAGAATTTTGTATTTTAGGTTTATTGTTGTATGTCCAAGTTTTCGGTTTACTTTCTTGCAATTTTTGTGTATAAAGATTTTGTGGAAAAGAATTTTTGTTTTGTAGTGAAACAGAGGTAGTTGGTTTAAATGAGTTATTATTAGATATAAGTTGATTTTTTATACGAAAAGATTCTTCTAATCTTTTTGTAGCTGTAACGAGATCTGAGATAGTATTAATTGTAGGTAAAATTATAGAAAGTGGTGTAATAAAATCAGGTAATAGATTTTGTGAAATAATTTGTATTCTTGTTGATTCTAAAGGTAATTTTTGAAATCTGGAATAAATTCTGCATTTTCATTATATAGATAGTCACTGCTTCATTCGTCTTTTGTTTTCTAAGTCTTATTTCGTCCCATAAAATAGTTTCTATGTTAGAAGGTAGAAAATCTTGTTTTAAACGAGTTATTAAAGAGTTCCAATCTGTTACAGAGTGTTTTATTTCCCTATACCAAACAATTGCATCTCCGTCAAACAATTCCATCGCAGACGAAAACAGATCTTGTAGTGAAACATTTCTGGTTTCAGCTAATTCAGATACTCTTTCTAAAAATTCAAAGACTGTGTCTGGTTTACCATTAAACTTTATTGACCAAGAAGAAATTGGAGTAGGATTAGATATATAAGTTACTGTTGGTGGATGAACATTTATTGTGGGGGTAGTATTCGTTAAAGGTACATTAATTTTACCGGTAGTAATTTCATATTTGTCTATTTTTTCATGAAGTTCTGCATCTAACAAAAGTGCAGTTGAATAACTTTCATTTTTAAAAGTTGTTACAACTTCATTATCATTATCAGGAATAGTTAATCGGTTTATTCTGCCACATACATGCGCCAGACGAGACATTATTCTTTTATAAAGTGAATCTTTAACATCACCATCAAATTCTTCTATTAAATTGTAATTGAATTTATAGTATTAGTTATTTGCTCACTATCTTGCTCAAAAGTTATAGTATATTGAGATAGTTCTTTATGTGGGGGTGGTTTATTTAATTCAATTCTTAATTGGCGAGCCAAAAGTTTTCTTTTATCCTCCATAATTCTCTTTTTTGAACTAATGGACCTTATGTAAAGTTCATACTCAAGCTCCTCTATTAGTAAATAACCTGCTTTTAAGTATGCTTCCATTTTAGTTTTTTATATTTTAAGATAGAATATTTATTTATATTTTAAGAAAAAAAAATTATTTACGTAAATTGGAATTCTTTATATATTTAAAGCAATTAGTCAAGATATTTTAAGGTCAGTTATAAATATAACTAATTGAAAAAAAAAATAATATGAAGGAAAGATTTATATATTACATTATATAACTGTAATATATTACCAAAAATTAATTCACTTTTATTTTGAACTATGTGGTATATAAACCAAGTAAGTTGAGCATTACGTGTGTACGTAGGCAGATATATATATAAAAAAATATCGTTGGGCGGTAAAGTAGTTAACGTTAAGGTAGAAATATGTATAAAAATAAACGTTGGCTTCACGTGACAGTGTGTGCAAGAAAAAAAGCGAGATACGTTGAGCGACACGTGCAAGCATGCACTAGAAAAAAAAGAAAGATACGTTGGATGTCACGTGTAAACGTACGCAAGAGGAAAAAAAAGAGACAGGTTAGACGTCACGTGGAAGCGTGGCCATGTACTGTATAAAGTATTAAAGAACAAAGCGCGTTGTATAGAAAATTTAAAGAAAAAATATCGTAGGGTTGTGTTGTATCAAAAATTTTAAAAAAATTATGTTGGGCGCAACGTGTATGCGTGTGCCAGATATAGAGAAAAATATTAGGAATTTGGGTGCCACGTGTAAGCGTGGGCAAGTATGGAAAAAAAATATTATAGGGGAAAAAAAAGGACGTTGTGCGCCACGTGTAAACGTGCGTAAGAGAAAAAAATAGGTTTGGGCATCACGTGGAAACGTGCGTAAGAGAAAAAAAAGGAGAGAGAAAAAAAATTTAGGTAGTTGGGCGCCACGTGTAAACGTGGGTAGGTATAGAAAAAAAGGGGCGTTGGGCGCCACGTGGAAACGTGGGTAAGAGAAAGAAAAAAAAGAAGGTAGGTTGGGCGCCACGTGCACCCTACCTTTTCAGGCGTTATTAAAGGATAGGTGCACGACAGAGCATAAAAAATTATGCTCTGGCACAGCTAGCATCGACCGTCGTGGTTGCGTGGGTTGAAGAAAATTTAAAATCTCGAGGGGAAGAGAATTGGTGAACTAATAACTGTAACATCAATAACTGAGAGAAAACTATAGACAAATTAATTATCGTATTTATTAAATTTTGTTAGATATTTAATTTTGAACAAAAATATCATAAAAGTTCTATGAAGTCATTTGAAATAGAATAGATCAGTAAAAATAATGAAACTTGTTTTTATGTAACTAAAAAAATGTAACTGTGCTTTTAAAAGCGTTAATAAGTTAATGAATGAACTTGATTACCATAAGTTTCATGAAACATGTGGCTTACATATGGACAGTATCGTCCAGTACGACTATGTATAATTAGGAATTAAATATTGCAAATAGTAGATAAATTGTCTGTAATATTAGTACGTTTTACAAATGAAAAATGAAAAGAAAATTTAATATTTGTAGAAATCAGTTCACTTTAATTTTGCGTGGATAAATATTACTTTAGTTTGTCATACCTGACACGTGCATCGTAAAACAAGTGTTGTTACCGTAAAATTCCTTGAACTGACCATCTGTGGAAATCCCAATTAAAGGTGTATAAACTGTAGGAGTCCCAGGTAGCATCAACCGCAAATAATGAGGTAGAATTTTGTGTGTAACTTCATAGATCCATTATTTTAAGAGAAATATTTAACTAAACTAAAATTTGTATGGGTAATGTAAATCAAAAATACAACGGCATTGTCATCTCCTTTAAAAAACGACAGCAAAGCTAATTTGCATCATAGCGGAACTTAAATATAGGTATGAAGACATGAGGGTAGAGAACGACCCATCGGAAAAGTAATCCGGTGGGATTTGTAGTTTATTGAGGTAAGGAAAACGCTAAGCTAGACATTTGTTTCGACCTCATGGTCAATTTTTGTCACCTTGAATTTAAGACGACCTGTTGTGCACAGAACCCAGACAAGAAAATGAAAACTTTTGCCAGTACGCTTTGACATGCAAACATCTGTTTTAATTATCAGAGAGGGGAATTTGAAGTTATAAGGAAAGGAAAGACCACAGAATTCTTTAGCAAAGTTAAACCATGAAAATAATTATCAAGAACACTGGATTATAGGCAACTTTACTAACAGGTATAAATATTGGAAACAAACACGGTACTTTACGAAATACTCATACCTTCCTATGTTCTGTGATTATAACTTATCTATTAGAAGTAAAGTGTAAATTAGGGTTCGATGGACTTTTCTAGGTAAAAGGTGAGGTTTAAAGAGAGAAATAACTGAAACTGGAACGTGGCATTTACCATAGGTAAAATGACATGTTACAACCTGGCTGAAAATTCTGTGTCTTGATAAAATACCAAAAACCTCCTGTACTAACAAGTTGGTAACTAACTATGTGGGAAGGGTTTTGTAATTGTTTGAAGGGGGTCCCAGAATGCATCGTGTGCGAAATAGGTTTTGATTGGGTATGATCTTGGATGCCATCTAATTTTGAAATGGGGAAATTTCTAGGTAAATCTCCTAGAAGAAATAACAAGGGGGGTGCCAAAACCTGATATCAGGAAAGTAGTTCTGGCCTAAAAATTCTCACGAAGAATAATTAAGTACACTAATGCTAAAACCAACCTAAAAATAAACATTTGCTATAAGGGCACTAATATATCTATTCAACTGCTAGCTGAAGTAAGGCTTCCAAAATCAAATGTTAAATTACCTGTATTATTAATCAGTCTTTTAGGTAATTGGAATGTATTTTATTATAACAAGGTTGGAACTATTATCTTTAAGTTAGTTGTGAAAAACATCAATATATGATTATACACAATTACGTGGGTGTATTTAGAACATCCACAATTTTATTCAGGATAAAAATTGAATTGTAAAGGGTAAACGGGTCTGTAAATTTTGTTTTAATTTAGGCAAGGTTTAAAAGGCATATATAAACTAAACTGGGTTATAATGAGCTCACCATACTCCAGTGTGAAGTCAATTTAGGGTAACATGTGGGGCCCATCTACTCATATCTCATTGAATTTGTTTAAAAATCATTAGAAAAATCAAGGACTTTAAAAACATACCATAATTTGAGTTTTATAATTAGTGTATCAAACTGTTTTAACACGTGTGAATATAATTTATCTGTTAATAGGTGTAAATAAAAGGTTGTATGGTTGTGGTATTATTTAGTAGTTTTATTGAATGGTGTGCGAGTGTGAAAGAGATATGTCTGTAAATTTAGGTATTCGAGAAGAGGCACAGCTGAGCAAGGCCGGGAAGCTGAAGGAGTTTGAAGGTGAAATAAAAGGGTAAGGAATTTTTTTTTTGAAATTGTTGAATTTTTGAAAATTTTATGTTGACCCTGGTGGGGCACGAATTTTAATAGAGAATCCAGAGACGGTCCCGACATCCACAGCACTTTTATGACGCCCAATTCGTGGAGCTCGTATGATTTAGGTGAAGGATCGATATAAAAGCTTTGTTAAAGCTTCAGTCCCGAATTTTTGTAAGTTCCACAGCAATTGTATGGCGACCCGACCGTTAGGCACGAGTTCCAAATAAAATCTGTACATTTTATTCCAGGAAATTGGCGAGCTGATAAAGAGAGTCTGTCTTGTAGAAATTCATAAATAAATTTTGAGTGTGTGAAGTGGTTTGAACGTATGCAGAGGAAGGAGTGATTAAGAAGCCAAGGAGTTGAAATTGGTAGTGACGATAGTGCCTTATTTGAGAAAGCAGGAAAAATGGAGGAAGCTGTAGGTAGTAGGGATCAGTCGAGGACGGAATCAAGAGAACAAGGTAATGAATTGATGATGAGAATGTTAGAGGAGATGAGATTAAATAGGGAGGAATCGAACAGGAAGTTTTAGGAGATTAGGGAAATGGGTGAAGAATCAAAGAAAAGAGTGGAGCAGATGAGTGCCAAATCGAATAGAAAATTTGATCAGATGAGTGAGACATTAAGCAGGGTTAGAGAGGACTCGAATAGAAAATTTGAACAAATGAGTGCTGAATCGAATCGAAAATTTGAACAACTGAGCCAGGAATTAGGAGATAAAATAGAAAAATGTACAAGGGAATTTTCTGATTTCAAAAATAGGTTAACGGTAAAAATGGGGGAAGTAGAAAATAGGGTAGATAAAAACGAGCGTGATATTAGAGGTTTGAGTCAGGAAATGGGACAATTACGGACAGAAGTGAGTATCTTCTGTGAAGACGAAATTAATGTTAAAATGACTGAAGTGACGGATTCGTGTAGGGATCAGTTAGGCAGTGTAGAGAGAGAACTTACCGGAATTAAACAAAATGTATCGACTTTGATGGGGGATTGCCCCAGATTCGTAACAGTGAATATGTCGCTGGATCAACAAATGAAATTTTATGGGGATAGTAGGGTAAATCCTCAAATATTTATTAACAACATTAGAGGTTTGGTTAGTAATTTGTATGATGAACAGGCGAAACTCAACATTGTTAAAGCGTTGCTGAAAGACCATGTTGAAGCTTGGTGTAACTTAATAGGACAGGAAATTGACACGTACAATGACTTTGAGGACAGATTTCTAAAACACTATTGGAGTGACCACTGACAGGACCAAGTACGAGACGATTTAATTACAGCAAAGTTCAAAGGGGAGTTTGCAGGAAGTAGGGAGCAATATGCTATAAGGAAGTATAGCATAGCGAAACAGTTAAATCCACCATTGACGGACAGACAGATAATCAAATATCTTTCACGACATTTCGAGGTTGAGGTTAGGCAACATGTAGCGTTGCAAAACATTGTAGACAGGGAGATGTTTTTGGAGTACCTGCAGAGGTATGATGATGTATGCAGTGGACGACCTCGGGAACCAAGGGAACGACAAGTAAACACGGTATGATTAGATAACAGGAGGGACAACTACACAAGACGGGGGACAAATTTTGGATATAACAGACAGAATTGGGAACCTAGACGGACATTTTTCAGGAGTAACAGTGTAGGTAGGGGACCTGCACCTAGACAAGGGGTGACAAGACAAAACAGTTCGCCGGGCATACGAGGGACATCAACGACACCTATTAGAGAGAATGAAAACACAAACAGAGCGGAGACATCGCGGACATATGTTGAGGTAGTAGCGAGACCTGGACCAAGTAGGGACACCAGACCGGGACAGGATTTTTAGACAAGGACAAACCACTAGACATCACTGTGTACAAGTATGAACATCCGAAGGAATTTTTAAAGATAGAGGAAGAAGTTGAGCCAGAAATAACAGAAAAAATTTGTTTGCCTATAATTGATATTAAAATTTTTGAAAAAAAATTAGGAGCGTTATTAGGTTCAGGAGCTGAGGCGAGTTTAGTATCGGAGGAATTCGTCAATGAAATTAAGGATAAAGTGTGTGACAGGATAATGCCAATAAAAAGAAGTCACCTGGTTGTGATTTGCTGTTGTGAATAGTGTAGTTATTTTAAAAGTAGAGTTAGGTTCAGTTAGCTGTGAACAGGAATTTATAATGGTACCTGGGTTAAAGTTTAAAGGGATATTAGGGGTCGATTGTATGACGTAGTTAGGAGTTGTAATAGATATGGAGAGGAAAGGATATATATATATATATATATATATATATATATATATTCTTCCGCCTACAACTTTTACTTTTGCTTGTTTACTCCACCCCTCCACCCTTTTATTTCTATTTATAATAAATATATCTGATTATAAACTTTACTACTTTATTTATTTAAACAAAATTCGCTACACGACTTTTGTCGTCGTCCCTATTTTAGTATTCAATAAATGACTTCTATTTGAGGTGCTTTTGCAACGTTTGGTTGGTTATCTATTTACTGTTTACTATATATTATGCCTCGACTATATGAAACCTTAATCTCAGGGCGTTCACCTTACTCACCGTGAGTTCAATCGTGAGTAGATGTGCACTACCCAACCAAACTGCACCCTCGTTTGTTTTACCACTTTTTTAATGCACTGATTTACTATATATGCCAAATTTTAACAGATCAATGTTGCTTGGTGCCAAATTAATTTATGTAAACTATTTATGACTTTAATTTTGACGTTTTAAGATATTCACGGTACTTACCTGAATTATACCGCGCTGAAGGCCTTCTTTTAAACTGCTGGCTCAAGATCGTATTCACCGTACGCACCTTCACAAGGATTCTCAATCGTAGTTCACTTGCGTATCGCCTCCAGGTGTTCTTAACCAATTTCGTTGACCCCAAATCTGAAATAATTTTACCCCAATTTAGAATTTAAAAAAAACCGTTGTATCTACTTCCCCTGCGTTAATTCTTCCTCGTAATATACTGCTCTCCTGTTTCTGTATTCCAATCAATCCTCTCCTTGCTCAATCCAAATCAATCCAGCCGTCCTATTTTAAATCAATCCTTGTCCTGCTATTCTTTTAATATCCACACGATGTCCTTACTGCCGTTAATCTGCTCAAATCACTCCAAAAATTATCAATATCGTCGTTGCCTTCTATATCCACTCAAATCTCCTACTGCCGTTAAACCAAATCTTCCCAAATCCAACACCAATCTTGCTCAAACCTAAATAAATCGTCGCTTCTCCGTCGCACTATTAACCACTCCAAATCTTCTTTAATACTCGTTGCCTTTATACTCGATGCTTCTTATTACTCTCACTTTACTAAATTAGACTCTTTAATTCACATAAACTTTTATTTCAATAAATATTTGTACAACTTTTAACGCAGGTTTTGTAAAACACGTCTTTATCTGAATATATCGAAATTAGAATTTTTATATTTATTTTGCTTAGCGATAAGATCAACAACCTTAGCTTACTTGAATTACAATTCTAAAACATACAATATCCAATAACAGTTCGTCTTTCCTTTCGTGTCCAAAATACCTTCACTACAGTCTTTATAATATTCTTAATTTCTACTATTGGTCCAAAAACACTTCACAATTCTCCAATAACCTTTTATATTTCTATTCACTTTTAATTTTGATTTTACAATTCGTCCAAAAGTTGATTCTATTAAAAGAAAAGCCAAAATAATTTACACACGACCTGGACGCTTTGTTGGTTGCAGATATCCATAAATGCGTTCGGCTTTCCGACGGCTAATGTACTTTCACTGGCTCATAAATTATCAACTCAGTATAAAACCTTAAGTACCGTGCATTGTATCAACATCATAAAGTCATGTTGTCTACCTTTTGGCACATATGTTTCAAACTAAAAATGGTACATACTTTAGCAGATGTAAAGTACAGCAAAATATAGTTTTTTTAATTATTAGATCTGATATATTAATCCTATTGTTTGGCATACACCCCTATTAACCCAAATCTACCCTTAGAAGCCTTGTACACCCCCCCCCTACATAATATTGGCCCCACTGATTTTGAATGCAATTGGAAATTTCGTATGTTTTTTTCTTCCCCTGGTGTGCAAAAATTTCTAATTTTTATTTAAAATCACTCTTTCGTTGTTTCATTTCAATTTGGCAACCCCTATTCGCCCTTCTCTCACATCTATCATACTACGCTATATTCTAACCTATACTATACGACAATAACAAAAAAAACAAAACTAAACTTTCCGTTGCATGAACTACATTATAACCTATCCTACTAAACCCTCTTCCTGTACTACTCTATATGGGTATAAATTCTCCAAGTGAAAACGCCCGCGATATCCCCTGTCATATTATCTAGCTCAAACGTATTTCCTTCAGCAAAAATACGCGTGATCTTGTCTGACCCTTCATAAGGAAACAACAACTTCGCGCAAATGTTTCTGTCGCGGTTTGAAACCCTTAATCGTTTTACTACTACCAGATCCCCTATTCCAAAAGTCGTTCTTTTTAATTTTCCTACACCTTCGCCGATGTCCCTACGCTGCATCCTTTCAATTCTCGCCTAGCACTACCTAACAGCTCTGTTATGTCTTGTATCTCGACTTCCTCCTCCATGGTCTAGCTGGTATAATCCTTTGCATCAATGTTACCGGACATGTTTTCGTAACGAACTCGCACGCTATTCATAAAATTTTCTATTTGTGGCAGATATCTAATCCATCTGTCGTGATGCTCCTGTGTCGCCAATCGTAGATATTTTATTACCTCTCGTATATAACGTTCGCATGGATTAGCTTTCGGATGCCGTATGCTGCTAAATGATACTTTAATATTTGCCCTGTTTAACCCGTTCCTGAATCTTTGATTGTTGAAATACGTCGCGTTGTCTACCAAAATCCTTTCCATCTTCCCGACCTGGCTTTCAAATTCTCCAATTGACTGCAATGCATGCACCGTGTTACTTCGTCTTGCCGGAAATAATTTGACAAATTTAGAAAAAACGTCTACCATCACCAATATGTGTCGATACCCCTGTTCACTCGTAATCAGGTTGCTTAAGTAATCAATCGCTACCAATTCTAACGGTCCATTTACGCTCACGTTCATTGGCGTATTCTGCAACACCACGTTCTTGTCTTTACCTAGAATACAAATTTCACACCGATTGATCCTTTCTTTAATCACCGTGATATCATTTCTTGCATAAAACGCCTCTCTAAATACCAAAAATGTTTTTCTGATTCCTATATGTCCGAATTTTAAATGAATTTCGTCTATAATTTCAACAGCCACGTCTCTTGATAACACTACCAGCTCTGCATCCCCTATCCTTTTTACCACAAACTGCCCTACGATGGTAAATCCCCGGTACTCTTCCATATTTTCTCTCGTTAGTTTCTCACGTATCGAGCTTACCTCACTGTGCCTCTGCGTCTCTATAAGCTTGGCGTTTGTCCACCGACCAACATCCCTGAACTCCTGCAAAGCAATTAAACAACCCTTTATGTTTTGATTCGATTCCACCTGCGGTCTGCTTAGAAAATCCGCCGTCACATTCTCCTTTCCTGGTTTATGCTTAATTTCAAAGTCGTATTCCTGTAACACCAATGCCCACCTATACAACCTACTGTTTAGAAACTCCTTTTTCTTCATGAACGTTACCACCGTGTTGTCGGATTCTATTAAAAATTTCTTATCTAACAAATAAAAACGCAACTTTTTCACTGCATATACTATGGCCAACATCTCCTTCTCTGCCGTCGCATACCTGGTTTCGCAGTCTTTTAATACCCTGGAAATGAAAACAATTGGTACCTCAGCTCCATCCTGAATCTGCACCAGCTCGGCCCCGATTGCATATTTCGACGCATCCGTCCTCAAAATAAAATCGTCTTTAAAATTTGGATATTTTAACGCTAACTCTGTATAAAACGCACCTTTTAAATCCTGGAACGCCTTCTCTCGTTCAGCAGTCCATTTCCATCTCTTTTTTCTTTAACAAACTCACCAACGGCACACACAATTCAGAATACCTCGGTATAAACCGTTTGTAATAATTTAGAACCCTAAAATCCTCGCAATCCTCTCACATTCTTTGGTTGTGCAATATTTTTCAACTCGTCCAATCTTTTATTGCAAATTTTCATCCCTTGTTCGCTAATTTCAAACCCTAAATACGTAACCTTGCTCTTAAACAACTCGCATTTCTCCGTTCAGCTTCAAACCCCTTTGTCCAGTCGTTGGATCACCTTTTCTAAATGCTCCAGGTGTTCTTGCTCGTTCCTTGAAAAATCAACAAATCATCCACATAATGCGAACAGAAACATTCATATTCGTTAAACAGCTTCTGCATAGCCCTTACAAGTGCTGCTGAAGAACTACTTAAACCAAACGGAACTACAGAAAACATATAAATCTCGCCTTCAATACTAAATCCGTAAACTTTTACTGTCTTCATGCAACGGAATTAACCAAAACGAATTTTTAAATCTAATTTACTGAAAATCTTCATTTCATATACTTTATACAACAAATTATCCAACCCTTGTGGTTGTTCGTACTCTTGGTTTCGTAATCGCATTCAACTTCCTCGCATCCAAACAAATCCTTATATCCCTTTTGTTGGGTTTTGGTACAATAACTACTGGGTTCACATATGGAGTTTTCGCTGGTTCGATAATACCCTCTTTTAACATTTTGTCTATCTCTATTTTAACCCTATTTCTTATGGCAAACGGAATTGGATACACCCTTGTATTAAAACCGCTGTCTTCCGTGACCTCCAACTTATGCACATACCGCCTCGCAAATCTTGGCTCTTCATTAAACAAGCCTATATATTTATTAAACAAATCTAGCTTCATCTTAATTTCATTACTCACTTTCCTATCTGTTCATCATTAATTAATCTCGCAAACATATTACATAATCGCACTTCAATCCGTCCATAATTATCCTCTTTAATCATTCCTAATCCTGTACTATCTATATCATTTCCATTTCTATTTTCTGAACTAACCGTAGGCACCACCCATAACCTATCTTTATCAAATATCCTAATTGACCTATCCTTTCCATCTATATTCATCCCAAAATCCTCTATAAAATCCATACCCAATATGAAGTCTAGCTGTAACCCCTTTGTAATTAAAAACTCTGCATCCCCTGCTTCTTTATTTCCTATATATATATCGGTACACGGATAACATTATAAATCGTCGTTAGCTTTTTGTTCATCGCTGACCATAAATTAACCCCATCAAATGTTCCTATTCGTCCGTTTAAAAATTCTTCATGTTTGACTACCACACTCTCATTTACCAGCGACAACTGTGAACCACTATCAACTAAAGCAACATATACACAATCCCTTAAACTAATATTTATAAACAACAAATTCTTTTTATTAAAAATGTAACTGTTTAACAATAAATCCCTTATACTATAACACACGTCAATATTTACTCCTAAGCGGTCGGTCGTCCAAAAATTCGCGTTTTTTTTTGTTTCTGTGGCGTCTCGTGAATCTGCACCACCTCAATCCTATCTGGGTCCGTTGTAATTGCGCTCGTCGTCATATGCTGGACGTTTACGTCCCTGTCCATCCGGCTGTTTCCATTTTGTATTCCGCCCCCAGTCGTCCGGCCGTCATCCTCGTGGTTGCCGTGCTGGTATCTGTTTTGTCCATTGTATCCATTATCCCTGTGATCCCTATTGTAATACGGTCGTCTATGTACCTCGTGTCCCCAATGATTCCGATGTCCGTGGTTAAAATTGTCCTGTCTGTAATTAGGTCTGTTTTCGTGGTACGGCTGTCGTCGGCTGTCTTCCCTATAACCCCTGTTTTGTTCCCAATAGTTTGTCCGCGTTTTCGCCTCCAGTGCTGTCGCTAAATCAAAGTTTCTCATTACCCCTAAGAATTCCCTCAACGTCTTGACATTTTGTACCACTACCACCTTGGTAACTTCCGGTTCCATATGTCCTGCTAGTAGTAGTACAATGTCGTCCTCGCCCAATTTCGGTGTCAAGTGTTGTGCCTGATTAAACTTGTCAATCGCGTATTCTTCGCGTGTGCCGTGAGTCCTGCTGTAATGTCCGGTAATTAAATTCGTCCTTATGTCAGTCTGGTGTGTATTGCTCCAAAATTGTTCTATAAAAGTCGTCTAAAATCAGCGTCGTGTCGTATTGTTTTCGAATGATGTTATGCCATTTTCGGCGTTGCCCGTCAAAGTCGCCCCACGATCTGTAGTTTTGTTCTCTCGTTTTCAGTCCCTACGATTTCGTCTAGTCGGTCTAAGAATCCCATGGGCTGTTCTGTCCTCGTCCCTCAAACTTCGTAATGTCGTCCCGGTTTAACCTAATGTGCTGTCCGTAGTCTAGTCCAACGCGCCTCCTTTCTAGGTCTTCCAATTTTTCTTGTATCTGTCTAACGTCATGTCCTACCCTGGTTTCGAGTACCGTGACTTTGTCGTCAAGTTTTTCGTCCAGTTGCGTCCTACCGTGCACATTTTCGTTTTGTATCGTCTCTAAAGTTTGTCCTAGATTTCTGTAGTTGGTCATATGTCTTTTGTCGCATGTTTGTATTTCTGTATTTAAATTCGAAAACCCGCTAATCATCGTTTCTTCCACCGTGTCTACACGTGTCTTAATTTCCGCTCTTAGGTCCGTCCGTGTCGCGTTCAAGTCTCCCTGAAAATGTACCCGTGTGTGTTCCAACTTGTCGTCAACCCTGTCTACTTGTTGTTGGACCTCTGTCCGCATGTCGTCCTTTACAATCTGTATTTGTGTTAGTAAATAGTCCTGCGTATAGTTCATTTTTGCCGTCAGTTCCGCGTGCGCCGCCCTAAACTCGTTCCTTAGTTCCGTATGTGTCTCTGTAATTTTATCTGTCAGTTCCGTATGTGATTCCATAATTTTTATAGCTAACGCCGCATTCGCCTCTTTTTGTTCCGTATGTGCATCTTTTTGTTCCTTACGTGATGCATTGAGATCGTCTTTCATACTCATCAGAAATCTCATAATGTCCTGTGTTCCGTCGGCTTCTGCTGCCTTCACCTCCGGTACCGTCGCCTGGTCCGTGTCCATGTCTGTCACCTCCAACTCTGTCTGCCTCACGTCCGTTTCCTGTATGTCGCCCCCTGCGTCCAGCTCTATGTCTTGTGTCCCTAACTCCATTTCAACACCGTATATCCGTCCCGATCTCGTGATCCTTTTCGTGTCCGCGTCCGTCATCTCTGCTTCCTAGTTTTGAACTCGTTTTCTGTAAAATAAAGAAAAAAAAACTGCGTGCCCCACCTAATCTCGGGATCCCGTATTCTACTCTCTTTCACTCTAATACTTTTCTAGCCTCTTTCTCGAGCCTCACGTTGGGTTTGCCACCTTCTCCCGCCTACAACTTTTACTTTTGCTTGTTTACTCCACCCCTCCACCCTTTTATTTCTATTTATAATAAATATATCTGATTATAAACTTTACTACTTTATTTATTTAAATAAAATTCGCTACACGACTTTTGTCGTCGTCCCTATTTTAGTATTCAATAAATGACTTCTATTTGAGGTGCTTTTGCAACGTTTGGTTGGTTATCTATTTACTGTTTACTATATATTATGCCTCGACTATATGAAACCTTAATCTCAGGGCGTTCAGCTTACTCACCGTGAGTTCAATCGTGAGTAGATGTGCACTACCCAACCAAACTGCACCCTCGTTTGTTTTACCACTTTTTTAATGCACTGATTTACTATATATGCCAAATTTTAACAGATCAATGTTGCTTGGTGCCAAATTAATTTATGTAAACTATTTATGACTTTAATTTTGACGTTTTAAGATATTCACGGTACTTACCTGAATTATACCGCGCTGAAGGCCTTCTTTTAAACTGCTGGCTCAAGATCGTATTCACCGTACGCACCTTCACAAGGATTCTCAATCGTAGTTCACTTGCGTATCGCCTCCAGGTGTTCTTAACCAATTTCGTTGACCCCAAATCTGAAATAATTTTACCCCAATTTAGAATTTAAAAAAAACCGTTGTATCTACTTCCCCTGCGTTAATTCTTCCTCGTAATATATTGCTCTCCTGCTTCTCTACTTCGTATTCCAATCAATCCTCTCCTTGCTCAATCCAAATCAATCCAGCCGTCCTATTTTAAATCAATCCTTGTCCTGCTATTCCTTTAATATCCACACGATGTCCTTACTGCCGTTAATCTGCTCAAATCACTCCAAAAATTATCAATATCGTCGTTGCCTTCTATATCCACTCAAATCTCCTACTGCCGTTAAACCAAATCTTCCCAAATCCAACACCAATCTTGCTCAAACCTAAATAAATCGTCGCTTCTCCCGTCGCACTAATAACCACTCCAAATCTTCTTTAATACTCGTTGCCTTTATACTCTCGATGCTTCTTATTACTCTCACTTTACTAAATTAGACTCTTTAATTCACATAAACTTTTATTTCAATAAATATTTGTACAACTTTTAACGCAGGTTTTGTAAAACACGTCTTTATCTGAATATATCGAAATTAGAATTTTTATATTTATTTTGCTTAGCGATAAGATCAACAACCTTAGCTTACTTGAATTACAATTCTAAAACATACAATATCCAATAACAATTCGTCTTTCCTTTCGTGTCCAAAATACCTTCACTACAGTCTTTATAATATTCTTAATTTCTACTATTGGTCCAAAAACACTTCACAATTCTCCAATAACGTTTTATATTTCTATTCACTTTTAATTTTGATTTTACAATTCGTCCAAAAGTTGATTCTATTAAAAGAAAAGCCAAAATAATTTACACACGACCTGGACGCTTTGTTGGTTGCAGATATCCATAAATGCGTTCGGCTTTCCGACGGCAAATGTACTTTCACTGGCTCATAAATTATCAACTCAGTATAAAACCTTAAGTACCGTGCATTGTATCAACGTCATAAAGTCATGTTGTCTACCTTTTGGCACATATGTTTCAAACTAAAATGGTACATACTTTAGCATATGTAAAGTACAGCAAAATATAGTTTTTTTAATTATTAGATCTGATATATTAATCCTATTGTTTGGCATACACCCCTATTAACCCAAATCTACCCTTAGAAGCCTTGTACCCCCTTACATTTGATATATTGCTGCGATTGATAGGTTAAATGTAATGATGTGATTCTTACTTGAAGATGCCCATATTATTAGGTTGTCATGAAAGTACTTTGCGTTTTAATTGGTAAACTTTAAATAGCCATAATTTTTGTAATATTGACCAGATTTAGTCGAAATAAGAACCATTCGAATCAGTGCATGTTTGCCAACGCGATACTATTCAATTTATGCTGTCAGCAAAAAAGTTGGTGCTCAGGATTCGATGAAGTCCACAAAGGCCGTTTTTGCCTGGTCCTGATTGGCGAAGGTTCTACCAGTGAAAAAGTTATAGAAGTGCTTGAAAAGGTGGTAGTCAGTTGGCGCAAGGTCTGGGGAGTATGGTGGGTGAAGCAGAACTTCGGCGCTTAACTCATTTAATTTTTGGACGGTGATTTGCGAAACGTGTGAGCGGGTGTTGTCATGCAGCAGGATTGGACCTCTCTGTTGACCAGGGCTGGCTGCCTGCCGCCGACGCAATTTTTGGTACATTTTGTCGATTTGTCCTGGTTCCAAAAAGTTGTAGTAGATGACACCGGCCACTGACCACCATACTGTAACCATAGTCTTTTTTTGATGGGTTTTCGCTTTTGGAAATTGCCGGGATGGCTCATCGGCGTGCAACCTCTGTCCCGAACATCTTCGGTTATCATACAGAATCCACTTTTTGTCATAAGAGTCAATTCGATCCAAAAATGGATCGTTTTGGTTGTGCAAAGGCAAAGATGAACAAACCTCAGAACGTGACAATTTCTGCAGATCGTTCAAATCATGTGGCACACAATTTTCGAGCTTTTTAAACTTTCCGATGCGTTTTAAACCATCTGCAACAACATTGTGACTAATGCCTAGTTCTTCTGCAATCCCACAAACCGTTTGTGATGGATCAGCTTCCATCAGGGCCTTCAAATCGTCGTCCTAGATTACTGTAGGTCGACCGCTATGGGGTGCATCTTCAAGGCTGAAATCTTTCAAATGAAATTTCTAGAACCATTGTTGTATGGTACTTTCTCCAACACTATTAGACCTTCACACTTGGTCAATTTGTCAAGCTGTCTCGACTGGGGATTGCCCCAATTTAAAGTTAAAATAAAATATTGTTTGAAATTGCTCCTTTGACATGCTTAAATAGGTCTACAAAAATATACAACTACTAAACACAGGTAAAAAACAACTCTTTCTATCAGATACAGCGAAAAATTCTCTACAAGATGCGATATTAACAAACAAAGTATGTTGCATATTTATTCAGTAATAGACGCACAAAAAACAGTATCGCAAATGCTGAGAACTTTCATGACAACCTAATATCTCGCTAGCTCAAATATAGTGAAACTACAAAACTCCAACAAAAAAATTCTAATGACGTAAAATATTTAGAAACATTCATTCAGAGTATGTCACTGCAGTCACAATCATCTTTCTTTAACACACATTGTTCAAAAAGATTACTTACATATCAATCTTAAAGCTTACCAGTGCAATTTTACAACTTAAGTCTGAAAAATAATAACATTTTACAACTACTAATGATTAACATATAATATCCTTCAAACTTTCTTATGTATGTCACACTATCTACACATTATTAAAATTAATTATGGATAGTTGCAGAAAGAAAATTTACCTCCGTAGAAAGTGTTAACTGATCAGATATTACTTTAAGGAACCTCTTATAATGGTCAAACTTTATCGGAATTTGACCTCAAAACAACATTATAATATCCATTTACACAAAAATATTTATATGTAAAAATTTTATGCAAGCTTAATCTACTTAAACGAATTATATTACGAAATGTCTTTTAAAAGATTTTAAATAAAGCTATACTTGCATTTTGAACATCAAATCTGGCAGGTATTCATGTCTTCTTTAAACAGGTTTTTGATCATGATCTTCATCCCCAGATTACTTCCATTTAAAATAATGTTATTCATGATTGCTTCGGTAAATCCATTGTTCTAACTTATATTTCCATTTATTTTAAGTAAATTTTTATATGTTGAAGTTTACTTCATGAGTTTCTGAAAGTACTTATTTTTAATAAATATCGAGGTGATTTGCACCAAAATTTAAATTCTAACTTTTATTGGAGCGGGCAATTTAGTAACTTCATCGACTAAGTAACTGTGAATGAAATGCGTTTATAAACAAATAATTTGTAACACTTTACCAACTATTGGTGAATCAATTTTCGTAATTATGTACCAAAATCTCAATACGTCAGTGGTTCTAGAAGGCTTCCACACCTTTCCTAGGTGATATGACTCGTAACATGATATAACTTCTATGAAATTCCATTCATTCTATAGTTATAATTTATGAGATTGTAAAAATTTTACTATCTTTAATCGGTGTGGTTTATAGGGATGAATGTAAAATACTAATTTGTGATTGCTTTTGTTATAATTTAGGACTATTAAAAGTATTCTCTTAACATGTATTTGTCTTTACCTGTCTTATCGCATTCTCTGGATTGGACCGTTCGTTCACATCGTGTTTTATAGTAAAGATAATTTGCCATCATTTAAGATTTATGGGTTCATTTGCAATCTGAGTTTTATGCTATCAGGCTGACATGGAAACATCGAGGAAATTGTTTATTGATTAGAGTGGCTTCCAGAAATTAGCATTTGTTTTAAATCTGGATGTTTTAACATTATAAAACAAGATAAGTTGTTTGAAATAAAGGGTTGGCATGGTATATAGTTCTTGGAAGAATCGTATACCGAACTTGTGTGACCTTTGTTTGCAGATTTCATACTCTGAATAGTAGAGGCCATCTTATTTGTTGTAAATTTATTATTGTGTTTTGAGTGATAGTGGCAGATTTATATTTTGTGAAAGGTTCATTAATAAATAAATGTTTTAAACCTTATGATTAAATACATACTTATTAATGCAGAAAGTTGAATGAAATACAACCAATATTTTAATTTAATTGGGCGGTCGGTGCATTTAATCATGTGATTTATTATTTGTATATTGTAGGCAAAGAAAACGAAATAGCTAAATAAATTATTGCCAACAAGATACGTGTTAATTAATAACAAGGAAAATGCAGAAATAGATGTTTAAATATATGCTTACGTGGATAAATTACAGCTTGTTAAAAACTGTATGTAACTAACGTTTATAATATATTTTAATGAACTTGTTAATATCTAGATTGGGTATTTTTTATATTTTGCAGCTATCTCTAAAAAAAATTAATTCTAGTCGGCATTTCATCATATTGTAAGAAACAAAAATAAAAGAATGCATAATTGTTCAAATTTATGGAATAACCTACTTAAAACATGCAAACAACATAAAATAATGTGCTATCTAAAAATGACTTTGCTGTTTAACAGAATTGAATCCAAATGATTGTTGTCTTTCTAATTGCTATTACTTGTAAATATGATTCAGGGTGACTCTTCTTTGGTTCAATGCTTTTAATTAATAAAAGGTTTAAATGTTGTTTTGTTTCATGGCTTTGTAAAAACTATAAACATTTTTTGTTTTCTGTGTTGATAAATATTAATTAGTTTTTAACTGCTAAAAGATATTTATATTTATTGGTAAAGAATCACGCTAATTGTGTATGTATGGTATACCGTAGAATAGTATTGATACCATATTGCTAGAAGAACTCGTACTAGGGATTTTTAAAACTTCTTGTGTATCTGATCATCTACAGTTACATGCAAACTTATGATATTGTAAGATTGATTTCATATTACAAATTAAATATGGATCAGTTTTTACAACAATAATGTATTTAATTTTCATTATAGTTAATGTACTACATAATTAACAGGTCTTGAACAATGTAATTATTTTTTTTCATAATCAATAAAGTTCAAGCATATATATCGTTCTTATTTATAGGTTTCATATCATGAAAGTGCATATAATCTAGGTCGTTGTTTTTATTACGAAAACAACATTAAAACATTACTTATTAAGCATTTACTGTTATTTTTTAAGAATATGGATTATTCTCTTCTACAAAGCAGATATTCTAAAATTAAATAAATTGGCATATGAAATTTGGTTTAAATTCTTTTAACTTGTGTATTCACAATATTAATTTTGTAGAAATATTTGTGAATTTACATATTGGCCATGTATAACAATCTCCACCACAATCATATAACAATTCAGAATCGTTCATTTTTAACCTATTAACTGTGAGGCAACTAGATTGTTTATTTCAAGAATAACTGAAAATAATGCAAACACTATTGAAAAGTAAAACAAAAGGTTTGTCCTGGCTCATGTAATATTATGCAGTATATAAAAGTGACTGATAAACCTATTAAAGATTTAGTTTAAGTAAATGCAATCTTCCTCGTGCTCGAGTATTTAAAAATTAGTAAAAATTTTAATGAAATATTTCAGTACATCGTTAGCTTAACTAACATCATGTCCTAAAGTTTTTTGGCTGGATATTTTACAAGTATTGTGCCCTTAAAATTTTATTCATATTTGAATATTATTCTTATTATTCATATTGTTATTTTTATTAAACAGGAAAATCCAATTACCGCATAATAAAAAATTGTTTAACAAAATTACGGTTGCAGTGTATAACAAAATATGTTTTTATATAGATCATTAATATGAAACAATAGAAGCATGGGGGGATTTAAGTTTTTATTTGTTAACTGAGCAGGTAATAGGCATGTCTTAGTTTATATTTCTAGTATTTTCCATCATTTTTCTTGCATTTTCTTAATTCTGAGATTATTAGATCAGTTTGTTAATATGAATCTTTTACAATAATGCGGAACTTGTGCCAGTTATAAATATCAAATGTAGTGGACTATAAGGAAATACTATTTTTATTTATGCCTTATGCCTTTATTACTTCTATAGATTATCTTGTGTGGAATGCCCAGAATCATGCTTTTTTGTGTTATATCTCTTTCGGAGATTAAAACTGAGACGAACAGAACTTGAGCAGAGTGGTAAATCAAAATAAAGAAATGAAGTTTCATCAAAATACCCTGAAGCTTGTGGTATGTCTTCTTGGTTTTTGGTTAAAGAAAATGCTTTACTATTTAACTGACTAGCGGTTGAGATCTACAATCATCAAAGACAAGTGTGCAATTACAATTAACACAATATTTTTTAATATCATAAGTGGCATACTACAAAGGTTTGAAAACAAACATGTTTTCTGCCTCACTTGTACAAGATATAAGAATCACATTCTCTGCAAGTGAATGAATTAGTCGGCTACACAATCCCATATAGTGTGTGCCTAATTTATTTGATACACTTTCTTACTAAACCATGCGTATGAATTTGGACATTTCTTGCAGAAAAATCTTGTTTTAAAATCTGATTTCATTCTATAAATACAGTCCAAACTTCATATTTTGGGAATATTAAGAAAGGGATGGTTTTGACTGGGTCATTTACCTATGAAAAGTTGAAGGAAATGACTTTAACTATGATTTTGTTTATTTGATACAAAATAACTACAGCAAAGCTTTTCCATGTGAGGAAACTTCATTAAATTATAGGATTATACGTGATGATGAAACCTATTGAAAATAGAGTGTATCAGTCTATAGAAACCTGAGATATCTACCATGAAAAGATGCTGTTTTGCTACAGGTAAAATGAACATTTTGTTACTAAATTTTGATTGACTTTAAAGAGGTGGGTACTCTATAACAATATAAGAGCGCATCGACTAACTGAAGTGGTGCGGGAGTCGGTTTCTATGAAAGAAATCATAAAAGAAAATAGAAAAATTTGAAATAAAAAAATTAATAAATAAAATGGCTGAAAAACAACTACGTTGCACTATCACTTGCCCTGAAAGACTTTTTCTACTTGGCTTAATTTAGCAGCACCAATCCATCATACAATCCCTTTTGATATTTTTCCTACATGGAAGACAGTCTCCTAAATTTTATCACCTTATATTTACCTTTTGCTAAAATAACTTAACACACTCATTCAGTTTTGATCAAATAAAATAAAATTGAGAAATACAATGCCACTTCCAAATACGATTTTATCACTGGGTTAGTGGATAGCCTTTACAAATGGATATGTTCACCTAATTTTTAAATAAATTAAAATAAAATTCAACCTAAGCTTAAATTCTATTAACATTAAGTAATTTCAATAAAAATATTAATATACTTTCCGTAAACAAATAAACCTAAATTTCTTAACCTCGCTGTAGCCGGGCATTGCTAAAAGAAATTCTAAAAAGACAAATCTAATCCATCGACAATGTTCATTTCAAAGTTTTCCATATTAAATTACATGACATACATAAAACCCAATTTCTGGTAATCTTGTTAATAACAAACAAAAAACATTTAAATTACTCCAATATGCTCAAAATTTAAACACATGTGATTCATTTTAAAATTATGCTGTAATCAATATTTTTTCACTGTCACTTTTTTTTTGAGAACACAAATGTCAGAATTTATGAATTTTTGTAAAGCAAGCATCCGATAATACACTTTTGCCATATTCAGAAATTTTGGCAACAGCTTTGTAATTCTAATGAAATTTTACTGGCTTGTCAAATATTGTGTATATGTATAATATCAAGATCTAACACTATCTTCAAATTTGATCTGTTTCTAGTAACCATGATAATTCAAGTGTGATTTTACTGATGCCAATCAAACGTTCTTTATTTGTATTATATCAAAATCTCCATTTCGAATGGACCTGCACCTTGCCGAAGTTCTAAATTACTAGAACAGGTGAAATGGCTTGCGTGTTCTAATGAGCTAAAGAGCCAAACTACAGGTCCAACCAAAGTAGTAGGGTCGTTAGTGAGGAACCAGACTAAGACAGGTCCCGAAGAGGGCAGTGGCTCTTCGGTACTTAGATTGGCAGAGACCATAGGGGTCGGTATGGCAGTCTAAGACACACTACCGCGATGTGGAAGGCAACGGGAAACCACCACATTATCTCTCAAGTGCACAGCGTACTTAAATTGTAATAAACATGATGGCATTCTCTGGGGTAAAAGATTCCGAGGTAAAATAGTCCCCATTCGGATCTCCGGGAGGGACTACTTGGAGGATGCGATTAGAAAGGTAAAAATAAGAGTCGGGAACATTCTGCGAGTCGGAGTGTGGAATGTTAGAAGTATGAAGCAAGTAGGTAAGCTAGAGAACCTAAAAATCGAAATGAATAGGTTATCACTAGACATAGTAGGGATCAGCGAAGTTCGGTGGCCAGAGGCGGGGGATTTTTGGAGTGGAGACTTCAGGGTAATTCATACAGGAGCAGAGAAAGGAAATTTGGGTGTGGGGATAGTTATGCGGAAAAAGATAGGATACTGTGTAGAAAATTACTTACAAAAGAACGAAAGAGTACTCATGGTTAGATTAGAATCTAAACTGGTAAACACAGTAATAATACAAGTATACATGCCCACCTCTAGTTACAGTGACGAAGAGGTAGAAGCCATCTACAAGGATATCGAACACATATTAAGATACGTAAAAGGACATGAAAATTTAATAATTACGGGGATTTTAATGCCGTGGTAGGTGAGGGTAGGGAAGGAGCGGTAGTAGGTTTATTTGGTTTAGGCACGAGAAACGACAGGGGAAATAGGCTGGTAGAATTTTGCGACAAGAACAATTTAATCATCACAAACACATTATTTCAACATCATGCTAGAAGGCGATATACGTGGAAGATGCCAGGAGATATAGGAAGATATCAAATAGATTACATTCTTGTTAGACAACGGTTTAGGAATCAAGTAAAAAGACTGTAGAAGCTACCCAGAAGCAGATATAGATACTGACCACAACATCGTAATTATGAAGGCTGCACTTAAATTTAAAAATCTAAAAAAAAGGAACGGAAAAAGGCACTTGGACTTAGAGAAACTAAAAGATAAAGATATTCAAGAAAGATTCAAAAAAAGTCAAATGAATTGCTGAATGATATCGGGAAAATATCTGATACTAAGGAAGTAGAAACAGAATGGAATAACATTAAATCCAGCCTAGACATGGCGGCCAGAGATATTCTGGGGTATACATAAAAAGAAAATAAGAAACCATGGATAACAAAGGATATCCTGAATTTAATAGAAGAAAGACGAAAATACAAAAATAAATCAGACGAAACAGGAAAACAGAGATACAAAACCATAAAATGGGAAATTATTCGAAAATGCAAGAAAGCTAAAGAACAATGGATTGATGAAAAGTGCAAAGAGGTACAAACAAAGATGGAAATAGGAAAGACAGACGAAGCATACAAATTAATTAGAATGAATTTTAGGGATATAAAACCGTATAGCAAAAATATAAGGGACACACAAGGAAACGTCATCATAGAAAACGTAGTAGAGAAAGTGGGTAGATGGCAAGAATATATAGGGAATTTATATGCAGGAGAGGAACTAACTGCATTAGAACAGGAATCAGACATTGAAAATGATGACTTGGGATATCCTATACTTATAGACGAGTTTGAATTAGCATTAAAGGGTCTGAAATATGGTAAGGCTTCGGGTACAGATAAGGTGCAAGCAGAAAATCTAAAAGCAGCTGGACAAGCAGTAACAGAACGTCTCTTCCAACTTGTAAGCTATATGTATGAGACAGGCAAGATACCCAAAGATTTCAAACGTAGCATCATAGTAACTATACCAAAAAAGAAAGGCACGGATAGATGTGAAAATTTTCGAACAATAAGTTTGACAGCACACTAGAATTGTGCAAAGACGAATGGAAAAACGGGCGGAAGAAATACTAGGAGAAGATCAATTTGGGTTTAAGCGAAACAGGGGAACACGGGAGGCTATTTTAGCTCTGAGAGTGATAATGGAGAAAACAATAGAAAAAGGACAAAGCATGTATATAGGGTTTGTAGATCTGGAAAAAGCATTCGACAATGTAAAATGGAAAAAAATGTTTGAAATACTCAAAAAGATTGGAATGAGTTATAGGGATAGACGAATAGTACATAGCTTATACAAAGAGCAAACAGCAGTAATAGAATTAGAGCAGGAACGTAGAGAAGTAAACATTAGGAAAGGAGTGAGAGAGGGATGTGCCCTATCCCCATTGATTTTTAACTTGTACATAGAAGAGGCAATGAATACTGTCAAAATCAGGAAGACATTTGGAATTAATATGCAGGGACAAAAAATTGATATGCTTAGATTTGCAGATGATATAGCGGTATTAGCGTCTAGCAAGGAAGAGTTAGAAGCTGCTTTTAATGAAATGGAAACGGTTTTAACAGAGAGATACGGTATGAAAATTAACAAAACTAAAACTAAAGTTTTAGTATGCAAAGGTGGGGAAAATAAATCAAAAACAAGAATACAAGTATGTAACACGAACTTACAAGAGGTTAAGGATTTCTGCTACCTAGGAAGCCAAATAACGCAAGATGGAAAAAGCACAAAAGATATAAAACAAAGATTAGCACAAGGTCGTGCTACATTTAACAAGAAAAAGCAACTACTGTGCTCAAAGACTACAAACATAGAAACAAGGAAAAGATTGCTTAAAACATATGTGTGAAGCACAGCACTGTACGGCTGTGAAGCCTGGACAGTGGGAGAAGCGGACAAGAAAAAGGTAGAAGCCTTTGAAATGTGGTGCTACAGACGTATGATGAAGATATCATGGACAGACAAAGTTAAGAACGAAGAGGTACTAAAAATGGTAGAGGAAGAAAGAAATATGTGGAAACGGTAAAAAATAGGAGAGATAGGATGATAGGCCACATACTACGGCATGAGGGAATAGTGCGAAATATATTAGAAGCAGAGATAGGAAAAAAGAGAAGAAGAGGCAGACCTAGGTTAGACTACTGCACACAGATAGTAAAACATGTAGGCTATAGGGTTTAAGGGAGATGTGTAGGCTAGCCCAGAATAGAAATCAATGGAGGTACGCATCCAACCAATCCCAAGATGGATAAACTAATGACGAAAAGAAAACTGTGCTTAAATATGATTAGTATAAGTAACTACAAGAATTGGTTGGGCAATATTCTCGAATAATGTTAAGTGTGTGAAAGGATTTACTGGAAAACCATTATTTCGGCAAATGTCTAAGTGTTGGGGCATCTTGGTAGCCACAGGTTGCTTAACCTCCTTCGCTGAATCTCGCTAAAATAGGGCATAAAATTAGAAAATAATAGAAGGGGAACGAGCTGAATACACATGCTGTGTAAGAATTTCAGGGAACTATGTAGGCTAGCTCAGAATATAAATAAGTGCAGGCACGTGTCCAACCAGATTTGAGACGGAAAACCTAATGACGAAAAAATAAGTGCGAATAAATCTGATGATTAGTATAAACAACTAGTTGTTGATTGCGAAATATCTCCAACTAATGTTGGCTGTGCAAAAAGATAAATTGGAAAATATATTAAATCGTTAAATGGTTAAGTGTTGGGGGAACTTGGCAGCCACAGGTTGCTTACCTCCCTTAACAACCACTAAAGGTCGGAGAAATAGGGCGTATAACTGTAAAACGATAGAAGGTGATCGAACTGCATCTAACAAGAAAGAACAGCGCCTATGAGGAAAGGCAACAAACATAAAACAAGAAGAAAATTGTTGAAAACATATGTGTGGAGCAAACCACAGTATGCCTATGAAATACAGGCAGTCTGAAACGCAGACAGAAAAACGGTAGCAGCCTTTTGAAATGCCGTGCTTCAGATGTATGAGGACGATAGCATGGACACACAAAGGTAACAAATAAGTTATAGAAATAGTAGGGGAACAAGGATATCTGGGGAAAAAGAGAAATAGAAGGGCGGAATACGTTCAAAGGCATTTTGGGGAATAGTATGGGATATATTACAAGCAGAGATAGGAAAAAAGAGGTAGAGATGTAGACCTAGATGAGATAGTTATAGATGCAAACTGTGCAAATTTCAGGGAAAAATCTGTAGGTTAGTTCAGAATAGGAAACAATGATGGTACGCGTCTAACCAGTTCTAGGACTGAAGACCTAATGATGATGATCAAAATCTGTGACTCTCGTCAAATTTTATCACTTACTGAACATGGAAATTTTGTATCCTCTGGCAATGCGCATTTTCATTCGTATTCCTTATGAATTTGAATGTGTATCCTGACTCAATAAAAATATTGTCTTCCGTATCTTCGAGTATTCTAGGAAACCATGCTTGACCTCTTGATTTTTCTGTATTGACAATTACAAAATAAGAGATATGGTATTGGAAATGAATATCTATTTACAGAAGTTATTAGTATCAGTATTTTGATTTGGAGAATATGACCCATGGTTTCCCTGCATTATAAATTTAATGCTATTTTTAGATAACCTATTAACCCATGTTAAATTATTGCCACAGAAATTGAGATTCCTTACATTGTTTAAGTGGCTGAAATATGGATCATGAACGAAGAGGAAATACATGCTTGTTTTTTAGCCATGTATATCTTGCATTTATAATATTCAATACTCTTTTCAAATTGTTAAATTTGTAGCTATGAAAAGCAGTTGTCACATTCTTTGAAATGTTTATAATCATTGCTTTTTAATGTTTCTATATTAATGAATCTCACCAATCAGGTTTAGTTATTTCCTTTAAGAAATACAATTTTTAGGTTACATTATTCTTGATCTAAGGAAGACTATTTCTGTATCTTATATTGTTCATATTCAAAGGTTGTCAAATTCATTATAACGGTTTTAAAGGTTAGAAATGATATCGGCAACATACTTTTTATTTTAAAATAATTTTTATGATTAATTTGTTATGGTTAATAATGTATTACGTTGGCGCCTATGATGTCTGAGCATAAAGACATTCACATACAGAATTGTGCTGAGTCGAAAAAATAAAAAATCTGTTTGTCTAATTCTAGTTAATCTTTCCATAAGTTAATTTTTACATATACTTAGACAGAGAAAAATGACACAAAGTCATTTCAATTTATAGTCTGAATTCATCTGTCAGTAGTTTGCTGAAGGTGTTGCGAATTTCTTATAGAGCATTTCATAATTAACATCCAAACAATTAACATAAAACTTGAGTAGTTTGGTTAACCTTGAAGAAAAGCTGTTGAATAGACTGTTAGTAGTCAATATAGCTTGGATAATACCATATCAGGTTGGTTACTTTTAATTTTAGAAATACCTTGGTTCCGCTAAATTAACAACTTCATGTCGGACATAAAAATGTTGATAACAGCTAGTTTCTTTTGAAGTGCCTGGAGATAAATGCTTTAAGTGATGCCCACGTTATCTACAGGCAAAAATAACTCATCAGGTATTTATGAAAATTTTGAAAGTATAACTTAGAAAAATTGTAAATGAACATTTTTTTATTAATTATATGAACTGATATAAATCCTTGCAGTATGTTCGTGTGATTAGGTTAAGAATTTACATAGTAATTTTGTGATATATTTGGTTGTTTCTATGTATTTGTAATGAAAAAATTGTATAATAGTCTTATATTGGCTTTTTTCACAACCAACGTAAGGATGATAGTAACAGTCTTTGTTGTAATAAATTACATCGCAATTACTTAGAAACATGATCAATATTCAGGTAATTTAACATTTAATTTTGGAAACCTTTTTTTCAACTAGCAGTTTTCGAGTAGATATGTCAATGTCCCATTATAACGTTTATTTTTTTTATCTTAACAATAGTATATTTAATGATTTCCCATGTGAATTTTAGGCCAGAATCTTTTTTGGATCTCAAGTTTTGGCATCCTCTTGTTATTCTTACTAGGGTTTTTCCCTAGGAACCTTTCGAGGTTAGTGGCATCCAAAATACTTTCCGATTGAGACATTTCACACCCGATAACAATCTGGGACCTACTGAGTTAATCGGCAACCATTTTCTTAATCCTGCTGAGGTTTTTGGTACTTTCTCAAAGCGGATTTTTAGTGGGGTACTTCATTGATTTTTTTGTTCTTTACCGGCTACATTTTCTTGGGCCAAAACTGTACCTAACACAGTTTCGAGGAAATTAATTTGTTCGATGTGTATTATAACGTAACAAGCTTGTGGTGTTCTCCTGATCAGTTGCTTTATTATATTTTATTTACTGACTGTCAGGGAAGATAAATCCTTAAGGGAAGACTGGGAATTTTTATAATGTTCTTTATTCATTGTGATTTTTCGAGACATGGCATTTCCTATTTGCGAACAGACTAATTAGACATATGATAAAGTAATCTACGTTTTAAAAACTTATGAGGCAACATAGTTGAATGAATATGCAACATAGTATGTGTATCCAACGCATGAAACTTAATGAGAAAATACCTTGAAGAAATGTATGAAATTGGGTTAAATATGCAATTGGAATGTCATCAGTTTAGTTGGGATTATTTTTGTTATTTTAATGCTTATAAATTGTAAGGGTTTCGTTTGTTAGTTGATAAGTATGTTATCAACTTGATGGGATTTTTTATTGTCGTTTACTTAAAGCATAAAACTAAATAAATTTATACTAATTATTTTTAGATTGGATCGATTGTTTGTATTACTGGAAACTGGCAGTTCAGCTGTAACAAGAACAGCGGCAGCAAAACAGTTAGGTGAAGTTCAACGACTTCATCCCCATGAGCTTAACACACTTCTAACTAGGACAGCTGTATTTTTAAAATCAGCTAGTTGGGAAACACGTGTTGCTGCTGCTGAAGCTGTGCGAGCAATTGTTAGCAATGTTCCTCAATGGAATCCTCAGGGACTTAATGTCAAATCTGGTAATGACACTAACGTCAAATATTATTAATTATGGTGTCTAGGAATGTAATTTTAGTTACAATTTTTATTTAGGCAATTATTTTTTTTTAGAAGGTGAAGCATCTGTATATTCTATGGCAAGGTTAAATTTTAATCAGTTTGATATAACAAAAGTTTTGTCAAACAGCACACATCTGATGGCTTCTGAAGGAAAAGAATTTGACTTTGAAGAAGATTCCGCTTTAGGTAAGTTTTAATCGAAATTGATTATATGCATTAAATTTAAAGGTGAACATTTGTATATACCAGTAAATTTTTTCATTTATCCTTCGTTGCAGTATTGCTAACATTATTTTATTTTATAACTATTTTTCAGTTCCTAAATCATTTTGTCTTCTTCTTTCAGATGTTAAAGAAAAATTAGTCAAACAACGTCAATTAATGAATGCTAGATTAGGTTTAGAGGTAGCCTCAAGTATAGGATTAGATCCGACTAGTTTTATAAGTAACGAAGATTTTGGTATTGGCACACCTACTCCAGATGCACAAGATAAGAAAACTTTTAAATGGGATGATAATAAAAAGGTAAATTGTTTATCACTTTATTTTTTGTACAATTTTTTTGCAGAAACCTTTAAGGGAGGTTTTTTTTGGCCAAAGTGATTTAAGATTAAGTTCGCGAGAAATGAATAGAGCACGACGTAAGGCTCGACAGGCTGTGACCAAACAGAAGTCAAGGGAACCTACTGAGGATTCTAGCAGTGATGAACCTGAAAAGAAAAAAATGAAAATTGATGATGCACAAATTAAAGAAGAAGCATCTCGTTTAGGTGAGATTTTAATACAGTAATTCTCAATTTAATTATTGTTTCATAGGTGATGTTGAACTTGGTGAGTGTACTGACTGGCCATTGGACTGGTTTTGTGATTTATTAAGCCATGATTTATTTAATTCAAGTTGGGAAGTAAGGCATGGCGCAGCAACTGCTTTGAGAGAGATTATTGCTATACATGGAAATGGTGCTGGAAAATCAATTTATTTATTGAATTCAGAGGTACATAAAATTTATAGCATTAATTCTTAGGTTTAACCCAAATACATTGTAGTTACAAGATTTTCAAGTACAAATTTTAGTTTGTTAAAGCAGTTATTGCGTGTTCTATGAAATTCCTATTAAACATTAGGAGTCCCCTAAGTAAAGTGAACATAAAATGAAAGTATTAGTACATAGTAAAAAACACCCCCTTGTAGGAGTGTTATAAAAATATTAAATCACAAGCACCAATTATGCTGTTACATTGTAATATATATATATATATATATATATATATATATATATATATATTACAATGTCACATATATATATATATATATATATATATATATATAAGGCAAATTATATAAAGTAAAATAAAATGTATCTGTAAATTCTCCTTAGGTGAATTTACCCATATAAATCGAACTAAATATGTGCATAGCCATGCACAAAGCATTTGCTTGATTCTTTTCTAAGGGGAAGAAACATCTTTTGGCCAGTTTTGCTCTCGTGGGTCGCATCAGAATGGTGTTGATTCTAATCCTTATGAATCAGTCAAAGCAATGGTCGATATAAACACGAAGCAACCTCTGTATTTTGACAAAAGTATAATTGCACCACCATTGGTTGGCTAAACACACGCACTAGACTGTGAAGGTACAGAAGTTGATTCAAATCTATATCGCAATTTCATAGATGGCCATACCAATACATTCTGCCATTTGGATTATGTTATAGGCATAATTAATGCATTGCAAGTAAAATATATGTTGATGGCACCGTTTGCTTCCTGCGCTTTGGACAGTTAGGTATAATAATATATAAGAAAACATTTCTATTAAAAATTATATAATTGTTTAATGTTGCAGGTTATAGGTCAGCTGGTGTATTGACGAAAACTCTTTTTTATAGCCTAAATTTTCGCTTTTATTTTTAAAGCTTGATCACTGGCATAAATTGAGGTTAAAACTATTAGCATTCATTACAATTAGGTTTATAAAGATAATATCCTTATAAAATTTAAGATAAACAGATTAATATATAGTAGATATAAAATTGAAGTAAAATGTTGGCTTGACAGAAACAACAAATATACAAGACAAACTGATTTTCATAGTTACAGTAGTTAATAAGATGAAATAATAACTTAGACTTTTATGCAAAGAATAAATGATTATTTTTAATCGAGCTAGTAATTGAAAGATGAAAAATATAAGATCCCAGACAGGATTTGAACTTGTAACTTTTGGCTTTGGTTGTGCAAATGATTTAGATTTGTATATCTTCCCAAATGTAATCACTCTTCCAGGTGGCGCAATTGGTTAGTGCATCGGCGATCAAAGCCAAAGGTTAAAGGTTGGACTCATATTTGCTACTTTATATTTTTGTCATCTTTCTATTACTAGTTTGATGTGAAATGGTCATTTTAGCTTTGTATAAAAAGGTTATTATTTCAACTTATACAAAAATCATTTACCTTATGCAATTTTTAATATTTGTAATTAAACAAGATTATTCACGTTTTACGCCACGAAGCATTATGGCCAAATTGCTTCATTTGAAAGAAGTTTGCACTTTGGGGTGGATAGGAATCTAGTAGAGGTTTTTAAAATTATTTTCGTAATATATAGGAGGTTCAAAAACTGAAAACGTGTCAGTTATATTTTTTGAAATGAAATACCTTGTATATTATTTTATTTCAGTTTCAACCATCAAAATAAAAGCGAAGTTTGTTAAGTTTCCGAAGCCTAAACCTAACGGTTTTTGAAATATTTTGTATTTGTGAAAATGTAGCAACCATTTTAACAATTAAATTCACATCATCACTTTCGGTTTTTTAACCAAATTTAACTTGGGATGTACTAATTGATGGTTGTTACACTAAGGTTGCCCAGCTCATTATGGTAGAGACGTTTGTCAATTTGTTGACACACTTACGGAAACCGATGGATTGGGAGAGGCAGTCCAATCAGTTGGCTTCCAAAGTCATCAGAAGTCATTCATTTACGCTATTCCAGTAAAAAGAAATATTCAACTGTGGCAAGGAACTGAAGATGCTTGCAGTGAAATTAAATAGTCAAGTAATTTTTGCAAGAATTAGAATATTGTTACAGAAAAGAATAGATTGATGCATTCTAACAGATGGTTGTCATGTATAGCATCTTTTGTATACTTGGTTCCGTTGTGCTATTAGATGTTGATTTTTTTTATTTAATCTCTCCAGACGAGGCATGTGTGATGTTAATAAACAGATTGTTTTTACAGTAGCTAAATTGTCAAATTGACTAAATGCATATGAGCATATCTGATTGTTGGCTAGTCAAAGCCAACTTGATATTTCTAGTAATCAAGAGACGTTTGTAATCTTAATAAACAACTCATATTTACAGTGGCCGAATTGTCAAATTAAATGCATAGTAGCATATTCTTGGTAATTCTAGTAATCAAATGAGATTTTATATAGTAAACAAAAAAGTTTAAATTGATTTTACCCGAAAACGGATCCTCCTGAAAAATAAATGTTTTATTTTTCATAGATGCAGACTGAAAAGATCGTAAAACTAGTATAAAACGTAAGTTCAATCTTCTTTAGGAATACCACAGTAAACGTCATTTAATCCAAAACTAAAATACCATATTTATTTGCTTAAACAAATTACAATTTTGATAGTTTTCGAAAATGTCATAAATCATTTACGTCAACAAGCTAATTATTTTCTATCAATGAATATATGTCGATTCAGAGAATGCATTACTACCAGAAAGGCTATAAAACTGACAAGATAGCGCATTTTAATAGCTCTACTTATTGCAGAAGTTCATAAGAGAGAGATAGTTATGATTTGTTTTAATACATTAAGAAAAGATGCATAAGTATTTTACAATTGCAATCACTTTAAACTAACTGCTCATTAAAGAGATTCACAGTGGAATAGTGGGTAATTGTTTCTTCAGGCGGTTGACTAATATTTCGAGATTATAATCGAACTTTGAAGAAAAATAAGGTATTCACAATTTTATTACATAAGGACGGGATTTAGTAAGAAGCCATTTAATCGTTCTTACTGCATGTAACATGCGAGTTTTGAGTAATTTGTAATTAATTCAAGATTGGTAATCCATTCTGTTAGCGGTCTACATATAGCGGGAGTTTAAACATAAGTTATGAAGCATAATTATTTTATACAAGATTTATCGGATGGAAAATCAATTAAAAAATTAAATTATTAAATCAAACCAGTAATTTTTCAATACAGTTAATTCTATTGGAAATGATATTTTTATAAACGAAGATAGGTAGTCGTAAAGAAAAATTTGATGATTCTAACTGCAAGTATAAGTTTGTTTTGTAACCTAACAGTAAATTTGAGTATTATTAGGTAGATTAAGCTAGAATAAGTTTTTATCTTGTTGGCAGTGGATAGTTTATTTCAGCAATTTTGAGGCTAGAGCTTGAAGGATTTTGACTGCACATAATCTTCCGCCCAGGGTCGTTCATCAACTACACTGACAGGTGGGGTAATGCAAGAATGTTTAAATTATCCACAAAATTTTAAAGCAAGTTTTGTGACCCACACATTAAGTATTTTGGGGTTCACTAATTATTAACAAGGATTAGGTGAAGATTGTTTGAATACGTCAGTAGTGATAAGATAATTTTTCTTTTTAAACTTAAGTTGTAAATTGCATATATACGCGTAATTTATGCCTGTGCATGAAGGTAGATTATTTAGAAAATGTGTGTAACAGGAAGATGTTTTTGGATGTATAAAGGATTGATCATAAATGTTTCTTGAGATTTCTTTGTTTCATTTCATTTTCACCAAATCCACAGCATCTTTGTCGGTGAGCTAGTCAAAAAAAAAGAGAGGGCACAAATTCACATTTCTATTAAACAAGCATCCATTGCATCCTTATATTGGTCAGGGCAGTTTGACCAAGCATCATGGCATTATTTTTGGCTTCCAACGTTTGGGCAGCGGATTTACAGCAAGAATAGGGCACCCTATATATATATATATATATATATATATATATATATATATATATATATATATATATATATGGGTACCCTATTCTTGCACTTTGAATGGGTATCTCGGTTATTTGTAACATTACAGGAAAGATTAAATAGGGAAAGCACTGCAGTTTTTAATACAGAGTTCAGCCATGAGGAGATAATTCACGTACAGGCTGTAACAAAAGTTTTATATCAAAATAACGAAGTTTTTAATGTTCTTGTTTACTTTGTAGTTTATTTATTGTGATAGATGTGATAAAAAGTTTTTGGCATTTTTCTACACTATTTCAAAAAAGAATAAAGTGATCTCGTTTATTTTTAAACGACTTTGGTCACTTCGAATAACTAAGTGAGGTTATGTTTTTTTTAACTAGAACCACAATTGGTGGTAGTTCAGGTACACAAACATTTTTTTCTTTCCAATGATGTACTACAGTGAACCATGTTTAACATACAAGTTTTTGAAAAAATTAATTTTTATGAAATATGAAAACTTTGAATTTAATAATAAAATATTTATACATGACCAACCAAAAATATCAGAAACAAATTATGTTTAAAACATTTAAAATAATACTACTGCTTCTGGTGTTCAAAGTGCCGTCCGTTTTATTGAAGCACGACTCACATCGGTTTATAACGCTACGAAGTGCTTTTGTTATTGTCCATGTATCAATGCTTGCAATTGCTGGTTGGATTCTAGCAATTAAATCCTCAAGCATTTGAGGAGTAGTAGAATACATTCAATTTTATAAATCAATCTCAAATTTACGTATAGTTTCAGAATAATTTTTTTTATTAATCTTAAAAGTCTAAGCTTAATAAAATTTTGGAATTTAATTCTACACTAAATTCATCATCGTCTGTTTCTTCTTTTAAATTCTGACAGTCAAACTGGGGATAGTGGATGAAAGACATTTTGCAGCTCAACATGTTATCTAGAAATTTGATTACTAGCTGATTTGTGGCTTAAAAAGTAAGATTTAAAAGTAGAATATTAATTACAATACATGTTATACAAGCTGACACCTGTGTGAGGTATTATCAGCGAATGTAAATATAATTTTTGTTACATTTTCAGCTACCATTGTTAAGACAGTATTTTGATTAAAGATGCATCCATTGATGGTTATTTTCTAAAAATTAGAAACCGGTTTTATTAAAACCTAGTCTTATTTGTTAGTGTAGCAATAAAAATACTTAAATTTTTGTAACAAAAATACACCTACTTTTAATGTTTTGTCATTTAATGGTAAGGTATGTTGCATAGATTGTCCAGCATTTTGGTTTCGATAAAGTATAATAATATGAAATAACAATAATGGGAGGTAAACATTTTTACAAATTTTCCTGGTCCCTATAAGCTTCTTTTATTTTTATCAAAAAGGTATTCAAAGACAGTGTAATATTCAAGCACTTGGTATTGATCAAGTCATTCCTAGATAGCGCATTTCTTTTAAAACCAAATTTTTCTCTATCTCAAAATTTTCTATCTAAACATAATCTAAAGCAGTACGTTAGTTAATGTAACGAAAACATAGTAACAGATACAATTTAGATTTTAAATAACAGAACTTTATTGCTATTCACTGTCTTCAATAATAAACAGACAACTTTAATGTTGTGTTAAATTTACTTTGTATGAAAATTTGGAAAAATTTTAAACAAATAATTATAAATTTCATAAAATGCGTATGATTTAGTCTGTGATCAGGTAACAACTTTGGCAATTAAGAGTGGTATATTTGGCTCATTGTAAAATTGATAACGGAACTGTATAGTAGACACATTAAGTCTATTAATTTTTTTAAAGATTTTAATAGTACTAGGTTACAGAATCTCACTAAAAAATTAGCAAGCCATAAACCAGGGTTAATACAATAAAGGTTTGGGTTGTATGTGGAACAACTTACTTTTGTAGAGGTTTTTTTCTATGTAGTGACATTTGAGCTTCCTAAGAACTGATTGCTGGTACTATTTTGATAAATTTTCAATAAACATCCAAACAACTAGAAAAGAAGGGTAATTATAATCAGCCACCACTTTATTTCATTTTTATCCAGATAAAGCTGTTATTAATTTATGATTTGACACTGAAAGTTTTATATTTAAAAAAAACCTGCAACACGTAATTTATTGTAATACAGTTAATTTTCATATAGCAAAAGGTACATCTATTATGTCAAAAGTACATGCACATATCTTAATTAATTGAATAAGCTAAACCCTAATTTAAATTCTGGCAAACAGTAACTTATCTTAAACTTGAGACTAAGATTCCTTCCTACCTCAAAGCATTTAAGAACGTAAATTTAATATAAACGTATTTCTTTACAGATGGAAGAACATCATCAGTTATGGTTAGAGGATATAGCTATTCGACTGTTATGTGTCTTAGCTTTAGATAGATTTGGGGATTTTGTCTCAGATGCTGTTGTTGCACCAGTTCGAGAAACTTGTGCCCAGTGTTTGTGTGCTGTACTAAAATTATCATCTGAAGAAATTTGTCAAAATATATTACAAGTATTACTACAACTTCTGCAACAAAATGAATGGGAAGCACGACATGGTGGTCTTCTTGGTTTAAAATATTTGTTAGCCGTAAGAGAAGATATGACAGTTAGATTATTAGAGGCAGCATTTCCTCACATTCTTGAAGGCTTGAGCGATCCGATTGATGATGTAGGTGCAGTAGCTGCATCAGCACTTATACCAATCACATCTAAATTGTTAGAAATTGTACCTGCTTCAGTACCTGATGTCGTTACTAAGTTATGGGATTTATTAGCTGAGCAAGACGAGCTTGCAGCTGCTTGCAATAGTTTTATGGGTCTTTTAGCAGCTATTCTTAGTTTACCGAAAGGTCGAGCTTTATTACCTCCTTTGCCCATTAATGATGTTGTACCACGTCTCTGGCCTTTTCTTACCCATAGCACTTCATCAGTTAGAAAAGCAACTTTACAAACCTTAAGTACTTTAGCGGATCGTTCCAGAGACAATGCTTATCTCAAATGGGATGCTCAATTATTGCAAGATGCATTGAGGCATGTTTTTCAAAGTGTTCTTATTGAACATCAGAATGATGTACGAGAAGTTGCTGAACGTGCATGGGAAAATCTTGTTAAGAATTCTGATTTAATGGTTTTACTACATGCAGCATGTCCTTTTATTAGTGTGTGGTTATGTCTGTCTATGCAACCTGTAAAAGTAATGTTTGATTCCTGTTTGTTGATACAACCAAAGAAGCCTCGTGAACGCAAGAAAAATGCAGTAAATGCCTTAGATGGTTTTCAAAAATATGAACAAGTGACCCATACTGAAAAATTTTATATTGGAGGTAAGTTTAAAGTTAATATTTCAATACTTCTTCATAATATTTTTATGGTAAGCTCAAATACTACTATGCAAGAGTTTGTTGTTTATCGATACTACTTCAGTTGCTTCAAGATTTAATTTTAGTGTACCCTACTTACATTGTGGTTACATTCACTGAATTTACTTGATTATTAAACGAAACAAACATGAAGTTGTTGTATTTTAAATGTTAGCACAGGATACTAAAGGCTATATTATTAATCACAAGAGGTTGTAATGTTTCTTGAGCGTTATATTACAGTGGTCAATTTTGATAATTATCGTTATACCACTTTTACAAGCTTTGTGTATTGTTATTTGTACATTTATTTTAATACTTTAATAATTCAACATTGATTGTATATTATTATTATATGAGACTTATTTCTGAAATAAGATCCACTTTGAAACTGCTTCCAACTATCGGTATTCAATTGTTAGGTGAATGTTGTGGTGTCTGCAATTTACAATGCGTACTAAAATAATTAAACTTTCAAGTTTGGGAGATGGAACTATTTTTGATAGTCAAAGCCAATCTTGTGGTTAAAATTTATATACAACTTTCTGTGATTTAGTGTCTAATGGACAATGACGATAGAGTAATACAATTGTGTATTTGTTTGATAAAGCACAGAAGACTGAATACTCATAATGAAGACCGTGGTGATGACATATGACATGGAAGAAGTAAAGCAAGATTTGTCTTGGGGATGATTTTTTAATTGAGATTGATATTATCTAATGTTTCTCGATTTGTAATTTATTAAAGCTCTGTGAGGTTAACCATGCGCATCTTTCTATATTTTGTTTCACATGGCATAAAACTCTAAGAACATGTTTTTGAAAGTAACATTGTCTATACAAAAAAATTTTAATACTCTGACGAACAGGTAATGATTCATGATTTACATTTTTGTGCTGGGAGACTTTTTAATTTCTTTATTAAAAAGTGGAAATCTATAGTTACCCAAAGTCATTATAATAAGGCGATTATTGCTTTTTCCTGATCTTTTGTCTATTTTATTATGTTGTTTTGCTAATGTTATACTTGCTAACCGCCTGTAGAATAAATCTGATTCATTGGCATTATGGGTTTACTTTACCATTAAATTTTTACTGCTACAGGACAATCATCCCCCTGTGGTAGTAGGTTTGCATATGGATGTTGAGTGCGTTCATATGTGCAATAGTTTAAAATAAACTTGAACGTCAAGATTCAGCATGCTACAATATGACCTATGAACATCATTCTAGCATTATAATTTTAATACATCCTCACAAATACCCTATTTATTGCATAAAACAAAATATTGTTTAAGAGGTCCCCGTTTACGCTGGCAGTATTCAGAAATGCATAAATCATGAAATAAATTCAACTTATACTATCAGAGCTTTTACTTGTTTTCACCGATAAATAATTGTAGATTCACATTTTTTGTTGCGTAAAGCTTGGCTGTGGCAAGAGTGAACATACTCATGTGATATAGTTCATTCGCTTTAACTTTAGGATAATGTCATAACTGGATGAAATGCTACATTGCCAATGTTAGTTTATATTATAATATATTTAGTGAAAGATATATGAATATTCCCATTGACAAGAGGAATTGGTGGCAACACCGTACAGAACTGCCAACCTTTATTATGTTAAATTACAGTATCCTTCATGTGCAATTCTAGGTAGTTATTTGTATACAGTTGCTAACACTTTATTACTATATTTGACATCATCCTAAAGTTATTTTGAATGGACTATAGAAGTAATGTATGTATATGCCATTGTCATTCTCATATTACTCTTTATTTAACGCTTGTAGAAAATAGGTTTAATAAACGCAATAATTATTTTGTTATAAGGATTGGAAGTTTATTTAAGAATGGGAAAGCCTGAGACAAAGAGAAACTTTACGTAATTATTACATTTCGTTTTGTACATTATCGTTTGTTACTGAGATGTTGAAATAAAACTTCTTTTGAAAGAAGGAAGCAGTATTTAGATCGAGATATATATTCGTTCAGAAGGTGTCACATTTAACAGTGAACTTGTATCATTTTATTTATTGTGTGAAGTGCTTTTAAAAGAAACTCATATTTTTATTATACAATATTATGGCCTATCTACACGCTATATTAGTATTGACAGTTGTTTTATTGAGCAAATACATATAGGGCTTGATATTTCGCACTATATCACGCTTCAACATTATGAGAAATAGAACTTGCAATCCTTAAAATCTGCTTTACAGTAAGTCTCTTGTGGTTGGTTCAGCGAGGCGATATGTAACGAATTTAATTGTGCTCAGATATTATAACAGGAATGATGGAAATTTTAATCTTGCAGCACGACATTTATACTGCTTTAAATTTGTTGAAGATAGGAATATGTGTCCTATATAAAGTTTAATTTTCCATTCTAACCAATGGTTCGCATGAAATAGTACAAGACTCCATTTCATATCTCTTTTAAAGCACAATTAAGGACTAACATAATTAGAAGTAACATAATGGATTTACATTATTAAAGTTCTACATAATTTAAGAATTAACTAAACAGTGAGTTTATGTACGTTAGCACTATGCAGTCCGTGGTAATTGTGGTTGTTATTTTGTGTAGCAACAACTTTCTGTTTCCAATTTGGAAATTACAGAGACGTATTGGATGTATCTTGTCCCAGTGCTTTGTGTCGTTGTATACGAGGCCGTCAATTACAAGATTTAAGATCTTATATCTTTTTCTAATGAAGTTCACCTCAAAACCCCGATGTTCGTGGCACTGGTCATTTCAACTTTATTTCTGGTTTGTTAAAAAGTTTCTTCAAATGACTGGTGAGTTAAATTTGGTACACTTTATTTGTTTGTCGAACTTAAAATATCTGCGTGGCGTTTGGTAATAAACAAATGTTTTTTGATTGAACATTAGGTCCCAAGGATTTTATAAATATTTTTATTATACATTTATTTAGAATGTTCTAGAACCAGAAGATTTCTTAAAGCTATATTATAAGTAATAAGCTTTTAGTATTTGTTTCTAAAGAGTAACTATATGACACTTCATAAAGTTTATTTCCTTGTGTTATAAATTTTATTTGTAAATGTAAACATTATAATGTTTTACTATGGTTGTTAAAGACGATTCTAATATTACATAGGTACAATTTTATGCAAGAAAGCAACTCTGTAAATAAGATTTGAAGTAAGAACTTTGTTCTAAAAACTCACATGTGAACTTGAAAGAAAGGCAAATCTGACTTACGTGTTTGAATTGCTGTATATTCGGTTAAACTTAAAGACCTAAGATTTTGTCATGGTTTAGAAGTGATTATTAAATATTTTGTCCTTAATCAAGCAATGTAAAAGGTAACTCTCGTTTGCTGCACTAAACTTTTAACACCTCAGGCTTATAAAATATAGTCTTCGTGATCCTTTGTTTAAGCATAGAGTGAAACTAGAATTGAAATAGGTCAGTAATATTAAACAGTAATTATTTAAAACATTAAATTAGGAGCACAGCACTGTATGACTGAAATATGGACAGTAGGAGAAGCGGACAGGAAAAAGATGGAAGTCTTTGAAATATGATGTTACATACGTATGTTGAAGATATCACAGACGGACAAAGATAAGAACAAAAAGTTCTAGAAATTGTTGGGTAAGAAAGAAATATGTGGAAAACGATAAAATGTGGGAGAGAGAATGATATGACACATTCTAAGGCATGAGGGCATAGTGCGGAATATATTAGAACCAGAGAAAGGAAAAAAGAGAGGTAGAAGTAGACCTAGATTAAACTATTGCACATGGATAGTAAAAGATATAGGCTATGGGAATTTCAGGGAAATGTGTAGGTTAGCTCAGAATAGAAATCAACCGAGATACGCTTCCAACCAGTTCCAGGATAGAAAATTTAATGATGAAAAATGTAATTATATTAAATCTGATGATTTAGGTAAACAACCACAGGTGTTACTTTTGCAATATTCTCTACAAATGTTGATTGTCTTAAAGGAGTAATTGGAAAACTATTGATTTGGCAAATGCCTAAGTCGTGGGGGGATTATGGTTGTCGTCACCTTCTCATACCACTGAATATCTGTGAAATTGGTTATATTTTTAGAAAATAATGGAAGGGAAAATGTGCTAAAAATATTTAAAAAAAGGATTGGCACAATGATGTGCTGTATTTAACAAGAAAAAGCAGGTTCTATGTTCGAAGACAACAAACAGAAACAAGGAAAAATTTGTTAAAAGCATATGTGTGCAGCACGACACTTGACTGCTGTGAAACTTGGATAGTAACAGATGACAGGAAAAAGATAGAAACCTGTGAAATGTGGTGCTACAGATGTATGATGAAGATCATGGACAGACAAAGTTAAGTACAAACATATTCTAGAAGTAATAGGGGAAGAAAAATATCTGTAGAAAACAGTAAAAAAAATAGACATGGTAGGACATGTTGTAAGGCATGAGGGCATAGTGTGGGATATATTAGAAGCAGAGAAAGGAGAAAAAAAAAGGTAGAGGTAGGTAGACCTAGATTATATCATTGCACACAGATAGTGAAAGATGTAGGCTGTGAGAATTTCAGTGAAATGTGTAGGTTAGCTCAGATTAGGAAATGGTGAAGGTACGCGACTAACCAGTTCCATGACTGAAGAACTAATAATGATGACATATAATAGATATATTTACTGTATTGGAGGTTTATTGTTCCATGATGAATATTATTAATCAGTTAATATAATGTTTCTTAGTGAGTATACAACCTTTTATTGCTGTGATTTGGTTGTATAAAAGTGTGTTCCACTTTACTTTAAAGCTAAAAGTTAGGTTTATTAATTTAGAGTTATGGACTTTTTTAGAATTTGGAAAATCCTCCTTGAATAGTGTAATTTTATTGACGATGTGAAACCCCGGGATTAGTAACGTTCACACAGGTCTTGATGTTAGTTGCTTATCTTTGCAATCATAAGCGTTGACGTGGGGTTCTGTTGTGAGAAGTTCATCTTCCCACGAACGCAGGCGGCAGCACGTCAATCTCAGTTGGATTGGAGACATTTAAGGCGAGGAACGTCGCTTAGTTCAACAGACATCATACCGACTTTCGAGAAAGAACGTTTATCGTACCGTTTACCAGGTAATGCTGGCATGAGTGCGTTCTGTTCCAACTTTTTTAACCAATCCTTGTGGTCTCGTCAGCGAAGCCCTACCAGCAGGAGCAACGAATTCTCAACACAACAGGACAATAGCAGAGAGAACCACCCTTGAGGTTATCGACGCTCAATAAAGATTGGGTAAATGTTTTAAAACTTTTATTTCCTTGCCTGGGGGACTACTGGGAGGGTTGAGTGTATTAAGTGGTATGGTAAAAAAATCACCACATCTTAATAAAGATCTAGACGAAAGGAGCATATAGACTCCATTTTAGTATTTGCAGAATATTGTCGAAACCCTGAATACAGGAACAAATGATAAAATCTTGAATCCTCTGAGGTTTACCTAAATATTATTACTTATTATTATATTGATATGCAAACTGCTGTTTTCTGTTGCATTTTATGAACTTGCTTTTATTAGGTATACTTGTAGGGTTCCTACACCATCCTTATGGTCATAATATCTAGTGTTTAAAGGGGTGTAGTGGGGCCTAACTTTAATTCTTTCACATCTTATTTTCACAGTAAACCTCCTTGCTCATCACTCTAGAGCTGAAGTAAAGTCTATAGCTAGTAGTAATGCTTTTCCGTGTCTTCGGCAGCTGTAATGGGATGTTTTGTTTAATTAACGCTTTACCATCTTAGTTACGGGCGAAAGTGTTTCAAGAGGAGAGAAAATGCAACAAAGAACTATTAGCAAAAATATCCCTTGGCTGCTCGCATTTTTTTGCTCTGACAACACTGGCTGTGTAAGCAGTTGATGTTTTCTAGTTCCCGTTTATTTTGATTAATAGTATAGCCCCCTTCTTGTGCAGTTTTTCAAGATCACCTGGCTTTCAATAATAATACTACTATATTGTTTTCCATCTATCCAATAGCCTTGATGGATGGTAAATTCGAGTCTATCAAGCAACTGTTTATTTCAACTAATCGTTTTTGTTAAATAATTGGCCCCCAAAACTTAAACAACATTCTATTTGGATGCAAAACCAAATAAACTTAAGCTTTTTCCTAGTGTCTTTTGTTTAATTTTTTGTTACTGGATTCCAATTACCAAATATAATTTCCTTGATCATTTTGAAACATTTTTATCATACCAATGTTTTCTTTCTTTTGCAGGCAGTGAAACTACACCCACTGCAGTTAGAGAAGTAAATGCTATGCAAGTACGATGTATGGCAGCACGCATGTTGGGTTTACTTTCTTGTTACATTGTTAAACCAGCTCCTGGAATTGACTACTCTCAGGGAATAGAAAAGCCAATCGATTGCTATGTAAAAGTATTGTTAGTTTATCTACAGTCAAAATCTGCCTTACAACGGCTTATGACAGGTTTAGTTATTGCTGAATGGGCTAAACTTGACAAGGAATTAACTTCATGTCCTGAGCTATTAAAGCTACGATTACATGCATCTCTTTTAGAATATGTTTATTTTGATGAAATTGCTCTTAGTTTTACAAGACTTGCACAAGAAACTAGAGATTTTATTGCTATGGTTCAACACTACAAAGTTCCAATAGCAGTTGGACATGACAATGTACTAACTCTGGAACATATACATCTATTGACTGGTCCTAAGACTCAAGAGGCATTAATAAAACATAAATTAAAACCAAAGGTATATGAAAGCTTAGAGGAAAGACGAAAGAGTATTCAAATTGCAGTATCCCAGACTAGTAGTGATCAGAATATTCTAAGTGTTAGTACTTTAGCTTCTTTATCTGGAGCTACTGTCATGCTACATTCACTTCCTGAAAAGTTAACACCTGTTGTTAAACCACTTATGGACTCAATACGCAAAGAAAGGGATGAACATTTACAAGATTTAACTGCCAAGCATTTAGCTGAATTAGTGAATCAATGCCGTGAACTTCCACTTTCTACAAACGACAAAATTCTTGTCAATCTTTGCACCTTTCTACGGTAAGTTGATGTTGATTATAAATATTTTTTTTGTTTTTCTATATTACAAAGTAAGAACTGTTTTCTTACATTTCTTATGAGCAAAGCATTTTCCATAAATAAACTTGATTTGCAGTTTCAAAGTATGATTAGGGTCGTTTGTTCCGATGTGAAAGTATAATTCTCGAAGAAATTATTTTTTTCTTTTTCTATTTTTTTTTATTACAAAGTAAGAACTGTTTTCTTGCATTTCTTATGAGCAAAGTATTTTCGATAAATAAATTTGATTTGCAGCTTTAAAGTATGATTAGGGTGGTTTGTTCCAATTTGAACGTATAATAAGGAATTGGACACAAAAATTCAAGTTCATAATTTCATAAAATAAAAATAGCAGTGGCAGAATCATGATTTATGCACTATTAAAATTTGGAGGTCACGAGAGGTCATTGAAACCCAAATTCTACAAATAGATTCCACAAAATATAAAAGAATCCTGAAAAAACAAGCGAAAAATGCAATTGTGTGTGTATGAATAATAAACATATTGTAGATAAATAGCAAGCAACGTAAGTTGTATATGTAGAAATAATTAATTGTAAGATACCGTAAAACTCATTCAATGCGAACGCAAATCGATCATTTTAAAAGCTATTTATTTTCAATTATTAATTGTCGATACATTTTGATAAAAATACTTTTCATTTGCTGTAAATAGCATAGAATAGTACTAACTTTACGCATTTAGCATAAAAACTACAATCAACGTGTATTTAAAAACTCTAATTTTAATATTAATTTTGTGTGCTGAAACACATTTTGCCATTAAAGGAAATATTTTTATAAAATGCAGCCCCTTTTGCATTAAAAAGCAATTAAAGTTTAAATTTATTTCCCTGTGGATTACAGAAATTCATTTTAAATAAAGAATTTTCTAGAATATTAGGAATATAAAAGGATGAGTTATCCATATTTAGGACTACGTAAATATCTAATTAATAAACGAAACATTTATTCTAAGCAGCGACCGGAACACGAATTAACCTGTAAAATCCCTGGAATAACAGATAAAAATTATTTATTACCTTTCGCATTCACTGTTGGAGAGAAGTGATGCGACACATTAACTTTGGGTGTTAAACAAAGACGAAGCAGCACGCGTCACGAATAAGTTGAGCAAGATTACAAGGTAATAAACGCCACGATTTGAGACGCTAATGAGTTTTTCTGGGACATCTTTCATCATAATCTTCCATACTATTCTACTTTCTTCTGGAAATAGATAATTTGAATATGTATGGAAGCGTTTATTAAAAACAAGCATTCGATGGATTCTTAAATTCGATCATGAAATCTTATTTTGATTTAAGTCTCGAGATGATGCTTTGCGAAGATTAATATTTCAAGTATGCAGTAAGCATACTGTAATTTAATAATTACATTGTTACAATGAATATCGAAAATTACATTGTTACAATGAATATAGAAGCAATATTTTAAACTCAAATTACATTAAAAAAATGAAATTATTAATTACAATGAAGGAAAATTCTTTAATATAATGCTATTTTAGAAATTTTATTAAATAATCGAAAGGAAGAATTAACCAAAAAATGTACTTTGGTAACTGCTGTTTGAAATGAGGATTTTAAATATGAAAAATCTTGTAGACTAATTTGACGTCAATTTAAAATAGGAAGATATTTAATTACGAGGAGAGTTTTTGTGGATTCTGCAAGTATTACTTTTAGATTCATTTTAACTGATATTGGAGTATTTGTATTTAATTTAATGTAGAATAATAATCATATAATATTTTTTTTGTAAGGATTTTTGTCAGGAAAGTTTGTGTTCAGAGTTCGAAACACTCTGACTTTTAATAGATTATCTGTCAAAGATTTTTGGCCAAACACACCTTACAAGTGTTGGAATAAACAAAGTCAGGTAAAATATCCATAAAAAAAAGAAATTTAGTTTTGTAAATTTAAAATTATTTTATGTTCGAAAGAAACAATGTTGTAAATGTTGTATATGGTTTTGGATGAGAAAATATTTCATACTGTATAAATGCTTTGTGATATTGCTAGGTTTGATTTTATTTTGAAAACTCCGTCAATTCCGTTGAGCTAGCCAGGCAAAGTTAGAAAGGAAGGTAAGTGGACAATTTCAAGTTTTACAAATAGCTGTATCTGTATCACAGAGTTTGTTTAGTGACGCTCTCAACGTGGCAATGATAACTTAAAGTGGATAGTTTAAAATGTCAAAATGGTGTAATTCTTTTTTGGTATATTTCTTTCAATTGAATACGTAAATATTAAAAATCCATCTGCATTTATTGTTTACGTTTCAGTTTAGTTAAAACCTTAATCATAACCTAACACATTACAAATAGAAACAGTTACAAAGTCAAAAATACTTACAATAAAAACTTGAACTATAATTATAGAAACCTTAGATTGGGTATCGATTTTGAATATATTTTATATAACTTTCATTCAATAACTACTGATACATTTGCGTTTTGGCCTTGAAAAGTATTTGATGTGTGTGTTCAGAAATTACATTTAACTATTTTAGTTGATATAACAGAATACGTTATAAAATGAAATTGTTGTTTTTGTGAACTTTCTTAAAACTGTATAGATATGCATATACAGTGTTTAAATTTTGTGTGTCATGTTTGTAATTAATACTGTTATTTAGTTGTTGAATATGGAAGGCTTTTAAGAATAGTCTATTCTTATAATTGTTTTCAATTTCTAAAATTGTAACATTGTTGTAGTTTGGTGAGTGAAGGGTGTTCACTACGTGTTGTCAATGCACAAAATGTATTTTTTAATTTAATGTCACTTGTATGTTGGGTGAAGCCTATTCTTCAGCCATTGGTTAGTTTGTCCCAGATATGGTTGATCACAACTACACTGCACTTTATATACTACATTGCTGTACATCTTTGTTGGTGTCTTATCTTTAACTCTCGAAAATAATATTTATGCTCTTTTCATGTTCAAAATAAATGACATTATTCACTTGTTTTAATAATTTAGCAAGAAAGGGAGTTAATTCTTGTATAGATGGTAAAGTTTTATAATGTTATTTTGTTGGCCTTGTTTGTGTGTATGTATTGTATTTGTAAAAAGTAGATTTTTTTAAATATTTTTGGGGTAACCATTATTTAGTAACATATATTCTAATTTTTTTGTTCATTTTGTGAAACTGTGTTTCACTAATCTTTTTTAAACGGTGTTTTAGTGCTAAGATTGTGTTTATTTTATGATTGAAAGAGAGATCAGAATAGTAGTTGATGAATCAACCCGAATGTGTTGGTTTATTGTACCAATCTAATTGTATAGTATTTAACTCCGTTCGAATGACCAATGAGTCTAAAAATGGTATAACAATATTGTTTTCAATTTCTATTTCAAACTTTATATGAGGATCAAAACTATTAAAAAGATACGAGATACTTTTAGCTTTGTAGATAGATTTAAAAACGTATGGTGACAATATCATGGACAGACAAAGTTAAGAACAAACAGGTTTTAGAAATGATAGGAGAAGAAAGAAATATGTAGACATCAGTAAAAATATGAGCGACAAGATGATAGGTTACACACTAAGGCATTAGGCAATAGTGCGGAATATATTAGAAGCAAAGATAGGAAAAAAGCAAGGTAAGTGTAGACTTAGGTTAGACTATTGCACACAGATAATCAAAGATGTAGGCTGTGAGAATTCCAGGGAAATGTATAGGCTAACTCAGAATAGAAATCAATGGAGGTATGTGTCCAACCAGTTTTAAGACAGAAAACCTAATTATGAAAAGAAATAATTGTACTTACGCCTGATGCTTATTAGGTCACCCAGTAAGGCATGATGCAATATATTAGAAGCAGAGATAAGAAAAAAGAAAGATAGAGGTAGACCTAGGTTAGACTATTGCACGCAGATAGTGAAAGGTTTAGTCTGTGGGAATTTCAGAGAAATGTGTAGGCTATCTCAGTATAGAAATGAACGGAGGTACACGTCCAACCAGTTTCAAGACGGAAACCTAATGATGAAAAGAAATAATTGTACTTAAACCTGATGATTATTATAAGCTACTACAGGCGTTGGTGTTGCAACATTCTCAACTAATGTTAATTGTGCTAAAGGATTTACGGGAAAACTATTAATTTGGCAAATCTCTAAGTGTTGTGGGATCTTGGTAGCCCCAGGTTGCGTAACCTCCTTCACATACCTCTGAATATACCTCGATGAAATAGTGTATATATTTAGAAAACAATAGGAGAACTAAGCTGTATTTAGGCTGTATATATTTCAGGGAACTGTGCAGTCTAGTTCAGAATAGGTACACATCTCACTAGTTCCAAGAAGGAAAACCTAACGACGAAAAAGTAATTGCACTTAAACCTGATGATTATTTTAAACAACTAGTTGTTGGTTTTGTAATATTTTCAACTAATGTTGATTGTGTGAAAGGATTTATTGGGAAACTGTTAATTCGGCATATGTTCAAGTGTTGGGGATCTTGGTGGCCGCATGTTGCTTAACCCGCTTCGCATACCACTGAATATCGGCAAAATAAGGTATATATTTATAAAACAATAGAAGGGGAACCAAGCTGTATCTAATAAAAAAGTGGCGGCTATGTTCGAAGACAACAAACATAGCAACAAGGAAAAAATTGTTGAAAGCATATGTGAGGAGAACAGCAATGTATGGCTATGAAATAGGTACAGCAGGAGAAGCAGGCAGGAAAAAGGTAGAAGCCTTTGGGAATGTTGTGCTTCAGACGTATGATGATAATAGCATGTACAGACAAAGTTAATAACAAAGAGATTCTAGAAATAATAGGGGACGAAAGATACATGTAAAGCAAAAAAAAGGAGAATTAGAAGTGCAGGACATGTTCTAAGGCATTTTTGGGGAATAGTGCGGGATATATTACAAAGCAGAGATAGGAAAAAGGTAAAGGTAGACCTAGATCAGACTATTGCGTGCAGATAAGGAAAGATGCAGACTGTGGGAATTTCAGGAAAATACATAAGATTAGCTCGGAATACGAAACAATGGAGGTATCCATCTAACCAGTTGCAGAACTGAAGATCTAATAATGATGAATTATTTCCTGTACTGAATTTATTTTGATTAAACCTAAGGATGTTTGATAAAAAGGTAATATATTTTCCATTATTGTGGCATATTGTTGTCCCAGCATGCATAATTTTATTTGTCAAAAATTTTTCATCATAGTCAGTTGGAAGAAACTTGTCTTTTAATGTGATATTTAATTTTTTGGAATTATTTACCAAATCTTTATTTGTGCAGTATCAAATTAATGCTTTTCCTGAAACAAGATCAACGACAATAATTGACAGCCTGACATAATTCTGACTATTTTTAATTTCTCTACTTGTTCTAAGAATGCATGTATTGATGTATCTCCTTGAACTGTTATTTCTTATTTTGAGACAAATATGACTTTGTATATTACCAAATTACTTGTATTTATAGATGAATTTGTACTTTTCACAACTGTATTCTTTAATTTGACCGGCTCAGGTTCTCCTAGTGATAATTTTAAATTTAATTCTTCCTCAAAATCTTTTAAATTATCGTTTATTTCTTCTAAACTATCTATGCTATTTTCAATCTCTAATGAATTTCCATTTTCTTTTGCGTTTTGGTAATCCTCAATTAATTTTTCTAAATTGATTTTTAACTGATTCCTGTATTTCTCATTCTCTTCATTCGCTAAACTACGTAATATTCTAAAGTAACAATAAGCAAGTTTAGGGATGGACACGAACCGAACAGGTTCGAGGTTCGGTTCGATTTTTCGAACCGAACCGAACCGGACATTTTATTTTCGAACCGAACCGGCAAATTTTTCGAACCGAACCTAGCTCAAGGTTTGGTTCGAAAGGTTCGATTTTTTAAATAAAAATTTAGTTTAAAAATTTAATTTTCACTAAGAATATGTTAATCTTAATTTCTCCCAAATGCACATTTTAAAAATCTCTAGTCGCAAGCATATAAGAAATAGAACGATTTTTTAATGTATATGGTCATCGAGTTATAAGCCAATAGGTAAAAATGTAATGGGCAATAAATTTTGTCATGGAGGCACGCTTGTAGATAAAAAAATTCTAGATTAGTTCGATTTGTTTAATGCTCCTTATTTCAAATTGTTGCTTGTTTATAACTAGTATTAGATACTAAAGAAACTCAAAATGATTTTGAAAACTTGGTTTTAAAAACAAGTTTATTTTATTTAATGAACAGAAGTCGTGTCGCAAAACTATCTTACACATATACAAGCCAACGTCACGGTCTAGAGACTACAGAAGTTTTCAGAATAAATGAAACAATTTCAACCTTAATTAATATTGGGTTTGAAAGTAGCAACTACTAAATACAAAAACTACATTAAACATTTAAATTGTTGTAGTTGAACGCACTAGTTGTTTAAAATATTAAAATGTCGAACCGGTTCGGTTCGAGGTTCGGTTTGTTTTTTTCGAACCGAACCGAACCGGAATATATCTTTTCAAACCGAACCTCGAACCGAACCGGACTAAAAAGTTTTCGAACCGAACCGAATCCATCACTAAGCAAGTTTTGACTCAATTTGACCTAATGCTATTTTTATTGTCGTGACATCATCTGTAAAATCAAATGGATATTTGAAATCGTCGTCTACCATTGTAGGTGTTTTAATTACCTTTTAATTTCACAAAAACTATATTTCAAATACTAAATTCTATCTTGGGAAAAATACTATCAAAATCAAAATAATTATAAAGAAAAAGTTCTCTCTTTAAGCACAAAGCTCTATTTAGCAACCGAAAAAATGAAAATTAACCCTAAATATTTGGACGTCAAATATCTATAACCTGCTAAATTGACGCTAGTTACCTGAATTGAATTTATTTTAGACTACAAAAAAAGGCGTATCAGTAAATAATGCAACAGCTAGCTTTTAGTGATGAGGAGTGGGCTCTATAAAAGCATATGCAAATCTTTTTAGGGGTATACAAATGGTAGCACTTTCACTTACGCCTATCTGGAAAGGTGTTTGAAGTTTGTCTAATAAAAATCCGTTGAGCACCAACCGATCTGGATTTGTCTACCTTGGAGAGTAGGTGTTCTAAGAGACTATTTTAACTGTTCTTATAGCAATATATGTCCATCAAGCCTTGTGTACACTTTTTCTTGTTTGTTACTAATTTAAAATAAACATTAATAATAAGAAAACTCCAAATCATTCACCTAACCTATATCATCGAAACAAAAAAACTAAGCTCTATTTTTATGTGACCAAATATGTGTGTACCTAAAAGAAAAAGAACGTCTTAAATTTATCAATTGTTGGTATTTGACCAAATTAACTGATATGCAGATACAATTGTGATGCTTTTCTATATTAGAATTTCCTGCCTACAATTCACTTTTAACTAAGCATGCACCAACATAAAGGTTCTTTTAATAAAAGTAAGTTTTATACAACTAATTATTAAATATAGATCAGCATGAAATGTATAGCAAGTGGAAAGCAAAAATTCAATGGCTTACAGGTTAGTTGATCTTTACAAAGCTCAAGCGACCTTGTTGTATAATACAAAAATAGGGTTGTAAGTAATCCAATAATTAAACTGTATGTTGTAGGAAAGCATCCACCAGAGGACCACATTCACTCGTAAGGGTAATTTTTAAATTTACGCTTACGTTTGCATGTTGGCACTTGTTTCTCTAACAATCCCAAGTTTTTACCACCACTTGAATTACTTAACCTTTAACCTGCTCGCCAATGGTTGCGTGAATTGAATAACTGACGATAAATAGCCCCTCATGATCATCATTATTATAGTTACAATGTTTCAGGATTACCCGATTTTTTTCCTCATTTGCATGGATAATGCATCTAAAGCTGTCCTATTTTTGAGTTCAATGTTATTCTGTTTAGGTCCACGGTCATCTGGTTCTCGTACTTTTGAATGTGGAGTGGTTATTTGTTTGCAATACAATTTTATGACTATAAATTTACAAGTTTATTTCTACTGGGGTAATTTAGTAGGGTTTCAGTTTCTTTATTCTTGTGTGAATGTTTACAAATACCCTTTTCTAGGCTGGTAATTTACTGAAATGTGTCAGAATTTTTCTAAATTAATACGAACGGTGTAAAATGCCAATCTTTATTGCTGGTTGTATTTAATATATATTAGATGCTTCTTTGTTAATTTTTGTATTTTAGTTTGATATTTCAATGAAGTAGCCATGTTATTAAAGTAAACTACCAAACTTCTACAAATTTTTCAGTGTATTTTTGTACTAAAGCTCATTGAACTAACTGAAATTAATCGATTCTTTTCTATTAACTAATGTGTGCTTACATGATGCACTAGCATTACAAGTCAGCAATATAAAAACCAATGTAAAGGAATAATAACCAAAGAAAACTAAAAATATATACAATAATGTCAAACTTCAATAGAAGCGTTGCATAAAAATTTTAATTCTTTGATATTAGATACACAGCAATTATCTGTGTTATAAGCTTTTCTCCAAATGTTTTTCTGGGCATGCTATTTTTTTTAAATCCTTATTAACAAGTGCATCAATAGTTACTCCCTAATTTTACTACCTAATATTCATTTATTGTCCATTTTAAAAATTATACTCTTCTAGACCTTTTCTACCCATTTCAGAACAAAACTGAATTTGTTTGGATTGTTACATTATGGAAAGCTGCAGTGTCCAGATACGCTAAAGAATTTTGAAGAATATTTTACGAAACGTTTTACATAATTATTTACATAAATTCCTGTTATATCTTCATGATAATTGCCAATTTATATTTAAGCAACCTGTTAGATACAAGACAATTCTAATCATGTAATGGTTTTTCAATCATACATCAAGAACTTGTAGTTCACTTTTGTCATATAAGCAAACTTATTGCAACAATTGCAACCAATGATACGGAAGTTATATGGAGTTATGTTATTGTGACCTACAATAGTTTTCTTTTTTTCTTAAGTTTGTAATATACCACATGCTCTCTAAAAGGGTTTAGTTTTGTATACAGACATAATATGTAAAATAATAAGTGCCTTTATGTAACATCTACAACTCCAATATATTTATATACATAGTTCATTTGCTTTTGCTTTAGGATGACGTCACAACTCGATAAAATGCTATATTGCCAATGTTAGTTTAAATTCTAATATATTTAATTGTAAAGAGAAATTGTTGGCAACATCATACAGAAATGTCAACCTTTATTGTGTTAATCGACAGTATCCTTCACGTACAATTCTAGATATTTATTTGCATACAGTTGCAAACATTTTGTTACTACATTTGACGTCATTCTATGTTAAATAGAATGGACTTTAAGTAAAGTATCATATTCAAAAGATGCGTGTATGTGCATGTGCATGCATGCATGAAGGTGTAGGTAGGTGTGTGTTTGTGCATGTGGGTGTAGGTATGCATGCATGTGTGTGTGTGCACGTGCGGGTGTGCATGCGTGTGTGTGTTTGTGCATGTGGGTGTAGGTGTGCATGCATGCACATATGTGCATACGTGTGTTGCATGCATGCATGTGTGCAAAAGCAGTATTTGTTTGATGTGTGCTAGAATAAACATCTTTCACATTAATGTGATTTTTCTCACTGTCCATACTCACGAGTTATTTTGTTGATCTTCAAATTAATCTTAACAAACCTAACTAATAATTGAATTAGTGCCACAATCTCCATTGTTGATTTCGCACTACTTTATTACATCAACTTATTTATGTTTTGAGCAGTTACAAAGTAGATGTTTGTTTGTCAACTACCATATAAATTGTTTGTGTACAAGTGTAAGATATTTTAATGAATATCGACTTGGATTTAGAGGTCATTTTTTATTTATTTCAAAATGTTCTGGACAATGAGAATAAATCGATTATTATTTAAGGTAGGCTTGCTCGGTCTGAGCTATTCTGGTGGGAGCTTGCACTATAACGACAGAATAAATAGATCGAAGAGTGATTGGTTTTGAAGTGGATACCGTGATAAAATGTTGAAATGAATGAATGGCTATTGTATGGGGGAGGTAGGTGCAAAGTGGTAAGTCCTGACATTATTATAGCATCAAGAGTAGCAGTATGTGAATTAATAGACATTTTTTGGAATAATAAAACTATTAGTCTATATTAAAACCATAAATTAATTAATGTAATTGATTTTGATATTATATTTGTTTCATCATATTTTCTATTACATGGTGTGAATGATTATCTTTTTTAAAGTTAAAAGTTTATAAACAATACATATAATTTTTTAACTATATCACACTATAAATAATGTGATGTTGCTATTTTTCATTCAACTAAAACAGGAGATTTCACTACGTCATGCAAAGATGTAAAAATTGAATTCCATCAGTAATAAATCTTATTGCTTTTATCTATGTAGTGCCATTTGTATGTATTTTTATTTTCATTAATTTATTTTTGTTAGTTTTTTGTACAGCATTTCATTCTGTTCAATTTGTTGTAGATGTGATCCAGACTATACACCAGTGATACATCGTATAAACTCAACTGAGGCCACTTGTAGTACTTCGTCACCGTGGTCGTCTCCTGCAGGAAATTATGAGGGTATTTTAACATTAAACAACTTACAAAGGCATGCAGAGAAATCATTTCGCAAACCAAATGGCAGTGTACGTGGTCCAGGTAGACCTCCTGCTAGTGATGTTTCGCTAGAAGAGTTATTTAAAGAAGAAGATGAAACTCAGAAGATTAATCAAATACAAAGACGAGGTGCAGCAATGGCTTTAAGAGAGATTGTAGTGTTTTTTGGTGAAAACTTACCAGTGTTATTGCCAAAAATATGGGATCTAATGGTTAATGATCTTTGTCAAAATATTGATCCAAATAGTTTTCTTGCTGAAGATTATTTTAATAAAGATGATATAGCCGAACAGTTAGTATGGTCTTTGCAAGTGTTAGAAGTAACTAGTCCTAGTATTCACAGATCGTTAAGACCTAATTTATTTGGAAACTGTTTATCACGACTTTGTGTTTTATTGACCCATCCTTATAGAGCTGTACGACACTTATCATCTAGATGTTTAGCGACTTTTGCACTATTGGATTCTGTACCAGTGATGGAAATAATTGTTAGTCATGTGTTACCATTATTGAATGTGATAAAATGTGATGTTGTTCGGCAAGGTGCGGTGGAAGCAATCGCTTGTATTGTAGATACATTACGATTTGATATTGTACCTTATGTAGTTTTATTAGTTGTTCCACTGTTGGGGCGTATGTCAGACCAAAACCAGTATGTTCGTCTAATGGGCACTCATAGTTTTGCAACTTTAGTCCAACTGATGCCATTAGATGGAGGAGTACCTGAGCCACCAGCTCTTAAAAGTAGCATTTTAAAAAGCAAGCGTGATAAAGAACGTGAATTCTTACAACAATTGTTGTCACCTACAAATATACCAGATTATGCTCTACCAGTACCCATTGATGCCGAGTTACGAAATTACCAACAAGCTGGTGTTAATTGGCTAGCTTTTTTGAACAAATATAAACTGCATGGCATATTGTGTGATGACATGGGTTTAGGTAAAACACTGCAGTCGATATGTATGCTCGCAAGTGAACATTTTATAAAAGACGAAGACTTGGCTAAATCGGAGTTACCCTCCCTAGTCATCTGTCCACCTACTTTAATAGGTAAGTTTTTGTTGGTTAAATTAATTTTTTCTTATCCATAACTTTGATTGTAATTGAAAGAATTTTGAAGTACCCTATTTTTTGTGACTAATATTTTCCTAATTTTAACAACTGATATCATTAGTTGTTAAGATGAATGACACTATGTTGCTTTCGATAGCTTCTTCCCTTGATGCACATGTTCCTGGGATTTGTGCACTTAGTCATTCATACTGTTGTATAAATTTAAGAAACTTTATTAATATAAGACAAAATGTATAGTGTATTATGTTATCTATAACCAACGTAATTTTAGTAAACTGTTTTTAACTTTACGTTAGATGTTCTAAATGATAATTTAACTACTTTTGTTCTACATGCGAATTTTATTTTATTTGCTTATTAATAAGTTGGTGAAAGCTGCTTCATTATTTAATTTTGACTGCTTAATCAGTTGAGTTAATCTGAAAATACAACAGGTGTTTCAAAGAGGAAATAGAAGTTATGCATAGGTAAATATTGATATCTTCCATTGGCAACACTATACTCAAAGTTAACAGGTTTCATGCACTTGTGCAATTCCAGTATTTATTCGCCGCTATTGTGTCGACTGTCCTTTTGTTGAAACTAACGTGTTGATTATTGCACTTATTGTGCATATGAATTTTACAAATGAGTGAAAGACGAGTTTCAATTACAATTTTCCAATGCTACAGTTCCTAACAAGTAATAATATCGCATATGATTAATAAATTTTGTTAAACTGACAGTGTAGATGATTGAAATTATGATATGAAATTATGTGTGGACATACTGGAGGATGTGCAAGAGCGTTTGACTTGCTAATGCAGAAAATCGCTCAAAAAGTTATTTTACAGCTGGCCTTTTACTATCCACTGCTTTCAGGTTTACTAAAGTTTTTCATTAATTGAAAGAAGTACACCACAGAAAATGTGTATTGTCATTGATTTCGTTCTCTTGTTTAAGAAAACAAAATTGAAATGGTGGCTTGGGTTTATTTTAGTAACGGGGTGTGGTTTCGTTTGGGTAGCTATTTTAACAGCCAAAACTGCCAAATATGGAGCACTGAAAATCTTTATGCATTTCGTGAACGATCATGACGTCATATTGATGTTTAGTATGTGATCTCCCGGCATCATATCAGAAAGACTTTATTGTTTAAAAATGTATAGATGGTGTAATTTATCATAAATTAATCCAACAGTTTATTATAATATTATATTTAAATAAGAAGAATGATGATTCCAGCAGGATAATGCAGTCTCATACTGCTAACGATATTTTTATGCTCCCTCTTTTGAATGTGTAGTTTATAATAATCACCCATTTTCGCTTTGTATATTACCTTATTGCAAGTATATCATTTTATCCATTTTCGTAACCCCAATTTCTTATCCCTTGATCAATGAATGTACTATCTAAAAATAACAGTACACAATCTGGTAAAGGCAGTTTCACATGTGCATATGAAATATATTCAGACACAACAGATATACGAGATATAGTCGAAACCATAAAGGAAGCTGTCTGCGTCATCACTTGTATTCATAAGAATTAAGTTGAAAATTTTAAGTTAATGCAGCATCTACTTCATAAATACTCAATAAATATTCCGATTCGGAAGTTTCCGTCAAGCTTCGCACATCTGCAAACCCTAATGAAGCATGGTTGCCAATAATATTTTATTTTCATAGAGGTAGTTGTTTTAATTATTTTTAAATTGGCATCTTCTTGTTTTATGAGTTTAATGAATTCAGTTAAAATAAAACACATTTTCATAAATTGAGTTACATATATTGATCTGAATAGTAACGTACAATAACTGCAATATAAACTATTTACGGCAGCTGCATTGAAATCTTTTTGTACGATAACTTTAGCAACCGTGCTTTATGGAAAAATTAACATTTTGTCTTGTTGACATTCTAGTAAAATGACTTCGCACCAAACACTTAATTTTCATTAATTGTTTTAAAACTTCAAAAAGTATATTCCATTTACCAAAAAAAAAACTAATAAAGATATCCTATTTTAAAGAAAATGCATAATTTTACCAAAGGTTAGCCTGTTAAGTATAAAGTTCAAAACATACGGGCACATACTCTTCTCTGTCGTTTTCCCAGGTGAACGTGTTCACGTATATCTTTATTTAAAACATGTACAAATCGTATTACTATCTTTATCATATATATTAGTTAAGCTTTTAAATAATCTTAAACGTATGTTTGGAATTGAGTTAGACACCTATGGCATAGAGAACTTCTTTCGCGGTTCCTACTATAGATATCCTACGGTAATTTTTGGATATTGTTTGGTATCAAAAGGATGTGACCTCCAAGATCCCCGTATCTCACACCGACAGAGTTTTTGTTTTAGGGGGGTATTTAAAAAGTTTTTAAAAACAACCTCGTACACTTAACGAATTGAGGGTTAACATTGGATGCGACATTTTAAACATTACTAAGCAAACATTACAAAAAATGGCTGCAAGGTGTTGAGACATGTACGAATCTCCCTGCATTCAGATCACATAAAATTATTTTGAACATCTATTGTAAAGTTATTTACAAACTATATTAACTTTAATATTTTTGGAAATTCATTAACATCATCGTGAAACGCCCATACCTAGAAATCTATTTGTTTGTGATTTTGAAGTTAGTTATTTAATTAATTTTCTAAGCTTACAATTTCTACAGGTCATTGGGTGTACGAAATACAGAAGTTTGTATCACAAAAGTATCTGAAGCCTCTGCAATATAATGGTAATCCAACTGAGCGCGAGAGATTACGTCAAAAGTTCAAAAAATATAATGTTGTTGTTGCTTCTTATGATATTGTTCGCAAGGACATACGTTTTATTTCAACTATTAGATGGAATTATATAGTTTTAGATGAAGGGCATGTGATTAAAAATGGTAAAACTCGTACCAGTATTGCCATAAAAAGTCTAGTCGGAAACCATAGATTAATTTTAAGTGGTACTCCAATACAGAATAATGTATTAGAATTATGGAGTTTATTTGATTTTTTAATGCCTGGGTTTCTTGGAACTGAAAAGCAATTTACAGCAAAGTATTCAAAACCAATTTTAGCTAGTAGAGATCCTAAGTGTTCACCTAAAGACCAAGAAGCTGGAGCTTTAGCAATGGAAGCATTACATCGTCAGGTTTTGCCATTTGTATTAAGACGAATGAAAGAAGACGTTTTAGATGATCTACCACCAAAGATTACACAAGATTACTATTGTGAACTTAGTTCTATACAGGAACAGTTGTATGATGATTTTTCAAAATCACAAGCACATCAAACGTTACAGGTGAACATTGTTTTTAGTATCAGTTGCAACTACTTGTATTGTCTTTCTAGCAATCATTATCATCTGGAGCTACTGCCAGTTCTATGCAGGGTAATACTCATGTATTTCAAGCTTTACGTTATTTACGCAATGTTTGCAACCACCCGAAATTAGTTTTAAACCCTTCACACCCACAGTATCGGCAGATTTTAGCTAAATTGGGTACCGATGGCACACTTGATGATATTAATCATTCAGCAAAATTACCTGCACTTCAGTAAGTATTTATTTTTATACTTTATGTTTATGCAAGTTAACAATAGATTAATTCACTATTAGTATGTATTGTCGATATATTGATTTACTAGCAGTGTGCATTTTTGAGAGATACCAGTTAAACAGTCAATTTTAGTTTTCATATGACATTTATTTGTGCATCACTTCGTTTTTGCATGGCATCAAACATTACATTGTTAAATAAAAATCACTCTGCCGAAATTGAAAAATGTGTTAGTACATAACAGAATGTGCTACCCATTAAAGTCCAAATTAGTTTTTATTAAATTAACTATGTTTTTGGCATATATCATATAATCTTTACTGCCTAAACTCATAATATTAAAAATAAATATTGGTTTCTCAAAAAGTGACATTACCAAATGGCAACACTAGGTTTTGATATGTTCAAATAGAATACACTTTAGAGGTATGAGTGTTATGGCCCGTAATATTCCATTGTTTGATTTATGATATATATAATTACATTCAATACAGATGCCGACATTACATTTTTCTTTTTTTAATCGGGATAGGCACCAAACGATGATCTTGTCTGTCATACCTCAAGTCGTCATTCACTTTGTTCAGAGTAACGCTATATTTTTAAAGTGACTGGTCTCCTTCTCCCTTTGGCAAATTTTTGTATAGTGATAAATATATGTTGGCAATTCCCCGTCTAAACTGTAGCTGTGATATTAGTCCTCGTGTTTTTCGATGAATGAGCCAAGCTTTGATAATAAATACGTCAGCGAACCATGTAAAAATGCACCAACGCCACTTTTTAGAACGAATTCCAATTGTATAATAGCTAACATTTTCGTCCATTAGATCGACTCCTCCCACAGTTTTAATATATTCTCCAATAGCAGATGGTCTTGGTATTTGTATATATTTGTGTTCTTCTTTGGAGTATCTTTGGTATTCTGTTTGTTCTCTTAATACCAGTTGCATTATCTCCCTTCGATTTCAGGTATGCCTATAAGTTTATGCTAGCAAACAAATTATCAAAACAAAAACTGTAACTGATTTTTTATTTTCCTTTATTTCGTCTAACAGGTAAATAAAAGGTTATGTGCGAATACCAAAAAGTTACTTATCTATGGTGGTTGTGTGTGCTTCTTTACCTTGATATAGGTCATAATTTAATAAATAACCCAAAAAAGCATTCACACACCACATTTTGAATCCAAACCGAATTGGTATGTCACAGATAAATTGTTTACATTGGTGATCATAGTACTTAACCATGGACCCATCGTAATCAAGTTTTTCTTCTGCAATAGAATGCTCCAGAAGTTTAATTTTCAATTTGTTTATTAGAGGTATTAGTTTGTACAATTTGTCATTTAAATCTTTGTTGTTATTATGCGTGCAGTGTATGTATGTAAGCATATGAGAAAAGTGATCTCTACGTATTACCTGGCTAATAAATGCCTCATTGAGCATATTTGAACGTGAATTCCCAAAGAAGCACTTAGTACAGTATTGTAGCTAGATACTAAGAGAATACCGAAAAAACACTATACATCACCAGCACTAATATTCAGAATTTTTAAAGAATTTTTAAAAACAACATTCCTAATTCTTTCATCAACCATTAATTTTATAATGTTTTCATCAAAAAAGACCTTAGAGAGTTCAGTGGACCTCTTGTTTTGTACAGACTTCTGCATCGAGGATTTGTATGTTGATTGCATTTTTTTTAGAAACTTCAATCTCCAGATATCTAAGAATATCCCAAATTATGGGCAATGTCGTTCATAAAAACAAAGAAACAGTTAAATACCAACTTTGTACTATATCATTGTCTTTTCCACAAAACTCGACATCTACATATTTCTTAATATTTTAAACTAAAATCCTTCTACTTAAATTTAATCATCAGTCATCCCGTTGATAAACCATTAATCAATAAAAATTAATCACTGTGATGTTCAATTAATGTCCTACATCGTAAAGCATCAAACACATTTACGTCCACAATCACATATAAATTATACAAGATTATAAACAAGCCTATAATATTACTTACAGTTTGATTCACTTATTTTAGGTTCAAAATGCCTGAACCACACAGACTTTCCATTTTCCAAGACTGCTACAACACAACCCAAAATTCCAATTTAATAGTGGAATCAATTTGAACTACCCAAATCTCCACCCCTATCTAACAGTCGCTACAATGATAACTCCACACTCAGGTGCATGAAAAATATTGCGTCTCATGCAAGAGTAAGTTGACGTATTTATGTCATATGTCGTGGTTTTTTTATTGTCTCTGCGAGACATCCATCTTTAATACTCCTTGCAGTTATGTTACATTCAATGTTAAGTCTAACTGAGCCTTACGTCAACTCTTTCCTTTGTGGTCAAGTCCGACGACGATTCCATGGCATAATTGGTATGCATGTAGGTTACTATGCCCATGGTGTCGGGTTCGAATCCCGACACGGTCCGCTTGAAAACTGCTAGAAGCATTTTTCACAAAAATACGCCCTTGTTCGGAGAGGTTAAATGGAGGTCCTGTGTGTATGTTGTCATGCATCTTGGGGAGACAGAACAACCTCACGTTGGGGTGACATGTACTACCATTTTATACTTGCTGGAGTTTCACACTTTAAAGATATGATTTTATGTTTTTGACTTAGAAAATGAAAAGTTTAAAAACTGTATGCTTTTGGCTAACTTGGCTATTACCCCTAGGGAGAGTTGGAGGTGGTTTGGGGCTGAATTTACTTAGTTAATAAAAGAAAATATAATTTTGGACGCAATTGCTTTTGAAGGGCAGATACAGAAAACTCATGCGTGTTTTTTAATTCTCAAAGATAAACATAGTGTGACAAAATATAGGGTGATCTTATCTGAACCAATTAGATCTTTCTCAGCAAAAATTCCAGAAAAATTGCTTAATACAATCGTCTTTTTAATATTCCCTAACGAATTCACCAACAGAATAAATCACTCACCCTTAACAGCGAGCAATAGAGAATCACCACGATGGAAATATTCTGTTGTGGTGCAGGATTTACTAAATGGAGCCATAAAAATTTATTGACATCATGTAACAGAACCAACCACCACAGACCAACATCTCTGAAGAAAAATTGTGGTATTCGAACCCTTAAATTTTGTGTATATCAACAGCCCCATTGTGAACTTCTATGAGGATGGAATGGAAGTGACAAAATGATCAAGGTGGCTCATAACAACGATTCGTTCCAGAAAACCCTATCTGCACGGAACCACACCGAAGAAGACATATGTTTTACAAGACTAGGAAGGTCCATGAGCCGTCTTTATAAAACAACCCGGAAAACCTTGAAATATTCGAGAATAAGACAAATTTACTTACAAATTCTAATGTTAAAGTGCTATTTTAAATGATTACCTTGAGATTTTGATGACACTCACAATAAGATTTCAAAGTAAATAATTTGTTATTACAACAAAGTATGGATTTTAATCAAGCAATAGAATTATTAGGAAATAATGGATTGTTTATTGTTTTTCATTTGGAACTAAAAATTTGCTGTGAATATGAATACTTTATTTAGGATTGTAAATAAGTAATTTAGCGAATTTTTTATTTTTTCGTCTTTTATAAAAAATATTGCTGCAGCATTCAATACTAGTATGGTGACAATAATCATTATACCGAAAACCTTAAATAGGACTGTCTTAAAGGAAATTCACAGTGGACACTTAGGAATAGTTAAAATGAAATCAATGCCATGATCGTACTTTCAGTGGCCGTCCATTGATAAAGTTATTGAAAATCTTGCTAGTAGTTGGAGAGTGTGCCTTATTGAAAAGAATAACTAAGGAAAAATCATTTACATATGTTGGAATATCCTAGAATGCCCTGACAGAAATTACATTTAGATTTTCTAGGCTCATTTCATTCAAAGTTATTATTTAATTGTTGTTTTGATGCACATAGGAAATGGTTAGAGGTAGAGGAAGTTCCATCGGCCTCCGCAAAACATACCATTAACAAATTGAGACCAATGTTTGCTAGATTTTGTTTGCTGGAGCACCCTGTGTCCGACAACGGGACTCCATTTAGTTCGTTCAAGTTCGGACAAATCTTACAAATGGTATTAAGCATACTTTTAGTTCATCCTATTATCCCACTGTAAGGGCTAGGTAGAACATTCTGTAAAACTAAAAACAAGATTACAATGTTCAATGTTAAACAGATACCAAAGAGTTAACTCTAAGCATTTTCTATTAGCATATCGTAATTATATGCATTTAACTACTAACGAAACTCCAGTGATGTTTATGTTAAATAAAAATCCAAGATCAAGACTTGATCTTATTAGACCAAATCTGTAACAGACCGTAAAGAAAAATCAAGATAAGCAAGTCTATATGTATAGGATCCAAAACTCAACAGTTAGAGATAGGACAACTTGTGTTAGCCAGGAACTATCAGGGCAATTCCAAATCGATTGAGGAAACCATCTTAAGAACCTTAAGCCCAGTCTCATATTTAATTGAAATAAGTAGTAGTACCTTGTGGAAACATCACATAGATCAATTAATTGGCATGCAAAACGGGTTAGATAACCATATTATTGAACTGATAAATTCTCAAAATTTATCATCTAATTCGAAGGAAACGATAAATAAACGACTGGCTGAGGCTGAGATGCCTGTCAGGGTACGTCAATCTCTTAAACCTAGCGCCAGAAATACAACTACACCTCTACCAGTTAGGGAACAAAAACAAACCCCAAAGTGCCGTTATCCAGCAAGGGAAAGAAAACCTCTAAAAGTGTTAATTGAATTTATAAATAAATAAACACTTGTAACAGTCTTTTATGTTGTTTTCCTTATAGTTATAAATAACATTTAATCTTATCAGGTACTATTATATACTGGACAAGTTACCAATTGGTTTATTTAGTGTTTAAATTGTGTTTACACATGTTTGTAAGAGGAAAGGAATGCTTTATTTACTGCATTATAAAGTGTTAATTTGTTCATTAAGGATATGCACAGCGCATGAGCAATCCTCATCTTTAGATATTTTGTTGCTAATTATTGTTTTGCAGTCAGTATGTTATCGAGTATGTTAATAACGAGACGGTGAACCGTGTAAGGATTGGTCAGGCATCTACCAGTAAAACCGATTCATGCAAATAGTAGTTATTCTTTCTTATTTATTTCGAGTTACTAACAATAACGTGGGCGTAAATTAGATAAAAACCCCACAACAAATACTTTATACCATATTCTGCTAGTAGCTTGTCAATTATAAGCACCTTATGAACAGGTTTTTTTACCTTAATTTTGGAATGTAATACCGGCTTGATGCATCGTTACATTCAAAGAAGGTATTTTTTCATTCCTTCATCCACTTCTGCATATGTTTTTTTCCAACTTGAAGTAGGATTAGGGTGCACAAGAACATTATGGTGCGATGCATTATCTATCATCTACACTGAACTCCGTTCTAAATTTGGTAACTTTCCTGCAACCACTTTTTATAATTGCAGTGATTCATGTTATTGTGATAATCCTGAGTTTTCAACGCTGTATTTGGAACAAACCCATTTTTTTTATGGGAATGAACAATTATCAAATGTGTCTGTTTTGAAATTGGAGATTTCAAACCCTTTGTAGTGCCATCATCCCAACAGTTTGATTACAGTGTGAAAACTGTGCAGAGACATTTCTTCATACACAATGTTTCTATCTTCTTCTTTATACATTAAGATTTTTCAAAAATTTTGTCTGCTGCACCTTTACCTTGCATTGTTCAACACTAATTTTTCTGTTATCCAGTTCTCTTACAATGAAATCCTGTTCTTATAACTATTGTTTTGAACGAATCTAATTTTCCTGTGTAATGGAGCTACTGTTTTTCAATTCGTTGAACAGTGCGTTCAAAATGATTCTGTTTGTGTGTTGTTACAAATCAATAAATAATGGTTCTTAGATCTCTTCATCAAGCATATTCAAGATTTACTTTGAACTTTGTTCCTTTTGTGTTTTTCCTCTGTTGAACTAGATTTAGTGCAGTGAGGTTTGGTTGTGACTTCCTTTACAATACTTTGCACGGTCGGCAATGAAATGACCATTGCTTTGGCCACGCATTCTTGCAAATTACTCAGGTTAGAGACCTCTGAATCCTTTTTGGCGTTTCAGAAATTGAAACACGTTAAAAACAATATGCCGTCCTTGACTATGAATCACCTCCCTTTTATTCTTATTATTATAGAAAATGTCAATATTAATCAACCATTAAACGCTCGTTCTTTTCAAATACTTACATTGCTGACGAAATTAATTATTAGTTAGTTTTGAAAAAAACTGTTTTGATGACTACGACTTGATAAAAACTATTAAAATGAAAAACTGGAAGCTGAACAGGATGTTGACAAATAAAGAATGACAGTGACATTTACATACACTATTGTGATCAGCTGGGTATGTTCACTGGTTGCCACAGCAAATTTTTATGGAACAAGAAATTGTGAACCTTCAATGACAGTGACATATACATACACTATTGTGATCAGCTGGGTATGTTCACTGGTTGCCACAGCAAATTTTTATGGTACAAGAAATTATGAACATTCAATTATTATTTATCGGTGAAAACAAGTAAAACTCTGACGGTGTATGATGGTCTGGATTGACCTCGTGAATGTATGCATTTCTAGATACTGTCAACGTAAACAATATTTTTATGCAATAAATGGGATATGCATGATAACGTATTAAAACTATAATGCTAGCATGATATCTGTACGTATGTCGTATTGTAGCATGCTGAATTTTGACATTCGTTTATTTGAACCTATTGCTTGTACAGTGTGTCCCAAATTGGATGTATTAAATGGGTAACTTAGTTGTTATTAAAGATACAATAAAACTGTGTGCGCAGTCATGTGCCAACTTTTTGAGATCAATTCAATGGTGAAATCACAAATGAGCGATCTTCTTTTGTTTTCGAGTTATAGCCAAAAATTGATATTTTTAACAATTCTATTAATTCTCATAACTCGTTTGTTTGCAAAAATATCCAAAAATACTGTAGAAGTCTTTTATACGGTTTTTTACGTAGAATACAGTGGTGTACGCAAATATTTAATATTTATAATACTTTTGAGGTTATAATATAAACTTGCATTTTTTAAATGGAAACCACAATCGGTTGTCGCTTTATTTAAAAGCTCTTTTTGACAGCTTTTCAAAAATATATAGTTTAGTATAATTATTTTTTCAAATGGCCGATTTATTCCATGTTTTTGGTATAATAAAATAATTTATTGTATTGGTAATTTATAGTTGGTCATGAAACAAAAGGTAAACACAAAACAAGAGTTTATTATTGTACCACACCACTCTATACAACAAAGTTTGAAAGCTAGAAGAATACAATATCATAACTACATATATTACAAAAATTAATATAACTACATCTTAAATTGAAAATTATACTTTCCTATCCACATTTAAACAGTCTATAATTCATATATAGATACACAAATACACACATACTCACACACCTCATAACCTCACAAACACACACACACACACACACAAGCACGCGCCCACGCATGCACGCACGCATGCACACACAACCACACACACCCTCACCTACACACACCCTCACACATAATATATATATAAAACACTAGAACACAGATGGGAATACTACAATAGTTTTATTTACTGATAATTCAGAGATATTGTTCAAACTGGCCCTCCATTCTCTCTTAAACAAAGTTCGCATCGTTTTATTAAAGACTTAATAGAATTTAATAAATAAACCGCCTTAACTTTACGAAATGCTGCTTCAATTGAATTCCGCAACTCTTCAATACTATGGTTCTGGGTTTTATAGATTTCCTCTTTCAAAAATTTCCACAAGAAATAGTCCAATATCGACAAGTCAGGAGATCTAGGCGGCCACTGAACAGGTCCAAATGTACCCATCCATTTATAGAGATATTCTCTATTTAAATAATCACGAGTAATTATAGCGTTGTGCGGGGGTGCACCATATTGTTGGACCACACTTTTTGTCTTTTTTCGAGAGGCATGTCCTCCAGTAATTCGTGCAAGTTGGTATACAAAATTTCAATATAGCGACAAGCTGAATGATTGTTTTCAAAAATATGGTATTGAAATTTGCCACCAACAATGTAGCAACAAATATTCAAACCATAACGGCTTTGTTGACGCCTCGTATGTTTGATAGGTACTTTCATTCGACCAGCAAGTGCTTCATCAGACCATATAATGTTATTTCCAAAATTGTTAGTAGCAGCACATTTACGAAGATACCATTGACAAAATCGCCTTCTTTTTTGAAAATCGTCGGAAACCAACTATGTATAATTTTATTTTTATAGGGTCGATATTTATTACGCTTCAATATTCTTGAAGCTGCTGATTTAGAAACACCCATTTCCCTTTCAATTTTCCTACATGATGTTTTTGGGTTTGTTTCCACACATGCTATGGTTGAAACAGTAGTTTGCTCTTAATTAAAAACTGCATACTGTTTCGTTCTAGGTTTTACAAAGCAGCCAAACTGTTGCAAATTACTATCTATCCTTTTAAACATGTTAATATTAGGTTGTTGTCTTTCAGGGTATATGTATTATTTACAAACGACATAGTAATATTATTTGCTATTAGTTACACAATTACCTGTTAAAATATAAAGTTTTTACTGATAGAGGAATTCTCGAGACTCAATAAATGCAACTAGCATATCGTATTTTTCGTAATTTTCAAATTTTGCCATTTAGTAACAGACTGATGCTTCACTTACACACTAACAATACAATTTATTGCATGTGCAACAGATATGATTGAAGCTCGTTGACGTTTGTTATACAAACAATTGTCGTTTTTGTTTACCTTTTGTTTCATGCCAACTATTTATTACCAATATAATAAATTATTTTATTATACCAAAACATGGAATAATTCGCCATTTGAAAAGATAATTATATTAAACTATATATTTTTGAAAAGCTGTCAAAAAGAGCTTTTAAATAAAGTGACAACCAATTGTGGTTTCCATTTAAAAAAATGCAAGTTTATATCATAACCTCAAAAGTATTATAAATATTAAATATTTACGCCACTGTATTCTACGTAAAAACCGTATAAAAACTATTACAGTATTTTTGGATATTTTTGCAACCAAACGAGTTATACGAATTAATAGAATTGTTAAAAATATCAATTTTTGGCTATAACTCGAAAACAAAAGAAGATCGCTCATTTGTGATTTCACTATTGAATTGATCTCAAAAAGTTGGCCCATGACTACGCACACAGATTTATTGTATCTTTAATAACAACTAAGTTACCCATTTAATACATCCAATTTGGGACACACTGTACAACATCATCCGCCATTTGATAATAATTCTACTCTTCATGTTGCTATTAAAAAAAGTAAGAGTATTTTATGTCATTCAGCAATATATTGTAGATTTTCTTGTTATTAAGTACAACTAAATGACGAGCATCTCACGACAGTAATGCCGTGGCTGCAATGATAGGTTAGGTTACTGTTAGAAATAGATATTATTATTAAAAAACACAAAACACTTAACACGCATATCAGAACAGTCTGCAATAGTTTTAGCAACAACTGTTCTGATATGCGTGTTAAGTGATTTGTGTTTTGTGTTTTTTAATAATAATATCTAATTTGTGTTTTTTAATAGTAATATCTGTTTCTAATAGTAACCTAACCTGTCATTGTAGCCATGGCATTACTGCCATGAGACGCTCGTCTAAAATGCAAGCACTTTACACCACTATAGTTTTGTTAAAATATTTTACAGACAGCTCCTACAGGATTGTGGTATTGGTGCAACAGATTCATTGAGCACAACTGAAATAGTTGTTAATCAGCATCGTGCATTAATCTTTTGCCAACTGAAGGCAATGTTAGATATAATTGAAAAGGACCTTTTTAGAAAGCATATGCCATTTGTTACTTATCTTCGCTTAGATGGTTCCATTGTGCCTGCACAGAGACATGAAGTTGTTACTAGGTTTATATTTTCATTTGTATATAATACGATTAATGTTAATATACTTTTTTTATAGATTTAATAGTGATCCATCTATTGATGTTTTACTATTGACAACACAAGTAGGTGGTTTGGGACTTAATTTGACTGGAGCAGATACAGTTATATTTGTCGAGCATGATTGGAACCCTATGAAAGATTTGCAGGCTATGGATAGAGCTCACAGAATTGGACAAAGGAAGGTTGTTAATGTCTATAGACTTATAACAAGAAACACACTGGAGGAGAAAATTATGGGGTTTGTATTAGATATTTAAAAGATTTTTGCAATTAATAAAATTTATGATTCTTTATATGAATGTTTGATATAGTGGATACAGTTGTGAATATATTTGTTTGTATTACACTTGGGGTTTATCGCAGTTTTAAACAAAAGAACTATTAATAATAGAGTGCACGATATGTTTTCCAGATTCCTTAAGGTTATAGTTGGAGACCATATTCGTGTCTCATAGCTTCCGATTTGAGGTAAAATCTGTTTGAGAGTTTTATGAATGTGGGCATAGTAAGTTAACTTTCTTTAACTTTGCATAAAGTGACACACTTTTACAATTAATGTATACTGAACAATTATGCTTTTGTATATGGATATTAAGGCAACATGATCCAACAGTAACTAAATGGAGCCTTATGGAATATCTCCATTGCTCTTTATAACTGTAGATTTGTTCAAACTATCTTTAAACAAAGGAATTATATCCAGACATGTGGAAAACTTCTTTTATAAAACCTGTTCAGCGCAGAGGGTCTTATAAATTTGTATATCGACTTCCCTTCGTGGTTTTTTGTTGTTCTAAGCTGCAGTTCCTTACTCTTCAACTAAATGGACTGTATTCGAGATTATAGTACGTGTTACTTGGCACTTCACTGAGTTTTTTTAGGGGTTTATCAATAAATTCGGCGGCACTATTGACTAACTCACGTTACCGAACGAAGAACCGACCGTTCTGCCTCGATATCGATGAGAGAGTGTTTTTCGTCACTACCCTTAGTCCAACTTATTTCCACATGCACAAAGGAACTTTTACGACAGGATGTAACGGGATAAGGGATGCCAGCTTTAGGATTTGATTTACAACTAAGAATTCAAAGTAACTTAAAATTAACCACGCAAACGTGCGACAAAGAGACCAAACAAAACCGATTTTCAAAAATGGTGAACATATGTTAATTAATAATTACTGTCCTATATCCATATTATCATAAATTGCTGAAATATTAGAGAGTGTTGCTATTAAACAACTTACCTTTCAATTCAAGCACTTAAGCATACCATTGCAACATGGATTTATTAAAGGTAGATCTACGATTTCAAACCTACTAATCTATGAACAGGTAATTCTTGATGCACTTGAAAATGGCTATCAGGTGGATTCCATTTACACTGATTTCGCAGTTAGTCATAATATTTTAATGGAGAAGTTTTTGATGATCGGTGTTGATGGTACTTTATTGCAGTGGCTAAAGAATTAGTTAAACAATATGAAACAAATTGTAAAAATACATAATTATTTTTCGCACCCTATTGAAGTCACATCAGGAATTCCACAATGCCCTCACCTTGCAACTTTACTGTTTAATTGTTTTATTAATGACATTACGAATAATTTCAAGTTTTGCCAATCCTTATTATTTGCGGATGATTTGAAACTGTTTGCTGTTATTACCAAATCAGAAAATTGTATCTTACTACAAAATGATTTAAATAATCTAACATTATGGTGTACTTTAAATGGTATGAAATTAAATCTATCTAAATGTGAAATTATGCGGTTTTATAGAACTTCGCATGTCGTAGGGAGTGACTATTTTTGGAAAACACTCCTCGTAGCATTGTCACCGCAATAGTCGATCTTGGTATTTTATTCGATTCGTAATTAACTTTTAAATTGCATATCATAACATAAATATAAGGCAACTTAAATACTCGGTTTTGTAATTAGGAATATGAAGGAGATCAATAATATAAAATTCATTGTAGCCTTTTACCGCTGTCTTGTAAGGTCCATACTTGAATATGACTCAACTATTTGGTCACCATACTATAGTAACTATAAAAATATAATAGAGAAAGGAAGTACCTAAGATTTATTGCATACAAAATGGACATTAAATATACAACATTTGGGTACAATTTTCTCCTAATGGTGTAATGGACTGTGGTGAAATTTTTCAATTGATTGATTTCAATATTCCAGAAAAGGAATGTAGATTAAATAACTTATTTTTACTCCTTTCCATTCAGATAACTATACCTATAAAATAGTCCCGTTAGTAGAGTGGGTCGGATTGGGCAATGCATGTAAATTGGATTTCTTTAATCTCGATTGAAACTGTTTAAGGTAAACTTAAAATGTTCATTGGAATAATACCCAGATTGGTAAATGAAACCTGTAGTTTATATTTCTATTATATAGTTAGCTTTTATAGCATTTAATCTTTATTTTTAAAAAGTAAAAAAAATTCCTCTTAATCTTCTTTGGGTATTGTTTAATTAAATTTAGCAATTCTTTATTAGTTTTTTTATTAATTTTTATTTTTTAATACTTCATTTATGTATTAATTTTGTACATGTACATTTAATTATAAATGCATATTGCTAATTCTGAAAATGGTATTCCGTTAAATAAATTATTATTATTATTAAAATCATGTTTTATAAATATTAAAAACTTGCCCATTCAAATGGCTATCAAAGAAATAAGGTCCAATAACAAAACCACCATTAACCCAACATTAACATTCCAACATATTTGATGGTCAATGGTACGAGGCGGCTCCGTGGTGTAGTTGGTATGCATGTGACTACTATGCCCAAGGTCCCGTGTTCATATTCTAACACGGTCCGCTTGAAAAATGTTAGGTGAACATTTTTCACAAAAATATGCCCTCGTTTGGATGAGAGGTAAAATGGAAGTCCCATGCGTGTGTTGTCACACACGCAAAATTGAAAATTTCTAGGTAAAAAAAAACTCACTTCCTGGCCAATACCTTCGGGTGGAGCATTGAAAAATCAAATGTAGGGGGAGGGTCAATGGTACGAAACAAGTGTTTATTCTCATTGTCGTAATAATGAAAATTATGTCTGTTTACTATACCAGTATTATCATATGATGCTTTGTCAGAAAATAGAACATTTTTATAAAGGTCAATATCTTTGCCTATCCAATGCCCATAAACAAAATTCTATATGCTTGTCAAAAGCTCGTCCATATAAATGTTGGTACATTTGTATATGAAATGGGTGATATTTAAGCATCCTTAGGATTCTCGATGCACTGCTGTGACTTATGCGTGTTACATTAGCCATTAATCTGGTACTTGTATTTTGGTTTTCAATTACAGACTGCAATACTTCAAATTCATTGTTTTCTTTGTTGATTATTGCTTTAGTTATAGTTACGTTCTTATAAGCAACATGTACCTTGAAATCTGTTCAGCAAGCGTTCTAATACTTCCTATCTGGGATGCTCCCTATGAGAATATTTATCAGCATAAACTCTCAATGCTTGCTAAAATCATAAATTCTATCTTAGTGAATATTGTTTCATCAAGTGACAGCAGCATCCTAGATATAATCAGATATTAATAAAAGTTTTAGCAATAAAATGACAATATGCCTAATACATAAACTACAGGGTGTTGCATTTAAAATAACGTTAATGGGGTGTACATGCAAGAACATATTTTAGGCACCCTGTACAACTTTCAAGAGTACTAAATATTATAACTAATTGAACAAATATCCAACTATTTCAGGTTACAACAATTTTGTCTTAAATATTTTTTCCCCGAGAATTGGGCCCATTTTTTTAAAATACCACATTTGTCGAAAAAACGAAATATCTCTAAAACTCTTAATGAAACTTGAACTTATTTGTTGTGTAGAATTTAAAATTGGAACTAAATATAGAGCGTTCTATAAGAAAAAAGTTAACTTTGATGGGTCACACTTTCTTGGGACACTTTGTATATTAAAAAAAGCAAAATATATGAGAATGTAATTTAACAAAATGGTAAAATAATTGCCATAGTTATCTCTTTTATTTGGACCCTCCATTAATTGCACCAAATATTTCACATGCGATGGATATTTAAATACAAATATTAGAATCAAAACTTATCTCAGCGTTCTTAAACCAAATAAACATTGGTTATTTAAATCTACTTACCCTTTAAAATATTTTTAAAAAAAATCGCCCCGGGCATCGAAACCGTAATGATGCCCATGTTATTAGGATTCGTTAGTGCAGCGCTATTGCGCTTGACAAATATGATAATCTTGTTTGTGCTATATGTATTTACGAAATATTATGCAATTTTCACTAACAATTCTAACTATTCATTCTGGTCCGTTCGTTTCCGTCAAATAAATTGAATTATTTTTCCTTAAAAATAGACCCTGTATAAAAAAAATTAATGTGTTTTTGTTTCTAATTTATTTTGAAAACCAAAATGTATATTAAGTATTTTACAGTATTTTATTTTAAAACTTATGTAAATAATTCTGTCACCTTATACTTTGACAGTACCCCCAGCGGCAACTTTCGTTATGTTTTTTTGATGGTTATCATTTTAATTTTAGAAACGTTATGCACGAGTATTTTAAAAAATACACCATGCACTGCAAAACCACGCTGAATTCAAGTTCCGATTTTCTTCTTCTTCAGAGTGAAGTTTTATATACCTAATAAAGAAACGCATACTTAGCAAAATCTTATGTTTCTATAATTATTAGTATTACCATGCACCACCAACAGTAAGCTTTTTAAGACTTCCAGCGTCAGAATCTTGCCGCATTTTTCCAATAGTGCAGTTTTTATAAATCCAACTTTCGTCGACAAATACAAACTGCCGTAACCTTTAGCGTGAACATATTGTTTTAAAATGTCACCCTCTGAAACAACATTCGGCACTTCCATCAATCCACGACGAGGATCATCTTTGTTATATTGAAATCCCATATCCTTTAAAATTGTCCACAAATAAGTTCTACCTCCTTTAAATATGCCTCGTTCATAAACATTTTTGTGGCTTTGTTACAGTAATGTGTTCCTGTGAAATACAAAAAATTGCTAGTTTTCAAGATCTTTAAAAATTACTAATTATTTTCATACATCTGGTAGATTACATTTCTAATTGCATCTTTGTCGAAACCGTTTATATGAAATTGTTGCATCATATAGAGAGATAATGGGAGGGGTTGATTTGGTGGACCGGATGATGGGACTACACGACCTAGATCGCAAATCAAGAAAATGATGGAAGAATTTTTTTATCATAATTATGATAGATGTCATAAATGCATGAATTCTCTATAATGGACAGTCGACTGAAGAAAAACAGAAACTGTATGACTTTTTTTCGAAGAAAGGACCATATGGGAAAAGACAACGATTCGAAAATGTATCTTTACATCTTCCACTGGAAGGTACGACAAGAAGATGCAAAGATGTGCAGAAAACAAAATCCAAAAAGGTACAAAGTCATTTTTTCAAAAGTGTGACATTCTGCTATGCTCTAAATATTCTGCAAAGTATCATTCTTAAAATATACTTTTATAATATGTAATAAAAATATTTAATATTTTTCAAAGAAAGTTTTTTATAGGACTAATGGTACCAATGGTACTCTTATGTACCGCCACCCCCTTATTCCCCTTGATGTTTTTTCAACATTTTCATTATAAAAGATAATTTTGTCTTATACAAATATAAAAAAACACAAAAGTATTCCCATGTCTCCTAGAATAAAATCGTCTTGCAAGGGTTAAAAAAATTGATTCATAAAATATTTACAAACTGACGATGCTGAAAGAATCGCTAAGTCCTAAGCATCAAAACATTCATTTCCTTGACATATTAAATTGATTTTGCATCAAAGATGCGATTCATGAAATATTTACAAAATGACAATGCTGAAAACACTGATAACTAAATTTCACATGTAAAACTTTTTGAATGTTAGGTGAAGTATTTAGAAATTCTCATTTACTTTAAGTTCAAAGAAGCATCATTTTTTCTAAATTTTAACAAAACTAATTTAAGTTTATTTACGATTTTGTAGATTACAAAAGTTCAAAGTACAAACTGCAAATACAGTTATTAGTGGTGAAAATAGTCGTTTGGAATCAATGGGTACAGATCAATTACTGGATTTGTTTTCTAATAAACCCGCTAGCAGTTCCGCTTCAGTTACCAATGACAAAGGAAATGGCAGCGTGCGCTCCATTTTGGAATCTTTACCAGATTTATGGGATCAGAGACAATATGATAGCGAGTATGATCTTTCTCAATTTATGGCAAAATTGAAGGATTAGGTAAGTGTTTTATTATTGTTATCTCATGGCTAATATAATGAAGTGTACTTCATCAATTATGTGCTTGTGCTGACGTTTCTTTTTGTAATGAATTATACCTTCTCTAAGTTCAATATCACAAAGCTTAGTAAGCTTACATAGTTTACTAATGAGAAGAATTCAATGTTGCTTTTTGCAATTATTACATCTATATTTTTCCTGTATGCTACTTATCATATACAACGTGTCCAAGATAAGGAGGGCCGCTATGGTATCTCGGAAACAGTAACGAATACAACTTAAGTTAAAAGGACTAATAAATTTGATGTTGTTATATTAGTGGAGACTTCGTTAACTGATAAATTCTATATTAATGAACTTCGGTTGATGGGTTATAATGTGTACTAATGTGATCGTTCCAGTATAACTAGTGAGTTGAGGGTGGGTGTGTGCATGTGTGTGTCTGTGTGTACATGTTTGCTATTAGTGAAATTGTATCTTCTAAATGGCTAATTACTGTATGCAAGCACATTGAAATGTCATTTATACTATGATTTCTAACAAATTTTCGGATCAGTATATATTCTACCTGATTCTCCATTAAATGTATATGAAGACTTTTGTGAATAATAAATACTAATATCTAGTTTCTACTTGGGTTCTACAATTGTTTTATGTGGTGATTTTAACCTTCCTAATGCAGCTTGGTCCAATAATGAAATGAGGGTTAAATTACTTAGCTCTAATTCACTAAATGCTCAATGTTGAGAGAAAACAATAGCTTTCCTATTAGATGTAGTATTTCCCAATTTAAGCCATTTCAATGTTATAGAATTAGATGAATTATTGGTTCTGGCTGATGTTCATCACACAGCATTAAATTTATCAGTAGTGGATTGCATACAATCAGATCCTTTACAATATGAATATTGTGATCATAATTTTGAATTAGGGAATTATATTGAAATGAATGATTTCTTATCCTCTTTGAATTGTGATAAAATTATAGTTAAGGATGTTAACGACTCTGCTCAACCGTTATACAATATTTTGCATGTTGCTATGAATAGCTATATTTCTAAAAAGAAGAACAAAATTTATATTTATGCAAAATGGTTTAATAATGATTTAAAAAGACTCGTTCATTCTAAGAAACGGGCTCACAAAAAAATATGTGTTCTGGGTCTGCAAATCTAAGGAAAAATGCAACTTAAAATCGATGGATTGTTATAATATCTACCTTATGAACCTAGGATATGAATTACAGCTTAAACCTAAATCCTTCTGGAATAACATTAAAAAAACCAAAAAAAAATTATAATCTAATACCAAATTATATGGAACTTAATAATAGATCAGGCAATAACCCTTTTGAAATTGTGAATATGTTTGTGGATCATTTTGTTGAAGTTTACTCATTTTATTACAGAATAACAAAAAATACGGAGATAAAACTAAATACCGTGGTATTCAGCTAAGTAATTTTTTTTCGAATTGTAGCACAAAAAGACACCACAAGTGGAACATTTGGAATGCGGTCTCCATTGTATGCTCTTGCTGCTGCACATTTCGCATCGTCATTTAGTTTTTTCAAAAATAACCCAATGTGCTCCAAGGTTGCCAAGCCGAAAACCTTCAACAGAATAATTATATTTTCGACGTTTTGGTATCGGAGATAATATAGAACCCTTTGACTTTCTGGAAGAATGTGAAATAAACCCCAATGCAATTGCTATTCTAAATTCAAATGTCGACATCTTTTCATGAAGTATAATATAAATAATGTTAGCATTTATAAAAGCTATGTCAAGGAAGCTCGAAAATAGACGGTGCCACCATTTTCTGGACCTTCGGTTCATACCATACGTCTCTCTCAACTGGTCTGCTCTTGCCCTTTCCTTCTTACTTTTGAAGGACATTTTACATCTAGTCGGGAACCATCTTTTTGCATTTTTTTCACTGTAACTTCCTTTGTATCGTGAAAGTTTTATGCACAATACGCCACACGGTTGTTCATCCAGTTCATCCATTTCGTGTTTCAAATAATGTAGACTCGTTAACAAAGTTCTAAATTTAAAACTTGTTACGTTAAATTTCCGAAATCGATTGATTTTTGCATGCTGTACATAAATATTAATTTCCAACTACCTTGTTTTATGTTTATTAAGAAGCGATTCCTACAATTTTTAACTTAAACGACTTTACACTTTTTATGTTATTTCAAATCATACGAACTTTCATTTAACAGGTTAGATTACCTTCCAATTGAAACGAGTACTTCTTTAAACGTAATATAAAATTTCCCTAAATGTATAGTACGAAGTTAAATACTTAGAATCTATATCCTATAATAATTTGCTTTGGTTAAGAAGCCTCACGTTATAAATTCTCTGAAATAAGCAAACACCTGCATATTGTTAAAATACTTTTACTGGTTTGTTATCTATACTGTTACTACAAAATAATAAACGCACAGATGTTTGCGTTTACAACCAATAAATTGCTCCTTTATCATTGGTTCTTGATATTGTAATTTGAAATAGTAAATTTCTTTCATTTTCTGTTTCAAATAGACAACCTGTCCACTTTACTCCGTAATACTGCAACGAGGGTTTCAAACATACCTAACCATTTGAACAGATGTTGTTTTCCCATGCGGACAAATTCATGCAAGTGATGTTATTGTTAAGTGGCTCCTGTTTGCAGGCTGTGTTCTATGAATGCTTTACAGCTGTTTCTTGAAAATACTTCTGTAGGTACTGTTCTTATAATACTTTATATTTTATTGATGGTAATGTTTTCGAAAGGAAAACGTTTTACTTTCTTTCCCTATAATATACAGGCCGAGCTTCGAAAAAGATTTTTTTATTTACAGTGTCCTTTCCCCTAAAGGAATTCTGAAAGTCGCTGTGCTACTTAAGATGCTTTCTTTTAAAAGGCATTGTTTTACTTAAGTTTTAAAGTCGAACTTATTTTAATGAAATGTTTCATAGAGTATCCAGACCATCGGAAGTGTAAGTACCCACTTCCAGATTTGCTACGATGGAACCACAGCCAGGCAGCTACTCTTCTTAAGATACAATCACTCTGTTTTCTTTTGTCATGCTTCTATGAAATCTAGCTACTTTTTTTGTTGGTTGATAGCCTCGTAAGTGCTTTAGTTTTTGTACTCATGGTTATGGCACAATAAACTACAGACTGCATGCTAAAAATTTGCACTCACATGTTAGTGCACAAGTGATTACCGATTGTTTTTCAAGTCACAATTAATTTAAGCCGAAGCTCAGAGCAATTTTTCGTACTGTAACTTAAGATTTATGAAATGCTATTGTCACAACTTTATAACTAAATTCTAATCTAGATTAAGTATTAACACTTGGTTCATTTCAGTTTAGGGTTAGGCTACTTAAATTTACAGTTGTGTTTATAATTTTAGGAAGTGCACTTCAAGCAGCAGGTAAAACAGCTTTCTAATATTGTACATATTACGTCTGTCCTATTTTCTTCTTGTATTTATTTAGGGCTGAAAACATTATGTAAGTATTCTTGTATGTATTATTTAGAATTTAAGATATTACGTGACTGGGAAACAATTCCTAATCTATAATTGTTTAAATGTATATTTCTATGTTGTGTTATATGCGAGTTGACTCTTTTGTTTACATCATATTGTAACAAGATTACGAGATATTCGAGTTTTTGTATAAATATTCCTATGAGTACTATGTTTGTTTAACGGTTTGTAAATAAATCTACTTACTAAGGTTACCCATTTTTCTTTCTGTGTGCCCCATCCAATTTTACTTTTTGAGCTAGTACAACATTCAATTCTTTTAGATTCTTATTCTACCCTTTTGTTTTGTTGTGGTATTCGGTGTGGGCGATTTTGTTAACTTACTTTACTACTTTTTTTCTTATCTGCATGAAATATCGTAACAAATTATATTTCTATTCTGTACAATTTTGTAGAAAAACACAACATTAGAAACCACTCTAAAGTTCTTACTTCTACCAATCCTTACTACTTATTACTACAATACTCATCCAACGTTGAGAATTCATAGTTCTACTTAAATCAGTTAATTGACCTTTGCTGCGTTATTCAACAACACACTTAAATAAAACATGTATTCAAAGTTGTCTGACATGTTTAATACTAGTTGATTCTTAGAGCCTACAACAATGACAATAAGAATCTCACCAAATGCATACAAATTACAAATACTGAAACTGGTATAAATAATTTTTACAAACATATTTCAAGATAACTCAATTAACACAATAAAATTTAAACTCTTAAAATACTGATCGTTGAATATGGTTTTCTTTGCCGTAGTTAACAAACTTAGCTGTGGTCTAGAAACCTGAAGTTCTTCTCTTTGCAGAATGCAGGAAAATGGATAAAGAATAAATACTCATAACTTTGTTACAGTTTTTTTAATAATCGTGTTTAAAACATTCCGAGCCTAACATTGCGGCTCTAATTGTAACAAGTATTTTACTTTAAAAAAATAAAAGTTTTATCCATAGAAGATGGAAAGGCTAAAAACTGTAATCCAACAACTAACTTGGCTATTACCCCAAGAGAGATTTAGAGATGGGCCCGGCTGAATTTACTTAGTTAAATAGAAAACAATATAATTTTAAGTTGGACGCCACTGCATTTAACAAGTATTAATCAATTTAGAAGAGTAGATACAGAAAACCCGTTCGTTTCGTGGGTAAACATAAAACATACGGGAAGTTTTATCTCAATCAATTAGAAGTCTTCCTCAACATGGGAATATTTTTAACATATGTACTTCTACACAAGAAAATTACTAGCATGATAATATGCCTATTTCGTATCGAGAAATAAATAATTTAATCAAACATCTGTATAACATCCATATTCAACAATTAAATTATATCACATATTTTTAGTTTTAACTACTTGAACAAGATTTACACATTTGTTATCTTTAATCATGGGGGTGTCACATCTGGCTGCCATTTACATATTCAAATAAGCAAATTTTTAATTTCTAAAACTAGCATTTTGAGTGATCTTTATACAAATCTTATTTTGTTACAAATCGTTGCATAATAAAGCTTTTAACATAGTTTCAGTTCTCCTTCCTGCAAGTGAGAAAGCTCCAATTGTTACAAAAATTAAAGGATGATTTACTTATGTGATTGTTTTTTACAAAATATCTGAAGTTACGAAAAATCGATAATTTTAAATGCTATTACGGTTTTTATTAATCAGATCATATGGACTGAAATGATGGGCTTTTACGACTAGTTGATTGACCTTTCATGCATGATGGGGGTTATTTAATACATTACATGTGATTTTCCAATGCTCCACCCGAAGGTACTACATTGGCCAGGAAGCGAGTTTTTTTTACCGGGAAAATTTGGAATTTTGCCGAACCCTTGCTGTTCCAAGCAAGGTAGGGATCTTTAACGTGCGTGACAACACTCACACACGGGACCTCCATTTTACCTCGCATCCGAGCGAGGGTGTATTTTTGTGAAAATGCTCGCCTAATATTTTTCAAGCGGACCGTGTCGGGATTCGAACCCGGGACCTTGGGCATAGTAGTCACACACATACCACTACGCCACGGAGCCGCCGGGGTTATTTAATACATTACATTTGATTTTTCCAATGCTCCACCCGAAGGTACTACATTGGCCAGGAAGCGAGTTTTTTTTACCTGGAAAATTTGGAATTTTGCCGAACCCTTGTTGTTCCAAGCAAGGTAGGGATTTTAACGTGCGTAACAACACCACACACGGGACCTCCATTTTACCTCTCATCCGAACGAGGGTGTATTTTTGTGAAAAATGCTCGCCTAACATTTTTCAAGCGGACCGTGTCGGGATTCGAACCCGGGACCTTGGGCGTAGTAGTCACACACATACCACTACGCCACGGAGCCGCCGGTTATTTAATACAACTGGGTTTATTTTAAAAATTCGTTTAAGAATTTGACAAAAATAAATCACTCATTCGTAACAGTAGAGCATAGACAGCTAACTCTGAGGAATTATTATTGTACCAGATTTAAAGCAAGCTTCAGGTCATAAATATTATTCTTCTGTCCATTTTCAGGTAATAAACAAAGGACTCCAGATCAACTCTTCTTAAGTGAAAGGCTGTATTATTACCCACCCTTAGGATTTGATCTGGAAAACTTTATCTTCCTGGAATTTTATACTAATCAGAACAGATGCTTGACGACTAGGATTGGCCATGTGCCATGCCGTGTTTATGAAACAACTTGGAAATGTTGACATATTTGTGAACAATAACTTATTTACTTAAATTCCTAATGATAAAATGCTACTTAAAACAATTACCTTGATATTCATAGCAAGGTTTCAAACATCTGAAGTATTTTAATTTTGTTATTGCAACAAAATATGGAATTTAGTCTTGCGGTAGAATTTATAAGAAACAATGAATTTATTGTTTTCCATGTGGGACTAAGAATTTGTTATGAATATGAAAAGTATTTAGAATGGAAAATAAATAATTTTTAGAAAATTTTTCATTTCTTCTTTCTTTTATTCAAATGGTTACATTCTAAAAAGAATTATTACAACTTCCAAATAAAACTTCGCTTGCATTGTGAGATAGATAGTTACATCAAATTCCAGCGAAAATACCGAATACCACAATTAATTACATAAATTCGCTTAACTTGGGTTTCTGCTAAATCCCTGCACAACCGTTGTATGAATATTCATTAATAGAGTGTACTAAAATGTTGGGAAAGTCCATAATCTTTCATCTTTACTGTTTGAGGATCTAAATTAAAAAAGAGTGAAAACTCAAAATCTGCTCTTAACTACAATCGTTAGTCAAAATTTAATCTTGTTGAATTGGAAAATAACATGCAGAGGTAAAATATTTTTGGTATCAATACTCAAGCATAAAAAGCAAATTTTCACGAATGTGAACATGCAATTTTAAAAATGTGACTAAGGATTCACCTACAGTATAATAAGATATGCAATAAACTCTTCAACTAAATCAATCTTCAGGAATTTAGAAGTGAATGAAGCTATTATGAAAACTGACTACTCTGGCGAAGTGAAACGCCACTGGTTGTTTTCTGCACAAAATCAACTTGAACATATTGCATATGATTGACCAGCTGTAAAACATATCTACGATCATTTGTAAATGAAGATAAACTTTGAACATATAGTAAAACACAAAATAAAATTTAAATTGTAATATTTCTAAATAACCCCTCAAGAATTATAAAAAAAAACAAGTAGTTCGCTTCCATTAAATTAAAAGGAAATCTTGAAATTTAGGAAACTGAAATGACTTTTTAACATTCATAGTAAGGTCACTGCGATAATCTAATTTTTAACGATGGTAAAGAAATATCAACTTCGCTAATAAAATCAAACTTATTCTTATATTAGGTGTATAAATTACAATTAACAGAATGAATGACAGCATGACTTGCTAAAATGCCCATGACCAACGGAGGTGTATACAACTGTGTCTCTAACGAACCAATTAGAACAAACTACACCTCAGTCCTGCTCATGATACTATATCAATAATATAACATAGCGGAATGCATGTTTACATTATATTTAAACATATAGAAAAACTAAATATTTGTATTTAATTGCGATGTGTTTTCTTTTAACATTATTTTGTACAAAAAGAATTGTCCACAAGCTTCCCATTGTAATTTAGACAGTTATTTTTCTTCTCATAGGTATTAATTTGATTTGTTTGATTAATTTGTTTGATCAATTAAATTTACAAATCATAAAAACATCTGCTGTAAATTTACCACAATAATATTTTTTAGGTGTTTAGGAATGCTGTTGCAGATTCTACACCCAAATTGTGGGATACTTTCATCTCCTCAACAATGCTTTATAATACTAAATAATTGCTTGCTTTCAATGTCTAGTTGTAGCGATATACTTGTGTACATGATTACTTAGTAATATATTCACAAATGGTTGTTAAACAGCCTTGTATTTATTAACTATATTTATTTTTTTAGAAATAATATTTATTTTATGTTTTGCTACATTACAGCCATTTAGTTTTTTTATGAAGAAAATGTATTGTTATAATTGTTTTGTTTATGTACCTCATTAAAAATAAACATAAAGTGTAAATTCAGACTTGCTCTTTGGAGAAGCATGAGTTGTCCACAAGCGACTTGTAATTACTACTTACTTATTTTTTATTCTCATAGGTATTAATTTCTGTGTTTGATTTCTAAGGGTTATGTTCCACTTCACTAATAAGATCAACTAACTTTATGAATAATTAAAATAGTTACTATAAATTTACCATAATAATATTTTTTAGGTGTGTAGGAATTCTTTGAAGATTATACATGTAAATTACTTAGTAATACATCCACAAACTGTTGTTGGTATTGTATTTATTTACTATATTTATTTTATAAACAATATTTTATATGTTTTGTTACAAATTACAGCCATTTAGTTCTTTATCAACAAAATGTTCTGTTATAATTGTTTTGTTTTTGTATCTCGTTAAAAATAAATATACAGTTTAAATCAAAACTTGTGTTCAAAGAAGCAAAAGATTGGCGATTGATAATTTTCTGTCGTTGCAATTTAAATTATACCAAGCATATAAAAAATTTTAATGTGTGTGTGCGTGTGTGTGCACATGTATGTGGGTGCATGTGGGGTGTGCATGCGTGCATGTATGATATGGTCATAAGAGGTCAATGAGCACCACATTCTGTGAGAAAAATCGACCCAAAAGCGGAGAAAAAGTAAAATTTTTCAATATTTAATATTTACCCTGTATAATATTTCTAGTAGGATAAGTTTATTCCTTCAGCACATAAGCGAAATACCATGTTTTAAATACATTTAGTGCTAAGACATACATACCATTTAAAAACGAAGCCTAATCTTAAAACACGTCTAATCAGTGAAAATACAAAGGCATTCATTTGACTGAAAAACCCGTGCGTGAATATTTATTCTTTTGAGAAATATCACTTAAAAACAAGTTTTAATTGCATTTGCACAGGCTGAAAGGAGCATACGCGAATTCTAATATGCTAATTCAATAATGCATAAAGATTCATCCACTTTAAGAATATTAAATAGCTTCAATCCTCTATAAAAATATCATTTAATAAACGAAATACAATACATTTATTTACATGCTTTGAAAGACAAATAGTTCCAAACTCAATTCATGGAATGCGCAAACGGCAGTCGCGTATAAATTTAACTTAAAAACGAATTTGAAGCAATTTTAATATAAATCTTATTTTGTTACTAATAAAACATAATCTCGTTTAGGCTTATTGTAAGTGAGAGGGCTTCAAATGTTACAAAAATTTAACGAGTGGTTTTTCTTTCACTAAATATATGTAAATACTCCCTGTATGTTTGTTGTGGTTTGTTTAGTATTCTTCTTAATCTTCTTTGGGTATTAAACCACTCATAGTTTTTAAAATTATCTTTATGTAGTTATGAGAAACTCGTAATATTAAGTGTAATTATGCAATTCCACTAAAGAATCTCGTCAATTGAAACGACGAGGTTTTCACCATGCGTGAAGAAGGGGGTTGTTAAATAAATCCAGTAAAGGACTCGGAAAAATTAATAGACTCGCTCCTAATCCGCTGGTCGCCAACTGCTACCCTTGCGCTGGTTATGATCAAGTTTAAGTTCATCTTCTGTAGTTTACTTGCAAGTATTGCATTCAGAGGACTCGAAATTGACTAAAATGTAGTATTATTGACCTGAGAGTTTTTGCGTTAAAAAGAATATAAATTACGGCATTTGACTTTTCAGCACTAATTTTTACCATCAACTCCCATCTCGCTTTGCTCGAAGATTAAGTGGAAGTGATCGGATTGTGAAAACAACTTATGAAGACAATTCGATCTGAGGAATTTTTGTCTCCTTGGACTTTGCAAATCAGAATAAATGCTTGGCGGCCACGTGCAGTGTTTTTGAAACAAGTGGTAAACCTTGAGATATATTGTGAACTAAGTTATTCACTCGAAATTTTAATGATAAAAATGCTATTTACAACGCACTTTCTGCGACGTAGCAAGTACCGACAATACTAAAAACTTATAATCTAAAAATCGAAATACTGACTATAACAAGGAAATTTAAGCCTGGTTTCAAAACACCTGAATTATTTTCAATATTAATATTGGTACAAAAAGTGGAGTTTAGTCTTGTAATTTAATTAAACTCAGAAATAACAAATCATTTGATATTCCAGAAATACTTCCCTTTTCACAATGTTCTGTAAGGCCATGGCATTGCCTTATCTCTATCTAGAAGTTTCCAGGTAAATATTTGATGATTTATTTATTTTCTAAAGGAGGATTAACTCGTTTCGCCATGCTGAATTTTTTTATGGCATACAATTCCCTTGTCATATCAGAATCAATGTTGCATTTACCCATGATTAAATTATTTCTTGCTTTAAATTGTTGGTTATAGCCCCAGAAATGTTTTAAAAATTTAGCTTCAAAATCTTTAATGGAGTGTGTTTAACTCACTTTCAATAAGTCAAAACCACATTTCTGCACATCCTTTTAACATGCGTCTTACTATATTTAGTTTAGTCTACTCCTTCCTGCTACACTATTAAAGTTTTGACATTATTTAAGAATATTTTAGGGGTTAGTTTGTTATTCCTTAACATTTTGAATATAGTTCCAATGGGTTGAACTATAAATACTCCCTGTATGTTTGTTGTGGTTTGTTTAACATTCTTCTTAATCTTCTTTGGGAATTAAACCACTTATAGTTTTTAAAATCATCTTTATTTACGTTTCGATCCATGACCTAGGATCCTTGTCAAAATAATAAAAACTTCAAGTTTGACATTTATGACATAAATTAAAGGTGACTTTGATTTATTGATGTTTGAAATATTTGGTTTGAGTACACTAAGCAAAAATTTTTAAAGTTTAAGAGAATAATTGCCTTCAATTAATCAGCTGATTTCACGTTAAGCGTATTGGCTACCTAAAAAAAATCGATCCCAGGTCGCAACACAAATTGAAGGCAATCATTCTTTTAAACTTTAAAAATGTTTGCTTAGTGTACTCAAACCAAATATTTCAAACATCCATAAATCAGTCACCTTCATTTTATGTCATAAATGTCAAACTTGAAGTTTTTATTATTTTGACAACGATCCTAGGTCATGGATCAAAACGTAAATAAAGATGATTTTAAAAACTATAAGTGGTTTAATTCCCAAAGAAGATTAAGAAGGGTTGAACTATATCGCATGGGTTCCCCAATATTAATATTTTTCATCGTATCTTTTAGATTTTGCTACCCTATTGCGTAAATCTGTTTGAAGACTTCCTATGTCATTTCTAAACGCTTTAAATCCAGCTGGGCAACTTTCCTCGATTTGGTTTACTTTTTGATCTAAATTCTTAATTTGTCCAGTATTTTCTTTCTCACGTACTTCTCGATTTGCTTTTATTTGAGCAATTTCATTTTTCATATCATCCATATCCTCTACAATCTGTAATACTTTACTTCTAATTTCAAATTTCATAATCCTCTATGCTGAAGTTATCATGTCACTCATCTCTTTAAATATTAGTTCATTGTTTTCTCTTTCCAATTTTACTCCTGAGTATTCTTGTCAAATTTCTCACTCATTTCTTTTATACTTTTTTCATTCCTTTCACTTTCCTTAATACATTTTCCCCTATTTTATTTATACTTTTTCATGTTTCGCACTCGTTTCTTTCATATTTTCCTTTTGTTCCTGCATACTTTTATTTAAATTTAATAAAAAGCCATCATTTTTATTCCCAAGTTTCTCCTTCACTTTGTTCTTTCTTCAGCTCAGGATCTTCTATTTTCGGGTCTTCCAAATAGACACTTTCTGAAAATCAATGTCTACCCCTTTCTCTCAATTCCTCATGTATCGGTCATTCTGGAAACCAATCAGATATACTACACATTTATTTGTTAGAATCAAATTCCAATCTTTTATTTTATTTATATTAATTGTAGATTATGTTTATAATGTATATGTAGTTTCTGATTTAATAAAAAATTAATATAAATTGAATTCTTCCAAGGTGAAAATACACATCGTCGATTACCCTTTATACAACATCAGCGGACTTTCAGAGAAAGTACTGCACCCAATATTGATGAAGAAATTGGCCGACCGAGACTATGGTCCTCTAGCTTATAGAAAATAATTTTACTTGGAATCAGGCAAGTGTTGTACAAATATTGTTATAGTCCCACACCCGCGTGTTCAGAGCCACTACGATAGTTGGCAACACATACTAATCACATACACAATATTGCGCAACAAGATATTACGTTATAATTGCGTCTCAAATTGTATCACATACCAAAAATGTTTACAGTGGTACAAGAGGCGCCTTAAAAAAGATAAAAAACACTCATAAAAAAAAGTGGAGCTCTTCACGATTTTGCGGTTATCCTTGTGCAGGGGCCATCATTGAAACCAGATTTGTTTGTCTATCCTCTTCATCGTCTGTAGCAGTATAGTAAAGAACAACCAGGTAAGGAACGATAAGGGGCAGAGATAAAGGAAACCTACATCCTAAAAGAGAAAAGACAAGGAAAAAACAACACAAGTAAACCTCACTGTTCGACGTCTCGTTGGCTCATCCCCGTTGTGTTGGAAAACCGCGCACTTACTTCCTCACTCCACATCTGCACATTCTCTTGCGCCGACGCAACTGTCCGAAGTGACGGAAATGCACAAGTCTATTTTTTAAAAATATTGGCGCAAATTCAGTCACAAATTAAAAAGTGTGCAATGTCAATGTTTGGCATGTAACAATATAGTAGACAAAAATTAATTTGTTGTTTAATTTATTGTTCTCTATATAAAACAATGAACAAATTAATTTTTATCTATTTTGCCTGTAAAACACTTGCCTGATACCACACCAAATTATTTTTTATAATTGGAATTTTTAGTTTTATTTAGAACCTTCAGAGAGTGGTTCTCAACCTTTTGAATAGAGAAGTGCAAACCATAGTAGTAGATTTTAACGTCGCTTAGTTTTACCACATTTCAATAAGTGGCGCTAACTTGCAAACAGTTTTTATGCTGCTGGCATATCTATTCTAACCTTATTTAACCCTAACCTATGAGTAGCTCACTTCACTTACGATGTCAATTTGACATGTTCTTTTTAGATATCTCAAACATTTGAGAATATCACCTCCCCCTCTGTCCCTTTAAGCAGGACCTCGGTATTACTTCCAAATGAAATTTCAGCTGAGTTTAGTAAAATCGGGGAAAATTCGTGTTACCTGCATAGGACGAATTGATTGATAAATCAGATTACGAACAGAAGTAGGGTTATAATGTGTGGTCTGTGGTTATGATGTGAAATGTCGTTCTTTTTACTTCACTAACAGCCAGATAAATCTCAATTCAACCAATATCAAAATGATCTTAGATTACTGGTTAAAAGAACACATTAATTACATGAAGAGCGCAATGTGGTAGGTATCAGGCAAATAGCGCCAAATTCAAATATAAGGAATAAGAAATTAAGGCGCCAATTTAAATCTAAGCGCACTAAGGTCTTGTTTGACGCTACACCGACCGTACAAATTTTGCTGGGAGCATGAGACATAATTAAAACTAGCACTTAACTTCACTCTAAACCTAAGTACAAAGGTTATTTTCACATTTGCATACGAGTGCATGCAAATTTTCAGTAATATTTTTGAAGATAGTATCTTAAGCTAAATAAATTTCTTACTGGTTTGTAATGGGATAAAACAAAATAAGATGCAGCAGCTAAGACGTTAAATTAACAAATTAGCCTGTGCTACTGCATTTACGATACCTAATTCTCTTAATCATGTCCTATCAAATACAATACCCAATAGTTAACTTTTCATTTTCCAGTAATAAATCGTACCTGTGGTTATAAATACCAAAGGTTTGGAACAACATATAGATAAAATAGTTTCTTAAAGACATTTCAGAACAAGAAATATAAAGATAATTTATTTATTTTACGGTAAAGGCAAGATAGAATAACATCTCATAGATAATTGCAGAAAGAAAGGTAAATACCTAACCATCTATGGGTTAGGGTGTTGTTTAAGGTAAGATAATATCTCTGATATTTTCAAGAAAAAATAATTAACCATTTATGGTTATATATTAATTAGATAAAATAAAATCCCTTAGATAACTACAAAGAGAAAAATAAACACTAAACAATGGTTTAACCTAATAATTAAGATAAGATAATGCATTAAGAAAAATTTTTTTAAAAAGATAACAGAACCTAATTTTTGGTTCAGAGGCATTGCACTTATCAAAGCACATCATCCCTCCGAAAATTTAATAACAGAAAAAGAACTCCCGAGAGAGTAGAGTGATCCCATAGGAACTTGAAATGGGATTTTTTATTCAAGCCCTCTAAAAGGAGAAGCTCTGTGAAGCGGTACTCATTCATCAGCATGAAGCACCAAATAGAAAGGGGAATGCAATATCCGTATTGACTAAGGAAGAATCTCACACAGGCCAAATCAAATAACAAATTCAGTGTCGATGGCTAAATGTATATCAGCGGAAGACAGTGTGACGATACACAGCTAGACAGAGATTTTTATGCCCATAGCCCAATGTTGTCAAGTAACAACCCTACAACTATTCAATGTCTTAGAAAGTATATGAAAAAGTAGAAAATAAAGAAAACATTAAAGAGGGAGGTTGGAGGTGAGGAGCTTTATAGCAACCAAGTGGAAGAGAGAATGGGAAGGGCTTGCATTGAGCAATAGCAATAGAAAAAAACGGTGGATAACAAAGCACTACTCGACCAACCAAAGTGTAGTTTGTAGCCCAAAGTGGCAGAACACCACTTTTACGTGATAGATGATTGTCTCTGGACTAAGACAGGTCAACTAGAGAAAAAAATTAAGGTTGAAAACGGAGATACAGGGAGAAGAAAAGCAAGCAGAGTGTTAGGAGAAGTATCCTTGAGAAACTAGAAAGGAGATAATGTTCCTATTAAGACAGATTATTCGAAAGGACCACTTGCAATGTTAGCGATAAGCCCTAAACCAGCACTTTGATACTTAAAAATAACTAGGCTCCAAATGAGACCCAGACAAATCATCTTCCTATGAGGCATATCCACTGGGTAGTGTCATCATCATAATTGGGTCTTCAGTCCTAGAACTGTTTGGACGCATACTTCCAATGTTTTCTATTTTGAACTAACCTACATATTTCCCCAAAATTCTCGCATCTCACATCTTTCAATATCTGTGTGTAATAGTCTAATTAGATCTATCTCTCCTTTTTCGTTCTCTGCTTCTATTATATGCTGCACATATCATGCCTTAGTGTGTGTGTCCTACCATCTTCATCATTAGATCTTCAGTCCTGGAACTGGTAGAATGTGTACCTCGATTGCTTTTACATCTTTCACTATCTGCATGCAATAGTCTAATCTTTGCCTACTTTAATCTCTACCTCTCTTTTTTCCTATCTCCGCACTATTCCCCAATGCCTTACAACGTGTCCTATCCTTCTATTTCTCCTATGTTTTTGTTTTCTACATATATCCTATTTCCCCTACTATTTATAGAATCTCTTTGTTCTTAACATCTGAAGCACCACATCCCAAAGGCTTCTATCTATTTACTGTCTGCATCTCCTATTGTCCCCATTACATACCCATACAGTGCCGTGCTCCAAATATATGCTTTCAATAATTTTTCCTTGTTTCTATGTTTATTGTCTTTGAACATAGCCACTGCTCTTTCTGGTTATATATTATATTGTGAATGCTTTTTCCAGATCTAAAACCTTATATACACACTTTCGCTCTTTCTATTGTTTTCCCCACAATCACCCTTGAAGCTAAAATGACCTCCAGAGTTCCCCTGTTTCACCTATACCCAAATTGACCTTTTGCTAGTATTTCTTCAACTTATTTTTCCATTTGTCTTTGTACAATTGTAGCTAATATTTTTAACACGTGTGATATCTTTGGGTACCTTGCCTGTCTCATACATAGTTGGAAGAGACGTTCTGTTACTGTTTGTCCGGCGGTTTTTAAAGTTTCTGCTTGCACGTTATCTATACCAGGTGCCTTATTAGTTTTCAGACTCTTTAATGCTAATTAAAAAATCATATCCTAGTATAGGATATACTAAGTTGTCCTTTTCAATGTCTGATTCCTGTTCTAGTGCCTCTAGTTCCGGTTCTGCATATAATTTCCTATATATTCTTACCATCTAACCACTTTCTCTGCATTTTCTATAACGATGTCTCCTTCAGCGCACCTTATATTTTTGCTATATGGTTCTTCTTTAACCCTAAAATACATATTAATTAGTTTGTATGCTTCGTCTGTCTTTCATATTTCCATCCTAGTTTGTACCTCTTTGCACTTTTTATCAATCCATGGTTCTTTAGCTTTCCTGCATTTGGGAGTAATTTCCTATTGTATGGTTTTGTATCTGTTTCCTGCTTCGTTTGATCTGTTTTGTATTTTCGCCTTTCTTCTATTTAATTTAGAATATCCTTTGTTATTCATGGTTTCTTATTTTCTTTTTGTTTATATCCCAGAATATTTCTGGTCGCCATGTCTAAGCTGGATTTAATGTTATTCCATTCTGTTTCTACTTCCTTAGTATCAGAAATTTTTTCGATGTCTTTTGGCAATGCATTTGACTTTTTCTCAAATCTTTTGTGAATATCTTTATCTTTTAGTTTTTCAAAGTATAAGTGCCTTATTCCATTCCTTTTTTCAATTTCAGTGTAGCTTTCATAGTCGTGTACTTGATTCCTAAACCATTGTCTATCAAGAATGTAATCTATTTGAAATCTTCCCGTCTTCTGGCATCTTCCACATGTATCGTCTTCTAGCATGATGATGAAATAATGTGTTTGTAAGGTTAAATTGTTTTTATCGTAAAATTCTACCAACCAATTTCCCCTGTCGTTTCTCATGACTAAACTATATAAATCTACTACTGCTCCTTCCCTACCCCCACCTACCACTGAATTAAAATATCCCGTACTTATTAAATTTTCATGTTCTTTTACGAATCTTAGTATGTCTTTGAGAGGTGGAAATGTATACTTGTAATATTACCATATTTACCAGTTTAGATTCTAATCTCTTTCTTTCGTTTGTAAGTAGTTTTCTACACAGTGTCCTATCTTTTTCCGCATAACTATTCCCACACCCAAATTTCTTTTCTTTGATGCTGCATGAATTACCCTAAAATCTCTGCTCCAAAAATCCCCCGCCTCACCACCAAACTTCGCTGATCCCTACTAATCTATCCATTTCACTTTTCAAATTCTCTAGCTTACCCACTTGCTTCATACATTTGATATTCCACTTTCCAAATCGCAAAATGTTCCTGCCTCTTCCATTATATTTTCCAATTACATCCTCCAAAGTAGTCCCCTTCCGAAGATCCCAATGAGGGACTATTTTTATTCGGAAATCTTTTACCCCAGAGGATGCCATCATCTTAAATAACAATTTAAGTATGCTGTGTACTTGGGAGGCAATGTGGTGGTTTCCCGTTGTCTTCCACATCACAGTAGTGTGTCGTAGAATGCTATACCGACCCCTATGGGCTCTACCACTCTAAGTACCAAAAGAGCTGCTGTCTCTTTTGTGCTTTTTGGTGCATGTTAGATTAACATGACAGTTGGTGTCCACATAGCCCTAATAATTCAAAAATAAATTACAATAACAATTTCTTACCTTCAACTGATTCAGCTGTTTGTAGTCTTTTTCAAAAGAACTGATAAGATATAGCTTTCTTGTACTTGTGTGCAACTCATATAGACCTTGGGGTAAAGGACATATTTATAAATCGCTTATACTTGAACTACAATCGTTTATAAAATAAAGGCGAAGTGTGATAATTTACCTCCTAATGACTGCAAGGCGTTACCAGGAACCTAATTCTATCGAAGTACCAACAGTATGCACGTTGAAATATGTTATTAGCTAACAGGTATGTAAATTGTTGGTTAGTTATTCAGAAGATACTAAATATCTATTTTCAGACCTTGGTACAAGACTGCGTGATTAAATTTAGGGCAACGATATGAAATCTTTCGTGAAAACTGGTAAAAGATTCACTGAAGCGCTTTGGTTATTACAAATAGCATATGATAACAATGTTATAAAGTGTGTTTGAGTGGTGTAAGGGGTTCAAACATGCATGAAAATGTGGAGGATGAATTCAGAAAAAGGGACAATAATGGGCATTAGTACTTACCAGGTGCGACTACCAATTGTCACCATGAGACCAATCCCAGATATGTAAAAGTAGTTCATAATTAAAAAGGGCATTCCGTTCAGTACTATGATGTTTTTATTCTATAGAGGAGTTTTCTTAGATATAATGAGTTTAAGTTCTGGTTTCCATTTCAACTTCATAGAATTATCAAGAAAGCTAGCGTGCCTTCAGTTTACTCAATTCTGGTGGACGACAAACATCTATCATACATGAACTCCTTAAGTTTTCATTTCGAAAAACATCACAAGAGAATTGGAAAATGTTTCACTTCTGCTGACGGCGATATTTCTGTCCAACACACAAAGCACGGAGGTCAGCGAAATCCTGAGCCGACAACTGCTTGAATATATACATTGCACTTATTTGGAAAAGTACCAATCTTGATATAATTTAGAAGCCCTCTCATACCCCGGTTTGCATTTATCGGACAGTAAAATTTGAATTGCAATTTCTGTAATATCCTTCAATTCAGGAGGACTACAAAACTCAAATTTACTATCGCACATACGAGGTTTTTAATATATCTTGTACAACTGTACATAACGCGAAACTGTTAGTCTGACATTGAAAACTGAACAACTGATTTACATGCATTAGCATGGGATTTATTTAGTTTCCTCTTCCTATTTTATATATGGAAACGAGTTCATTTATTTTACGTTAAATTGAGGTGTAGTACAGAATTGCGTGTTTTTCTCAAAATTTATGAGCATAATTGTATTGCAGCTGCCTGCCATGATGGAAGTCATGATCAACTGCTAGTTAATTATGTAGAACACAACTAAACTTGGATTTTGAACTCACCATTTATTTAGAATTATCAAGAACTGAACCCTTCTATTTAGTGGGAAAAAAATATTTGCTCATTTACAAAAATATGCAAGGTGACCTTAGCTTTTTAAAACAGCTACAACATATGCTACGACTGAATCATTTAGTATGTAGACAAAATGTTGACAGCCTGTAATAAACTTCATAGAAGTATCGAGAAAGCTAGCTTGCCTTCAGTTTACTCTGGATGACGACGAACATCTATCGTACATGAACTTGAATACAGATATCTACAGGCGCACACACACATACATGCACGAATGCACGTAAGCAATCACACATGCAGATCTTCAAACATCACATGCCTAAATCTTTCAAAGGTAGTGTAATCAACTTAAATGGACACAACAGCAATAGTACGATAGACAGTTAATTAAAAATAAAAATAGAAAATTTTCGATACAACCACAACATAAGGAATAATATTTGAAACGACAAAGGCAATAGTCCCTCAGCAAAATGTTCAGGAAAAACAGAAAAAATGCATTAACAATCCTATGATATTAAATGATTGATAATGGAAATTGTACAAGATGAAGTAAGAAAACACATCGAATAGAAATTGTTTATATTTGCAACTGTGGAAACTGATTTTTTACTACAGAGGCATAGTTTGCACTTGTTATGGGTATCCAAGGGTAAAGCATAACCCGTCATCAGCTAGTACAAGTCCTAAAGATTCGTTGGGTTGTTCAGACGAAAAAAATGTCAACGTTGTAGAATAATACCAAGATAAAATATGAAACTTTAAAAAAAATTAGATTTATTTGCGTGTAATGACTGACCACTAGATAAAAATTTATAACTAGGACTGAGAGGTCTATCTCTTAAAGTTAAAAATTATATTCGGCATTAAAAGGTTTGGAACACTTGTAGATTAAGTGGTAATATCCATGATGTATGATAGGACACATTAAGGGATATAAACTAAATTTACGTAGAAATAAACGATATGAAAGGTCAATAATTAGACAATAATTTAAGTACGGAAGATAAAGCTAAAACAAAAATTGGTCAAAATAAGAATGCAAAAAGAAACATATATTTAGAAGGCATGCACACAAACGTAAGTAAATACTACTCGTTAAGGGAAATAGTTTTAGGTCTTTAACATGCCAACGTTCGAATCTGTAGTTCATAGATCAATGGAGAAATGATACGAGAGATTGTGCATCAGATGAATTTAGGAGCTAGTTTAGAGGAAAATTTTTTAGTGGCATCAAATGAAATATGATTTTTCTTCCATACTTGTTCGCCAAGGCAAATGAAATGTCTCTTCTACGAAGGTTGTAATAATTTATACTTTTTTGGTAGACTTTAAATAAATATTTTCTAACATCGGTAAAGATAGAAAGTAATAATTGTTGATCTTTGTTCAAAAGTATTTTTTCGAATTCAATTACATCGGTATTTTCGGGAACAAAACCACAATGACTACTGTCAATTGGAGTATAACGTACAATTTTGATAATATATATTATGTGCTAAATTGACGTTGCGTTGCTTAATATTTTTTATTTTACACGGAGCCAGAGTGACAAAACAGTTAATTGGTCCACCGGATAGCTTACCATGGTACAGAATGGGTTCCATGAAAAGCAAATATAATACTTGTCAATGTTCCATTAGAAATAATTATAAACATATTTCATTTTAACAGTTTCTGTATTAATAACTTCCACCAATAGGATTGAGTTATTCCCTTTGAAAAATATAAGTTTAGGTTTCTATAAATTTTAATCTAAGAGAAGATTATTTTGCATCATATTTGATCCATAATCAAAGATTGTCAAATTCATATGACAGTTTTTAAAGATTAGAGGTGATGTCATCACTGTGATTTTGTTTTGTCTATAAAGAAATGTGGCGCCAAAATGATCTCATCGTCTGAGAACAAAGGTCATGTACAGTATTGTGCTGACTCAAATCAATGTAAAATCCCGATTTCTGATTTTAGGTCGACGATACGTACATTAAAATCTATATATAAGTTAGGTAGAAAAAAAACCCACAAGGTATGTCCATTTTTTATTCATCCGTCTGAAGTTTGACGAGAATGCCTCGAATGGTTTTAAAAAGAGTAGATTCATTTTCATCAGGAACTTCGTTTGTAACATCCAAGTCATCAACATGTCACTTTGGTAGGTCCATTACCTTGACTATAGAGTCTATCGAACAAGGCAGAGTAGCCTAAGTATGTTCGAATAATTCCCTGCCAAGTGGGTCAATTCATTTTAGGGGCACATTCGTTGTTAGAAATTCAATCTTTGTATTGGAAGTACCATGTTGACAGTCTGAGTCCATAGCTGCAGTTATCGAAATAATAGTCAGTCACCCAATTAAAGAAAATAAACGTTAAACTTAAAGCTGCTGGAACTATACTGGTGTGGAGGTTAGCATATAAACTAGTAATTAAATGCATGCATCAAACTTCTATGTATATGTTAAATTTGTTAGTTACTATATTTACGATATTTGCATTTTAATACTTGTTTAAGATTGTACTGCGTATTTGCAATGAAAACGTGTGTGCTATATAGTTAGAAATGGTGTTTACAATTGTGTAAAGGCTTTGTATATTTGGTTTTTCCATTATTGTAAAGGTATAGTTAGTTTTTGCTGTAATAAATTGCTTTGTGATTACACAGAAACGTTATTGAGCATTTCAGTTTATTTAATACCTACTTTTACTTATGTAGTGATGAGCAAATAAAACATTACTGAAATATTGGTGTTTAAATAGATGGACGATTTTGTGCAATATACAAAAGTATGGACATACTAACACTATACACCAAGATAAAAATCTACATCTTGTAAAGAACGCTGTATTTTGCTGAAGATCAATATAAAAACTTTCCTCATGAAATGCAGTTTTAGAGTAAAAAAGGAACATTTTACAAATCGAAGTTAACTGTCCAAATTTTGGCAACTACTTCCACTTCAAGGTACCAGTAAACATCTCTTTGCTCCCAGGCAAGTTAATATGGGATACGGTCTTGCGTAGCCGAGCAAGTCACCGCATACTAGATGATAATGGGTTGTTCCATACCACACCTCTCTGAGATGAGTCAAGGAATCTCATGGTTAACATGGCAAACAATATATGTGTAACGTTTATACATTGTTTCAGATTACGACATATGGCGGACTGTTCGTATTTCCTAATAGTCATTTATTCTGTTCAACAAAAACATTACAAACTACATAATGATAATTAACACGAACCTAAAGGGGATTACTAATAAACAAATTTTAACAATTCCTTGTGCAATATAGGATTATATTATAATCCCATATAATTGTTTGTGTCTACTTTTAGCAATGTGTTAATTCTCATTCGTTCACGATGGTCACATGATCGCTAAAAGTCAATCACACTATTCCCAACAGGATGTCACGTAAAATTTCAGAAAAGGCGCTTAATTTCATTAAATACTAAAGGGAATTTGATAGGCATCAAAATGACATGTAACAATTAGAATTAAATAAAATCAAATAGAAAGACTTCCCACCAAGAGCTTATGGTAATAATTTCTATAGTCAAAAATGTTCATTAGTAGGATTTATGTTAAGTGAAAAGTTAATAATCAGAGTCAACTGCTGAAATTAATCAAGGATATGATCGCAGTAGTATAAATAAAAAGTGAACCCCATAACATACTGGTGGTATAAATGTGTTGGGAGTTAATGCCAAACTATATGCAAAAGGAGAGAAATGCGTGTATTAATTTCTGTTAAGTGAATTAATGTGTAGCGTGCCTTTTCATTTATTGAATATCTAAGGTACCGTCTTTTATATTTATTAAATCTATTGTATTTTGTATAAAAGTAGAGAAATTTCTTTTGTTTCCAAAATCCGGCCCTGGTTATTTTATAAATTACTATTTACATTGTAAGTATAAAAGGGTTTTGACAAGAATAAATATGTTAAGATACTGTCTCAAGGATTTTTATCACCCTCAGGAAAATTATGTAAACATGTGCTACTGAAGTTACAGCGTTCTCTAATTGGATGCAACATATCCAATTTGAATAAGCCAATCCCATGAAGGACAAATCAAGTTCAGTGACAATGCGGTAATTACAAAACACTATGGTACTGGTTAAACATTTATTCTTCCTCGAAAGAATATATTGGTACGTTTGTATTTCAAAATGGGGATTTACAAATGCATCCTCTCCTAAAATCATAATCCTATAAAGATGAAATATTAATTCGTAATAGGGGACTTTAAGGCAACTTCCGAACTAACTCTGAACTCTAACTTCAACGGAGACTAACAGGTGGGTTCGTTATGGATTGCCTTTAAGCGCCACTATACTTAACAAGTGTTTACCAAGAATACCATCCAGAAAGTGTAGGAACTAAATGGTAAATAACGGATCTAAACATAAATGCTTAAGTTGAAATATTTTCGATGTAGAACCTGTAAGAAAAAGGTACTTATAGGCTTATGAACCTTATTTATAAATGTTAAGTAATAAGATATCAGCACAAAAGGAAAGGAAAACAAAATGTAAATGTACTGACCATGTATACTTGAAATTCACACCTACATAGACGCTCTATTTATTATGAGAAAGATTATTTATCACTTTTAGTATAAACTTTTTATCATTAACCTTACAATTTTACAAGGAATCTTATAAATAGGTGTTCCACGTACTTTTAGCATAGTTAGTAACCTACCGAAATCATAAGACCGAACAACAAAAATCATATCTCTATTTCTATTTATATAACGAAAACTATATTCATTTGGAATGTTTACACAAAAATATAAAGTATTTTACCAGAATAAATGCATTTGTTATCTACTTAAAATGACCGAGTGGTTAAATTTCTTACAACCATAGTTGGTGAAATTTGCATATCTCTCAGATCTGAACCTTAGGCATTACAATTTACGTTAACTGTATTTAATAATTAAAATGGGCTTTAATAAGAATATTGTTATATGTTTAAAATAACATCAAACAAAATTAGATCTTTTAATCGTAACAATTTAGATTTCTTTTTTATGAATTAGGGACACCAAGTTATTTAATTTGGTCTAAACTGATTTTTGTAACCTTAGACTCATGGAAAAGCGAAAACAACAAAGAAGATCCTTAAACTATAGAATAACACTGACCAAACAGTTTGTGTAGTGTAATTTGAGAGTTGAGTCAGCCTCGCCAAGATACTACTGGATTTTCTTAACCAATTTCGTAATGGGATCTCGTCGAGCCACATCAAACGAACAGTGGTTTGTCACAAAGAGTGAACTATCATATCTTGAAGTTTATAAGAAATTTCTGCATACGGACTCTTATGTTTTATCAACACATGCTAGAATAAAAAACCATGAATAGTTGAAAGTGGTAATTAAATGTGTAATTATTTAATTATAGATATCAAAAAGTTGCCGTAGATATATCGTTATACAAACGTTGTTATTTAACATTGTTATAAAAAAAAAACATGTTATAGAAACGTGGTTGTTATAAAGAAGTTGTTTAAACATTGTTGTGCTGTAAAAAGAAAAAACTAGATATATTTAAATTAAATCAAAATTACTAACCATTTTGACTTAACTGCTTCAACCTCTCGTGTCTGTTCATTCAGACACCCACACAAATATATCTTAGAGCAAGACTCCAGTCGCTCGTGGACAACTTAATTGTCATGTTAACTAAATAAAGGATAGCCAGCAACTGCTTAATTGAAAATTATATCCAGAGATCGCACTGCAAGTACAGGACAAGCATGCACCAGATGTTGTTTATATAGTTTTATCGCAGTATAATGAAACGCAAATGGCTAAATATAACTGGAAATGCAGTGTTTTGCTTTACGGTCAAAAGTTTATGTACTGTGTTTTAGATAAATTCAACTACGAAAACCAGCATTTGTTTCGTAATATGGATTAACTTATAGCTTCAACTTGATAGAAAGCAACAAAATATAATATGGGGTATATTGTGTATAAAATGACGAAACCAGATCTATTTGGAATTTTTTTTTTGCATAAGGAAAATATAGATGTTACACTCGAATTGACAGAAATGGCCGTATTTTCGAAGGTGCCGTTATCACGTGTGATTTGATGCAGTGTCCGATTTTATCATTACAACCTTGTTCATCCTTTTCCTTTAGGCCACTACCGAGATAAAGAAATCAACGTTATTAAATTTGAGAAAACCGAACCACCAAAACCCCGAGAAAAGTTCGTCATCTGGAGGATGTGAGTTGTAAGTGTTACTAACTTTATAATTTGTACAAAGAAATTTCCATGATTAAACTTTAAAAATTTAATTAAGTAAGAGTGTCGTGGAAACCAATAAACATATCACAGAATTGTCGATTGAACAAGTGCACAAATAAAATTTATATTCGGAAGTAAACAATGTTGTATTTGGTTCAAGAAAGATTTTTGATCATCTCATATCTTCGTGCACTTCGCAGAATACTATCTAAGTATTATCGTTGCTATCGTCATCATCTAATTCGTCAGCCCCATTATGGGTGAATTGCCTTCATTTTGTTTCGCAAGCTACAGCTTTTTGTTCTGTTGTATCAATTTTGGCAGCCCTTTCACGATTAACATGCATCATGCAAGAGACGCCAAAAATTGCATGGCATAAATTTGCATAATTGTTTGTTTCCCCACTGAGGCTCTTCATTTGGAAGTGGTATCAGATTTGTCGCCTGAAGCCCTTACCGCATGTCTTATCGTCATTTTATTGCTCATCGTGGTCAGTGTTAACACATATTTAGCAACTGCAGACAAACTTTGTTAGCGCTAATAGTAAACTTTTAAAGGATTACCGAGAGTGTGCAGAATCGTTAGCCATATCTACCCCGCATTTTGGAAGTATTTGAGAACACGCCATTAAATCGGTCAGACTCATTTATTTCGTGTCGTAGGAAATTAAGTGTACACTTACGAGGCGTTCCATACTCTAGTTACACAGATCGAGGCATTATTAAATTCAAGACCCTTGTGCAGCATGAGTTCAGATCCCAATGATCTCTTGTCACTGTGACCTGATCGCTTTTTAACCCTTGACAGCACTTCCCGGTCCAGACTTATTTCATTTGAAAATTTCTAGATTGTCTGGCTGGCAGTAGGTTCGGACTATGGATCAAAGTTTTTTTGACCTGATAGCACCAATTGTATCAACGTGGTCGGTGGTACGAGTCTAAGGGCCTCGACAGCAGTACCTTGGTACTCGTCAAAGAAGCGGGTGCTCTCCTTTATATTAGAGACTCGCCCGAATTATAAAGCTTCGTTCCGGAAGAGATGGTGTGCTTCATGTAGTCACTGCAAGGGAATTTAAAACAATTGGACAAATTATGTCCATTACCATCTCGACAATAATTATTTCATTTCTTTGTAGTAATTCCCTAAGTATTATTATATTTAATTTGGTTCTACATTCATACAAGATCCATTTAACAATTAAAATTTTGTGTTAAGTTTTAAAAAAAATAGCCCAAAGCTATTTTAGTGGCCAGAATGTTTGGTATTAATTAAAATTCAAAATAATATTGTAAAACAAAACTGTGTGCATTTTGTAGTATAGCACATGCGAAAATACTTTGTTTTTCGAGGACTCACCAGCTCGTTTTATTCGCATTTAATCGACAAACACCGATCACTAAAAAACTGTTTTCAGGAAGTTTTGTGCAGTCTGTTGTGTTTATTTATTTCATTACTGAGTTTCCGACTACGAATGATTAAACATTGTTTGTTTATTTTGCAACCATCTAACTCCATTTCGCTTCAATGCGCATAGTACAAATATTTTATGAATACAACGGCATGCATTCACAGTACTTTTTCTAAAACGGTTAAATAATTTACTTCAAATAGTTTCTGTTCGAGTTTATATTGTTCTAGCTAGGTATTAATAATCATTGAATTAAGTAATATTCCTAAGCATAAGCATATCTGCAGACTTACCTTGACCCGTATACATTTTAGCTTTTAGATTATATGCAATACCTGATAAAAACAATTCATATGTCACGGAAATGCAATTGTACAAAGGAACATACTGCTTTGCATAAGTATTTCAACATTTTAAGTAATAACGTGTAGTGGCTAGTATTCAGCACCTTCCAATTAGAGAATACATTATAGGACACAATTCACAACATGTTACTTACCTGTGCTTATATTAACAAATAAAAAGCATTGGCAAAATGAACAAAAATTGTCAAATATAATGTTTATATTTCACTATGTATTTACTTTTATAATTTTCAATAATTAATCAGTTCTACAAAGCTTTATTACATTTTTATACTACATACTAATATGCTAAAATTGATCACACACTTCGTTAGGATAAGTTTAAATAATATAGTATATCAATATCATCTACATAAATTTTATGAAAAAAATAGTACAGCTTTATCTTTGATTATATATCACATTTATATAGATATAACCTGAAAATAGCACTACTCTCAATTAAATTGTAAGTCTATATAGTTGAAATACAATATCAATAATATATTTAAACTTGGAAATCTTACTTTTTATACTTATAATAGTAGTCACTGAGATACATTGCTTTTAGTATGCACTTATACTGATTTAAGTCTTATTTATAGTATAGTGTATTATAAAATGTATGCATCGTTTTCAGATATGTTACTTATTGTCTGCAATACATAAAAATTGCTCAAAAGTTACAAATTCAAACTAGAATGGTTTCAATTGTGTATTGACTAGTGTTGAATTTTTATCAATTATCAATTGGCGGTGCAAACATTCCCTTTGAACATCCAATCAATTATGTTGAAACCCCTTTTGTAACTGATCCTAACCGAGACAAGGTAGTTTGTCTGTTAAAATGAAATATGTAAAAAAAATTTTAGCAAATCTAGACTCTACAATTACTGCTGCTGAAAACATTTGACACCACAACTGGTATATAATGCAGAGCAGCTATGGGCTTTCTAGACTAAACACAGTTCTCCAAGTTGTCGTTAACCAAAATCTATGTTTAAACCAATTTTTAGCCCAACTAAAACTTCTATATTAGTTCCGTTTACAATAACTGCTACTGATAACATTTAATACCGTTAGCGATGTATAAATCAGAGCACTCATGGACTTCCTGGATTAAACACGGTACTGCGAGTTGCAATTATAGACAAATTCATTCGGTATGGTTTGACATACTTCAGATTAATTATGTCTATAACAACTATTGCTACGAACATTGGACATATAAAAAAATAGTTCACAAGTCAGCACATCTGCAGAGCTCCTAGACTAAACGTGGTCCTTTAGGTTGCCATCATAATAAAAAAATCTATATACATAATTTGAAATGCATGCATTTTGTACGCAACCTTTGAAGTTTTATAAATAATACATTGGAAGAATTGTAGTGGCCACGTCTATAACATAAGTGTATCGTGCCGCTACTATTTGAATATTGCAGAAAAAGAAACTGGGGAGGGGATTGAAAGATGGCAGTACAAAAAGCATCTTGGATTTTGTCTGATCTTAGATTTGTTTGTAATATATCAAAGTGTGTATTAATTAATTAAACGTTCACAAGTATATACAATATCAAGGCAGTGCTTCTCTTTCAGTACTATTGCTCATTATCAATAACTGGAGATCAAGAGTAAATGCTTCAATGGTACAAACGGGGCAAAATAACAATACATATACAGTAGTAAGCCAAACATCTAAAGCTAAACTATGAGTACAATAATTTTGATAATTAATGCTATACGGGCTCTGAAATAAACAATTTTATGTATTTTTCATCAACAACGTGGAATGCAAACGAACTTCCAATGAACATTATTTTACCAAATATTCACAACTTTGCCAGGTTAAAAAAGAAAAGCACGGTATCGAGGTATTCACAGATACACATTACAGCTTAAAAGTGCATATCAGGAATAGGCCGATAAAAGTGGCATTGATCATGACCCATGTTAAATCATAATAAAATGTACGTTTACAACATGGTGAAAAGAATTATTTTCTCGAAAAGTGAAAGTCACAATGTGAGAGGTAGATGACAGTAGTAGGGAGATTTAAATTTGGTACAAAGTTTTGCAATATCTTACACTATTGGAGAACGTTGCGGATTTAGATAGTTAGCTTGCCTAATTAGTTAAGATGTCAAAATCACAAAATAAAGAGAGAAAATGAAACGATAGTAGTAAGGACGAAAGAGATGTTCCTAGTGTTGTTACTGCTTCTTCAGGGAAAATTGGTAAACGTGTGGAGTTATAATAATTAATACTCTAACAGAAAATACGATTGCTATGCAAAGTAATATTTCCCATTTAACTAAGTCGCTTTCCCGAAAACCACAAATTATTAGTATGGAAATAATACCAGACAAACAATATGTTACATTATGGCGGAATTGGGGGGGGCCCTAGCCACTTTTTATCCTGGTTGTATTTTTAAAAAAATTAAACTTACTTTTGCAGGAAACGAAGGCACGGGAAGAATGTTTAAAAGGTCAACCGGGGATGGGTTGACAACAAAAGAAAAGTGCTTTTTTAGTTTCAACAAATTTTGTATTGTGTTTTAAAATAGATACTGGTGCATAGAGGAGCAGAGAAAACTATTTTATGAATTTAAATATGGGCAGTAGTTGGGATTGGGAAGTACGGCAGATTTTTTTAAATTGGGCTAAGCAAGCTTCCTTTTTATCAGATACTCTATCTGAAATTGAAACAGTAGATTTATTAGTGACACACTTTCTGGTGGATATACAGAGCTGTATGTTTATTGAAGGAATCGAAACCGTGGAAGAAACCGAAAAATATTTAAAGACAAGATAAATTTAAATATGGGCAGTACTTGGGATTGGGAAGTAAGGCAGATTTTTTTAAATTGGGCTAAGCAAGCTTCCTTTTTATCAGATACTCTATCTGAAATTGAAACAGTAGATTTATTAGTGATGCACTTTCTGGTGGATATACAGAGGTGTATGTTTATTGAAGGAATCGAAACCGTGGAAGAAACCGAAAAATATTTAAAGACAAGATAGAGCAGCCAGAAAATAAAAAAAAATTGAAAGTAAGCAGGGGCAGCCAATAAATAATGCTAGGAGATATCCTAACGGGATGACAAACGCTATGGGAACCATGACAGTAATGAAAGACAGGAAAATGTGGGGAACAGAAGTAGAGGGCTAGGAACCTAGGATAGTGTTAACCATAGCATATGTTATTTTCTACAAATTATTACGCTAATGCCAAAGATTTATTAAGTGAAGAGGAAGAAGACATAAATGAAGAAAGATTCTCAATAATAAAAGGGAAAATTGGGAATAAAACGAACATATACTGGTTGATTCGGGCAGCGCTATTTTTGTCTACTCCAAAACCCTATTTATGGAAGTTACGGAAGTGGTAGCCACCTAACTGGTTCTTCCAGTTAGTGGAACAACGATATCGGTAACAGTAGAGGAAAAAAAAGTTGCTCGACAAACATTACCAGTGGTGATTGGAGGCAAATTACTCGATTCCAAGCATTAGTATAAATGGGTTGAATGCTGAGCTTATTTTAGGGTGTGATTGATTAGGAGCGATGAAGGCACATATAAATTTTGAAAACATGAAAATAATTTTGAGTTGTGATCCCCGTTCGAGGTTAATTTCATCAAAGATCATCAACCAACACTTGCAATTAATTTCATCAATGCTGAGATCCAAAAGGAACAAAACTCCTATATGGACTATGCGTTTCAGGTTGCCGTTGGGAACGCCGAGATGTTTGATGATAACCAAAAGAAGCAGTTGCTTCAGCTTTCAACAAAATATGACATTGTCTTCACTGGGACGCCATGAGGGATTACCTGGTATGAGCATAAAACTAATGCAAAAGGGTGTACCATTTTATAAAAAACATTATCGTATTGCAGAAGTACATTGCAAAGAAGTAAAATGATCAATAGGTGTATGTAAATGCAGGTCACTCAAATAATGACAATGCACTTGATAGAAATACAAAAAAAAACTATTTATTAGTATTACACTAGAGAAAATTGCTATATGAAATGTTTCACTGTAACTTAAAAAATACTGTATCATCAATATCGATCTTAAATAGCTATTTAAAAAAACGCACATGGATACTCTACAAGAAGGTAATTTAGATTTCAAAGGGTTGATGAACCACTTAAAAGAAAAAAAATTATTTTCGTACAGGAGTGAAAGCTTTCTATGCATACATAATTGTGGCTCGACCACTGACTCTTGGGGCTCTCTCATTTTGCTTAGCAATTATAGGAACAGATAAAATGTTCAATCATAGAAACTTACTCGATAGGTGAGCATTTATTGAATAGCTGCCACAGAATTCGGAGTTACAATAATTGGATTTTCATCAGATGGTGATCTGCGATTGTGGAAGGCAATTCAAATAAAATCAGGTTTTCCCTCAAGGGTTTCTCTATCAGAGTTGGAAGCACAGACAGCAAACTGGGCCTGGTATCACATGAATACTACTCTAAACGATACAATTTGCTTTCAGGACTTTGTGCATATTTTAACAAAATTCTGCAGGCGGTTTTTAAAACCAGGTATTTTGCTGCTGATAGGAAATACATGGGCTTCCAGTTCATCAGTTGCTTCTACTTATAAATAATATTCCCAGAGATAAGCATAAACTTACAATAAGTGATTTGAATACTGAAGACAAAAAGAATTTTAATTCTGTGGCAAAAAACGTGCTCTGTTTTGGTCCTGCAATGCTTAAGAACTATTCCCAACAGTGTTGTACTTTATTATATTTATATTTATTATATCACAGGGTATACGGAAAATGATTCTCTGTATTCATTTTGAGAATTTGGAGAGCAGCAACGCATGACTAGAATACGGACAATAAATAACATAGTAAATGTTGTTCATAATGAATTTGCCTTTCCTACAAAAGTCAAAAGGGCATAATTCATCGATTCCGTGCGACCAATAACCAAGGAATAAATATATAGTTTAAACATTAGAGATTGCATTGCATCTGCTCTAAGAGAAGGATTAAAGGAGGCAGATATATTTGAATTGGGTGCTAATCAAGGTAAACGGACTAATACAGATCTACCAACCATTTGGACAAACAACCACAAATTTTAGAAGATGAGGAAGCAGAAATGGAAAACATCTCCACAGAACAAGCAGACTCTTTCAGCATTATTTGTAATGAAGAGGTAAATTTAAAATCTTTAGATTTAAAAGGTTTTGCAGAGGGGATTAGAGATGATATCACTGAAGATTCACCATACATCAGAATTAAAATTAAAAACAAGTATACTGTCATAAAAAAATCTTCATACTGTTGGTTGATGGAGGAATTTTCCAGTAGGATAAGTAGTGATAGGCTGAAGTGATTTGTAACAAACAGCAAAAATTTTAAAAACAATAAAACAAGAGAACCGCTGACACTTGTTTAAAGAACTTTACTAAAAGAAAATTTAAAAAACAAGAGGCAAAACTTGAAAGTAGTACCTCAGGCAAACACGAATATAAAGTTGTATTTCTAATTCAAGTACTGACGATGTCTCAGAGTGAAGCACTTTTGGTGCCTGAGGTAGGTATGCCTTTAAAAAATTATGCTGTTCTGTACGACTGTTAGTGGTGCATGAGTAGAATCATAGAAAAAGCTAAAAAATTACTTTAAATCAGAGCTGGGTTCTTTTATTTGGCCAAAAACGGAGGAAGTTGAAATTGCAAATTCTAAGTATGTGTTTTATGGACAGACCTAGAAGTGATGTGATTAACATCCAAAAACAGTATAAAATAGCAAAACAATGATTATTAAACGTCAACTGAATATGGGGAAGATATTTGTTGTCTTCATATTCCTGTATTATAGAATGTATGGATAATAAAAGTGTAATACAGTGGGGTCGTGAAGTCTGGAACACTTCAAATAATTCGGACAATAGCAACTTTTTAAAGAAAACAACAGGATAGGTCGATTTTTGAATTTTACTCAACATTTTCTAATGATTCTGAACCATTTGTACATTTATAAAAAGCAATGAATTTTTTTTTCAACTGGTCATTGTGAGTCATTGTTATAAAAAGAAATCTCGTATTTTTATTTAATTATAGATGCTAAAACTTCTATGTTATCAATTTTTTATGTAGACATATAGAAAAAACATAATTTTCATAATTTGAATAAATTCGGTGTGCTTTAGACTTAACGGTCGAACTGTATATAAGTCAACAGATGTGTGGTTCAAACTGCCTAATGGATTGTAACATTCACTGTTCCATTTTCTTTATAATATTATAGATAAATTAAGAAACAATTATTGTCACTTATTTACGGTCAAAAAGTTTTTATTACTTCAGCAACTATCCCAGAGCTTATGCTCTTTAAGACATGTAAGATAATTTAATTTTGTAAATTGAATTAATAAGTAATAGCCCACTTCTGTTTATGTTCTATTTCATTTTACTTGTGTGCTGCAGAAATTTTAATTAAAACTATAAAGCATCACTATTATTTTGTTATTATAAAATTACAATCAAAATTACATGTTTATTCAGGCGGGGATAACTGATAAGTATATACAATCGCCAATGCGACTGTGGGGATTGATGAAAACTGGGATATTTGAGTAATTAAATGTGAAGTTCGCGAAATCTCATATGTTTTTATGCAATCTGTATAACCAATGTGCATTCTGTGAAATCGGCATATTACATGAAATCTATGTAATCCCGCGTGTATTCCGCGAATTGTGTGTAAATCTCATGCATATTCTGTGAATTCTGTGTAATCCCACGTGTATTCCATAAATCCTGTGCAATTCGTGTATATTCCAGGTACTTTGTGTAATCTGGTGTACAGAATTTGGTCTATGGTTTATCCCTTGGTGTCACCAGTCTAATTGATATAAGCATGTTATAAAAGCCATAACAATTGGATAGAATGCTCAATTTCCATTACCTTTGAGATTATTGATTGTTGTTCACTTTATTACCTATAAAAATTGTTAAATTAGAAATAGACACAAAATTAAGAAACGTAACTTTGTAACCACAGGTTTTATGGAAAAAAATGTGGTCATTGCAATCTTAAATTATAATATGTAATGTAACATATCTGAAACTAACTCAAATACACTTAAAAAATTTATGTTAAATAAGGGCCAGCCCTTTTAGTAGTATGTGCCCCTTTATCGTGGCACACAATATGTACAAATTTTAAATTATTTGTGGTAAATAAGTCGCTAAAAATTTGGCTGATATCAATATTGTATGTCTTCTTACCATTAAATACTTCTTCCTCTTCAATTAGTGCCTTACAGATGGCTGGTATAACACTTCTACTACGTTCCACTGCATGATCTAAATTCCATGTTTGAAAAATAATTCTTGATTCTCTACTTGTATAAGGATTGATACTGTGCATTGACTTGTATAAACATGCATTTTTGTTCCATCGACCCTGACACAAAAATAGTCCTGTTTCGTCACATAAACTCTTTAAGTTGAAGTCGCCCATAGCACATGATCTATCAAAGTAACAACCATAATAATTAACACTTTTAAGTTGATCTTGAAGTCCAAGAAGAAGAAAACGAAGCCTTTCAGGTGGTAAATCTGGGTTTTTGAGAAGTTCCTCTTTTGTTCTATAATAGTAGGTTCTAATTCGATCTTGCGCCCTCTTAAACATATAGTCCTCTTTTGTTTTTGCTCGTGTGTCTAAGCCTGTTTGTAATCCAAATTTTAACATGTAAAGTGTAGTGTCATGAAATGTGATTGATATGCATTAATAATAAACATAAACTAAAATAATCTAAACTTTTAAACAAGTAATGAGCAATATAGTTAACTATCCACACCGTAATCTTCCTAAAACTTTTTAAAATACAAAAATGCCCACCCATTACAGGAAAACGAGCTATTTCTTTTGTTGATATTATTTTCGTTTATGGGTTTTACAATAGTAGTGCTATAAGATTGTACTTAGAGTGAAACTTGACAATTGCTTAGTATACTTTTTGTTTTTTTTAATTGCCTGAACACATTATCCAAATATGCAGGTTCTTCCTGAACTACTGTGTACAGTCTATCCGAAACCTACCTATATCACAAGACATTTTCAAAATGTATAACTGACATTTATGATTTTAAACATTGTATAAGCTACAAATAGTTCGTTTCTGATACAGAACTCAATAAGCCGATCACCTTGCTCATTCCTCAGTCCTAAACCATACTCACCTACTACTTTTACATCTATTTTATTATTTATAATAAAATGCACACCTGTATGAACACTATCCAAGCCTGAGTGGATGAACCTAAATTCCCTATCTGTCAACCATGTAGCTTCACTATGCCCTATCAAATATAGTTTGCACTATTTGTTCCTCCACAGAATCTGAATAGAGGGTGCCTACCAAAGCAGATTGGTGTTGTGAGACTATGTCTCTATATCCACCTGGGGTACATGCATGCTATGTCACTTTCATATTCGTTTTGTTTTTCTTTAGAACTGGGAAAATTTCCATTGCCTTCCATCGATTAGTAAAAGGATCTTTCAATGAACATAGTGGCGAGAAAAGGACACTGGATTCAGTTAGTCGCGGAGGACTCCCTAGGATCATTTTATCCTGGTTCCAATGAACGTCTTTTTCAAGTACTGTCAAATACTTTCGAGAGTACATTCAAATTTAACTAACAATGCATAAACTCTCATTGAGTTGTTTTAAAAATAATCTAAAATAAATTCAAGAATAATGTTTTAATATGGATTTTGTCATTTCTGTATTGCACAAAGCTAACGCGAGGACGATAGTGATGTGGTATCATTCAATATCCTATATATTTTTTACCCTACTTTCGTTATCATCACTAAACATTCATCATTACTATATGATTCAGTATAAATCTGTTGAAAGACTACATTTTATAGGGATGTTCCCTTTAAAATAGGTTTAAAAAAATTAAATATTATTAAGATCTTGTGCCTAGTAAATATCTTTAATAAAGTTTGGGTATACTACATTTTGATAATGATTTTGTTTTATTAACAAAAAATGCTAACAAGATTTTGTTGATTTCAACATTGAGATACCATCATAGTAAGTTTTGAAGATTTAGATGTTTCTAAAAATTGTTTGATAAGACTTTGATTTCTACATTGTAAGAATATTTGGTTTTGATTGGTAATAAAATGCACTTTTTTAGAATTGTTGCTATTTTAATTATGCCATACTGTCTACCAGGCGATTTTTTAATCTGAAACTTTCAAATTTTGCATATAATAAACATTCTACAAGAAAATTATCCATACTCAAAATTTAATCGATCAGTAAAAGAAATACAGTACCGTAATGCTAAAATTACTCCCTTTTCCTTCGACCAACGAGTAATGTTAAAATCTTAAAGAGGAAGAACCCGTATTATTATTAACAGATATGGAGTTTATGGATAAAAATAGATAGGATTTGTCTGAAACATCTTTTTCGATTCATAATAGATGGCGCTGTCTTGAATGAATTCTATTTTTTCGATTTCTCTTACTGAAAACTTATGCAAACTATTCTGCAATACGTTTGCAATAAAAAATACCACCTTTTCATTGTAAATACTCAAAATCAGTCTTAAAATAAATTTTATTTTTCACATTTTCGATTACTGAAAAATGACTTGTTGAGCAACTACTATTTTCGTATCCCAGGAACAGGCGTCTTTTTTGGGATACTTGGTCAGCTTATAATTTATCTGAATGCTTGGTTAAATCTACTTTCAGGTTACTGTATTTTTTGTAGTTCGTTTTAAAATGTCGCTTTTTATGTCAAAATACTGTTTATGAACATATTTCACATGTTACCATTTGATGTTTGTGTCATTTCTTGTCCTCGTATTTGTTACAACTAATTTTACTCAGTTCAAAACTTAATTCGCAAACAAAAGGAACGGTTTCCATTAGTGTTATGATTAATGTACATAGAAGACGGTTATCAAAGTAAAATACATAAACAATTAAATTGACATTTATTAACTTGTTTTTCTTCCAACCTTAACCATGACTACTTACAACTCATAACATTCCCCTTTAAAAATATTATGGTTGGTACCATTCATGAATTAATCACTACGATAAAGGTTTTGATAAACGGCTGCACAATGATAGTTATCCAACACTTTTGGTCGCTTCACTTCACGACTTGATCTTGTGCACATCTTCTGTGGTACACTACACCTTGAGTGATCTTCTGTACTACTTATACACTCATTATTACCTAATTTTGAAGCCTCTACACTGGTGTCATAAGCTAAATTGCTATTTGATACGTCTCATCTGCTGTACAAGTTTCACAATCGTTTTTAAAATATTCCTACTTAGAATAGTCCTTAATTAGGTGCCTCCTATTTCACTCAATAATGTTACCAGTTCCTAATTCTATTATATTAAATTTTAAACACATGTAACACTATTCAATTACATTTTTTAAATTCGGCCAATATATCCAATTTTGGACATCTCTTGCCCCCCCCCCCCCCCAGACTATAATGCAAACGCTTTAACATTTTGTCATGCTCGCTCGTTAAGTAAGAATACATTCGTAAATACACATGCATTTATCAATTTTACCTGATTCAGGAGTTTTAGTACAAAAATATCCATAAAATTTAATAGAAGTTGGATGGTTTACAATTTAGTAACTGGATTATTTCATCATAATATTAAATTAGGACATGAATAGTAAACTGCCTAATACATTCTTTTACAATCCGCAAAAAACTGGGTCTTCACAATAGACATATCAAATCAGAAGAACACCAACACATTTTCAATGACTAATCATCTTACAAACAAAGATTCCAAAACATTATCACTCATTTAAAAAAATCAAAATCATTGTAAAGTACTCAGCTAGACAGAAACCATAAGTCATAAAATTTTAAACGCATCGGACCCATCCAATAATGCAAATGTCGATATTAAATAGCAAACCTGAAAGTACATAATATTCCCATGCACCAACAAACTCTCAACTTCAACTACAAGTTCAGTTCAAATCACACAAACCGTGTGAATAGATAATATTAGGAATGATGTTGGAGTTTTTCTTTATTAGTCTGGGTGAAGCTCAAAGGAGGGCTCATCATCCTAGTAAGTATATGCGTTATAAGATATCTTTCTGTTTTTCAACAATTCTATCAGTAAATCGAGTTTTGATTACTGTTATCTCTTCACATATCGATTCAAGTCCCTACTATAAATTAGTTAACTTCAATTACTTATTCCATTCCTTATACAGTACCTACCTTTTACATGTTTGGCTTATTTACCTTAAACTAGCTATCTTTTTACTGCTTTTTGACTTCCCCCTTGAATTTATTCTTAGCTACATATCTGTTTATTGTCTAGGTCCCCCACTATAACTCTGTCGCTTCATTTAATTAATCCTCGCACCTTTTCTACAACATATTATTTTGTTTTCAGTATTTATCTTACATCGTTTAATTTTGTGGTGATTGTCGTAACTTTGGTTGCAATAACTCATTGAATTTTTATGATTGGTTTTAGCTGATGTTTTGAGTGGATGCTTTTTTCTTTGGGCTCACATAGGAGACGTCGTCCATGTCATTGCAAGAAATAGTCCATCTTCGCAGTTGCAAAAAACTAGGAGTTTCTATTCCATGCGTTTTTCCTCTGAATTATTACAGTCGCCCAGCCCACATTATCCTATATCATTACTTGTTTCTCCTTCTAGTAAGTCATCATAACATATAAACATTTTTTTGTTGTTTTTTATTGAACTTCGTGGTGAGGTGCTATCGCTTTTTATATCATTATTTGTTTCTCCTTCTACTAAGTCATCATAACATATAAACATTTTGTTGTTTTTTATTGAACTTCGTGGTGAGGTGCTATCGCTTTTTATTGATATCTTATCGAATCCTCAGTTGTTTTAGTATATAGGGAGAGTGTGTCTGTATTTAACTGCTTATAATTAGGCATTGTTGTGTGTTTATAGCGATACAGTTTTTAAAAATTACGTTGAAACAGTTGATTTTTTTGTATGAAGGTATCTGCAGGGATACTTTTAAGTTGTTTCAACTTTTGTCTGATTTTCTTATCATAGTGGATGCACTCGTTAGGAAAATGATTGTACTAGTTCTCAACAAGAGTCTAGTAATTTTTTAACTTATGATGTACCTTAACTTGTCTGATTAATATAGCAGGTGGTCCTTCGACCCGTGTTTAATAGGGACAACTCTCTACATTCTCTCGGACGCTTGTCCAAAAACTCTACTTTTTCTTATCATGCTGTCTCTGTTTCTGCCTTATCTTTCATTCAGTAGACCTGTTCTTGTCCCAGAACACCCGTCTACCACGTAAGAGTGATTTTTCCCTCACTCCGGGCTACTGACCACATTGGCCGGTTGAGTAGTGCTTTTCTACCCACCTTTTCTGTCTCTTTTGCTCAATGCGAGCCCTTCCCCTATTCTCTTCTACCTGGAAGTGCCTCTTATGCATTTCAAAATGCCTACCTCCCTCTTTTTACCTTTCCTATATCTCTATTGTATTTTCATTTCCGTTAGTTACCGTGTGGTTGCGCGGGGGGTTTTCACAGACACCCGGACCATGTCTCTAAGAATCTTTCGTGAGGTAATGCGGTGCCACTGTCAGCGCACATGGCCGCTTAACAGTGCATGTATGCATGAGTGTGTGAGTGTATGTAGAAAAGAATGGATATCGTACGGATATCGTATCGATATCGATTAACGCCAGGTGCAGGAATGCACCCAAATGCCTTTTCCGGTCCCTCGTACCGTTTTTATAAACGGGCCTGCTTCGCAGGTTGCTCTTTTAGGGGGTACAAGTATTTTCCCTATATAACGGGTCTAAGGAGCCACTCTATCATGTATCTTTGGAATGGGTGACGAAACGGCTTAGTGAGCTGGGGAACTCTACGCTATATCTATAGTGTATGTAGTCGTAGCGTGCCTTGGAGTGCTGGGACGTTTCGGATCCATCTATTGTTATCTAGTTTTATCTTAATATCGTTATTTTACCTATTATCTTTGATAATAACTTTATCTTAATATCGTTATCTTACCTATTACCTTTGAAAATAACTTGAGATTTTATCTTATCTTTTTTATCTTCCTAACGTTTGGTATTTATGATCAGACGTAGGAATTATTTTTGAAAATTGAGTGAAAAAGCTAACCTGATGGTAGCCATGTAAATTGTTAGGTTAGTAATGTAAGGAATTAGTAAGATGGTACTTTTGGTAAATTTGTTGATTCACAACCATGTCATAAACAAGTTTTGATGTGTATTGTTTATTAAACCAGAGTACCAGTACCTAAAAATTTGCTAAAGTGCAGAGTAACTTGCTCTTTGGGACATTTTGAAATTTGGGCATTTTCTTGCCAAAGAAGAAACAGTCTAGAAGCAACGCTCATGTGCGTCTGCACTTAGAAAACTGTAATGTTAGCTTTAGTTATAGTATATATTTTAGGCGACTTGTCGCATTTATTCTAGTTTTAGTAGTGTTTCATGCTAACCGACAAATTTGTGCTGTCGATTATAACTGCGCCACATTAAAGACTCGTGTGTGCACTTTGAATGTAGTCATAAACAGTGGGGCTACACATTCTGTTTCCTGGTAAATCGTGACGTGTTATCGGTTGAAAAAACCAGGTGGCGCCTAAAATAACCATTTTGTAGAATTTAAGTTAGGATATATGTAGGTTAGTTAGGATTTTACCGTGATAACCCTCATTTTCTTTTTTTAAGATTTTTTTTCTTTTATGGCTTTGTCGCGATTGTTACATGCCAAAAATTGGCATTGTAAGTTTTTAATTTGCAAGTGAATTAGCGCCAATATTTTAAAAGACTTGTGCGTGCATTTCCGTCACTTCAGACAGTTGCGTCGGCGCCCGAGATTGCGCAGACGCGGTGTGTGGAAGTAAGTGGTAATTTCCGTCACGTCATGGACTAGTCAACGAAATGTCGAACAGTGTGGTTATCTGTGGTGTGCCTTTGTCTTCTCTTTCAGATATGTAGGTGTCCTGCCTTATACCTATTATCGTTCCTACTTCCTGGTTGATCCTTTACCGTACCGCTACACAAGAAGAGGGAAGACAAACCAATTTGACTTCGACAAGGGGGCGAAGCCCTACCTACGCCCAACAACGCCCAACCAACGCTGTTGTCCTGCCGCCAGAATATCCGCAATGTCGTGAAGGGCTCCACATTTTATGTGAGTACATTCTATTTTTTTCTTTTATATGTGATACAAATTCGAGACGCCATAATGATGTAACACCTTATTGCACCATATTAAATACGGGTTGATTATGTTGTCAATTTTCGTAGTAGCTATTGTCAATTACGCGTGGGACTTTAACCAGTATACCTTAGAATAGAACAGCATAGAGTATAATAATCCCTTAAAATAATATAGCTGATAAATTCTATCGCAAATTGGAAACGGCAATTCATTGAATTCATTCAGATTCATTAAGATCTTTGTGTACGAGCTTTTACCTTGAGTTTAGTGACAAGCAACTAGTGCCATGTGATAACAAGTTTTAAGTAATTTAAAGTAGGATAGTTAAAAACATTTGGGTTTGCTAGTGAAACAAGCTCCGCAACATAAACGTGAGTCTAGAGCTACATAAATTGCTGTTACTGAAAGTGGTTCAGTAGTGGATGCCTTCTTCAACATTGTTGGATTCAAAAGATTACTGACACCCAAGTTTATCTTGCAGCAAAAGTACTTCTGCTTGGGGTATTACAATTCTTTTGGTCAAAAAGAAAGCTAGTAGTTATCGTTTCGTAATAGATTTCAGAAAACAAATAAAGTAACAGAAAAAGAGACATCCTATTTGTTTAGGTTAATTATTGTCTGCTATTTTTTCCCGTTTGCCATTTAAAGTTCGCGATCATAGTTTCTTTGAGTTAAACAAAGATAGTGTTATATTATACTAGATGGGAACGTTTTTCGCACTCATACTGTCAGTTTGTAAGAATTTCTCTGTCAAGCAAGATGTACAATTACAGTTGTTGTTATTAGTTTAGTAATAATAGGAACAAATTGTTTTCCCAATTCTTTATAAGTTGCAATCCTAGTCGTACAAATGTCATAGTGTTGTTTACAGAATAAAGTAAAGCTTCACAAGAGTGTATTTCTTAAGTTTTAAAATTGAATCAGCGAGAAGATTATTCAGAGTACGAAGTATCAACGATACTACCTTTGAGCCCTATTAGTATTCACAACATGTTCCTATCGAACAGGATATAATTAATTACATGGCCCTTTAAGTTCGATACATTTATGCAAATTCCCTTCATTATTGATGGTTTTGAAGCAGTATTATTCAAAAGATCCTTCACATGTATAATAAACTTCAAGAAAACAAAATTTACAAGAACTAAATTCAGTACTTTCCAAAGCACATCAAGGTTAGTAAACAACCATTCTGTTCTTTTCTGTTTGTAGCTGCATTGGTGCGAGATAGACAGAGCATCGCATCAATTGGTATTCTTAGTTGCTGTGAGCAACAAGTTTGTACAAGGCTGCTATTTTCTGAAGGCAAAAGTAAGAACACCGTCTGAGCAGTGAAAGTTAAACAAAGATACAAAAATGCTTACTTTCGCGTGCAAAGCAACAGTAAGCACATTAACCTTCATTTCTTGCATATGTTGTTTGCAGGTGTACATTTCTATTGCATATTATGTCAATGTGTTTATTAAATAAAGTGAGTTTATTTATTTTACTCATAGGTTGGGTTAAGCTGCCAATTTACGATAGCAATTGTCTTATCAGTTGCACATTCATAATTTGAAACTCCAGGGTTGGAATTTACATACTTCTGTCAAATTTTCTCACCAGTAGCGGCTCGTTAGAACTGCCAATGGAGACTAATCAAAACAGCAACGGATGTTTCCAGTTGTAATTATGGAGTCACTAATTGTAACAAGAGGTTGTATAGAAGTGAGACTCGCGCGGTTTAGTACATATGTAAACTCGTTGGCTTCAGTAAAGATAAGCGATGAGGTAGCCTTAAATCCAAGGCAACTTATGGAATTGCAAAAAAGGTTAGATGATATTTCGCCTTTATTATCGCAATATTATGAGGTTGATATTCAAATCGGGGAGCTAAATCCGAAGTGCGGTGATTTAAAAATGGAATTTGAAAGCATCTACTATTCTGTCGTGTCGCAGGCAGAAGATGTTCTTAAAAAATACGCTACGACAAATTCAGAACGGTCTGTTCCTCGAATTCTAGTAGAGGATCGAATCGATCAAACCACGGTGATTCAGATCCAACATTTCTCCTTTCTACCATTTCAGTCCCAAAGTTTTCCGGGTCCAGCTCTGACTGGTTGGAGTACTACAAAGTATTCAAGAATCTAATCATGGAAAACGATTCTTTGACTAATATTCAAAAGCTGCATTTCTTAAAGGATAGTCTTGGATAGTCTTGAAGGATCTGCAGCACAAGTAATTAGTTCGTTAGGGGTTTACCGCTAACAACTATTCTGTAGCTTGGGATGCTTTATGTGAGCACTTCAACGATCCAAAGATGTTAATCTATAACCATTTCAAGACAATCGTTGATCTTGAACCTGTTGGCAAAGAATGTGCAACATGGATGCAAAAGATCAAATGATGTTCTCTTTAAGCACTACATGAATTTGAAGTCGTTAGCTTCAGAACCACAATTGTTGGAATTCGTTGTAATATTTATAGTCTCTAAGAAGTTACATCCTACCACATTTCGTGAATGGGAGATTCTGCAGAACAGTCAAGGTCTCAGTTGCCCATGCTTTCACAATTCAGTTTTTGAAAAATACGGCTAATTTATTGGAAACTTTGGAGTTGAATTACAACAAAGTGGTTCCAGGAAACCTTGAAAAGTTGTTTCAAAATCTTTTGCTAGCAATACCCAATCATGCTCGTATTGTAAGGGAGGTCACACATTCGGTGGATGTACCGAATTCAAAAAATTATCTGTAGACAGTAGGATTGAGAAAGTAAAGTTACTTACGGTTTGTTTGAATTGCTTGACTAAAGGGCATTTTGCTAGTCAGGCAACTCCAAATTCACATGCGTAAAATGCTAAAGCAAGCATCATACGCTGATCCATGAGGCTAAATCTCAGGTCCAAACGAAACCTGAAAGTCAGCCAAATTCTGCATGCGTTGCAAGTTCCCCTGTTGACAACACCATTTCTGCTTTCTGCTCAAATGACATATAAGGTTTATTGCCTACTGCAACTGCTCAAATTATTTCTAACGATGGCAAAGTACACACTGTACGATTATTATTGGATTCAGGTTCGTAATTTCATTTCATTAGATCAGACTTGTAAGAGGTTAAATCTCACTACAACGGAACACTAAACATTACGATTCACTTACCAACAGCTCAAAGTATAATTAACAGCATTACGTCAATAACAATGCCATAAATTAAAAAGTTGCTTGCTAGATATATTAAATATATATTAACTTATTCATTAAACTGATTTAAATGCACTCAAGACGAACCAGTTAAATCAAAGTAATAGTCATTGATAAACATGTTGTTGACGTAAGTAGCCTTGACACCTGTTCACCCCAGATACCGAACGTTCCAGTACTCAAATATTTCTGGAGTAAAACCGTCAAAATACCAAACTAAAAAAAAGAATTCTCACAAACATCTACCTATAAAACAATATTTCTATAGCATTACGAACTAAATGCATTACTCTGGTTCAAATGAAAATTACTAATGGTAGCCCAAATTTATCAGGAGGCTTCAACCAGTTAAGACTTAGAATCCCAGTCCTGCAACAACATGCCGCTTTCAATAAAGTGGAAAACTTTGAAAGTGTATTCTTTCCTAGATACTCAAAATTTAAATCCTTACGAGCAAAATTCAATTCATCATCATTGGGTCTTCAGTCCTGAAACTGGTTAGATGCGTACCATCATTGTTTCCTATTCTGAACTAACCTAAAGATTTCCCCGAAATTTGCACAGTCTGCACCTATCACTATCTGATCTAGGTCTACATCCACCTCTTTCTTCCTATCTCTGCTTGTCATATATCCCATACTATTCCCCAAAAATGCCTTAGAACTTATTCTGCCCTTCTATTTCTCATATTTTTTTCCTATTTGTTATTGCCTTTGTCTGTCCATCCTCATACATCTGAAACACGACATTTCAAAGGCTGCTACTGTTCTTCTGTCTGCTTTTCAGACTGCCCGCATTTCGTAGGCATACTGTTTGTGATGTGCTCCACACATATGCTTTCAACAACTTTTTGTTCTATGTTTGTTGTCTTTCATCATAGGCGCCGTTCTTTCTTGTTAGGTGCAGTTCGGTACCCTTCTATTGTTTTACGAAGGGGAGTAAGCAGCCTGTGGCTGCCAAGTTCCCCAGCACTTGAACATTTACTGATTTAATATTTTTCCAATATATCTTTTCGCACAGTCAACATTAGTTGAAGATATTTAACAACCAACACCTGTAGTTGTTTAAAATAATCATCAGATTTATCCGCGCTTATTTTTTCGTCATTGAGTTTACTCAAAACTGGTTGGACATGCACCTGCACTTATTTATTTTCTAAACTAACCTACATAGTTCCCTGAAATCTCACACAGCAATACAGCTCGGTTCCCCTTCTATTGTTTTCTAATATTATGCCCTATTTCACTGAGATTTATTGAAGGGTGGTTAAGCAATCTGTGGCTGCCAAGATCCCGCAACACTTAGACATTTGCCGAAATAATAGTTTTCCAGTAAATGCTTTCACGCAATTACCATTATTCGAGAATATTGCCCATCCAATGCTTGTAGTTGCTTATAATAAATATCATGTTTAAGTGCGGTTACTTTCTTCGTCATTAATTTATCCATCTTGGGACTAGTTGGATGCGTACCTCCATTGATTTCTATTCTGAGCTAGCCTACACATTTCCCTGAAACTCCTACAGCCTACATCTTTCACTATCTGTGTGCAGTAGTCTAACCTAGGTCTGCCTCTTCTTCTCTTTTTTCCTATCTCTGCTTCTAGTATATTCTGCACTATTCCCTCATGCCGCAGTATGTGGTCTATCATCCTATCTCTCCTATTAGTACCTCTTCGTTCTTAACTTTGTCTGTCCATGATATCTTCATCAATCGTCTGTAGCACCACATTTCAAAGGCTTCTACCTTTTTCTTGTCTGCTTCTTCTACTGTCCAGGTTTCACAGTCGTACAGTGCTGTGCCCCATACATATGTTTTAAGCAACCTTTTCCGTGTTTCTATGTTTGTTGTCTTTGAACACAACAATTGCTTTTTCTTGTTAAATGTAGCACGACCTTGTGCTAATCTTTGTTTTATATCTTTTGTGCTTTTCCCATCTTGCGTTATTTGGCTTCCTAGGTAGCAGAAATCCTTAACCTCTTGTAAGTTCGTGTTACATATTTGTATTCTTGTTTTTGATTTATTTTTCCTCCTTTGCATACTAGTACTTTGTTTACTTTTGTTAATTTCATCAGATCTCTGTTAGAACCGTTTCATTTCATTGAGAGCAGCTTCTAACTCTTCCTTGCTAGATGCTGCTCTCAATGAAATGGAAACGGTTCTAACAGAGAGATACGGTATGAAAATTAACAAAAGTAAAACTAAAGTAATAGTATGCAAAGGAGCACAAAAAATCTTACCCCGTACAGAACTTGAATTAGTTCAATTGCAAGTTGAACGAACTGGTCACAACCTTGTTGAAATGCCAAAAAGAATCAGATCTGGTGATGGCAATCCATTGTCCACTACAGCACTAAAAAAAAGAAAGCAGGACGATGCGTAGAACTTGCTCTGCATAAACAAGCTAAACTGCACATCCCTTCTCAATCTCACATGATAGAATCACAAAAGACAGCTGCTTCTCACTCTTATACACATAATGAAGCATGCACATAAAGTTGCCTAACTTCGCAAACTCGTAACAGGGAATCATGCTGTTACAAAATCCTACAGAACGTGTGGTTTCAACATGATGGTTGTTTAGTACACTATTCGGTGGTGGCACGAGAGGTACTTGATTGTGATTTCAATAATCATTGGATTTGATATGCTGGTCTAGTAAATTGGACAGCTAGATCACCAGATCTTAATTAGTCCCATTTCTTTTTGTGGAGCTATTTCAAATACAAAGTTTACAAACAAGTACCAACCAAACGTGAAATTATAATTGAGTGAATTAGAAATGCTCGTGCCAAAATTCAAGTAGACACACTTCTCAGTTGTGTAGTTATTTGAAATGCAGATTAATA